>JARHVA010000006.1:7605000-8235000 GCA_037957365.1 Torreya grandis
AGATGCCTTTCTAGGTCTCTTATACTTCATGCTTTGACAAGGTGGTTGCATAACTAAATTTTTGAATTAACCCGACTTAAGACTCAACTCAACCTTAACTTGAGTTTTCCATTCTTTTTCTTTATTTTTATTTATTCCAGTGAACTTTTTATAATACAAAACGATTAATTTTTTTATGATTTTTTTAAACCTTTGAAAACCATAGACCATTTATGAACTTTGAGGTATGAATTCTACCTAAAATCCCTGGAATGATTTTTTCAAAAAAAACTATCAAGTTTGTAACTTTGAAGTCTTAATATAAAGTGATCCTCAATAACATATATTTCCAATGCTTCAAGCAGGGTCCAAAATGAAGCCCAAATGAAAAAGTTGTGACATTTCTTACCTACCGAGAAGTTAAGGTATGAATCATACCTAAAAATTATAAAATCATTTCACACAAAATATATCAAGTTTGGGAATCTAATACCTCAATTAAGCATGATCCTTGTCAAAATATAATGCTAACACTTTAAAAGGGGGTCAAAACGGAGTCCAAAAGCAAAAGATATGGCTGAAATAATATTTTGAGTTTTTTGTTTGCCTTTTGAGAGACTTTGTAAGGGCTATCGAGCCTATCAAGTACCTCGGGTACCTAGCATACTCACTGATAATATTGGGTCTCTTCATTACCCGCCACACCACATACATGATTGATGCCTCTTGCCTTGACTCCTACTTGGATTTTGGGGCACAAGACAAGTTTTTCACACTGTGTTTATAACAAAAATGGTTGAATTGACTTGGTGTACACAATGGAATAGAAATTAAGATATTTTGATGAGATCAACATTTGGGTAAAACTTGAAGGAGCTTTAAATGGGTTCCCCAAGCCTTGTCTATTAGGATATGGAGGTAGCATCTTTATTTTGAAAAAATTATACTTCAATTACCTATTAGGAGCACAATTGGGGTGTTATCATGAAATACAAAATTTCACAACACTCTGAAGAGCATGCAATTTTTAATGTGTGGATGAATGGTCAAATCTGTGTGAGTTTATAATATTTGCTTTGAATAAGACATGTTTCTAGCGTTCAAGATTAATGGTCAAACCTATCTAGAGATTGGTCAATATATGAGAATAATGAAGTCAATAGTAAAAATTGATGTATATGACTGCTTAACCCTAAATTGGGATGGGTCAATATTGTATAGGGTTAAGAATATAGAAATGAATAAGTATAAGGGTGATAAACAAAATTATATCAGAGCAATTAATTTTAAAATTCAAATAAACAATATTCTAAATCTGAATACTAATATATGCTAAAAAAATAATTACAACTATTGATTAATATAAAAGTGAAATGAAAACAAGATTACTTAACTAGTTTATTGTGTGCATGTAGATTTGATATGGAACTTGCTATAAATAGATAGCTTATATGCCATAGATCAGTGATCAGATTTTATAAATTTGACCTCTATAGCATCATACACTTGCGTCTACCTCAAATAATTAATTTGATGATTATCTATAGCTTGGATGCAAGTGTCCAGTACAAAATATACATAATACTTTCTAAATCCGGGTGCGACCACTTAGGATATTCTAGGTTCTGCTCCACCTTTTATGTATTGTGTGCTCAAATGTGGGTCATGGTTACCGCTCCTTGTCAAATATAAAAACCCTAGTTCATCATCATAATGGCTATGGTGAAGACAACATAGAACCCAAAAGCATCTAGATGGTTACATTTAATTTTAGCATGTATTCTGGGCTAGACATCTAAATCCAATTCAAACAATAGTGTCAACATAACCATCCCAGGTCAACGCAAGTCTACGCAACTACAAAGGTATAATTTCTAGAATAAGGGGAATGATCCAAAATCTAGATCCAACCTAATCTATTTGTTTCCAAACCCAAATTTGTGTTAGTATCAAAACTAGTTAAGGATTTTTTTTTTATCATCATTGCAATTATCTAACATGGTTGTACTTTCCAATTTAGAATATCTCAACGTAATAACTTCAGTATATATTTATCTAAGTTTTTAAATTAATTCCCCTACTTTAGAGATAATCTACCATTCTTATGCCCTAGGTTATCTCTACCCCTTTAACCCTAGATTTCCTACTCTGGATTTTAAGGTTAAACACAAACGTGTATTGTTGAAAGTTGAAATCAAGTGCAAATAAGTCCAAAACCCAACACAAAAATAACCTAGAAAAATTGGAAGTATGTGATAACATTAAAAGTTTGACTAGGATCAAGGTGGGACACCCTTGGTCAACCAAGTGTAGGTTCATAAAATCATGGAAAGTGTGTCTAACCTAAAAAAAATAACATATGGGATTTTATGCCTATGTGCTCCAAAAACCTTACTCGCTTTGTCAAAATATATTGTAGGTTGCCCATAAATCCTTCTCTTTCCTTGAAACACTAATTTTCTCTCCAAACCGTGCAAAACCTTTAAAAAGAGCTGTAATTATGGAGGACTTGCTTCGATCAAACCTTTATCCTTGTGAAATTTGGAAACCAATACTTTATGTAGTTTAGCGAGCAATCGTGATAATGCAAGCCCTAATCCGTATATGACTTTTTGCTACATGAGCAAAGGAAATAATGTAATATGAAGACTTTGAATAAAAATATGTAGTAATCCTTTAAATATACTCTTCCTTCTCACTTCAAAGCTTTTCTTAACTCTTTCTTTCATTCAATACTCATCCTATAAAAACTAATTCACTTGTATTTATATAGACTTCTCAAATTCAAAATATAACCCTATTAACACACAAGCCAATACACATTCAATGGGATCACCGATAAAATGCAACACACATATCATAGAAGCAAGGGCAGAAGAGGAGAGGCAAGGGAAGGAGTTAAAAGACCAAGCAAAAGAGGGGGACCATGAGAATACTAGTATGCTCTTAGTCAACCAAAAGCATATTGATACACTCATGGAAAAGGCCCCAAGGGCACAAGCAAACAAGAGGGAACATGGAGGAGGAACATGGAAGAAAGAATGAATAATATACAAGGCAGATGGAGCCCAAAATATATAAAAAAATTTGTCTGTAAAACTTTAATATGAATCAATAATCAACACACTCACAAATGCCCTAAATGAATACAAATTAATAATATTGATCCCTAAAATATCATTCTCACTAAATGTGATACATTTCCATTTCCACTCATCATTGTTGTGATGATTCAAGTGATGATTATGATACAAAAGTTTTGATAAATTGTTAACTCTTCGATTACTTTCTTCAAAATACTTATCTCAAGGAATTTAATCTTATATATAGATGGCACAATGCTCAATTAATTATGGTCTCTTTGCATAAATTTTAAATTGATGTACAAAAGTATCCAAAAGGAACATAAATAGAGGTATTATAGTTGAAATCTATACACCCTACCTTTATTCCAAATGCTTAAGGTTTTGGAAACCTATTTTCTCAAAACTTCGACATTATTATGATACGCATTCACTTTGAAAATGGGCGTATCAAACCTCTAGAGTGCACTAGGCTTATTGACAATTCTGATGATACAATTTAAAGTTCTTTCCCACCGCCTCTATATTAAAAAAAATCCTAATATTCATCGTTAAATCTATACACCCTACCTTTATTTCAAACGCTTAAGGTTTTGGAAACCTATTTTCTCAAAACTTCAACATTATTATGGTACGCATTCACTTTGAAGATGGGCCTATCAAACCTCTACAATGCACTAGGCTTATTGACAATTCTGATGATACAATTTAAAGTTCTTTCCCACCGCCTTTATATAAAAAAAAATCCTAATATTCATCGTACATCACATTTGCCAAATGAACATTATTATGGTACGCATTCACTTTGAAGATGGGCCTATCAAACCTCTACAGTGCACTAGGCTTATTGACAATTCTGATGATACAATTTAAAGTTCTTTCCCACCGCCTATATATATAAAAAAATCCTAATATTCATCGTACATCACATTTGCCAAATTTATTTCATGCCTATGAAAAGTAAGAATCATTTTATATTTTAAAATGTTTTAATTTATTTCATGCTTTGAAATTAAGAATCATTTTAAGTTTTAGGTTTTAGATTTCTATTTTAGAGAACTCGTACCTCCTTAGATCTTTGTAACTTACATGGATCAAAGATACATCCTTCCTTTTATTTTAAGGGATTTAATATTTACCAATATTTTCAAAAGAGATTTAATATTTTCGAGAGATTCACTAATATTTTCGAGAAAGATTTAATATTTACCAACATTCGATCAAAGATTTTGTTTCTACAACACCATGTACCTTTAAAAAAAATACTGATTTTATTTTATTCACCTTGTTTCTTATTTCTTCTTCAAAATGGAATAAGAAATCATCTCGCGACCAGCTTTGTCAATATAGTGAGATTTGTGAAGCATTAAGCACACGATTTCTTTTCAAAAAAAGAGAAAAAATTGGGATGCGCATGTCCCTCTTAATATTTGGCGGCATGGATCTTTATATTTCAATGGATCCTTTTCTTCCATAATATAGGGATAAAGTCTTTTTGCCATAATAATACACCGATGAGTGTATTATAGGATAGAGATAATGACATCCGTTAATTAAAACGAGTTCTTAGGGTTAACGCTTGTTCCATTTGCTGGATCATTTAAGTACCTATCTTTTTTAATATATCAATACAAAATTTGAATATAGATTTATATAAAAAATGGCGTTTATATCTCGAATTTGTAAGTTGGAAAAATCATAAACAGCCTTCAAATTTGTCAAAGATCATTTTAACCAAAACGATGTTCCAGACAAAAAATCAATATCGTCTGCCTCTAAATGATAATATTTAGAGTAGGCCCGCGGCCCACCCCTTTTCTCATATTCTACCGTCACGTCATAAGTCATTAATTTGCGGCATCGTTAGAAGCAAAATTGCAATGCAACTCATACAGAGTCTCTCAAGGAACAAAATTCGCAACCCGGTTAGAATTTACAAAGGAATAAAATGGGAAAAACGAGGATATTAAAGAGGGTTAATCAACAGTGGGATATAAGAACGGAAACCCCTCTATGTCCATGCCCATAAAATCTTCCAGTTCCAAATCCACCATCTGATTAAAGCAACAAGAACTCTCCAGTGTAGCCAAACCACAGTCCTCCAACCAATTCCCATCCATTTCATCTTCAAACTCAGTAGAAGAGCCACTGCCTTGCGGCGGCTGCGGCGACAAGCCGAGCTCCTCGTCGGACGCCTCCATGAGATAACCCAACTGCTCGTCACCCTGACAAAAACACCGACATCCAATTGCATTGACGTCGTATGGATCGGAGACGCGAGCGATGCTGCTCGTCAGCGAATACGCCGAGTCGCTCTGCAAGTAACAATTCTCACCACAGAACGGAGAACTCGAAGGCAAAACCACACGAACGTCGACGCCAATCATGTCTCGCTCCAGGCTCCGCATAACTCCGTCCACGATCTCTTCTTCGAAGGTCGAACCGTCGTCCTCCAGCAGCGCCAGAATCTCGGCCCCCTCCTCCGTCATAATAAACACCAACAAAACAAAAACAGTCTCCCTGTAAAAGTGGCCAGCCAGCGAAAAACCTCTAATCGAATCTAAAACTGGGTATGAAGCCACCGACTTCTTATAGCAGGAAGACCATTAAATATAGCAGGTCGCGTCAGCAACCGCGTAATACGGTAGTTTTTTTTTTGCGATTTCGAGGCCAGGCCTCATTTAGCGGTCAACAAGTCCCGGGCGGATTGGCCGTGCATGGCGGTTGGCGGACGAAGGAAGGATTTATTACAGTCCAGTGGAGAGGAGGGAAGTTTTTATTTTGTTTGGGAATTGTGTGCTTGCATCGCACCGTTGAAGGGGCAAGGGGTTTTAAGGCCAACAACGGAGGCTGGCGCGGATCCCGACACGATGACATGACGGACAAATAAATCTTATGTGGACTGTGGGTTTGGTGAAATTTGTCTACCTGAGGCGCGCGGCAGCACATGATGAAGTTGTTTCTCTCTCGATATGAGATGGGTACGACGAAGCTACACGTGAGCTTTGTGTGGCAAGTCGCTTTCCGAGATCCACGTGATTCTGCGTTTCTCGATGACTGTTTTTGTCCGTACCTGCGGACTCTCGGTTTTTTTCTTTTTATTTTAAAATTTATCAGATAATGTTGCCGCCTCGTACGAATCTGCTGGCAATTTTAGATTGACCCACATTAATAGTGTTTTAATTGAACATGTAAATATTAAATTCTATGAGAGCGACACTTCTTCTCCATGGTAGCCGGCGGCCTGGACCGTCGCGCGATTTTTTATTTTTTTATTCTTTTCTGGTTTGCTTGAACTGGCGGATACGGTCGCCACCTACCAGTCATGGTTGTAACCCATCTCGTAGGGCTCAAATATTTTTTTTATTTTTATTTTTCGTTTAATATAAAACATGCGATAAGTTAAATATGAAGATTTCAGAGTTGTAAAAGCAAATTCAATTTGAATTGGTTTTTTTTTAAATAAAGAAAATGGGTTTTATATCAATATGTAAGATATTTACATTTAATAATATTTAATTAGATTTAATTTGTATAGTTTTTATTTTTCGATGCAGTAGTTTAATATAGGTGTGAATAACGAGATTAAAAAAATTAGAAAAATAAAGGTGAATAAAAAATCTCTTGAGAATTGTATAGTTTTTTTTTTTAAATTTAGGATTGTTCTTAGAAACATAAGGTTGTTTGTGGGGAAACCTATGTGTGCATTGATTTGATAATCTTTTTCATCGATTTTAAAGCTTTGAAAACCTCGCTCACTTTTTTAGTGTTTCATGCATATCTTAGGATATTGATATCCCTCTCTAAAACCCTAGAAAAACATCACAACCCAAACAAAAATGGGGAATGTATTGGGGGAACTATGTTATCCCTTAATTATTATCACGGCTCTAAAAGGTTTGACAAATTCAACAAGCAATAGTCCAAGTATAATGTAAGTTCAACATGTGGTCTAGTGAATGTAAGCTCTAGATTTATATGATTTTTGCGTTAGAATGAATGTGTGTTAAATAAATAAACACTTCAAATTTTTTTGAATTATGATTTAATTGTTTGAATCATCTATTTTTGCACTTTCGGTTAGATTCCTTCAAATTAATGTGTCGTTATTCCTTGTTCAAATCATGTCTCATATGCATTAATGTCTCAGTGTATTTATAGACTTTCCGAATTCAAATTAGAACCCTATTGGTGCGCAAGTTGATATACACCAAGCAAGAAACGCTGACAAATCCAAGACACAAGGCATGGGAGACCCAAAACAAGGGTCACAAGGGCCTGCCCCACAACCACAGTGTACATTTCTAAGCAAAAGCCCATAAACCACCAAAAATAGGGAAGGGAGGAGAGAAAAAGAGGAAAGATATAGAAATGATGAGGGAAAATTAGGAGATGACAAGAACATAGGAAAAAAGTGTCAATAAGAACCTAATACAAATCAATGGTCAAAAATCAAACAAGTACATTAGAATATTACAATTCTACAACTTGTCAATGAGATGTAGAAGGGTTGGTTAAGTGGGTTGGTTGTGCCCAACCCCACCCAAGTTTGAATCTCATAGGGCGCTTATAGGTTGGTTGTGGCTGTTTGAGTTGTGACATAGTGATTTTAATGGTTGGTGGTGGTCATTTGCATTGGTTTAATGGTTCTCGGGGACTGGCCCCCCCTAATTGTGCCCCAAACCTAGTTTGTAGCTTTGGTCAAAAGCAATTCGAGTAGGGGTCTTGTCAACCCTGATATCTATAAAAAAAAATACAATTCTACAACTTATAACTACCCTTGAACATAAATTAGTGTCTAGTAAGGCAATTTTTAAGAAGTTTCTTTCAAAACTTATTGTAAGAGGATTTACTTTATATTCTTTAAACTACATAAAAAGATGAGGATTATAGAGTCGTAGAAGCAACATGAGAGAGGACCCTGAACAAGAAAACATACTCATTCACAATCAATCAACAGTTATGTTAATTGGAAGACCACTTACATTATACCATCACTGTCATTGCCATAAGGATCATAGTAAATTAGGTTTATATGTTATTGCAAACCAAGCCTTCCCACTGTAGACACCTAATTTTAGTATGGGGGTAGTTTTAGATGTCAGTTTGCATTGTTCATAATAGGTTCTTATTGGCATGCATTTTCTCTATTATGGGTCCCATGTGCTTCCCCTCCCTCTTTTTTTCTCTCTCTTCCCTAGATTCCTCTATCTTTCCTCTGTTTCTTTTTATTTTCTAGCTTTGGCTATAACCGTAGTACTATAGTTCTTGTTGATTAAGATCTTACCACTACAGTATTGGTCCCCTTTTTCTTGTGGGTCCATTTGGCCCTTCCCTTTTGTTCCCTTAGGGGTTGTGCTTATTTTTGTTGGTTCTCCCACATTTTGTGTGTTGGCTTATGCATTAGTGCATATAAGACAAGCATCAAATGAGTGAGAATTGAATGCCAAAGGCCAAGAGTGATAAGCAAAACTCTACATTTTATTGAAGAGCATAATTTGAAGTCTTAAAGCAATTTCAATTTGGAGTCTTGATATTGCATCACTAACATTTTACCATGCTAATGAAAAATCATATTATAATCAGGGCTTGCATCCAAAAATTCTTGTTCAATCGCATTGAGTTTTGGTTTCTAACTTGTTTAAGAATAGGGGTCTAATTGGAATAGGCCCCTCAATGACCACCATTTTTTAAGGTTTTGCAAGTCGTTGTGAGCTAATTAGGGTATCAAGAAAGGATATCAATTTCTCAAAGATTTGTAATGAATTCTAGAAAAGAGAGAAAGGTTTTTGGAGCTCATAAGCATAGAATCAGACCCATAAAATTTATTGTCAATAATTTAATAGTGACTAGGAATGTAGTTATACAGTCTTGGCAGTGGCCAAGAATGTAGCAATATGGTTCTTGTCAAGTTTTGGTAGTTTTCAGTTCACTCTGAAATTTATGGGTTATGTTTGCCTTGGTCCATATACCTATTTCCAACTCATCTCAGGTATTGATAGTTTATAGATTTGTGAAAATTTTGTATTCTTATCAAAATACTAGCTTTGCACTTTTTAATTATTCTATATTATTCACTAGCAATTGCCCTGAGGGTGTAAGGAACGTTAGAAGAAATGTAGAAGTTATTTATTCTCATTTGTAGAATATATTACCCGTTTAGTGTATGATGTGGACACCCATAAACTGATCACCAATCAGTCACCTATTATCTCAATCAGTGACTCCTCTACCGTGACATCCACATTGTATCAACAATGATTACCTCTTATGCACCCATGTGGCATGCACTTTGCATAAAATTTGAAACTCACTTCAACCGTACCCTTTTCTCACTCTATTGATCACTTTTAGCTCAGTCAGTCCCCAGCTCATTTTTTAGATTTTAAAGCATTTGGTTTACTTTCTCAGGACCCCTAATGCATTTTCAACCTTTTCCTGACACATTTAAGTCAACAAGGCTTTCTCAAACTAAAGTAAAATCTGACATGGCTAAAGCATTCACAATTTATTCACCTAAGTTCAACTCATTATGCACCCAAGCTTATAAGCAATTGTTTCTTGGTCGATAAACACTCAACCTAACCCAAAGTAAAAATCTAAAAGACCTAAGTCTTTGTCAGGGTCAAACTCTCCCAGCCTCTACCGAGGTGTTAGAGTGCACAGGGCCTGGGCTTAATGAGAGGAAGGCATGAAACCAAAGAAAGGCAATCACATGGCCCTTGCTAGTCCTGACCCCTCTTGAGCTGGTAGGGCAAATGATTAAGTTGGGAACCAAGTGGATGTAGGATGGTAGGCCAATGAACGCGCATGGAAAATAAGAGTGTGACATTTGTGAAGCGGAGCGAGGATCCAATAAATATGAAAGGGGTCCGAGAGAAAGTAAAGAAGTAGATGTGGAGCTCGTAGCAAGTAAGATTTATCCATTTGGTGAATGTAGAGTGAGGCCAAGAGATCTGGCACCTAAGTCTACAATGTGATGTGTGGTGACCCCCCATTGGTCTTAGGGTGGCAAAGCACACAGGGCTCAACTCAATGAGAGAAGGTACTTTGAGGGGCATAATCTCAACTTGCTAGTTTTGAAAGGGCCCAAGAATGCCTAGAACTAATGAAAGGTGAGCACATGGCCCTGTCCAACCTCGACCCTTCTTGGGATGGCAGGGAAGTCAAACCTCAGGGTGAATGAAGGCTTGCCAAGTGGTAGCCATGGTTTCGAAATGGGAACCAAATAGATTAAGGATGACAAGCCAGTCAGAGCTCACTAGAAGGTGATACAGAGCCCATATAAGCTAATATTTTACCATATCACGAATGTAGAGCTGAGCTGAGAGATATGACATATGGGTCTGCAACATGACATGTGGAAACCTCCAAATACATTCATCTTGCCCCACTGATACATATTGTGTGGATCTCATTATTTTCTAAATATTTAGAATGTTTTATGTGAGGATATTTTCATCTCGTATCAGTGTGGCAATTTGAGAATGTGGGAAAATTCTTATTTTTAAATAATTTTTTAAGGAAAAATATATATTTTAGAATGTTTTTTCTTCTCACATAGTTGTTTGGTTTAAATTATTATTTTACAGTGGGAAAGAGGAAATTGATATATTTCAAAAAAGTGGTTACATTAAGGATTTTAAGTAGTATCAAGTGAGTTATCATAATCTCTAGTGGAATCTATAAATATAATTTTTGACATTTTATTTGCATGACAAACTAACATAGGCCACACACCTATCACCCCTATCCTATGCAGCTTCTAAGTGTGTAGCTAGGCAATGGGATGTTGGGAGGATGATGAGAAAATCTATGAACATGGAGTATTTTTAAGTGAGTGGGGAGATGACAGCGAGGGGTAATGATAGGTAATTACAAGTGATATTGTACCCTAGAAGGCCCATATTATACACCAGACTCGTACTGCCACCTCCTTCTCGGGATGGCAGGGAAGTCAAACCCCTAGGCAAATGAAGGCTTGCTAGGTGGCAGCCGCAACCTTGAGCTAGGAAAAAGTGGATATAGGATGGTAGGTGTTAGGAACCCATGCTACCCATTCTATTTAATTTATTAGTATATTATTTTCTATGGATGCATATGCTTTGTAAGTTATCTCGTGAGCATTTTGTTTTATCCCACATTCATGAGAAGTAGTAGTTGCTTAGATTAGACTTAGTATATAAGTGTTGAGGCCAATGAAAGATCCACAAATTTATTGTATTGAGCTTGCTCAAAGGAGGTTTCCCTCTCAAAATTGCTTGTGATCAATATAATCCCTTTGGTGATTTTGCTAATTATATAAATATGTTATTTCATGAATTTCCATTAAATAAATCTATTATTTCATGTATTTTCATTAATTTGTTGCAGGAGGATCCTCTCATCTAGTATCAAAGCACTTTCCAAGGCCAAACTTTTTATTATCTTAGAAGTATTTTTATGTTCTACTGCATAATTCATTTAAGTATTTTTCTATATCACAATAATCTATTTTGGATTAGGGTAAATAGACGTCTGCATAACTATGAGAAGTGCTTAGGCATAAGCCTTAAATATCATTACGAGGAGTACAATAGGAACCCCAAAGTAGCTTGCCCATTAAGAGTACCTACTAGCAAAATGGGCAAAATCCCCATCTTGATTGACTAGTTCCCACCCATGAGGAAAACCAAGAGCTATCGTTTAGGGTTAAATTCATGGCCAATTTATTTTGGAGAGTGGTACTCGCTCAGACGGCATTGGTGGCCAAAGAGATATATTTAAAACCCTAGGCAACTATAGAAACTTGGGGCCCATTTTTATCAATTTCAAAATATTACCAATGGAGTATCAGAAAACTTGCCATATTAGATCTTTGTATATTACCAACAGAGTATCAACGGACTTGCCATACCATTTTCAGACTATTCCTCAAAAGAATAAGAAGACTTATAACCAAACATTTGATAGAAACCACAGAAACTAGAAACCAAAAAAATAAAATTAAAAAAAAACCTCTTATTCTGGCCATGGTAGAAACCCAAACAGGGGCAAAAAACATGGAGGATGAAATTTTCTCCCTCAAAACCCAAATCAAATATCTTGATGAAAAAATTATTGACCTCAATATTCAACATAATGCCTTAAACAACAAATGGCATCAAGAGTCCTCTTCAGACACTGAATTTTCTTCTTCTACTAATTTTCGTGGGTCGAAGCTTGAATTTCCTTGATTCAATGGTGCAGATCTGACTAGATGGATATATCGGGTAAAACAAAATATTAGTCTACATAATACTTTTGATGCCAACAAAGTCTCACTTGCATCCTTTCACTTGGAACATGAATCCCTTCAATGGTATCATTGGTATATCAAAGCTCATGAGAAGCTAATATGGACCAATTTTTGCACATTTATTTTGCAATAGTTTGGCCCTAATGCTTTTGATGACTTCACTAGAGCACTCACTAAACTTTAAAAAATAGGAACCATGAGAGGATATCAGATAACATTTAAAAAACTGGCCAATCACACAGAGGGATTATCCAAATAATTCTTTAGGAGTTGCTTTGTTAGTGGATTGAAGGATGCAATTCGATCTAAGGTCATAATGTTCTGGCCCAACATGATGATAGAAGCCCTAGGGTTGGCTAAGTTTCCATAAGACAAGATCACACTTCAATAGTGATTCAAATCCAATTTTGCTCCATTCAGAAATACAACTCTACAATGATCTTACATAATGCCAGCCCCCAGAACCACTCATATCAAGAATTTGACTAAAGCAAAGATGCGAGCACATAGATAACAAGGACTATGTTATAATTATGATAATAAATTCACTTGGGGACATCGATGTGTTGAAAAAAAACTCTACCTACTGGATGTAGACTCTCTGCTTGAAACTAAATTTTGGGAAGATGCTCAGGATACAATAGATGATCCACAAGAAGCTCAGGGGATTATGGAACTTGTTTCTTAGCAAGACTAACCAGAGATCTCTTTCCATTCCTTAGTAGGAGTCACCACCCCACAAACCATATTGGTTAGGGGTTACTTCAAGAAGATCCCTCTCACAATACTCATTGATTATGGTATTACTCATAACTTCATTGACCCACGTATCACCGAATAGGTTAATTATTTTGTCCATCCTTGCTCTAACTTTGAAGTCATGATTGCCAATGGGGGCACATTACCTTGAAAATGAAAGTGTTGCAATGTGTGTATCTCTATTGTAAATTATAACTTACACTCTAACATGTTTAACTTGCCCTTAGGTGGATGTGATGTTATTTTGGGATCCTAATGGTTATGCACACTTGGACCCATCTTATGGGATTTTGCTCAAGTTTGGATGCAATTTTCAGACAATGGGAAAAAAAACACATTGAAAGGCTTACACTTGGGGTCTCTCAGCATCATAAGTTCACATCACACAAAATAAATTCTTAAGAATAATTCACATGGCATCATTACCTAGCTCCATTCCATTCAAATGCAACCATCAAAAATATTCACTACTTGTTCTGATCTACAAACCGTTCTGCATAGGTATGCATGTGCCTTTACTAAACCAATGAGATTGCCACCTTTATGGCTAGAGGACAACCATATTCAATTATTTCCTAGAAGTGTTCCTCCTAACATCAAGCCTTGCCACTACCCATTTCATCAAAAAACTGAGATTGAGATGCTCATTTGAGACTTACTGAAACAAGGCATTATTCACCCTAGTACCAACCCATATTCTTCCCTAGTTCTCCTTCTCCAAAAATAAGATGGGTCATGGCACCTCTGCATTGACTTTCAATCACTTAATCATATCACAATAAAGGGTATGTTCATGATCCCTACTATTGATGAGCTTCTTGATGAGCTTCATGGGACTAATTTTTTATCTAAGTTGGATCTCCGCTTTGGATATCACCAAATCCAACTTCATGAGGATGATATTCCTAAGACAACTTTTCGAATGCATGATGGCCACTATGAGTTTTTGTTCATGCCCTTTGGACTCACTAATGCTCCTTCAACATTCTAGGCATTGATGATTAAAATATTCTAGCCCTACCTATAGAAATTCATTCTGGTCTTCTTTGATGATATCCTCATCTATAGTAAAACATGGTTTGAGCATCTCCAACATCTGGAGTTCACACTGCAACTTCTCTTTGATCATCATCTCTATGCAAAATAGTCCAAATTTGCTTTTAGATAGGATGAAGTGGAGTATCTCAAACATATTGTTTCATCCCAAGGGGTTCTGGTGGATCCCAAAAAAATAACTGCCATGATAAATTAGCCTCATCCTCAGACCCTCAAGAGCCTCCATGGTTTTTTGGGGCTAACTAGATACTATCACAATTTTATCAAGGATTATGAGAAGATTGTAGCTCTGCTGACAACTATATTAAAAAAATATGATTTTACATGGACACAAGTTGATGAGTGTGCATTTGAAGAATTAAAACAAGCTATGTGTACTACACCTATTCTAACTATGCCAAATTTTGCCAAGACCTTCACTATCAAGAGTGATGCTTGTGGCAATGGACTTGGTTTTGTTCTCCTCAAAGAAGGATGCCCCATTGCATTCACTAGCAAAACCCTTTTTGGAAATAATTTATTACTCTCTACTTATGAGAAGGAAATGATGACCATTTGCATGTAGTACAAAAGTGGCATCCATACTGATTGGAGAATCATTTTTCCATCAAAATTGATCACCAAAGCCTAAAATATTTCTTGGAATAATGGGTATCTTCCCCATCACAATAGAAATAGGTCAACAAATTCATGGGTTATGACTATGCGATCATTTATAAGAAGGGTAAGGATAACATTGTGGCTAATGCTCTATCTCACACATTTATGGACCAAGCTTCCCTTTCAGTTATTTCCATGCCTATTTTGAATTGGTTGGAAATAGTATAACAAGGGTATGTCAATGACCCCTCATTATATCAAATCATTCAAAATTTAGCCATTAACCCCTCTATTGTACCACATTATTCTTGGGATGGTGCTTCTTTGTGATATAAGGGCTATTTGGTGCTTCCCCAAAGCACAGATCTTTAGCAGGATATATTCTATAAACTATGTGCTTCTCCATCCGCAAGGCACTCAGGGTTTCTCAAAACTTATGAGCGGGCACAATGCAACTTATTTTAAAAGGGAATGAAAAAGATAATTCAATGGATGGTGGCTGAATGTGATACCTACCAATGTAACAAGGGTGAAACAACACTCATTCCTGGGTTGCTCAAACCCTTGCCCATCCCTACCAAGATTTGGACATATATTTTTATGAATTTTATTAAGGGGCTCCCTAAATCTAGAGTAAAAATAGTGATCTTGGTTTTGGTTGATCATCTCTCCAAATATAGTCATTTTGGTGCCCTCAACCATCCCTGTACGGCCTCCACAGTCACATAAATTTTCTTGGACCAAATTTTCCATTTTCATGGCATTCTTTCTTCCATTGTCTTATATCGTGATGAAACATTCACTAGCCATTTTTGGATAGAACTATTTTGATGCACCGACACCCAACTAAAGATGGGTTTCGGGTATCATCCATAAACAAATGACCAAACTGAAATTATCAACAAATGCTTAGAAACTTTCCTTTGTTACTTCACCTTAGAACAACAACAACAATGGGCAAAGTGGTTCCCTCTCATCGAATGGTGGTACAATACCTCCTACCATACTTTAATTAAAATGACTCCATATGAAGCATTGTATGGTCAAGCACCACCAGTGCTCCTTCCATACACTCCCAGTAGTTCACTAGTTCAAGTGATTGACATGATTCTTTGAACCCAAGATCAGATCCTCAGCACTCTATGAGAAAATCTTCATATGGCACAAAATAGAATGAAATAGCAAGCTAACATCACCATTCTAAGTGAATTTTTTAAGTAGGTGATATGGTTTTTCTTTACCTATAGCCATAAAATCAATCATCCCTAAAACTCAAAGGGTGTCATAAGCTAGTTTCCAAGTTTTATGGGCCATATAAGGTTCTCTAGAAGATTGGGTCGGTTGCTTATAAGTTGGAGCTCCCACCATCTCGAGTTCACCCAATATTTCATGTCTCTTGTTTGAAGAATTTTTTTGACACAAACATCAGAGTACAAACTATTTTACCAAAACTTAATAATGAAGGATCCATCCTTCTTGAGCTGAAGGTAATCTTGGATAGGCGCACATGCCAACTTCGATCCCACTCTATCACAAAGGTATTAATTTAGTGGTATGGAATGCAACCAAAGGATGCAACATAGGAACCACTATTTTACATTCAACACCAATTCCCACATCTGAAGCTTTGAGGACAAAGGTTTTTATAAGAGGGAGGGGATGTTAGGAACCCATACAACCCCTTCGCTTTAATTTGTTAGTATATTAGTTGCTATGAATGCATATGCTTTTTAAGTCATCCCATGAGCATTTTGTTTTTCCCACATTCATGAGAAGTAATAGTTGGTTAGATTAGACTTAGTATATAAGTAAGTGTTGAGGCCAATGAAGGATCCACAAATTTATTGTATTGAGATTTCTCAAAGGAGGTTGCCCCCTTGAAGTGGCCTATGATCAATATAATCCCTTTGGTGTTTTTTCTAATTATATAAATATGTTATTTCATGCATTTCCATAAATAAATCTATTATTTTGTGTATTTTCATTAATGTATTGTAAGAGGATCCTCTCAGTAGGCCAATTAGAGCCCATGGTAAATAAGAGCCCAAGACTTGTTAAGTGGTGTAAGGATCTAAAAAACAACCTAAAAGGGGTTTGATAGGTAGTAAAGAAGGCAATGAGCATCAAATTCTAAATTTGAAGGTCCATCTAAGCATCTCCAAGTTGTCGACCTGAGAACACATAGAAATGATGACAAATGTAGAAAATAGGTTAATCCCAAAATATCCCACCACAATCATCTATTGATCACATCTATTGAGTGTTTTCACTTGATGGGTTTCACTAAATAATTATAAGCCTATTTTATAACCTTTTAAAAATATTCCCAATACAAATTCAATAGAATAAATAATTTGATAGATATGCCTTGAACAAGAAAAGTCAAGATTTTGGTAAGCTATGTATTTCCTCCTTTTCTTCATCCAAATTCCCATTAAACCATGTCTTAGTGAACTATGGCACAAAAAATCACTCAAGCGAAAAAATGTAAACCCAATTTACGTATAATTGGCTATCCCTGTAATGGAAAATATGTGGTAGAGGAAGATATAATTGTCATATTTCTTGGAGGGAACATGTATAAAATGGTGGAGGTTCAAACTCACATCCAAAAAACTACACAAAATTGGATATGCTTATGGTCATCTTAAATTTTTTACCTTTATTCTTTTCACCAAATAAAGATAAAGAGAGTTGTGGAACCCTACTACAATCAAATTGATGCTCATGTTGTCTTCATTCACCCTTGATAATATAAAACTATCAATCAAATATGTTCCCAACTTGTTTTAATATACCTGACATGTATCATTATGCAATGTTGTTATATTGACATGGCAATTTACAGTGTCTTGTCCACACGTAAATAACATTGTCATGTGGATTCGAGCCACTCATTGGATGTAGAGTGATGTCACAATCAAATCAACATTCATGATGTCCTCATCCACCTTTAATAATATAAAATTCCCAATCAAATATGTTTCAACCTTACAAGATGCGTACCCCTCTATAATATGGGTAAGTCAAGTAAATCTAACAACTGGACTTAATCTAGGCTTGGTGTATGATATGGGTTGTATGGTGTCTGATATCACATGAAATACTTTGTCATTATACCTCACCATTTTTTTTGCTTACACAACATACCCCATTTTTCAAACTAAAAATGGGGACCCTCTTTTGACCTTTTGCTCTACTCCCACATATGCTCATGGTTCATTGATCTCAACACTACAACTTGCCTTGGTGGTCCATCTCAATTTGCATGTCGAATTAGGACTTGAAACCACCATTAATGGAAAGACCACATCCATGAAAATAAACTTGGTATTTTACACTTAGCATAAAAATAGAGTTAGCACCTACCAATTTGCCTTTGAAGTCTAGATCTCATAACTCTACTAGCCTATTCCCAGAGTTCTCGCTATGTCATCAAGAAAAAACATTGCCATTAGGTGATAGTAGTGTAATCAATTGATGGTAATGTCATCAGCCAATGATAACATCATTGAGCGAAAACATTCTCATCGATTGATGATAATGATGTCAGGGAACCACATTATCATCAAGCAATGATGATTTCCTCAGTCGATGGAGATGTTGTGGGGTGACGGTGTTGTCATGGGTCAACTATATTATTGTTAGTCGATAGAGATGTTATGGGGTGATGGTATTACCATGGGTCGACCACATAATCATCAATCAATCACATTATCATCAATCGACTACATTATCATCGATCGATTACATTTACCATCGACCTATTACTAGATTGATGGGTAACTCCATTATCATAGGTTGACCACATTGTCAGAATGCAACACAAAGAAGCTCTACAATAATGATGTCATCGATTATAAACAATTATATTAGGTGACTGTATTACCATTGAGCGATGATGATATTGTCGATCATCAGAGATATTGTAGGGTGATGATGTTATCGTGGGTCAACCACATTACAGTTGGTCGACAGAGATGTTGTGGATTAATGACATTGTCATGGGTCAACCACATTATCTTTAGCCAACTAATTTTGTTGTCAACCTATTGCTATGTTGATGGATGTCCCCATTTCCATGGTTCAACCACATTACCAAAATATAATACAAGATACTCTACAATAATGATGTCATCAACTGGTGACATTATTTTTAGGTGGCTACATGATCATCAAGTTTTAATGATGTCGTTAGTTATCAAAGATGTTATAGGGTAATGGTATTGTCGTAGGTCAACTGCATTGTCATTTATCGATGGAGATGTTTTGGGGCAATGATGTTATCATGGGTCGACCATACTTTCATCAGTCATGGGTCACAACTATCAATATGATGTGAATAACATCAAAATATCTGTGGATGAATATCATCTTTCTTCCTCTCAATAGAAATGCCTCCAATATAATTTTTACAATTAGGTCTAATTTTTATAGTTATATTAGGGTAAATATGTTTGTATTTGAATTATAGCATTATTTATGGGTAAGTGTAGTGCATGTTGATGTAAAATCACTTTCCCATAAAACATTTTGGTGATCGTGCATTGCCTTGCCTACTTTATTTCCTTATGGGGTTAGATCTCATTGTTGTTATGATAAATTTCATTTTTTATAGGGATTATTCTAAATTATTTTAAATCATTAGATGTATCCCTTATGAGTGCTTAACAAACCCTAGTTTATTGTGATTACTTTTTCATTCAAATTCTAAGGTACATATTAACCAAATTTTAAACCCAAGTCAAAATTGGTCAACCCCTATAGGTTGAAAATCTTATTAGGATTATCAAAAATTGTATGTGGTCTTGTCATGGTCTTAAATGGCCATAAATAATTTTTATATGGTTACATTATTCATTTATTAGCTTGGTCCAAGGTTTGGTCTCATGTGTACTTATCTAGTCTTAGGGGTCATTTATGAGGTCTTGATGTTGTATTAAATGTTTGATATGGTTTAGAATCATTATAAAATGTTATTAATGAGTCTTTAAGGTCATAATATGATGTGTTAACCCTTTATTATGTGGTACTAAATTATCATTCTAGTCACCTTTCATTTAGAGGAGTTTACGTACCATATTCAAATAAAAATATTTAAAGAAGGTACCCCAATGTAATTTATGCCCCCAATGTACTTTATGGTCAATGCCTAAAATGAGCAAAATGCCACTTTACAAGCACTATTGGGTACTTGTAGCCTTAGAAGATCACTTTTAACTTGAAAATAGTTTTAAAGTATCCCTTGGGATTTCTCAAATTAGTTTTCTTTAGATCAAGATGTATGTCATTTTTATAAGCTCAGAAAGGAAAAATTCAAGTGGATGTGCAGAGCTCGAAAATATATATTTTAGATGGTGGTTTCATCAGATAATTAATCTCCATGAAGTGTCTTCAACAAAATTAAAAGTGTCTTGACTATGTGGGCATATCATCATGCTGTAACACTATTTTGGTTTGTCTAAAGATGTATGTCACTTTCAAAGGTTTAAAATACCCAATTGATCATATAAAACCTCCTAACTCTCCCATAATTCATGTGTTCTCTCTTGAGAAGTGTCTCTTTGCAAATAATCCTTCAAGAGGCATCATGCCTTGATCTTTGAAAACCATGGTACAGTTCATCAATGGTATTCCATAAGTCTGAGTGTCATGTTTTATTTGAATGGTAATAAGAAACTAATTTAGAATGAGAAAGTACTATTTGATGAGGTTTAAAGTATAATAAAATGAAAGGTCAAATTACAATCTCAAACAAAGCTAAAGTGTGTTTTAGCCACCCATAGGTCTACAGACTTGTAGGTGGACATTTATGGGACCTAGGTTCTATGTGGAGTTTTTTGAAGCAGTGGATAAGTGATATAGACTTTTAGATAACTATTTGACCCTCGATAAACTCCATTGTATCATCAAGATGCATGAATAGACACATAGGCTTTCACTATCAACACACAAACCTTGTACACAGGTTGACTATACATACAGTCCGTACAGGTAGCTGGGAAATTTGAAGTGTTACAATGTTTGATCATAAGTATAAATGATTGTTGAATAATGTTAGATAATGGTATAGAGATTGATAAAACAATAAAGATGTCTAAAGCCCCAATAAGTGTCTTTGTAGCCCATACAAGCAACATGAAGACCTATAGGTCCTAGGCCTGTAGGTCCTCACTTTCGGCTAAAACCAATAATAATATAAATAAGAGCAAACAATAAACCTAAATTCAATGTTAGGATAGGAGTCAAAAATCATTGAAATCACCTAACCACTTTCAAAGTCAAGAGATGGTCAAGGAGACAGGGTCTAAAACCTTAATACATATACATAGGTCTGTGTACGGAATTGAGAAGGCAAAAAGTTGTAAAGTGTCATGAAGTAACCGATAGACCTTGTGAGACAATGAGAATGCACCTCCAATTAGTTAGAATCTTCTCCAAGTGACATGATAGAGTTCTCCAGGCCTTATACTTAGACTTCTCCAATCAACACCTACAACCACTTTGAGAAAGTGTAAAGAACAATGTCTGCTAGGTAAGTATGTTATGTTTTGGAAATTTTGAGGAGTTTCAACTCTCAACAATAGAACAGAGTCATTGAGAGGTTTATATATTGGCAATTGAAGACCTTGAGACCCAAAGTGCATTCAAGACCTAAAACATTGGCACCTATAATCAAACTTAGAGAAAAGTGAAAAGGGTATTGTAGGTTGTGAAGTCATGGTGACTTGAGAGTGAAAAGTGAAGGGTTCCAAGTTCCCAATAATATTTCAGGGTATTTGAAGTGTAAAATAATGTAAATGGAGTCCCAAAACCCATAAATGTACTTAGACTTGTCCTAATAGACACCTACAGGCTACAATCAAGAATAAGCTAGTTTCAAACCCGAGTAAGGAGAAAAATGTATATGAAAAGATCTGAGGTATATCTCAAGTAAGAAAACAAGTTATGAATTCATATAAATATCAGATGAAACATGATGAAATGACAAATGAGATTGGTCAAAAATAGAGTTCAAAACCCTGCATATACATTCAACAAGACCATCTATACGTCTACCTACTTTTATGAGAGTTTTTGCTTGATTAGAGAAGGGTAATGGTCTATGAAAATGTCTAAGGGAATGAAGATTATTTTAATATGGTTCATGAAGATAGAGGAACTCACTTAAACCCTCGTACCTAATAATAAGGGTGAAGAAGGTCAAAGCCTTGTCTAGGCCTAATAAGCTTAAGACCACACACATGATCATATGTATAATCATGAGACAAGTGGATTGTTAAGGATAAATTGAAGACCTAATGAAATTGGAAGGTACATAATGAAATTTCAGACCTTAAAAAATAATCAAAAATAGGGGCAAAGCAAAAAATGTGCCAATTATGGCCTTAAGATCACTTCGAGCTTTCTTCATATAGGATTGTTGTCTAAAAGGTAATTTTATCTCACTTATTGTAACATAAATTGAATGCATGGATATTAACTGATTTTAGAGGAGCTAAAAAGGTCCTCATAATTGATTCTCATGTCATCAGTTATTTTATTAAGTCTTTGACTTGCATGAATAAAGGTTAAGAGTTCAAATCCCTCTCTGATGGCTTGCTTGTAACCTAAGAGTCAACTTCTCACACTCAAAAATTTCATGAGGTTTTTAATGGGACCAAATGGTGTTTATAAGTGATGGATGGGTCTCCTAAATACAATCTTATGGAATTAGGAGAGAGAAATAGGATCTAATCTTTATGAACAACCTTTAAGAACCAAAACCACTATAAACCCTCCTAAAATTGTAGTAGTGACTAGTCAAGAGAAATGAACCTATAAAAGCACATGAAGTGACCTAGTTTTCTTCTTAAACATCATGGATGTTTTTTATGACTCCAATTTTATTCTCCATGAGTAATTTATTTGTACTTGCAATTGTATGGACTATAATAAATGCACTATTTTGCATAGTTTTTGGTGTTTTAAAGGGGTTTTAGGTAGATGAACACTTGAAAACCATTAGAGGAGGTCACTTGAGATGTATTTCATCCATTAAAGTAAAAAAAATATGCATAATAGATCATATAATTGATCCAACAAAGCTTGTTTTCCAAGGCAATCCTAAACAGTTCTAAGATAAGACTAGGTGGCAAGGCCATTTCATGGTTTTCATACTTCTACAGGGTCTCAAGGTCTCAAATTTGACATGGATATTGGTGATATACTATAGAAATTGAATAAAATTATTTTGGGTGATTTCACACGTGTAGGTGAGGTCTGGATTAGAAAAATAAGGTTCTAGGTAAGGGGGACTAATTGAGGAGAGATAAAGGCAATAAAAGGGCTCTTTTCCTCAAATTCAGGACATAAAATTTGACATGAAGCTGTTAGGGGATACTAGGTCCTCAAATATGTGCTCATTTTCACAATAACCTCAATACATTATTCTACACAAGGAGGTTTTAGGTTTTTAGGGCTATAAGGGAAATAGGCCTAATGAGAGCTTGAGGAGCAAAATGGAGTCTTGAGAGTTATTCTAAGAACCAAAATGTATTTTTGAAGGTCTGATAAGATATTTGAAGGCCATCCATGGAGATAGAGTGCCTTTGATAAGATGAACTCAGTTTTTGAGCCACTTGGACCAAGCTAGATGTGGGAAATGAGGAGCTTCAAGTCACATAGGCATATGAATGATGAAATGTCAGATTAGAGGAGTTTCTAAGTGCAAGAAAGGTGTCAAATGAGAGGGTTTGAAGGTATTCATGATGAATTTATGATTGATATTTCCATTTGTCATTATTCTTATTTAGGGAAGGGAATTTTTCAAGAAGATGATCAAGGTGTCAAGCTAAGTTCTAATTCCTACGCCACTTGGAGAATTAAAGCATCTTCATAAGAACGACACATAGATTTGGAAGAATTTTTAGATTTTTCATAAATCCTCCTTATTTGTAACTCTCACATGGACACTTTTCAATCTTCTCATTCTACACCTCTCTCTCCTCCTCAATTCTCTATTTAAGTTACCACTTCTGGCCTTGTAAAAAAATCCACATTTGGTATGGCAAAGCCATGAGAGTTTGAGTACTGATTTTGCCTTTGAATAAAAGCTTTCAAACTGGTTTTAAGTTCTCAACTTCTTATCTAAGTATGTGAAGTAGTCCATGATTGAATGGAAAGTGATAGTTATTTGTCCTTATATTCATCTTACTCCCTCGTCCTTTGTGCAAGTAATATGTCTTTTAATAGGTCACATGAAGTGTAGTTAGTTGTTTTGTATGGTTTTAAGTGTAAAGAAGAGTACTAGTGTCTATAATTAGAACTTATATTCATCTACCTTGAGAAATGCATTGCATCTTACCTTCATGTTAAAACACTTTTGTTAGAGGAACCTTGGGTGTTGAGATCAGTTTTATAAATTGCCTTTCATATTGAAAGTTCATGGTAATATTATGGAGTTAATCTTGGTGCATCAGCTTTGTTAGGTTAGTGTTAATCCCTTCTATCCCTTTTCTTTCAAAATAAGTAGATTAGTGGTTAGTTATAGGTGTGATGAAAGGGAGCTAGCTCTTCAATCTAGAGATTCATCTCTCCCATAGGTCACCCACAACTTGAGAGATGTTTCCTTGTTACATCAAATTGAAGGAGGCTGGAGTAAACCTCCTTTATGGCACAAAGTTGATTGATAAAAATACCTTTTCACGTTATACATTTTTCCATATTATGATACTTACAAGGAATATGATGTAGGATCATTTGAGTTCATTTGTAGTCTTACATTTGTCACATCTTGATTCCTCACTAGACCTAATAACCTATTGATTCATGGATTTTTATAGTTATTATTAGACTAACTACTGTTTAATTAAACTTGATTTCATATGTCGATTATGGGTAGTTATATGTTGCTTAATATACATGATTAATTAGCTATGAAATTAGTTGTACTTTTATATTGTGTACATTATGATCATGTTTTTTAGCTATACAATAGTATTTTATGGATTATATATATGCTTCAAGCTAACTACCATCATTATGTAAGGTGGATGTAGGACATATCCATCCCTTAGAGTATGATAGAGGAAGGGCATCATCAACAAGGGTGGTGTAGATGGAGCCATTGGAGGATGACAGAGGGAAAGACTAGAAAACCATGCACACATGTCGGTTGCCTGTGCAGTTCAAAACTGCAAGTTTTACGGGCAATTAGTTAACAAACCAAGTGTTTGCATGTCAAGAGCCAAATTTAGACTAAAAGCTGCGGATCATTGCTTAATTTAGATAGTTTTATTATGTCGTTGATTGCTAATATACTTCTGTTGTGATCTTACGTTTTTTTGTTTGATTCTTATGTTGATCTAAGTTTGCAGTTGAGTGATTGCACTTATGATTGTCCATAAGTAGTCTATCTCGATTATGATTTTTATTTAAGTGGAATAAGTGAATTTGTTATGTTTTAACATGTACTTACTATTATCTATGGATGCATATGAGTGTCTTCAAAAATGTCTTATTACATTACTAATAGATAGGATGAACTCTATTGTCCAATTTGCTAACGAATAAGTGAATTTGTTATGTATGTGAACTCTATTGTCCAATTTGCTTTGTATGTCAAGTAGACTTAGCCTAGTCTCCATGATAGTTAAAGTGTTAATTAATTGGTATCTAAACATTAGTATTCTATTAAATTCATGCAATTATAGTTTGTCATGATCATTTTGCTATAAGTGATTATGTTTTGACTAACGATTATTGTCAGGATCTTGGCGCTTAATCATTGCTAGTATTATTATAAAAGTGTAAATGTTTTAATGACATGTAGAAGTCAATGGTATTCTTGGATGGTATTGTTAATAACTATAGTTAGAGGGTTTAGTGAAAGTTTCTTTGCTTGGTTAATAAGTGAAGTCATTTTTAACATGCATATAGTTTGAAGGATTATTATTAATCAAATGGAACATTTGAGATTTTAGGGTTTCTTTTGGGTTGATTTGAGTTAACCACCTGTTAAGCCAAAAACCATCATTCTATTTTAGATTTTGGCATGATGACTGTTACTTTCTATTAGCTATGGGTTACATGCATCGACTTGGTCATTATTTTTGTCGATAAGAATGGAGGGTTTGATGGCATGCAATTAGCATGCAGATGGATAAAATGGAAGGAAAGGAGGCCTGTGTGGATGGTACATGATATTTGGAGATGAAATAACAAGAAGATAAAGGTTTGGGAAATTGGTGGAAAGTATTTTTATTCACCATACTTCAAAAATCACTACTAGGTTAGTTTTGTAATTAAATTCATACTAGTTTGTGTTAAGTTAAATCCATTGAGATTTTTATGATTAAGGGTCTTTTTTTATTGTTTTTGGGTTGCGAATAAAAAACAAGCATATGACAAAACCAAGACCCAGTTTAAATGACCATGGCATATAAACTCACTGCTATGTATTTAAAAAATATTGAGTTTTAATTAGAGAAATTATGTACATTTTATTATTATGAATTTAAAACCTAGGTTCATATAACCAAATGAGGGTTCGATTGGTTTGTATAAACTGGAATTAGTCATATGAACTCTTGCCTTTACTATAAAAATATCAACTTGATTCGATGAATTATTAGTTCAAGATAAAATTAAAACCTAGAAATAGGATTCGTCCTTGTATAAAGGTTGTTTAGCCAAAAATAATGAAATTTGGTTTTATTTCATTTATATGTTTTATCTAAAAGATAAATATACATATAAAAGGATATGTATATAAATCCTATGAGTCATCATTGACCTAGGATACACACACACACACACACACACACACACACACACACACACACACACACACACACACACACCCTCAAAGATTGTGGTGTTTGTTTTATTGAGCTCTTTTAGTCAATACTGAGGACAATTTCTTTGTGTGTGTGTGTGTGTGTGTGTGTGTGTGTGTGTGTGTGTGTGTGTGTGTGTGTGTGTGTGTGTGTGTGTGTGTGTGTGTGTGTGTGTGTGTGTGTGTGTGTGTATCTTCTATTTATTAAACTCATTTAAAAAATTGACTGAGTTGAGTATATGACTGTGTGATAGGAAATTTATCACTCCATAAAATAAGACCTTTACACACACACACACACACACACACACACACACACACACACACATACACACACACACACACTGTGTATTCGATTAAATACATATATTTATGTAAGGTGCTTATACGTTTATGGGCAAAATATTAAACTCTATATTTAAATACATTTAAATATAAAAATAGAAATTGAGTCTTTAATCGACTCGATTTGAACTAGTTAATGTAAAGCGTTGAGTTTAAATAGTTGACTATGAAATTATGGAGTTTTATTAGTTTGTGAATTGATTAAACCATGTTATGTTAATTAAATACAATTATCTGATTATATGCAAATCTATGCATAATTATTATGTGATTTCTAGATAGATTTGAAATATGTATGTCCTTTATATATATATATATATATATATATAGTGATTATATAAACTAAGCGCGTGGAGATACATTTGGTTAGGTGTATATTATGTGAATGAGTTTAAAAGGCTTGTTTAGGTTACAAATTTGATTGAACTATGTTGTCAATTAAATTAAAATTGTGAATATAATTGACTGAATATGTTTCCAATTGAATGTTATATATGCATGAATTTCAATGGATTGGTAAATAAGCTTAGCTGGAAAATATGAGTTTCAATCATAGTTATGGAAAATAACTAAACCATTATAAACATCAATATAACTGAATTGTATATGATTGTATGCTTTTAGTATTATAATGATGGTTTGTGATGGTTTATTATTTTTATTCAAAACTTAATCATCCTAGTTAACTTATGTTTATATTTTTATTCTCTGGCTATACACGATACTCTAGTTTATGGACAATGATTTGTCTAACTGGAGTATAACATAGACTAAGCATGTTTATATTTGTTGTTGTTTTATTCATTTATGGGAAATAGCTTGAGAAGTTGAAGGTACATGTGTGTGTGTATATATATATATATATATATATATATATATATATATATATATATATATATATATATATATATATATATATGGTATACAAATTGTAATTGATTGACTTAGTAAAAACATTGATATAAGTATACTATATATAGATATACATATATGATAAATGCTTTTAAACATTACATGATTGAACAAATATATATGGGTGTATTTAGTTATCATCGCTGAGTTTTGAATGTGTTTGATTGTTTTGATGAAAAATTTAAATATGAAGTATTTTGGATTGAATACATGCCATTTTAATGCGGTTGTATTAAAATGAGATTTTTAATGTACTTTTAGTACGTGGATATTAAGTTGTGAATTAATGTTATTAGATGGATGGAATAACATTTAGAGTTACATGATATTATTCAATAACTTGATGTCTAGATAGGTTTTTTACTTAGATGATATGATTCTATTGAGGATTGTTTATGAAATTTGTTTATTATTTAGTAATAAATTAGATG
This sequence comes from Torreya grandis, assembly GCA_037957365.1. NCBI lineage: Eukaryota > Viridiplantae > Streptophyta > Pinopsida > Cupressales > Taxaceae > Torreya > Torreya grandis. The sequence goes on from JARHVA010000006.1 coordinate 7,633,261, forward strand.
ATTTAAGATTCATTGCATTACATAATGGACTAAATGTATGTTTTAGATATATTTGTACTTAACATATTTTATATTTAATAATAGGAAATATTCTATTTGAATCTATTGGTTTTTATATTATTATATAAATAACCAAATCTCACATTAGTGACCTTAAATAAGTAGTAAGACAGATTTCACTCGCTTAATTAGTGCCATTAATGCAAGATGAGGTGTAATTCGATTGAGTGGTGTGTATGAAATTGATTGATCCTAGAGATCAATAACTATGTGAAAACTTTGGCCAAAGTAATATTTATAGTTAAACATTATCATTTCATGTGTTTGATTTAGTTTACATGTTGGTATGATATCATGTGAGAATGGATTTATTTATGATATACATCATGTATTAGTTATCCTATAGTACACAAGTTCTAGTTTATCACTTTGGATTCCTACACCATCATTATTTACCCATCTACAAAGGGAGGGTCATTCCTTTTTTGGGAGATAGTTTGGGGGATTCATGGTTCGTGGTTGGTATAAAAAAGCACTCTGATAATGTTCTCCCTCTCTATAATGGTACTACACTAGAAACTACACTTGATATTATTGATGGATACCCTGAGTTCATTGAGACTCATGCTCTGTGGAGCTTTATGTCATATTATTATTGAGTCATTATTATTGCTAAAATTGTACTTTTTATTCATAGTACATTTACAATAGTGATTGTAATGTTGTATTAGTCATGTCTGTATTTGTAATACTACTATGAAATAAATATAGTCTTTATTTGTATATCCATCATTGTGCCTATTTTAACATATTATTGTTATGGTGATCACTAGTTAAATGGATTAACTATAGACCTTTTTAAGGTTAACTAAAATAATGTATTTAGTTAAAGATCACTTTGGTAGGTTTCATCATGGTGAAATATTTTAGTTGAATTTATGTAATTATTTTTAAAAAACAATTTTTACCCTATTCTAGTAAAACCCAGTGGGGTTGTTACAACATCAACTAAAAAAACTTAGTATAACACAGCCTAAAAAAAGAATTTTTATAGTTTATGCAAATTATGAGTTATTCGTGAGATTATTTGTGTTATTTTACATCACATTTGATTGCACACTAATTATTTATATTATTTTATGTAGCTTTCAATGGTTCACATGGTCTTGGTCAATTTCAATTAATTTTTAAAGATTTACGCAGGTTTATTTTGAAGGTCTTTGTTTTTTTCCATGCAAAGAATGGAGGTTGAAGTCTTACAAGTTATAATGTGAAATATTGTGACATATTATGTAGGATATTGGTGTAAAACATTATGAATATGGGGATCATTCATTACTAATTCTATTGTGCATCCTTTGGTTGTGAAGTGTTGTGACTTAACCTTATGAGATTGTGACTTCTGTGTAACTTATCTTGTGTGGATATGTTCTTATGATGAGTTATGGGGAAAGATTTGCTGTAATTCCTAACCATTTACATTTAATTCCTTGCATAATGGAAGGTGGTTTTAGTTAATGTCATTTTGTGACATGCTTCTTTGTGATGACTTATGTTGTAATGTGTTAAGGTGTGTTGTAATGTGTTAAGGTGTGTTGTAATTTTAATAAACATTTAATGTTTATAGTGCATAGTGACATGTTACAAATATTTAATGATTATAGTGGATTTCTAAGCATTATAGTAAGTAGGTGTGTCTTGTGCCTATATAAACATTCCCCTACACTTGAGTTGACGAGTTAACAAGTTTAAGGATATAGACCATAGTGAATATTGTATATCACAACAAGCTAGTGGATGTGGTGGACCAACCATCCAACAAGCTAGTCTTATCACAACAAAGATATTAAAAAAAAGATTAATAAAAAATACTCATAATATGATTACTTGATTTAAGTATGATTATTTTACCTCCTATAAGATAAATGTATCCATTAAGGCTCTTGTGATATGCACCATGTGGCCTACGATGCTAGTGTGGTAGATGTTGGATGGTTGAGCTTGATCTTATTTTAATTCCTAGTTATCGATAGTGAGGTGTGGGGTAGCAATTTCCCCCACTGGGGTCACAAAAATTCATTATAAAATATTGTAATTTTGTAGTAAATCTGGATTGTTCACTATTAGGTCACATATCTAATGGTAGAAATTATGTGTGTATTTTTGCCCTAATATGTAACCCTCTTTTGATATGAGGGTATTGTAATTATGATGGCATGTTGTATGTGAGTGAAAATGATATTGCAGTGGTTTTATTGTAGGTTTTTATCTTCATTTATTAGATTGAATAATAAGATAGGCTAGCTTTTTTGTGTGGATATAGCTCATATTGTGTGAACCATATTAAATTTGTGTCTTTAGTGTTGTGTTTTCTACATTTTATTTATATATTTAATTCATTAATATTGATCTGTGTTATTTATTCCTAACAACTGGTAATAGATCTAAAGTTTTATTTGGTAGATAAACTCATAAGAAAAGAGGGTTCCTGGTTTGACTGGGAGCAATGGTAGAAGAAGGCAAGTTTAAGGTCAAAAATTTCAGTGGCCAAAACTACCAGCTATGGAAGATGCAAATGGAGGACTATCTATATCAGAAGGATTTTTTCCTACCATTGGGTAGAATAACAAAGAATCCAACAACTGTGAAGGATGAAGATTGGGAGGTTCTTGATAGAAAGGCACTAGAAATAATATGGCTATGCCTAGTAGCATTGGTGACCTTTAATATTTTAAAAGAAAATACAATAGAGGATGTGATAAAGGCATTGGATAGAATGTATGAAAAACACTTAGCCTCCAATAAGGTATTTCTTATGAAGTGTTTATATAATTTGGAAATGTCAAAATGTAGGTTTTTTGTTGATCATTTAAATGAATTTAACATGGTCACAAATCAGTTAAGCTCTATAGGAGTAAATTTTGATGATGAGGTTAGGGCTCTTTTGATTATGTGCTCATTACCAGAAATATAGAATGGCTTGGTCATGGCTATGATTAATTTTGTCTATGGTTGAAACACTTTAAAGTTTGATGATGTTATTGGTGTTTTTCTTAGCAAGAAAATGTGACAAAAAAACACAAGTGAGACATCAGGTAATGTTTTGACTATGGAGAATAGAGGAAGACAAAAGGATAGAGGAAAGGGCTTAAGGAATCATGGTAAGTCTAAGAAGGGTATATATAAATCTAGAGGAACGTTGTTGTGTTAGATTTGTGGGAATAAAGGACACCTAAAGAAAGATTATTGATTTTGAAAAGGAAAACAAGGAGATGGACAACAAGATAAAAATTAAGAAGCAAATGTAGTAGGTGATGTGTTACAAGATGCTTCAATCATTTATTTGGATAATATTAATGATTCTTGGGTGTTAGATTCAAGGGTTTCATTTCATGCTACACCCCATAAGAAATATTTTCAAGACTATGTTCAAAGTGATTTTGGATAGGTTTATTTAGGTGATGGTGAACCCTATAAAATTATAGGAATGGGTAAGATACATATAAAATTACATAATAGAAACAAATAGTTTCTAAAAGAGGTGAGACATGTTCCTGAGTTGAGAAGAAACCTAATTTTAGTAGGGTAATTGGGAAGTGAGGGCTACAGAATTACATTTACAAGAAATTTGTGGAATGTCAATAAATGATCATTGGTAATAGCAAAAGGAGATAAGGTAGGTACATTATATTTATCTAAAGTTAATGCTGACTCTTCTATTGCTTTAGTTTATATAGAAGTGGATACAAATTATGGCACCATAGACTTGGATACATGAGTGAGAAGGGGATGCAAGTTATCCACTCAAAGAATTTATTGCCAGATTTGAAGAAGGTGGATTGGATTTCTGTGAGCACTATGTGTATGGAAAATAGAAGAGAGTCAAATTTCTTAGAGTTGGGAAGATAAAGAAGGATGAAAAGTGAGAGCTTGTGCATACATATGTATGGGGACTGGCTCAGGTATCATCCTTTGGTGGCTTTTATTATTATGTTATTTTTATTGATGATGCAACTAGAAAAACTTGGGTTTATTGTATATGAAAAAAATCTGATGTTTTTTATACTTTTAAGAAATGAAAAGCTTTGGTTGAGAATGAGATAAGAAATAAGTTGAAGTGTGTTAGATCAGACAATGGAGGTGAATATTGCAATAAGGAATTCGATAATTATTGTTCATCACATGAGATTTATAGAGAGAAGATGGTTCTAAGAACACCACAACAAAATGGTGTGTCAGAAAGGATGAATAGGATAATCATGGAGCATGCAAGGAACATGAGATTACATGCAAGGTTGCCCTTATAGTTTGGGTAGATGTTGTGGATACTATTGTTTAATTAATAAATAAAGGGCCTTCAAGTCTATTATATGGTGGCATTCTAGAAGAAGCATGGATAGGTAAAAAGGTAGATTATTCATTCCTAAAGACTTTTGGTTGTGAATCATTTGCCCATATTGATAAAGAAAATAGAACCAAGCTTGAAGTAAAATCCAAGAAATGTACTTTTATTAGATATGGAGTTAGTGATTTTGGTTACTGTTTATGGAATTTGGAAAATCACAAAATCATTAGGAGTAGAGATGTGATCTTTAAGGAGAGGGTCATGTACTAAAATCAGTTACAGGGAAATAAATAGGAAAATCCAAATAAAAAATATGTAGTACTTGAGAAATCACAAGAATTGAAATTAAAAGAGTCAAAGAATCATAATGTGCAACAAATACAATAAGTACCTCAAACTTCTAAAAGTGTAATTAGAAGACCTACTAGAGTAAGTAGACTCCCTAAATGATACTCTCCTTCACTTTATTATTTATTATTGACTGATGGTGGTGAGCCAGAAAGATATGAAGAAGAAATGTAGGTAGAAACTAGAAAGAAGTGGGAGTAAGGCATGAAAGAGGAGATGGATTCTTTGGTACATAACCAAACTTGGGATTTGGTTCACTTGCTTATAGGTAAAAGAACATTGAAAAATAAATGGGTTTATAGGCTGAAGGAAGAAGATGGAGGCAAAAACAGGTATAAGGCTAGAATTATTGTAAAGGGGTTGGCACAAAAGAAAGGTATTGATTTTGAAAAAATATTTTCTCTAGTTGTAAAAATGACTTCCATAAGAACTGTTTTAAGTTTGGTAGCAGTAGAAGATTTGCACCTTAAACAGTTAGATGTGAAGATCACTTTTTTTCATGATGATTTGGAGGACGAAATATATATGGAACAACCATAGGGATACGAAGTAAAAGGTAACGATAAAATGGTGTGTAGGTTGAAAAAGAGTTTGTATGGTCTAAAACAAGCTCTAAGGTAGTGTTATTTGAAATTTAACATGTTTATGACATAACAAGGTTGTAGTAGATGTCATTCTAACCACTATGTCTCTTTTAAGAGATTATATAATGGTAGCTATATTATCTTGTTATTGTATGTAGATGACATGCTTGTTGCAGGGTCTAACATGCAAGATATATATGATCTCAAACTAAAATTAGCAAATTTATTTTCAATGAAGGATTTGGGTGTTACAAAGCAAATCCTTAGTATGTGAATAACAAGAGATAGGAAAAATAGAAAATTGACATTGTCTCAAGAAGATTACATAAAGAAGGTGTTAGTTAGGTTCAATATGCAAGATAGAAAACTTGTAAGTACACCTTTGGGAGGGTACTTCAAATTAAGCAAGGAACAGTTTTCTAGAATGAAGGAAGAAATAAATTACATGCCTAAAGTTTCATATGCTTCAACAATTGGAAGTTTAATGTATGATATGGTGTGCACGAGAATAGATATTGCTCATACAGTGGGATTTATCAGTAGGTTTATGAATAATCTAGGAAAAGATCACTGAGATGCAGTCAAGTGGATTCTTGGGTACTTAAGAGGGACCACTTATAGATTATTGTGTTATGAAGGTTCAAATTTTACCTTACAAGGATATATTGATGCAGTCATGGTTGGAGATTTAGATGGTAGGAGGAGCACCATATGTTATGTTTTCACTATTGGTGATACAATAGTTAGGTGGATTTAAAAATTGTAGAAGATAGTTGTTTTGTCAACTACAGAGGTAGAATATGTTACAGCTACATAAGCTAGCAAGGAGATGATATGGATGCAAAAATTCATGGAAGAGTTGAGGCATATACAGTAAGATTGTAAGTTATACAGTGACAACTAAAGTGCGATTCAATTAGCCAAAAACTTGGCATTCTACACAAGAACCAAACATATACAACTTAGGTATCACTTCATTCCTTCAGTTTTGGAAGATGGTTAACTAAAGTTGGAAAAGATCCATATGAGTCAGAATCTTGTAGATATGCTAACAAAGGAAGTCACTAAGGAGAAGCTAGAGATTTGTTCAACTTCAATAGGTCTTCAAGAATAATAATGAAGATGAGAAATATGCCAGGGTCAAAGTTCAAATAAAATTCCAAGCAAGATTTATAGCGGTGGAGTTACAACAATTAGTCTTTAAGTGGGAGATTGTTGGATGGTGGACCTGATCTTATTTTAATGCCCAGTTCCTGACAGCATGCTGTATGTGAGTGAAGAGGATATTGTAGAGGTTGTATTGTAGGTTTTCTCTTTTATTTTTTGGACTAAATAATAAGAAAAATAGGCTATTTTTATGTGGATGTAGCCCATATTGGGTGAACCACATTAAATCTATGTCTTTATTATGTTGTGTTTTCTACATTTTATTTATGTCTTTAATTCATTAATATTGCTCTGTGTTCTTTATTCCTAACAATAGATAACCTTGTCTTGATTTCAAGCTACAATTTGTAGAATGTACAAAGGTAAACTAAATAAAAATAAACCAATCACATATTTGAATGCAAAAGTATTTTGAAAATAATGAAACTTATATTCAATGAAACTAATAGGGAAAATATAAATTTGTAGAATGTGCAATAATGATAGGAATATAAGTTCCAATTATCAAAAGTGAAAACACTTCCTCTGATTTTACACATTTGGACATGAGTTAGAGATGTGTGTAAATGCTAGATACTCCTGGCATGCTAACAATATCCTATAATTTGCATGTGTGGCATTACTCATTTATGATCCCTCATGGGTTGAATAGTTACAATATATACATCATTTCTAGATGGTAGTTATAACAATGGATACAAAAGAGATAATGATTCATTTTTGGGACAAGTGAAAATTTATCTTATTTCAGGTATGATGGTTTTGTTGACACGTGTAGGCATTAAAATTTAATAAATAAATTCTTGACAATGTTTTTTCTTGACATCTTTACCTTGGTCAATCCTCCATTCTGATAACCTAAAACTTCTAAGGAAGTCTTCAAAGTTGTTGGGAAATACAGAAGCACACAATTGATTACCAAGCAACTTAACATGCGAAAATTAACCAGAATACACAAGTAACTAGAATTCAGAAACAACACAGAATATGAGAGACAATACACAATTGTATTAAAACTCTTCCAGAAGGAAATACAACAAAGAAGATTGCCAGAGTTCTTCTTCCTTACACACCTCTAGGGCTCCCACACCTCTAGGGCATAAACAGTAAATCTTCCATCAAAGCTCTCTCTCTTACGGTCCCAACACACAACTCAAACACAGAGTTGGTGTTCACCTCCAACCAGTCAATATCCACTACTACCAGTACTCCAGTGCTCCATGCACTCCACAAGTGCTCCACGCACTCCAATTACACAAACATACTTTAAGTAGATCTCCCCTGAACTGCAACAACCTGCAACCCAAATGATCTCACTTATGGAAGGAACTACCTTGCCTTCCTCTCTTGCTCTCTTTCTGAGTACACACTGTACTCCAAGTAGATCCCACCTAATTCTGCTCTCTGTTGTGTTGCTATCCTCCCTGATCTTGCACACCTGTAAATCAATTTGGTTCTGCATACCTGCAAACCTAGATCATGCACACACATACACCTACAGATCAATGATCTTACTTACCATGCAGATCTCCTAATGTAGTCATGCACACCTGATGACCAAGATTCTACACACCTGAAGAACCCTTTTGATTCTCCAAAACTAGCACCCACACTTGGTACTGTTGTGGAACTAGGAGGAACACCCTTACTCACCTCACACACAGAAGGAGCTAACTTTGCTCAACTCAAACTAGAACACCCTACAATACAACCCATGAGTCTCTTAAATAGATCTCATGCAAACAATAATTAGACATCTAATTACAATAATAGTCTAAATTTGGCTCTTGACATGCAAACACTTGGTTCGTTAACTAACTACCCATAAAACTTGCAGTTCTAAGCCGCACAGGCGACCGATGTCGGTCCCTGTCTACCTAGAGATGACCGACACCGGCCGATCCCTGATCGACGTCGATTGTTCTTCCTGTCTAATCTTATTGACGTCGATTGGCTTGATTGACGTCGGTGTCTGTGACACTCAGCGACCTCTAGCAACCTCCTTCCCTATTTGCATCAGTGAAGCTTTTAACTTCACAACCTAACAATCTCTCACTTGGAGATAAAAAACTACACTGTACCTGTACTTGTACCACATCTAATCTATTTCTTGGCTTGTATCCCTCTTCAAGCTCAACCCTGAAGACCACCTACCACACAACATGTGGTGCACCTCCTATCATCTGAGTAACCTGCCACATCCGAACCTACAAACCCATGTAGTGAAGTCTTGACCCTGCATAGCATGAATCCCTGCTGCTGGTCCCTCTCAAATACCTGAGAACCCACTTCCCCAAATTGGCTCCTAACTCTCTGGCATCTCCCATGCTTGGGAAAACTCAGGTCTATACCAGACCTCATGTGATTTCAGACACTGAACTGTCCAGCTCTTAATGTGCTCCGGTTCTGCATCCTGTGTAATGAACCTCGCCAACACCTGATTCACATCAGCTCCCACTAGAGACAAAATCAACCTGTGATCTTCCATGTCTCCCATGCCAAAGAATTTCACTGCTCCAAATTCCTCATGACATGCCACTGATCTAATCTTACCCTTAGCTCAGCAAAACCCTGTATGTACAAATCTGCTAGCTAGCATACCATCCACATACAATAATAGGATAATGTTGCAATCATCATCCATCTGGTAAGACAAACACAATGGTTACACTGACATTGACTAAAGCCCTACTTTGTCATCCACCTGTCAAAACCTATACCACTGTCCTGCAGCGTCCTTAAGACCATATGACCTGGCCTTCCATCTCACGTGTCCGTTCTCTCTATTCTTTAACTAAAGTATCCATTCATCTCTCAGTGCTTTCTTCTAGCTGGCAACCCTACCAAATCTCCTACTTGGTTCTGCATCTTATTCCTGCCATGCTCCCACTGTTTCCTGGATCCTTCCTGCTCTGCATTCAACAACAAGTATAAAGAAGAGGAACAATGAATTTGAGGCTTACTTACCACCTTTAATCTTCCATATGGGTGTTTGAGACTCCTTGACAGCTTGATGTCTGCCCAAAATTTGTTATAGTGATCGACCTCAGTCACTACACAGTTTGCATCCAATCGACATCGGTTTCCATGTGCTTGTCCTGACTACCAACTCTGCCAACGTCGGTGTCCCTGTTGCCGACGTCGATCCTCCTGACCGATGTTGGTCTTACCTATTGCCAACGTCGGTCCTCTTGATCGACGTCGGTCCTCTTGATCGACATTGGTCTTATCCTGCTTGACATCACCAGCGTCGATCTACACATGACTGACATCGGCACCTGTTTGTTCGACGTCAGTTCCTCCTGACCAACGTCGGTACCTGTGTTCGCCTGTGAGTGATGACTTTTTACCCACGAGCTTTCTTTGAATCAAACCCATATCCAAACTGTCCTGCTCAGAAGTATCCAGCCCCATCCACTGGTCTCTGTTTGTCATCTCCTCCATAAACACCAAGGCTTTCCAGTTCTTAAGCCTGTCAAACACATCTACTTCCTCTTAAGAACATGCATCTCCTTCTTGCTCATGTGACCAAGCCTACAAAGCTACGTCTCTGCAACAAAAAAAGAATCAGTAATATAAGCAAGTAGATAAAGAGTACCTGCTTTTTTACCACCAGCTAATTCAAGTGCATCCACTGTGAGAGTTATTGTGCATCTCTCATCACCCAACTTTTTAAAAGAAATTAGCCATATCTTCAACACTAGGACCTGCATGACCTCCTTCAACACCCATGTGTTAGCCGCCTGTAATTTCAGCTTCACTTCTCCTTTGCCAATTCTTTGGCAAGGCACACCAGCCCCTAAATAAATCTTTTCAAAGTCTCTAAAGACCTTACCATGGAAAAATGCTCTATTTCAGACTGCATGGAAAGAGACAACAAAATCTATAAAACAAGATTCTACTTTATCCAAGAAACATACCAGAGCATTCTGTGCCACATCACCTGCAACATCTGCTTCTTTAGTTCCTTCATGCTAATCTTCCACAAACCAACAATTTTTATTTACCTGCTCTTTCTTTCCATAACAATGTAAGTGATCATCTGTGTTTTTCAATTCCTCCATTCTTAGCTTACTTTCTTCTGCCATTGCTCTACTCCCACTCAATCAGAAATCCCTGAGTGACCTATAACCAAACACAAACCTGCTCCCTGCAACCTTAGCTCTAATACCACTTGTTGGTATCAGACTCTTGAACCTACAACCAGGCTCTGATCCCACTTTGTTGGGAAATACGAAAGCACACAATTGATTACCAAGCAACTTAACATGCAGAAATTAACCAGAATACACAAGTAACTAGAATTCAAAAACAACACAGAATATGAGAGACAATACACAATTGTATTAAAACTCTTCCAGAAGGAAATACAACAAAGAAGATTGCCACAGTTCTTCTTCCTTACACACCTCTAGGGCTCCCACACCTCTAGGGCATAAACAGTAAATCTTCCATCAAAGCTCTCTCTCTTACGGTCCCAACACACAACTCAAACACAGAGTTGGTGTTCACCTCCAACTAGTTAATATCCACTACTACCAGTACTCCAGTGCTCCACGCACTCCATAAGTGCTCCACGCACTCCAAGTACACAAACATACTTTAAGTAGATCTCCCCTGAACTGCAACAACCTGCAACCCAAATGATCTCACTTATGGAAGGAACTACCTTGCCTTCCTCTCTTGCTCTCTTTCTGAGTACACACTGTACTCCAAGTAGATCCCACCTAATTCTGCTCTCTGTTGTGTTGCTATCCTCCCTGATCTTGCACACCTGTAAATCAATTTGGTTCTGCACACCTGCAAACCTGGATCATGCACACACATACACATACAGATCAATGATCTTACTTACCATGCAGATCTCCTAGCGTAGTCATGCACACCTGATGACCAAGATCCTACACACCTGAAGAACCCTTTTGATTCTCCAAAACCAACACCCACACTTGGTACTGCTATGGAACTAGGAGGAACACCCTTGCTCACCTCACACATAGAAGGAGCTAACTTTGCTCAACTCAAACTAGAACACCCTACAATACAACCCATGAGTCTCTTAAATAGATCTCATGCAAACAATAATTAGACATCTAATTACAATAATTAGATCCGTAGCTTCTAGTCTAAATTTGGCTCTTGACATGCAAACACTTGGTTCGTTAACTAACTGCCCATAAAACTTGTAGTTCTGAACCACACAGGCGACCGACATCGGTCCCTGTCTGGCTGGAGATGACCGACGCCGACCGATCCCTGACCGACGTTAGTTGCGCTTCCTATCTAATCCTGTCGGCGTCGGTTGGCCTAACCGATGCCGGTGTCTGTGACACTCAACAACCTCTAGCAACCTCCTTCCCTATTTGCATCAGTGAAGCTTTTAGCTCCACAACCTAACAAAAGTCTCATAATTATTATGCACATTTCCAAGACTTCCTTATTTTATCGCTATTTGTCCATAATCAACATGTAATTCATTGTCACTTTCATTTCATAAGCCTATGTCCCTTCTAGACAGGAGCATAATATCAAACAAGGATGCACTATGTCCTTGTCATGTGGTGTGTCTTTTTCCATAGTGCTTTAACAGTTATATTTTCAAAATGACACACTTCATAACAGCTCTCCTACGCAAACCAATAGGTCATTTATAAAAAAAATTTGAAAGATTTGTCTATAAAATTGTTAGAGTAATTAATGTAGTTTAATTACTTTTGTTAAGCTTGCTTAGGGTATGTGCTCATTATGTTATCATTATGTTGACATACCTACCCACTCACTCTCTTTGCCTCCTATTTATAGGCACTCTAGTAGTGCATCTTGGGCATAGAGGAGAAGTGGATATATACTTGTAATCTAACATTTAGTTATAGAGAGTTGTTTCTTTGTGTGTGTATTGCATTAACATCATGACTGTGGTGATGAGCTCTTAGAGAGATCTCGAGTGAGAGTTTTGATAACTCTAACATAGTATCAGAGCCTCTTTCAAGCTGCCATTACTCAATAAATTCTAGTTACCCTCTTTCTCAATAAGCCCTCTATCCAGTCATACTACTCAATTAGAGCAACACTATCGAAAGGAGGACAATGAGAGTTGTTATAATGGGTTAGAGGTTATTTTGCAATTTGTAGGTTGTCTTGCATTTTGGAGTAGATCAAAGGTCGTGGGCATGTTCATTACAGTTGTGAAAGGAGGTTCAACTTTTTGGATTAATCAAATTGGTCACCTAGTACTTTAGATCTATTCAAGAAGCTTGTTGGCTGCTAAATAGTTTTTGGAAAATATGCATGCTTTTATATATCTGACTATATGAATGTATCCAAAGTGGTCGATTTAGTGGAGGTAGATGTTCATTTAGAGGAAAATGGACTCGTGGTGCTCCTAGTGTGGGGAATTCTCCTAATCGATTCTGACCATCTGTTGGCTAAAGGGGTTTGATTTTTTTTATATTTTTGGGCTATTTTTTAAACCTATTTAATTTTAAAAAAACCATATGTTTTTTATTGGGATGGGGTTTAGTATATTAAAAAATTTGGGGGCTTTATTGTTATTTTTATTTTTTCAATAAAAAAACATTTATTTTTTGAAACTTGTGTTTTATAATTTTCAAAATTTAAAATTAAAAAAACTTGTTAATTTTTTTGATTTTTTCAAAAAAATTAAAAATTAAAAACAAAAAAACACATTTGTGTGGCCGACCCTATTTCTCAGCCACCCCTGTTCAGCTGAGCACCCCCATCCTTCAATGCCCCACCATCATCCAACTAATCCACATGGCATGTCAAGTACCTAATAACTCACACTCACTACCCCACTATTGCTTATCGCCTAGCCCTTTGATCCAATCCTCTACTACTCGCCTATATTGTGTCCCACACTTGCAACCTCTACATTCTCCCTGCATTCCCCCTGATGTGCCAAGCCTACTCCTCTATTATGCCATTACCTTAATGTGCCTCTACCTGCACCCTTTGCCATGCCACAACCATGATCAATCACCCCCATGCTCCATGTCCCCTCCCCATCGCTACCCTATGTAACCACCTGCAATTAACACTTGCAACCACACAAAAACAAAAACATATTTTTTAATTTTTTCATTCAACTTATGGTTTTTTGGGTGTATGATTTTTTGAAGCATGGAAACTAGGCATTGACTGATTTTAATTGAAGTATGGAAAATTGCATTGCTTATGGGCTAATTTTTTTGACTTGGTCATGTATTCCAACCACCTTTACGGCTAACTACTTTCACAAACAATGATTATTGACATTTTCAAAAAAATTTAACAAAATCAGAGTTTGATATGCATTTTTTTATTTGTTGGTGGGTCAGATAGCTAAGATTTTTTTATGGAGGATGGTATGTAGGATCGTGACATGGGGTAATCAAAATCACACATGTTTTTTTTACACTATGGAGCATTGACAAAACCATTTTCTCTGTTTGTCAAAGACTGATAGGTGGGGCTCAGTCTGACAGGTGGTCCAACCCCCTATGAAAACACTTATTTTTTCAATCAATGATTTATGATACATGTACTTCCCATTGGCATTTTTTGGTATTTGTTGGAGCTTGTTCATCATTTGGTTCCAGACCCCCCCCTTCATTATAAGTTTTTGCAAACACATTTGTGCTTTTTTGCTCATATCTTGAGAATTATTTGGTGTTTAGTGACAATTATTATTGCATTGGAAAGATGGTTCTGATCTCTTCCACATAGTATATTCTATTTATTTACTATGCCATAATAAAGTGTGACTATTTTTTAGATTTCTAAAGGTCTTCTTGATGTGTGAACATTATCAAACTTTCTAGGCACTTTTATCCGCACTCCGAGCACCTTTTGAGGTGTCATTTTTTTTGAAGCACATGTTTTTTTTTCAATAATCCATATTTATAATTTAATTTGAGTCATATTGTACAAAAATGGATATTTGTTCCATTTTCAATTTTAACTCAAAATTATAATTTGGTGAAGATTTTTTGTAATAGTGCATCATTATAAGTAGTTGGGGGGTTTCCAAGCACTATTTTATGCCTTATTCATGGGGGGTTACCTCTCTATTGGCCCTATTACTCCTTTATGCATTGTAATTCATGTATGCACTATATCAGATGCATTTTGTACTGAGCCTGACATCCTTTTATTTGTGCTTTGCTTATTATTATTTTTGGTTGTTGATCCTTATTTTGGGTTTTTTTTTGCATATATAATGGCTTTTTATGACATTTTCCACACTCTTCTATCATCCCACGACATGCTATATTGGCATTGGTACTTTGACACACCAGTAGTTGTGTCATGTCTCCATCAAGGCCCTTTTCTTAGTGTCTTGCCTTTTTCTATGGAGACATTTTTTTGTTCGCTTATTTTTGGATCATCTATCTATATTATTAACACCATATTTATGATAGTTGGTAGTCTTCCACAACTTGATTGTAGCTATTCTAGTGAATCTCAATGTCTTCTTATCTTTTTCGATAGTTTGACAATCTCTTTCAGCATGATATGAAGCTATTATGGTGCATACAGTGTCAACTTATTTGGTATTTAAGTAGTGGATTTAGACCACTCATGCAGATATTTTTCCTCCACTCTACCCAATTAACAATATGGGGGGGGGGTACAATGTACATTCTAATTCTTTGGTGTTGATCATTCTTTACACATTTAGTACTCTTTTGAACTTTCAAAACCATTGATAGTCTCCTTGTTTGGAGCTATTATGGTGAAGCCTAGTGTCAATTATTTTTGTGATTGAGTAGTGGATTCAGATCACTCTTATAGAATCCAGATTGAGTTTTGTCATGACTTGTGAGTACTTGGAGTACAAACTTCCTCAACATCACCTTTGGGGGGCTTTTTAGCTCTCTTATTATTTTCTCTCTTTTAGGGGTGGAGTTTTTCCTACGGGTTTTGTCTCTTTTCTCCACTTTATGAGAGTTATATATGTTGCACATTTTTGAGTGTCTAGATTCCTCCTTTGCACATGGGCATCTTATTCAGGCACTTTATTTGTCAAAACCCATATGAAGATTATTACTTTTCCTCGTGACCTTCTTGGTGATTCTTATAGTGACACCAATGTGGTAGCCCCAGTAGTCTTTGTGCTCACTTCTCACCATCTTGTTGGAGGGTATTCAAGTAATGCTTCCTTGGGTTCATCATTTGACCTAATATTTTGGAGTGAAATATTTGTTTTTAGTGATCCTTGTATTCAACACCATTCCTACTTTGACTTGGCAATTACAGTAACTCAACATCCGTGTATGCTGACAAGATGGTTTGGTGTCCATAGGGACATTTTATTTTATACACGAGTACCTCATCAAGCCTAGTAGTTGAGACCCATTTTATTTTTTCTCCCTAATCATCACTTCAAGGAGTGTGTTAGAGTAATTAATGTAGTTTAATTACTTTTGTTAAGCTTGTTAGGTGTGGTCATTATTTTGACATACCTACTCACTCACTCTCTCTATCTCCTATTTATAAGCACTCGAGTAGTGCATCTTGGACATAGAGGAGAAGTGGATATATGCTTGTAATCTATCATTGAATTATAGAGAGTTGTTTCTTTGTGTGTACAATGCATTAGCATCATGACTATGGTGATGAGCTCTCAGAGAGATCTCGGGTGAGAGTTTTGATAATTCTAACAAAAATCACATCAAGTCTCACACTTGAGACCCTTAGATACTCTATTTATCACTTTATTACAAAGACAATTTCAAAAGCATTTATTTATTCAATAAAGAACCCTACTATAATTCTATTGCAATATATCAATCATTGGCCAAGTTAACATTATTTTCTTGCAGGTTGAGGAAATTATTTTTGTCAAACATTCTAGTAAAATTTTACAATTTCATCCATATGATCTTCCCCAAAGAGAGAACTACATTGCCTTAAGGTCCACTTGGATTGTTTAGGAAACACTTAGTTAACAAAGGGTTTTATGAGGATAGCTCGACCATATCTCACTTCTCACATTTTTCCCCTTTTGCATTTGTACTTGTTTTGTGTACTTATCCAGGTTAGGGTTTTAATTTTTTAAGTAAACTATGCATACAAGCATACTTTACATAGAATCAAATAATATACTAATAGGGGTAAACAACCCCAAATTTTTAGATCCACTACACAATCTACCTAAACAAAGTTGTAATATTAGATAATGATGCATTGCAACCTTGCTTATCTTTTACATCATTATCCCTGTATAAAGTAGATCATTGTTTTCAATCAACTTTATGCTTGTAGATTCTTATAGATAGTTACAAATAGTCACAATCAGTGAATGAATAACACAATTTGAAATAAATAAGTTTGCAAGGACATCTCTCTAACCCTAACCCTAACTCCTATTTTTAAAAATTTATAATTTATATAAATTTTTTACATCTTTGTGTTTAATGCATTATGTATTATTTATCTTCTAAGATCATATTTCAATAGTTTATATTTTTAAATAGAGTTCATTTTTATTCTAATTAATTCTAGTGTAAACATTTTTGTGAACCTGCATTTTATTTGAACATAGCTTATTGCTTGTTGATTTTTGTCCTAGGGTTTCAATTTAATTCCATAAATTCTTGACACTGAAAGAATGTTGTCCTCAACCTTGAATATTATTTGTAATATAATGATTCAATATTTTCTACCTTGATATAATTTGACACTGAAAAAGTGTCTTGTCACCTAGGATAAATACTGACACAGAGGATATTTATTTCAATTTTAGGTTGAATTATGTTATTTCCTATACAAAAAAAACTTTTGGTTTTTATTTTCATTCTATTTGCTTCATTCATTATGTTCCTTTGAATTATAGTGCATACCTCTAAGGCATATCACTATATTAAGTGGTAATCCTTTTTCATATATGGAGCTCCCTTTGGTTTCTTATGTAATGACAAGTCATGATGAAAATGAAATTTACATTAAAACTTATAATGATAATAATGATGATAATTATGATAATAAACAAGAAACACACCTTGATACAAATGAACTTAATGAAGTAGATCAAGAGCAAGTGAAAGAATTGTCTTGTTTTCATCAAGGTCTTCAAAAATACCCTCATGAGGTGAATTATATCAGTTACATACATCTTCTGACAAGGGGGTATGAAGATTTTGGTCCAGATTATGTGTTGTCATGAAATATCATTTAGATTGATAATATCAGCACAATAGTTGATCCATAAAATTTAGAAATAATATGCTTACATATTTAATTTTTGCTTAACAATAATAATTTATGAAAATAATTTAACATTTAACTTGAAAATAAATTTATAACCATAATTTTGTAATTATACAAAGGAGACACCATTCAAAAATGAACAAGATAATTAACACATGCAATTGATTATGGAGTTTGGCATAATGGCCTACATCTTCGGGTCCTATATAAGGCTGATCTATTAAAAATGCTTAAAAACACTTATAATACATTTTTGAAATATAAGTTCACAAAATACAAAGTTGATCCTAGTGAAAGAATATCATAAGTCTCTTTTCAAACTTTTCTTTGGTTCCACTTCTAACTCCCTATGCAAGTCTCCTTAGCCTCTTAACAATACTTGCTATGGCTTTCAATTTTGAAAATTTCACAACTTATCAACTATGCTTTATTTTTTGAAAACTTGTGTTTATAAAATCATCCCCGATCACTTTATATAGTGATTCTACCCACGTTCCACACATTGGAATGCTTATCTCTTAGCCAAAAATGGTGTGGCTCGATCCCCATGGTTTTCGCATAGCATTATCTCCACGGTTAGCATTTTGGTTTTATCAAAATCCCATTTTCCATGGTTATATCCCACATTTACAATATATTGAGTTAGATTAATTTTTAAATTGTCATGACTTTATAATTGGTGATGCCTATACATAGGCATTGGCATATAATTTGGGCATCGTAGCCTTTGAGGTGGCATGCGATAAGTTTGTGGTAGTTATATCCCACATTCCTCATGGGGATTATAAAGTCATGTTTAAAATAGACTTGTTATAGCATATTTATCATGGCATATTCCACATCTCCACCGCTTACCTTGCATGTTAGAACTTGGGCTTGGAATGTGGTATCTTGACTTGACAATTATGGGTTTCGTGGTAGTTATGGTGATTTGGCCCCTCGTGCTCCACTTGGGATAATAAATAATTACATAAAATATAGTTAATAGGTGCCTATTAATAAAATTTGACCATGGAATAAAATAGTGGTGGTAACCCATGTGGTGGCTTAAGGACCTACCATGTGGACCACTCATAATTCGACACTTGTTGACATCCAACTAGATGCTCTATATATCTATCGATGGTAGGGTCCCCCTCTGAGACAAAAGTAGACTCCACCAGCTATGGTCCCTATAGCCAACCTTTTTACAATTATCAAAGATAAATTATGAAACCACAAAATTTTTTCCTCCTTATGTCATGTGCCACATGTCACTATTTTATTGGCCCATCTGTTGATCGCTTGACCATGTCATATTTTTTACTTGTTGAGTAGGAAGTTTGAGAAGCCATATCTTTTGACCATGACGTCATTTTTCTACAAACAAGACATCTTCAAGAATATTTCAAGATGATATATGTAGTGGAACTTTTTTTTAATCAAGATGATATTCTATAGTTTGACCAGCTTTGACTTGCTTTGACTAGCTTGTCTAGAACTTTGACCAGCTGTACAAGGAACATATGAGCTCCATTTTCCATGTTCCACATACCGTTGGAAATGTCTAAATAGGCCCTATGTAATGGTGTAGGTTTCAGTATGATCTGGGACCTTTTCCAAATTGACCTCCTGATCAATAGTGATGAATTAGATGTCTACATTTTACCCTTATTTGAGAAGGTGTGGCAAGACATTTGGTTGAAGTAACATCATTTCAAAGAATAAAAAGGTTGCTACGAATAAGTTGGAAGGTAATGATGAATAAATAATTAGTGACCCATGATTCCCCCTTGAGATGGAATGTGGGGATGAAAGAGAGGGATGGACTCTCAAAAAAGAGAGAAAGAGTGAAATTAACCCATGGATGAAATTAAATCCATGTGAGTTAATGCTTGCATGTGTTGATTCACAATGACCAAAAAAGAATAGAGTATAATGGGCCCCAAGGTAGGGGAAAGTGGGAAGAATTCATCCCAAAATATAAATGACATACTTTGACATACCTAAAAGAGGGTGAAATTTATGGGCTTAGAGAATGATTGATCCCGAAACAAGTTGCATACTTTGAATTGCCAAAATGAGGGCAAAAGCTATAGATCTTGTAATTAGAAGAAAAATAAAATGAGAGCATTGCTCTAGAGAAAGGAGGTTAATAAATTAATAATGTGCTCTAGTAGAGCATATTTTATTGGTTGATAAATTGATTTTACCCCAAGAGGGATGATTTGACCACTAATAATTGATTTTAGCCTAGTAAGACTAATTGGATTGATGATTGGTCTAAATATTGTGCCCCAATAGGGAAAATTTGAAAGCATAGCTCAATGATATAACTTATTGCATATATTAAATATGAGTGGGCATAAACACAAATGCGAGGGTCTAATGACTAAAGAAATCACAAAAAAAATAGACATACAAGGATGCACATAGTGATGAAAGAGATGATTGGAAGGGGGCACAAAGTGATGAAATATATGATTAAAAATATGTAGAGAAATATTACGAGATGTATTAGACCATGCGTTAGTCAATAAAAAATCTAAAAATAAACATAAAGAGACTAACATATCAATCTTACTCCCTTAAGGGGTGATGTTAATGAATTCTAAGAGCTAATTAAGAAAAGAATACAATCAAACCTTCTAAATATCATCCCTCCTTCCATGAGTAGCTAAAAAACATGCTTTTCCCTAGATTTAGTGTGCCAAGTTTGCATCAATGATGACTAACATGATCTTCCATCATTTCCTAGTGCACCAATGGCTTAGGCTCACAATATTTGTTAATTTGTGTAAATATGTGAAGCTTTTCTATTGCAAATTTTACATAGTAAGTTTTTATGTCTAAAGCTTTATGAAAATAATTATACATAATAAGTTTAAACAAAAAGAGCCTAAAGTTCAATAGATGAGGCCCTGCATTTATAGCCTCCAAAACTAACTCTAACCCAAGTTTAGTTCGGTTTGAGTTAATTCCGATTGAGTTTAAACTAACCTTGAGTCAAGTTAGGCTAACCATGAGGGCCATATGAGAGACATAGGTCAAAATGATTATCTTCCACCCATTTCAAATATTTTACAAGTGGCTTGATAACACATAAACGCAATGATGAAAACCCTGATATTTTACATTTTTAGATTTTGAATTTCTATTAAATATATTTTCTAAAATATCATGGAATTTCCACTTAAGCTCTTAATTTAGATTAATTTGCTTAAGTGACTTTGATTAATTTTTTGTAATTGTTTAGAAATTTTTTGCATGCTTAATTAACCTGGTTAGAAATGTCAATTTACTAAGTCGTAATTTGACTAAAGTATAATTAGAAGGTGTTATTTGAGTACAAGGTAATACCCCATTTAGGATATTATGGATGTAAAATATCACATGCACATGACGTGTGCTGCCAATTTAGAAGAATTTAGTGGTCTAAGACATCATTTTTCATGGTCATAATTTGACTCAAAATAATTTAAGAAAATATAATAATCACATAAAATGTATTGCCTCATTCAAGGATACATTAGAATAAAATGGCACCTGTGTGTGACAAATTTGAATGATTTAAAGAGTTTTAGTGATTTTGGTCCAGATTGTGTGTTGTCATGAAATATCATTTAGATTGACAATTTTAGCACAATAGTGATAGGAATTGGATGTCTACATTTTTCCCTTGTTTGAGAAGTCATGGTGAGACATTTGATTGAATAAATATCCTTTCAAATAATAAAAAGGTCACTAAGAAGAAGTTGGAAGGTAATGATGAAGAAATAATTAGTGATCCATGATGCCCATTTGAGATGGCATGCAAGGATGAAAGAGAGGGATGGGCTCTCAGAAAAGATAGAAAGGGTGAAACTAACCCATGGAAGAGATTAAATCCATATGAGCTAAAGCTTACATGTGTTGATTCCCAATGATCAAAATAAAATAGAATATAATGGGCCCTAAGGCAAGGGGAAGTGGGAAGAATGCATCCAAAAATAGAAGCAACACACTTTGACATACCTAAAAGAGGGTGAAAGTTGTGGGCTTAGGGAATGATCAATCCTGACACAAGTTGAATACTTTGAATTGCCAAAATGAGGGCAAAAGTTGTAAAGCTTGGAATTATAAGAAAAATAAAATGAGACCATTGCTCTAGATAAAGGAGGTCAATGAATTAATAGTGTGCTCTATTAGAGCATATTTGATCAGTTGATAAACTGATTTTATCCCAAGATAGATGATTTGACCACTAATAATTGATTTTGCCCTAGTAGGACTGATTAGATCGATGATTGGTCTAAATATTATGCCCCAATATGGCACATTGGCAATCATAGCTCAAGGATATAACCTATTACATAGATTAAATATGAGGGTCTAATGACTGAAGAAGCCAAAAAAAACCAAGAATCTGAATGGAGCCACTAGGGTTTGGTAAGGGGGTACACAAGGTACTTAAACAAGCCCCTAAAAGGCTAAGAGGCTTAAGGACGGTATGGGATACTTGACATCTATAAAGGCTATTTGATTTTCCTGCTTACACCAAACTATATAAATACTCATAAACTAGGTTAGGGCTATCATGATCAAGTGCACAAACCACACATGTATCTCTATTGTGTATAACCATAGTAAAGTGAGCTAGAGGGGATTGATATTCAATGCTTCAAGAAAGATAAATTAAGATAATTGAATCAAAGAGCATTACCAATAAATAAATGCATTTCATAAGCATGCGACTCTATTAATTAAAAGATGATTTCAGAAGGGAAATGACATTTTCAAGAGTAATAGAGAGAGATACTTTACACCTTCAAAAACCTAAACTAATGCCTTTACTCAAAATAAACTATCTCTAGCATGTAAATAACTAAGGGAATGCCATTTTAAATAAACCAATTAAGATAATTGAACACAAGAGCATATACCAAGCGGGGCAATGATTCAAAATCAAGTAATCGTACATAATGAAAGACATTTTCAAAGGGGAAAGATGTTTTCAAGGTTGAGAGAATGCATACAATTTAGAATCTACTCTAAGCATTTCAAAAAATATATAAACTAGCATACAAATAGAAAACCCTAGCATACATACTACACTAAAACAATGGAGTTTCAATTTGTATAGCAAAGTGCCATTAGATTAATCTCAAAATAATGTGCAAATTTTATACCAAATAGGAACCCAAGTTTAAGATGGAAAAGGAGGAAGACCAAGGTTGTAACGTAGAGCTAAATCCAAACCAATGTCCAAGCATCAAAGAGGAGGTGAAGTGAGAATTGCAGGGGTGTGAGAGATCAATCCAAGTACAAAAATCAAGTGCAATGCCAATTATAGAAGCTAGGAACAAGCCACAAGGAAGTAGGAAAAAATGATAGTAACAATAGAGTCATCAAATTGATTTGTAGTAATGCATCAAATTCCCTATCTAATCTAGCTCAAGAGTACCAAGAATGAATTAACAAGGATTCAAGAAGGTATGATATTTAAGATATTCAAGAGGAATAAGGATTAGGAGTAAAATGAATGAAGTGGAGTGATATAGGGCATCCCTTATCTGCCAAAGACCAAAAACTACCTATTTATAGTTGTTAGGCACCAAATAGGGATAAAAAACATTCATTTTGGTTAGGATACAACCTAGACCATGGCTTAGGGGGTAACATGCAACCTAGGCTATGGGTTCCACCTATAAGTTGTAGCTTGGGTCAAATCCCATCCCAAGTGGTTAATAGGGCTTTGGAAGGGCTCTAAGAGACATCTGAAGGGTCTGTCGATGAGCCCAAAGGCCATAGAGGTGCAAAGGATGTATATGGGAAGTGGGAGGGTGTCTATGCCAATGAGAAATATCTCAAATAGGATCACTTGGGTTTGTAGTTTGTACATGATCTGATATATAATCATAATAAGTTAGGGTCATGAGAAATATGATTACATATGCCCTCAAGGTACAAATAATCGATGTTCAAATGAATAAGGAGTGTTTTGCAAGTCCCTAGAAGCCATACAAAATTAAAGAAAATAAGAAACAAAATGATAAAAAAAACATTACCTGCACTTATTAGATAAGAATGGTGGTATAAAAAGTCAATGATGCAATCCATAGGTGAGAGTATAAATGCTACGTAATCCAAATCCATGTTTAGATCTAGCTCTAGCCCCTATGTAGAAATGATACAAGTGATATCAAATCAAATCATAAAATCCAGAATGACATTAGCTAGAACTTTAACTTTAGTGTTCTCCTTGTGAGGGATATGGGTGACATGGACATCCTTTAAGGAGGAAAGTAAATTACACGTCAACTCAAAGAGGCAAAACAACTCATCTATAAGGATGGTCCAAACACCAGTGAGTTGAGACACAACTAAGAATGAGTTAGATACCAAGTACACATAACATGTGCTTAACACATGGGCATCATTTAAGGCACTAATAATTTCATGATACTTAGTGGCATTATGTGTCTCCCTCATAAGGAATAAACTAGTTAGAGCAAGCTTATGGACCAATGAATCATTGATGACCCAAGCCACAATAGTAGGTCCTAGGTTTCCATGATTGCCATCATCTATGTGAATCACTACTGAGAGGTGTACCATGATGGGGGTCAAGGATGCAGGACTAATGACTGCAAAAGTATTATCTCAAGGCAAGGTAGGGCAAGCAAGCTACACGAGGGAGTTATAGAATGAAACTGAGTTGCAATCAAGGTAGTTGACTGATATCAACTGTGTTAAGAGGTGATGAAGATGTGTGAAGGTTGTAGTAAGTCTATATAAGACAAGGACTGATCAACATAGACTAGAGTAAGTCCTGAACTACCACAACTAGCAACTAACACCACCTACAAGAACCACTATGAAAGAGAGAAATGGGAGTTAGAATGGATTGACTATTAAACTACATAAAATGACTAACTAAAAGAAGCGAAGTAAGCAACTTCTATCCCTGGATGCCCATGAGATGTGGCACATGCTTGGGTGGCCGATGGGGACCAAGGAGGGGTCCTGAGGACTAAAAGGGGTGAGAGCAGGGCTAAAGAAGCCTATGAGAGACAAATGGAGGTTATCATTGCACTTAGAATGGGATGAAACTCTTAAGATAGAGGTTTTGTTGTCCAAAATATAATAGAGGGTAAAAAAAACCTCAAAATGGGCCCACAAAAAGCTAAAAAGAGAAGTAAAAAGAGGAAAAAGGGTGAAAACATGTCATTTTCACACTCATTTTCATTCTAAGAAACTTTAAGGAGATCTATCAATCTACCAAATCCCAAATTGAGCATATTAATATGTGAGGAACACTCCATAGGCACACACAATGGTCTGAGTAAGTCTTTTACACATAATTTTATCAAATTTGGGGTTTGGGAGGCCCTATGAGCATTTTGACTGATTCTAGTCGATTTAATAGACAAATAAAGTAGAGAAACCAATCAAAATGAGTGGGAAGAGGAGAGGAACTCTCTAGGCCAAGATAGATGCCAAATAAGGGCTTGATGAGGGAGTTTTGGGATGCATTCCCAAGATGCCACGACCTAGGCTACGACCTACCTGGGCAAACCCATGACTTGGCCCCAAAAGTCATGGCCTAGGATAAAAAGGGGACAAAATAGGCCTTGGGGAGCCTAGGAAATCCTAAAATAGGCATGGAAAGATTGGAGAGAGGGGAGGCAAGAAAATAGGCTTTTGAACTTGTCTTAAACATTATTTTTTGCATTTCACTACTTACACGACTGACCCATTTGCATGTTGCTTGGTTTTGTAGACACGATGAGGATTTAGTGTGCTTGAGGAGGGAGAGTCATCATAGATAAGTGAATGACCAACACAGGGAGAGAGATCTTATGAGGTGACTAACTAAGAGAGAGTGTACTAGCATGGTTGGTCAAGGAGGCCAAATCTCATCATTCAGAGGACCAGGATCACTTATGGAGTGCAGGACTATGATGATTAACACATGTACCATTACTTCAGAGACCTGGTGTGATGTTCCCCAAAAATGTCACTCATTTTTGGAACAATGTATGAACTATTTTGGCCTTGCAAGACCAAAATTATCTCTTCCCTTTCCAAAAAATTGTTCTGAGCTTTCAAATTCCCCATTTTTCAAGCTTTTTCAGTAAAGGGATTAGCAAGTTCAAAGGCTTCTACACTTTGGTTCAATAAAAAAGGGTCTATTGGCAAGCATCAAAACAAGTATTGAACCATTGAACCATTAAACCTTGAACCATTTTGGTTCATCGGTTCAACAGGTTCAACACTCAATCGGTTCAACGCATTGGGTTCAAAGGTTCAAAGGCCACCTCAGTTAAGAAAAGAAACACGCACAAAAGAAAGAATCAAGCGGAACGTGCCAAGTGTCTACATCCATGTTACTAAAAAATGTATTCAGACTGCACCATGTGTCCCTTGTAGAGATCAGCAAAAGCTAACAAGTGTCATCTTCTGAGAGAACCTAAATGAGCCCCAAGTATTTCTATGATACTACAACAGCCCGATAGCAAAAAGCGCCAGGTGTCAATGGTGGAGGGTTTCAACATGATGCAGCAGAAGATGCCATGTATCATTTGTTTGAAGTGGCAGAAAGTGGCACATGTCAAAGGATGGAGCACCTCACAATGCAAAGGCACGCATGAAGCCAAGGAAAGGATTTCCTTTAGACAAATTGTCCGAAGGAAATAAAGGACCAACAACCCATCAGAGAAATCAAAGGCTTGAAGGCCACTTGGATGATCCCGAAGGGCAGACACCTTTGCAGAAGGACACTCGACATTCAAAAATGGACCTTTCTCAAGACCCTGAAGGGCATGTTCCCTCTGGAAAAGGTCAAAGCATCAAAGTGCAGTGGAAGCTACCAAGTGTTGCACGCTGAGACACAGTTTCAGAAGTAGCTTCAAGGTGTAAAACTCACCACGTGTACCATCCCAGAGCAACGAAAGCTACCACATGTCTGCATCCGTGCCCCTTAGCCTCTAACAATTTCAAAGCTTATTCCAATAAATTTATTTCAAAGTTGCAGATGCTACCACATGTCCTCAACTATGTCACAGTAGAATGACAGGCCCACAGATGTCAAATTTGGAGCGACTGGCTAGCCATTAACCTTCAAAAGAGGAAAGACCCGTGAATGCCAAATTGACTGCATTTAAGTGTCTTTTGATTCTAGAAAACTCAAGGCACATACTCAAATTCATTCAAAAAGCCTAAGGCCAGACCCAAGAGGAGGAAGAGATAAAGAGGGAAACTTAGCAAGAGTTATTTCCAGTAGGTGGAATAGTTCACTAGGTAGATATTTAGGGCCTGCAAACATTGAAAGCACTGTCTATTTGTCCCCTTTGAGATAAAGATAAAATAGATAGTTGTGCAGCTAAGCAAGTGATGGGATGAGAGATTCAGACTTGGGAGGAGGCACTAGAGATGAATCGACATGTCACAGTTAAGGTAGCCACCCTGCTCTAACATGGCCCTTCCTGACATGACCAAGAATGCATCCAAGGCATTAAATGTGCCGAATGGGTCACTCTATGGGACAAAGTACCAAGCCTCCCTCAAGCCTCTATATAATGTAATCTCTTGTATCATTTGAAGGAGATCTTCCCCTTACTAGAAGTGAAACTCTACCTAAATTGAAAGGTATTACTGAGACTTTGAGCTCAGATTGTAGTTCATATTTCTTTGATTGAATGAGAAAGCAAGTTACTTGCAGACTTTGTGCTGTTATAGTTTGTGATACTTTAGGAGATTGTTCTTATGTCTGTCTTCTGAAAGCATTCTTGTTTATTTGATTTAACAAGCAAAACTAGTAGAGGTGATAAGGAAGGTGTTCTGAAGCCAACTACTTTCAGACTTTGTGCTGTCATAGTTGTCTTCAGTGTGTGTTTATTTTTTGTTTCTGTGTAAAGGACCTTGGGACAACTTTGTGCCCCCATCGTTCTTCATATTTCACTCTTGGGCAGTTAAGGTGGAGACTTTGTGCTACATTTCAAGCTACTGGTTATTGCGCCCTTTGTCACTAGTCACTTGTTACTATAAAGAGTCATGTTGTTTGCAAGAATAAGCACTTCTGAAAGAAGAAAAGTGCCTTCTGTCACTTCACCAAGATTTCCACTATCCAAGAAGGGATCTGGCTCTTGGCTAAATGTTAATTTTGAAAGAGAAGTGCCTTCACCAATCACCCAAGATTTCTCCTCTATTTGTTAGCATCATCTCTAAAAAAAGAGAGATGGATGGCTCATTCGACCCCTGTGTCTTACTTTCTGCTTATATATATAGTATATAACCTCCACATATTTAATAGGGAACCTCCCCTTGATGAGAGGAGAGATTTGTCCCCTTTGGATGTGGTAAACCTAAAAAATTGGATGACCAATCTCCCTATGCTATGGTGATAGGAACTATTTTGGTCACCAGTTAGCTAGCTGACAAAATATTCACCCAACAATTTTTGGCGACTCTGCTAGGGATGAACGTGCAGTCTAAAGCCTCAAGTTTTAGATTGAAGCAGTTCCTTCCCTTATCCATTATATAGACTCTGGTGAGTCCGTTCCATGTCTTACCCATTATCATTATAGCCTTACCATCTTCCTCCACTTTCATTATTTTATCTAGTCTGCAAAACCAGAGCTACTGGGAAAGAGTGCGCAATTTTAAGTGTCAAGCCTCAAGCTGAAGCAGGGCTAGTCCTTTTCCATTTTTGTTCTAAAAACTAGCCACTCCACCCAGATTTGTTATCCCTATTTTTGATAATTAAATTATGGTAGTTCGAGGCCCCTGGAGTAACTCTTTTGGCCCACTCAACTTGACTCCACCTCTGCATGAACTCCCATGTAGTTCAAGAAAGAATTTCTCCAAATTCTTTGGTGATGGGATAGTTCACCCTGATGAACACATTATAGCCTTTAGCATAGCCTGTGGTGTGATAGGGGTGGAGTTCAAAGACATGGCAGTCAGGATTTTTGTGGAGACACTACAAAGTGCTACTACAGACTGGTTTTACCATTTGCAAGCTGGGTTAGTGACTGACTGGGATACACTTAAAGCCAAGTTTGAAGCCAGGTTTAAGCTTACAGACGATGCACATGCTTTGCTGGCCCAACTCACTCAGATGAAGAGGGAACCTCATGAGCCTATGAGGGATTTTATTTCTCAGTTCAAAAAGCTGAGGCACAAGATTCCCATGGTCGCCCAACCGACACCTCAGAATCTCAAATGCTTTTTCATCAACTCACAACTGCCTAAAGTGAGTTTTTTGTTGAGACATGCAAGACACATAGACCTTGAGGCTGCTCAAGACTTGGCTACTGAGCTAGAATATGACCTTATCTTGGAGGGAAAGATAAGGAGAGATCCTAACAGAGGTAAATCCTCTTCATCTTCTGAATACTCACCAACAACCACCATTGACCCAATGGTACACCAGCTAGCAAATGAATTGCTAGCCTTGAAAAGGCAAATGGCACAAGGTATGTCTTCTGGTCCTCTATATAGAGATGCACCAAAGAGGACATTTCTCAATCAACCATATCAAGAAAATGCTGCCATAAGTCAAGGGCAACCACATCATCTTCCTCCCCCATAGAGGAACCTTTCCCTTGAAGCACCTCCAACCAACTCAATAGTTGGATATCTGGAAATAGAACATGTTTTCTATTTCCAACCTGAGTTTGAGCAAGAAAATGGCACTGATCTCTTCAGGGAGGATCTAGAAGAATCAATGGGTGACTCCCACATTGCTTTCCTAAATTACCAGAATGAACCCAAAAGTGAAGATGAAGTAGTCGAGAGATCATACACAGTATTCACCAGGTCTGAGAATCAATCAGCCCAGCAAGCTGATAAAGAAAGAACAGAGGAGAGAGCTCAGCCTGCAATCTCTATTGCCCAACATGGGACCACTCTGCCTTTCCAGTCAAAGGACCCAATGATTGCCAAGAAGGTAAGTACATCAAACATCTCTGTACCTTCTACTTCAACTTCACAATCTAGTCCTCCCCCTCCCAAAAACCAAAAAGATGAACTCCCATCCTCTCTTCCAAGACCATCTCAATCATTTGACATGATTTATCATGTCAAGAAATCGAAAATTCAAATGATTGAGTTTGAATCCCTGCAAGCGAATCCTGAGCAATTGGACATTAATGGAGAACTAGGTATAGACTTGTCTGAGGCAAAAATTATGGTCACCCAAACATCAGCCCCTACAGCTCAAATTTTGTTTGAGCCTTTAGGTAGGGGTAATTACTTCTTGACCACAAAGGATGCTCATGTCTCAGTTGATGAAAGTCCTGTAGCTGGAAATCTAGGATTTGATCCAAACAAGGCATCAAAAGAATTAGTAGGGTGAAGTATAAATTGAGAAGGATCTTCCATCTCTGATGAAGAGAAATCTAATAGAAGATTAGCTTTTGATGATGCTTGGATCCTAGAATCTGATGGCAGCAATTCTTCCACAGCTGGATGTGGATCTCTGTTGCTCAGATTGAAGACTGCTCAAGATGAAGAGATCAAACTCCTTCACACCAAAGGAGATCTAAGCTGATGGTTTGTCAGGGGTCTGATGCTGACAATCAAAGCATGCACTGGACTAGACCAGTAGAACAACAAGTTATGGTAGTGGACCATACTGCTATATTCCAAAGTCAACAAAAGGAACTCTTCGTAGGGAAAGCAAGGAGTTATGGTTTTTAGTTTGAAGACCACGTCTTACCATGGAGCAAGAAGAAGAAAAGGCCAAGAGGAAGATGTTGAAAATGGGTTTTCTGGTGGAGAGCTCCATTCGCCTGTCACCATTTTTGGGGGAAAAATGGTTTCTTGCTGGTTTATTAGGATGACATCCCCTTTCATTGTCTCATGATGAGTAGCATCTAAAGTACTTCAATTCTTGATGTATCAGATAAGTTCACCTATACATATGTACATTTATATAGTCTTTGGTTCTATTTTGTGCTTTTCATTTTCATTTTCATTTTTTGGAGCCTTTCATTTTTGGTAACATGACTCCATAGCCCAATGGCACACTTCGAGGCACTAGAGATTCTGGTTTCTACTCCCCTCATTTGTTCCAAGTTTTTATTTGAAGGAAGTTCCCCAACTGGAGCCAACTGTTGTTCCCCAAAAATGTCACTCATTTTTTGAACAATGTATGAACTATTTTGGCCCTGCAAGACCAAAATTATCTCTTCCCTTTCCAAAAATTTGTTTTGAGCTTTCAAATTCCCCATTTTCAAGGTTTTTCAGTAAAGAGATTAGCAAGTTCAAAGGTTTAAAGGCTTCTGCACTTTGGTTCAATCAAAAAGGGTATGTTGGCAAGCATCAAAACAAGGATTGAACCATTGAACCTTGAACCATTTTGGTTCATCAATTTAATGGGTTCAAAACTCAATCAATTCAATGCATCAGGTTCAAAGGTTTAAAGTCCACCTCAGTTAAGAAAAGAAATGCACACAAAAGAATGAGTCAAGTAGAACGCACCAAGTGTCTACATCTGTGTGACTAACAAATGTATTCAGACTGTGCCACGTGTCCCTTATAGAGATCAGCAAAAGCTGACAAGTGTCATCGTCTAAGAGAACCCATATGAGCCCCAAGTATTTATATGATACTACAACAGCCTGATAGCAAAAAGCACTAGGTGTCGATGGCGGAGGGTTTCAACACGATGCAGTGGAAGATGCCACGTATCACTTGTTTGAAGCGGTGGAAGGCACCGTATGTCAAAGGATGGAACACCTCACAATACAAAAGCATGCATGAAGCCAAGGAAAGGATTTCCTTTGGACAAATTGTTTGAAGGAATTCCTTTAGATGTTTTATTTGAAGGAAATAAAGGACCAATAGCCTGTCAAAAAAATCAAAGGCCTGAAGGCCACTTGGAAGATCTCGAAGGGTAGACACCTTTGCAGAAAGACACTCAACATTTAAAAATGGACCTTTCTATGGACCCCAAAGGGCATGTTCCCTCTGGAAAAGGTCAAAGCATCAAAGTGCAGTGGAATTGCCAAGTGTCGCACGTCGAGACACAATTTTAGAAGTAGCTTCAGGGCACAAAACTCACCACGTGTCCCATCCCAGTGCAGTGGAAGCTATCACATGTCTGCATCTGTGCCCCCTAGCTTCTAATAGTTTCAAATCTTATTCCAATAAGTTTATTTCAAAGCTATGGATGCTTCCATGTGTCCCCACCCACATCACAATAAAATGATAGGCCTGTGGATGTCAAATTTGGAGTGACTGGCTAGCCGTTAACCTTTAATAGAGGAAAGACCTGTGAACACCAAATCGGCTGCATTTAAGTGTCTATTGATTCTAGCAAACTCAAGGTGCAGACCTGAATGCATTCAAAGAGCTTAAGGGTAGACCCAAGAGGAGGAAGAGACAAAGAGGGAAACTCAGCAAGATTTATTTCCAATAGGTGGAGCAGTTCACCAGGTAGATATTTAGGGCCTGTAAACATTGAAAGCATCATCTGTTTGTCCCCTTTGAGATAAAGATAGAATAGATAGTTGTGTGGCTAAGTAGGTGATGGGATGAGAGATTCAAACTCAGGAGGAGGCACTAGAGATGAATCGACATGTCACAGTTAAGGCAACCAACCTACTCCAGCATGGCCCTTCTTGACAAGACCAAGAATGTCATCTAAGGCATTGAATGTGCCAAATGGGTCACTCTATGGGACAAAGTGCCAAGCCTCCATTAAGCCTCTATATAATGTAATCTCTTATATCATTTGAAGGAGATATTCCCCTTACCAGAAGCAAAAATATACCCAAATTGAAAGGCATTACTGAGACTTTGAGCTCAGATTGTAGTTCATATTTCTTTTATTGAATGAGAAATCAAGTTAATTGCATACTTTGTGCTATTATAGTTTGTGCTTAGGAGATTGTTATTATGTCTATCTTCTAAAATCATTCTTGTTTATTTGATTTAACAAGTAGAACTAGTGGAGGTGATAAGGAAGGTGTCCTGAAGCCAACTACTTTCAGACTTTGTGTTGTGATAGTTGTCTTCAGTGTGTGTTTATTTTCCTTTTTCTGTGTAAAGGACCTTGTGACGACTTTGTGCCCCCATTATTCTTCATATTTCACTCTTGGGTAGGCGAGGTGGATACTTTGTGCTACATTTCAGGTTACTAGTTACTACGCCCTTTGTCACCAGTCACTTGTTACCAGAAAGAGTCCTACTATTTGCAAGAACAAGCACTTCTGAAAGAAGAGAAGTGCCTTCTGTCGCTTCACCAAGATTTCTATTATCCAGGAAGGGATCTGGCTCTTGGCTGAATGTTACTTTTGAAAGATGAGAAGTGCCTTCACCAATCACCCAAGATTTCTCCTCTGTTTGTTAGCATCATCTTTGAAAAAAGAGAGATGGATGGTTCATTCCACCCCGATGTCTTACTTTTTGCTTATATATATATAGTATATAACATCCGCATATTTAATAGGGAACCTCCCCTTGATGAGAGGAGAGATTTGTCCCCTTTTAGATGTGGTAAACCTGCAACATTGGATGACCAATCTCCCTATGTTGTGGTGATAGGAACTATTTTGGTCACCAGTTAGTTGGCTGATAAAACATTCACCCAACATGGTGAACACAATAGAGACTACATAGGTGCCTAAGAGTAATGTGTTCCAACTGAGCCCTGAGCTAAAGGTCATCTTGAACATTGATGACATTTACCAACTCTATGGGGTAGAGATTACAAAGAGAGAGATAGAGTTACCATAGGTACAAAATATAGTAGCAATAGAGCTCTATCTGGTGGGACCTCATAAGGAGGGGAAAAATGATGAGGTATAGATCACCTAAAGATCTCTTGGGATCCCACTTCTATGGATAGTGATAATAGGCATCATGGTTAAGAGGCTCCATGCCTACTAGTTTATAGAGAGGCTACCACTATCATGGCTAGACATTTTATAGAGAGTAGAGAAAGGATAGAGGTATGTATGGGGTTAATACATCTTAGGAGGACCGTACCAATAGCTACATCATATCCACTACACAAGGGTAAGGGGACTGACCTTGTTGATCTTACTTATATGATGAGCCTATGAGACTCTCATTGACCTTGCTGAGGTCACTATGGGGTGACGAAGCATACCCAATGCTAGTGGAGGGTACTGTATGGGCCACATGGTTCATGGATGGGATGATTCCTCTATGAGCCACCATATATTAAGATGTTATAGATTTTTACATATGGGATCCATATAGGTTAATGGTGTGGCTAGAGGATGCTAGAGTGGAGGCCTACATGGGCCAAGAAGATCTCTAAGGTCCATAAGGACCATACCAATATCTAAGGTGACAGGCTCTGGTAGTATTAACGCGATGGGCACAACCCAAGTTAGCTAGAGATAGGTAGGGAATGCGAATGAGGTAGAGTCAGGTAGTCCATGGTGGGGAGAGGCAACCATAATGAGGGCCGCCACCACTATTAGGAGGAGTATGACTAGAAGGAGGTACCTAGAGACCAGGGTCATGACTAGATAAGAAAAGTGTATTTTTTAGATAGCACTTAGCTTTGTAGTACTCTTCCTTTGGCAAGAGCCAATATGTGACTAACATATTTATTCTATGTTTGTGTGGATACCAACTGAGTTAGATTGGGTCAAAAGTGGATCTACTACTGAGGGAGATATTCCCTAATATGGTGGCAACATTGACACAGAGAGGGTGCCACATCTAATGATGGAGGCAGAGCCACACACCGACTACTGGCGGGTAGGTGCATGAGTATCATTCAAGATGGCAAGAAAATGACACCATATCCCATGTTTAGAGGTAAAATCAACATGGTATGAGGAAGCTACAGTACAGGCCAAGGCATAGCTAGCTTGAATAGAGGTTCAGATCGATTTATTATAGGCTAAGCTAGCTTAGGAGTAGCCTAAAGTAGCCAAGGCACCTGGACATAGGGAAGACTAGAAAGATACCCTAGAGGAGACTGTGGATTGATTGGTTGATAGGTAGAGATTAGGATCTCCACCTTGAATAGGAATATTGTAGATATATCCTAGTCATAGGTTGACTGGGAGTATCTTATATGTAGCCACACTCATGATAATTTTGGGGATTGAAATCTTAGACTTAGAATAAACCCTAGGATGTACCTAGAGAAACTTATGTATTTTTATGATATTTATACAATCATTTATCATTGTTATCGCATGTGTATATGGTTTTGTGTGTGATGTGTATGTTTCATCTAAGATAAACTATTAGATACATGTGATTAAACAATATAAACTGCTAATAATGAACCCACGTGCACACACACATATATAGGCAGTAAGGAGGTTAGTGGTGTGTTGAGAGGGGAAAGATTTATCATACCAACATAAGCAATTTTCCCAAGAGGGATGCATGGGCCCTAGACATAGAAATTCTTGAGGTAGAACCCACTAATTGGGTGTCACAAGGGCTTGCCCTCAAGAGTGGAGAGACGATAAGCCCTATTTTGCAAAGAGGTGGTAATCACGAATGGGCCAAACCACTTGTGAGTGAGTTTTATCTTATTTTGGTGTTCTTTGTTAAATATGAGAACCATATCACCTACCCAAAATGGATGTAGATGCACTAATTTATCAAACTGGTGGCATTGACAATGTTGATAAGCATGGTTTTGCTTAAGAGCATCAATGTAATGTTCATATAACTATTCAAGCTTAATAATGTGATAAACTCATTATTCCTCATTAGATAACAAATCAAAATTTTTAACTTATGGTGAAGGGATTACGACCTCCATAGGGAGGATGAACCTAAACTTGTATATGAGTGCATACAAGGTTACCTCATGACTATGCAGAAACTGGTCTGGTAGGCTTGAAGGGTACGATAGATGATGAGGTGCCAATCATAATTAGACTAGGCAATAGTACAAAGGAACATCTTCATCAACATCTTGTTTGAAGATTAAGTTTGCCCATTACCTTGGGGGTAAGGGGTGAAGGAAAAATAGAACTAAAATCTAAAATGTTTAGTGAGCTCATGCATCTTGGGGCTTTGAAAAACCAAGCCATTATTGACCATGATCATGTGGGGACCTCAAACCTACAAATGAGATGGTTCAAGACAAACTTGGTGACAATCTTTCCATTCATGCCACTAAGAGGCATGGCCTCAACCCACTTTGTGAAATAATTAGTGGTGGTGATGAACTAATGGTGGCCATCAGAAGAGGTAGGTTTAAACTCATTGATAAAGTTGATATTCCAAATTAAGAAAAACCAAGGGGCCAAGATAAAATATATGAGACCTATAGGAACATTAATAATATCCCTAGTGAACTAGTAAATCTTACACGTCTTGGCATATCATATGACATCATTAACAATAGTGGGCTAGTAGTAGCCCATCCTAATAATATGATGGGTGATCGTTGAACTCCTAGGTGGATACCATAAATACTCCCATGAGACTCCTCTAATGTAAGATGGGTGTCCTTAGGGTTGAGGCATGCATCAACATGCCATTTAGACTTATCTTGAATAATACACCACCTATGATAACATATCAGGTGGTGAGATTACATATTCAAAGCATTCATATGAATTGGCATCG
Source organism: Torreya grandis (assembly GCA_037957365.1). NCBI lineage: Eukaryota > Viridiplantae > Streptophyta > Pinopsida > Cupressales > Taxaceae > Torreya > Torreya grandis. The sequence goes on from JARHVA010000006.1 coordinate 7,669,462, forward strand.
ATGGGATAAGATTAGGTATTGAGGTATCATACAATGTACTAATACCAATTACATTTGACAACCTCAATACGGTCAATTGAGTAGACCATCTCATTAAGGAAGGCATTGTCAAACAACTCCTTGCTAGGGTTAAGTAACAAGAAATCAATGAGTTGTTCTACTATGGCTAAGCTATTGGTGGACTTTTGGTTAATGATGTAAAGGTCAAACTCTTGAAGAAGCATGATCCACCTCATGGATCAACTTCCAAGGTGTGTCTACCCATGAAAATAATAGAGTGGATTAGACTAGACAATCACATTAGTGGTTTGACCTAACATGTAATGCCATAACTCATTCATGACAAAGACAAAGGTAAGGCATTACCTCTCAATAATAGAGTAGTTGAGCTCAGGGCCAACTAGCATGTGAGAGATGTAGTAAACAACTCTCTCTATCAATATCATCCTTTTGACACAACATTCCCCTGATGGAGAGATCAATGACAAAGGTGTATAAGATGAACTTTTGACCCTTGATAAGTGTCATAAGGATGGGAGGGCTATGAAACCTACACTTTAACTCCTCAAAATCCACCTGGAACTTAGGGGCACACAATAATGGGGCATTCTTGTGTAAGAGACATGTGAGGGGTATGGATTTGTGTGTATACTCCTAAAGGAAATGTTTTAAAAATTTGAGTCTTCCAAGGAAGGACTAAAACTATACAAGGTTTTATGGGGAAGGTATTTCAAGGATTTCTTTGATCTTCTCAACATCTACTTTGATGCTTCACTACAAAATGAGAAAGCCAAGAATGTTTTCACCCAAGACACCAAAAATACACTTCTCAAGATTCAGGGTAATGTGATAATCCCTGATATGCTCAAATATGATTTTGAGGTCTCACACATGCTCATCTTACTTGTGGGATTTATCGAGGAGGTAATCAACATAACATTCCATGATTTTGTGGATAACATCATGGAAAATGAGGGTCATGACATGTTGATATATGGCCCCAATGTTAGTCTATCCAAAAGGCATGATGACATAATAAAAGGTACCCCATGGGGTAGTGAATGTTATCTTATGCGGGTCTTTGGGTGCAATCCAAATATGGTTATACCTTGAGAAAACATCCATGAGGGACATGATCTTAAAACCAATCATAGAATCCAAAATTTGGCCGATCAAAGGAGTGGAAAATTTATTCTTTCAGCAAGCCAAGTTGAGATCCAAAAAGTTGATGTAGATATGAATGACCCTATTGTTATTGATAATATGGATGATGTTGACAACCCCTCATGGGTAGTCAATGGTAGTGATGAAATCGACTCAAAAGAGCTTTTTGATTTTGGCCTTAACTAATTGGGAGACTTTGACCACCATTGGTCATTTTTTTGGTGAATGGGATGGGCCTCATCATCCATAATGAGGTTATAGAGAATGACATCAGGGCCCATGCCTTATATATCAATGTATTCTCAAGTGATTACATCCAAAAATTTGTGCAAAAAGATAACCATGACATCCCATTCCTTTTTAATGAGGCTAATACTAACATTAACGATCTTTGGCCTTGCAGGGGTGTTGAGGTTAACATCTATGGATCCTTAAATATCCATAACATTGCCTTCCTCAAAGCACTTAGGCATGGGAGGGAGCAATTGGTCTAACTCTTCAGGCTTAACTAAAATGACATGCACTATGGGGATGCCAGGAGTTGGGCCATTGAAGAGCAAAATATCTAAACCTAAATGATCAAGAGGGTGGTGTTGCTCATGAAAACCTTTCATGAGCTTGACATATGTCATTCTCTCTTTGAATGGGTTGTGTACCATAAGATGAATGAAATAACACTTAAGATCAAACTCAATGACTCTATCAATCTCTATGGGAGATACGTTAAGAGTGTTGACACTCTGATGGGAGAATCACAATGAGAGGGGAGGCTCGATGTTCAAGGAGACATCTTGAAATAGGTATCTAAGAAGGGAAGAGATAACTTGCCACCATGAAGTAGAAGATATTATCAAACTCATGCTAAACACTGAAGGAGTGAATGTTGATCGATACTCAACTAGATCAAAATATTCATCCTTGAGAAAGCAAAATTCATAGGTGAAGGCCTTGTGTGAGTCTATAGGGACATGTGAGGAGATAACCAAAGCCTCACTAGAGGGATTTTTATTAGCATAAAGTAATGTTCAAGGGTCTAGGTCAGCCTCCAAGGTTTGAACCTTACCTTCATGCACTAACTAACCATGCAAAATGTGCTTGATATGAGGGCTTGCATGGTAGCAATCTAGGGACAACCAAGAATCATGTTGTATGAAAGATCCAAGTCTAACATACAAAACTCGATCTTGACTATCTTGGGTCCAAACTTGACCTAAACCTTCATGATTCCCATTGGTGTGACTGTGTCATTTTTACAACCAACATAGTTGTGGTTTGAATCAGAGAGCTTCTTCTGACTAATCCCAAGTTTGTTGAATACATGCAAAGGCATGATGTTCAATGTTGATCCCTCATCAATGTTGAATCTCTTAACATGAAAATCATTAATTGAGGTCTCAATGTAGAGAGAGAATGTAGACCTATTTATAAAAATTGAAGTGTTTGATAAAGAGGTAGGGTCAAAAGACAATGTGGGAGGATAAGGGTGATTAGAGATGTTAGAGTTAAACAAAACATTGCTATCATCCTGTAACATATTCTCATTAGAGAGACCAAGTTCATCAAAGATGAGCCCCCTTCACTTAGAGAAAAGGTGAAGTAGGTCCCAGATAGAGATTCTGGTTGAGAGGCCATGTAACTCCTCTATGATGGAGTATAGGTGTTACCTAGCCTGAGGAGGGATGTTACATTGAAAGTCAAATCTAACTTTTGGGTTCCCTACCCTTGTGGGTTGGGCAAAAGGCCCCACATCATTAACATCTCCAACAAGGTTGATGGCCTAACTTGAGTGTGTGTTGACAAAACACTCATACCTAATAGATGTTATGTTAATAGCATCAATGACCTTATTGCTCTTGCATTTAGATTTCCCTTTTGGGTCAGTTGGGGAAGAATATCCAAAAGAGGTAAAAGAGCAAGAAGAGGAATGATGGGCCTTAGCCTTATATTTCTTCTTATTCTTCTTTTCCTTGTTGTAGTAAGGTAGAGACTCCTTGAACACATTCAACTTATGGTTGGGATCTTTAAATGGAGAACTCTTAGGGGCCGATGAGGCCTTGGCACTAGACTGTTGGGCAACACAATTCTTATCATTGTGGCCCTTCATTCAATGAAAGTTACAAAACTTGGTCGCATCATAAGGGAACACTGTTCATGGTATTATAGTGCTTATTTTAGGGCCCTTCATTTTATTTTGCCTCTTACTTAGAGCATTGACCTCATGGCTATCTTTATTGTCCTTCTTCTTGGTAGGAGAATCAGTGACACCATTGTTGGTCACATTACAGTTGCGATCACACAAAGAGGATGAATTTTTAATCAATACAGGGTGAATGCCTTCACACACATTGAATAATTTGATCTTTAGATACTCATTAACAACTTCATCATAAGAGGTGGGTTAACACTTTAGGACCTCAAGGTAAACCTCCTACCTCAATGCTCATGGGAACATATCATAAAGTTGGTCATCTAAGAACATTGTCCTACACGTATAGATGGCTAAATGCCACATACCTACAAATTAAAAGTTTGACTCAACCTTGGTTGATGCTAAGGTTAAATGGTTTAGATATATAAAAGTTCTAGAGGAAGTCATCCAAAAGTAATTGGAATTTTAAAAAAGAATCTAGTGGCAGATTTTGAAACCAAACCAATGCTTCAACTCACAGGAGCAAGATAAGATCTTCAACATCATGCCTTCATCCTATTCCCAATCCATACATGCCATCATAAATGTTATGATATGATCCATGAGACTAGTGCCCTAAGTCCCATTAAACTTAGGTAATTTGAGGGTTGGAGTAATAAGGGGAATAACACACACCCAAAGGGCTAGAGGGTTCTTATGAAGATCCTCATAGGCATGGTTGATTGTAAGTTTGTGATGAGCTCCCTGAAGATTCTTGGGGAGGTCATGATGTTGCCTATGGTAGTTGGACTCATCACAACTATGATCATGAAGGGGATGATGTTGAGGTGGATCCTAACATGGGAGACACTCATAATGGATATCCTTCCAATTGTGGGGTAGAAAATGACCACAACATAAGTGTCATTTATATACACATAATATTTTCAAACTTTTATCTATTATTGACACTTTGTATCTTGCAGGAACCTGTGAAGTCTCAATCTCTCTAAGTACATGCCTTAAAGGGGTACACTGAGAGAGGGGTAGTCAAACCATTGGTGATTCATAAGATTATTGTCCCTTTTTCCACTTCCCATCTACATAATTGTCTCTTGAAACCATTTACCCTAAGCTTATTCTTCTTAGTTATACCCATTGTAGTCATTTATCATGTTTTATCCTTCTTATTCTTGCCTTGACCCCTTTTCACTAGTTGACTGTACTAGGTCGATTGTGTCAACCTTGTACAATTTTCAACCTTTAATTACTATATAGGGTTGACCCTATACTATTTAGGGATTTTTTTTGCTTGGAGTTTTGTTATCCCTTTGATCGACCTAGCTCGAGACCTAGTGATTTATCTCCTTAAAACATACAAGGTTGACTGGGTCAACCCTATATAGTCGATATATTTAGAAGGATTTAGGGAAAGATCCACCTATATATACAAGTTCATCTCCAACCATTTGAGAATAAATAAGTGAATAAGAATAAGTGTGAATGAACATATGCTTATTGACCATTCTTCTTGAGGAATAAAGCTTAGGGTTCCACACTTTCTTTGGAGATACAGATCTTGTCTTGTGGAGAAGTATTTTGGATGCATAGATAATTTATGTATCCTAGAGATGATTTGTCTTTTTTATCCTTACATACCACAATAATATATTATGAAGCACCTTGGCTAAGAGAGAGATTGAGGCTCGGTAGGTTCATCTTCAATGGTAAGTATTCCTAAATTTATTCCTCCTTTGTAAGAGTAGATAGATAATGCACTTGTGATTTTCTCCCATGCATTAGGATTTAATATACATTGATGTCAGTATATGTATTCTATGTATCTTTAGTTTAGTTTTTATTTTTTAACCCCCACTTTGTGCCATAAGCTTTGATGTGCACTAGATTAGATTTACTTTCTTGTTTATTAGAATAGAGTGAACATTAAAACTAGGACTCTTTTAGGGTTGTTACATGATTGTGTTAGATTGTAGACTTTGGAACCATTCCTAATATGGTGTATTGTGACAAGTGATCCCCTAATCAAGTCTAGTAGATCCCCATATTGGTCATGTCCCCACTTAACAAATGTATTCCCAATCGATAGTGTAGTATGATCTAACTTTTTTGATCTAGGATTGATTTATAGAAATGATGCATTTTTGATTGCATACATTTTGGTAAACCAATGTGAATTAGCCCTTGAAATATTTATTTACCTTATTTAATTTATTTCATTATTTTTTATCGTTATTTTTATCATATATTTGTCATACTGGATTGACTCTGTCAACCTAGTATCTAACTTCTATGCGTAGGATTTTAGGTATAAGCTACTAGATCGACCTAGTCGACCCAGTACATTTTTTTTAGATTTTTAGATATCTAGTCTAGACTATTAGGTTAACCTAGTTGACCCTATACATTTTTAAGCACTCAACATCATGTTTTTGTAAAGCTTGATCGACCTAGTTGACCCAATTAGTATAATTTACAATCATATATCACGGTTCTTAAATAACAATATTAATTATCTACATCTCTGATCCACCAAGGTTAATTTGTATTTATCTATTTGTTTATTTATAGTCTTTCTTTTTATAGTTTTCAATCTTTAAAACTGCCCTTGCACTATCAATTGGATCGACCTTGTCGACCCAGTTTTATGTTCTATGTGTGTTTTGGATACCTGGTCAACTCTATCGACCTTGTTCATTTTTAAACCTTATTTTTATAGTATAGGGTCAACCTTATTGACCCTATTCTATATTTTTTGCATGCACTTTTGAATATATCAACATTGTAGCTTATTTCAAAGTTACAATTAACTTTATATGCTAGTAGCTAATTCACACTTTCATTTATTGTTGCTTGCATGCTTAAAATATATCACATAGCTTAATTAGATGGTTTTAAATTAACCATTTAGTTTCAATATCTTATATTTTATGCACACACAACCAAATCACAAAATCTAAACAAGAATTTTAATATTTGACTACCCAAGGCCAACCTACTTAGATTTCATCACCAAGGGGGAAGTCAACTCGATGTTCTGGTCAAGTATAAAGCATGGTTAATGGTATATTCTAGCTAAGCCCCTAACACCCTTATCACTGTAGTGTGTGAAGTGAAGGGGTAGGCCCCAAACCAAGCCTATATCATTACCACTATAGATCCCATTCAACCCAAACTACCTAAAACCATACTTAATTTTCTATTTTAGTTCCCTTCTTACAGCCAACTTCCCATCACATTTAAAAACATATCCTAATAATCTAATAAACATTTAGGTTGACCAATTAGTTAGTTATTTAACTTCCAAGTTGATTACTTTCTTTGTGCTCAATTGTATTTTGTATATCAAAAACTTACATTAGCTAGTGTTTGTGAAAGATTTTATGCTATGTGCTTCAATTGGATTGGCTAACGTTAATCTAATTAACTATTTGCTTTTTTTCAACTATTTATTTTCAAATTACCTATAAAAGTTATCTTGTTTCAGTCCACAAATCTATTATATATTTCTTAATTTTCCCTATCTACTATACTGGATTGACTCAGTCGACCTTGTACCTTTTTCTAGCCTCTATTCACTGTACTGGATCGACCTAGTTGACCTTATACTATTTACAGATCCTATTTTTGCACTAGGTCAACCCAATCAACCCTATACTATTTTTGTCATTTCTTATTTCCTTGCTTTCTCATCTCTCTTTCTTTCCCTTCATCATGGACTGTCTACTTGATGACAATACTGAGTTGCAATCAATAGACATGATGAATTTTACCAACCCTCATAGGGTCTCCCATAGACAAAGTAGGGATCCTCTCTTGGATGCTAGTAATATTCATATTTCCACTCACACAATGAACTATGGGACCCCTCATAATACCTCTTCACAACGTAATCCTCTTTTCTCATTAGATGACCAATTCAAATTAGAGTATACCCCCAAAATTCTCTTCTTTATCTCTAAATTTACTCAACATCAAGGAAAAGATCCTTCTATTATTTATAATCTTATTATTAGTTATCAAGTTGAAGAGCCTCATTTTTCTACTCCTTCATTCTCAACTGGATTTGAGGGCACCAATTTCTTTGATTCACAACCTCTTCCTTTGATTATGACCCCTTCTCACAAAATGGATTGACATAAGAACAAAAATCATAATGTTACCAATGATGGTGTTATAGATCCTTATGACACCATTCACAATGTTCAAGCTGTCATTCCTACCCCTTCGTCGAAACTAGCTCCCCCTTCTCAACAATATACCAATCCTCACTTATCTTCACTATATGACGTTAATGAACCTCTATCCTTAGTTGAATTACTTAAGCATCTACCTAGTCCTATTCCATGAGAGTTCATCCTTACCCATCCTAGGAAATTTTGGTACAATCTTAACAAGATTTGTTAGTTTCACTCTAGTTGGGGTCATTCTCATGAGACATGTAGATAGCTTCATAATCGAACCATGGATTTTCTTCTCGGTCCTAACCTTGATCATGATTCTAACATTTGAAAGAATCAAAAATATTATGAAATTACTTTTAAATATTATAAATCACATGATAAAACTCAAGCCTTAAACCAAGCCAATGCTCATTTGGCTATCTACAAAGACCCTCTTTCTAATCATCAACCTATTCAAGACAATCAAGACAAAGCCACCCCTTCCACCAATAATGCAAAAAGTCTTATTGAACCCACTTATAAAGAGAATGTGGTTAAAATGAATAATATGCAAAGGGTGGTTGCTTTTATTGATTCTTAACCTATTTACACTCCTTCATCTAGAACATATCGTGTTATCTAAGATTCTTCTCCAACTCATTTAAATGAGTTGGGGTAAGATGACATTATTACTTTTGATGATTCAATTTCTAATTCTCCCTTAGATAACACTTTCCATTCTATTTCAACCACCATTCCTTCATCTTACAACATTAATGACAATCAAGCTTCTACTAACATTTATTCTACCATTTCTCAAAATTAACTTGAACCAACTACTTCATCATCACAACATGATTTATAACCTTGTTCTAAACCTTCTTCTTCTTATCAACATAAATTTCAATGCACTTCAATTCCTCCTTCTAAGGACCTCCTTAATAATTATTCACCTATATCTACCAACCTTATTATTGGCTATGATGAGTGGGATCCCATTGCATAATTCATTAATCTCCCATCCCAAATTCCATTCCTTGAGCTTATGAGGACTTATCCACATCATATAATCTATCTTATGAAACTATTATTCAAGATGAATGTCCCTTATCCTCCCCTAGTAGGATGGGAGGCATCCCTATCTGGATCTGAGGATAGTATATTAAAATAATGTGAAGAGATGTCTATCAACATTGATGAAACTATGGACACTTCTCTTTCCTTAAAATTTCCCATAGCTTCTATGATTCTTGATGAGATTCTACTTCATATAGATGATCCTCCCTTATTCATTAGTGTTTAAATAGATGATATCCAAGTTGAGCATGCATTGATTAACTAGGGTTCTGACACCTACATTGCTTCTCTCGACTTCATTAAGACCCTTGGATATTCAAAATGTAATCTCAAGTCTACATGTAGCACCTCCCAAGGATATGATAGAAGGAAAATGCCTCCTCTAGGTTGTGTGTGGCTTCCCATTACCATCCCACCTATCACTATTCATGTGAAGGTGATGATCTTTAACTTTCCCCTTTATTATAACATCTTGTTTGTTAGGCCATTGACTCATCATATGAGATCTATTGCTTCTATTTCCTACCAATACATTATATTCCCTCATAATGGATCCATTTATAGGATTCAGGGTGACACTAAACCTTGGAATTTTGAATAATTTCAAGACCATGGTGTCTTCAAGATTCCTACTCTTGAACCTTTGCCCAAAATTCCATTATGTGATTCTTAGCATCTTAATTTTACCATTAATTAAAATTGAGGTTACAATGGACATCCCAAACTCATCAGGAACATTCCTCCTAACGTCTTAGATTTTGATGATGATGAGCTTGATGAGATTATTCTAAATATTAAAAATTCTGATTTATTGCCTCACCTCATCTCGTATCTTCCTACTTCCTTGAATCCTTGTTCTTGTAAGCATCCTTGCGATGATATTCTCGTAGTCTTGACCAGAACTCAACATTCTATTCACCACACTTCCTTAGATGACAAGGTCATCCCTACTTGTGTCATTTATCTTCACATCCTAGATTATGAAGATGGTTATTCTTTAGATGATCCATTTTTAGGTGGTCTCCTACAGGCTCGTGATGTCAAGATTATCTTTTATCATCCCTCTTTACTCAACTCTTTTCATATATCTTCTTGTATTCCTTCATTTATAGTTTCTAATTTTAGTATTTTTCCTCTTTAGCATAGGGTAGAAATGGCACCAATGCCTCTAGTTTCTAAGAAGCCTCATAGGAGTATATTCATGGATCATGTTATGACCAGGCCTTACCATTTTTTTAGGTACCCTAATCACCATAGTTAATTTACTCCTAAGATTAGTACGACCCTTCTTAGACTTTTTGTAGTTCTTGCTCTTCCCTTATTTGAGCCCTTATTAGAGCCCACACCCACTTCCACTATAGTTGATCCCATTCTTACTATTGTTATAGTTGAGCTTATGCCCTCTCCTTCTCTTATTGAACTTACCCCTACTTTTCATCTTACTGCTCCTTCAATTGAGCCTAGTTCTATTCATCCTCCATCACCAACTCGCCTTGGTGATGGTTTGCTTCCCTTGCCTTAGATGGATTTTTTGCCCACCAAATGGGCTGATGAGTCCTCTCTAGTTTCTTCCACTCCTATTATACCTCCTTCTGTGAGTGCTTCTTCTAAGACCACTCACAAGCATATCTATTGCTTCCATAGAATATATAATCATTCTTTTACTCATTATCACAAGTTGCAATAATATATTGATATTTTGTATCCTTCTTCTCTTTCCTTAGACAAATCCATGCCTCCTTTAAAGGTTATACTTGAATATATACCTAACTATGGTGAGGTGTATTATATATGGCACCCATCCCATCGATCATTTCCATATCCTTCAACAACACCATAAGGATCATCTTATATGTTGGGGATCAACCAACAATATGATTACACTTATGAAAGCAAAAAACTGCGAAATTAAATCAGATAGATAAGTAACTAGAATCAGATAATAGAAAAGAACAAGAGATACAAGAAACCACCCTAAAAAACTTGTATTAAACTCTTTACAAAAGGAATACAATTGAAGAAACTTCTTTCTTCCACACCTCTCTCAGATGCACAAGATCTCTCTCTAGATCTCTATCCCTTAAGAGCTCTCTCTCAAGTACAATCAACTCCAACAACCTGGATTGATACAACTCTGTACTGTTCTTCAACATTCACATACAATGAACTACTAAAATAATCACACTAAGCTAAGAAGATCTAATTCTACATATAGAATTAGGAAACTTGAGCATGCACTTACAACCAACAGTTAAGCCTCTTGAACAAGGGCTCTAAAAACAATCTTTCTAATAATAGAAACACGAACTTAAGACTAAGACTTAAACTCATCATGCAAACACTCGCTTCTGTCCTTGGAAATAGCACTCTAGACGCACAGGTAACCGACGCTGGTTCCTGCCTGCTTGCCTGTGACCGGCGTCGGTCGATCCTCTGCCGATGCCGGTGTCTCTTCAACTGCACTGGACCGACGTCAGTCGCTCTTGACCGATGCTGATGACTATGTAAACCTACAACTTTGGTAATGTGCTCATATATGAAGCTTTTAGGCTCCACACCTTAACAATCTCCCACTTGGAGATAAACAGCTACACCAGTACCTGTACAGCAACATCTTCTAGCTCCTCTATCTTCAACTCAATCATGAAGACCAACAGAAGTTGAATGAAGATTCAACTTCTCCTTTGTAACCGGCTTGGTTAACATATCAAAAGGATTCCTATCTGTATGGATCTTTTCCAGCTTCAAATCACCATCTTCCAATACCTGCCGTATGAAGTGGTACCTTAGCTGTATGTGCTTGGTCCTTGAATGAAAGGCTGAATTCTTAGCCAAATGGATTGCACTCTGAATGTCACTATATAATCTGCAACTCCCATGCTCCCTTCCAAGCTCTTCCATGAACCGTGTCATCCATATCATCTCTTTGCTAGCTTCTGTGGCTGAAATATACTCTGCATCTGTAGTTGACAAGGCAACAACCTTCTATAACTTAGATATCCAGCTAACCGCCATTCCACCTACAGTGAAAACATAACTTGTAGTGCTCCTCCTACCATCCAAATCACCTGCCATATCTGAATCTACATAACCATGTAGAGAAGTATCTGAACCTCCATAGCACAAGTGCCTACTGCTGGTTCCTCTCAGATATCTAAGGATCCACTGAACTGCTTTCCAATGTTCCTTACCTAGATTGGCCATATACTTACTTACAACTCCCACTGCTTGGGCAATATTTGGTCTAGTACACACCATTGCATACATCAAACTCCCTACTATGAAAGACTATGGAACCTTACTCATGTACTCTACCTCATCATGTGAATTAGGACATTGTTCTTTACTCAATTTAAAATGTCCAGCCAAAGGTGTGCTTACTGATTTAGCATCCTGCATATTGAACTGTTTCAACACCTTGTCCACATAATCCTCTTGAGACAATATCAACCTGTGATTTTTCCTGTCTCTCTTAATGCTCATGCCAAGGATTTTCTTTACTGCTCCCAAATCCTTCATAGCAAACGTTTGAGCTAATTTCACCTTAAGCTCAGAGATATCCTGCATGTGTGATTCTGCAACCAGCATATCATCTACATACAATAATAGAATAATATATCTACCATTATCCAATCTCTTGAAATACACATAATGGTCAGATTGACACCTACTGTAGCCATGCTCAGTCATAAACCTGTCAAATTTCAAATACCACTGTCTAGGAGCTTGCTTGAGGCCATACAAGCTTTTCTTCAATCTGCACACTAACTTCTCCTTACCTTTGACCCCAAATCCTTCTGATTGTTCCATATAGATTTCTTCATCCAAATCTCCATGAAGAAACGCTGTCTTAACATCTAGTTGCTCAAGATGCAAATCCTCAACAGCAACCAAAGATAGTACAATTCGTATAGAAGTCATTTTAACAACAGGAGAAAAATCTCACTAAAATCAATACCTAGCTTTTGTGCAAATCCTTTCACTACCAATCTGGTCTTATATCTCATCTATCCATTCTCACCTTCTTTCATCCTGTAGGTCTATTTGTTCTTCAGTGTTCTCTTACCGGCTGGCAATTCAACCAAATCCCACGTTTGGTTCTCTCTTAAGGACTCCATCTCCTCAACCATGCCACGCTCCCACTGACTCTTGGACTCCACCTGTATTACTTCTTCAAAACTCTTTGGTTCTCCACCATCAGTTAGCAATAAATAGAATAATGAAGGAGAATATCTAATTGGAGGCTTACTTACCCTTTCAGACCTCCTGATGGGTGTCTGAGACTCATTCACAACACGCTGTCCACCCAAATTCTTTGACAGTGACCGACCTCGGTCACCTCCAGACTTGTTACTGATCGACGTCGGTTCTGCCTGATCGATGCCGGTGCCTGTCCTGCCGACATCAATCTCTGTATGGCCGACCTCAGTTTCTATTCTATCGACGTCGATTCCTATATTGCTAACGTCGGTCTCTGTGTTTTCTTGCAAGTGATTATTTCTTTTTCCCATGAGCTCATTTTGGACCGTCACCTCATCCAATTCACTATTGCTCTGTCCAGATTGATTCAGCTGATCACTATACATCACTTTTTCATTGAAAACAATGTCACGACTTCTAATTATCTTGTTAGTTCCTAGATTCCAAAATATGAAACCAAAATCATCTGAGCCATAGCCAATAAATGTGCACCTCATAGACTTAGCATCGAGCTTCTTTCTATTTTCCTTATCTACGTGCACAAAGGCTTCACAACCAAAAACTTTGAGAAAAGAGAGATCTACCTTTTTACCTATCCAAGCCTCTTCTGGAATTCCACCATCCAGATCTGTAGAGGGTCCTCTGTTAATCAGGTACACTACAGTGTCAACAGCTTCTGCCCAAAACTCTAAAGGCAAACCAGCATGCAATCCCATACATCTTGCACACTCCATGATTGTTCTATTCATCCTTTTAGCAATTCCATTCTACTGAGGTGTCCTTGGAACCATCCTTTGCCTACGAATTCCATGCATGTAACCATACCAGTTGAACTTATAACTGTAGAACTCTCCACCATTGTCTGATCTCAGGCACTTTAATCTTTTCCCTGTTTCATTCTCAACCATAGCTTTCCAAATCTTAAAAGTCTCAAATACATCAGATTTCTTCTTAATACAGTAGATCCATACCTTTCTTGTAGCATCATCTATGAACAAAACATAGTACTGTGATCCTCCAATAGAAGCTACCTGAGCCGGTCTGCACACGTCTGTGTGAACAAGCTGCAACTTATGCTTCTTCTTTGTAGACCCAGTCTCGAGAAAACTAACCCTTTTCTGTTTTCCAAATACACAGTGCTCACAAAATTTTAGATCCATGCTTTTCAAATCTGAAAGCTTACCTTTAGACTTAAGAATTGACATCCCCTTCTCACTCATGTGGCCAAGCCTTGAGTGCCACAATTTTGCATCTACATCATAAGTAGATAATACAGAAGGAGAATTGTTAGTAACAGAATTACACAAATAGAGAGTACCTACTCTCTTACCTCTGGCCATAACAAGTGCACCCTTGGTCACCTTCCAAGATTCTGCTGTGAGAGTTACTGTACAACCCTCATCCCCTAACTTTCCTACAGAAATCAAATTTCTCTTCAAGCTAGGAACATGCATAACTTCTCTCGACACCCAGGTGTTGCCATTCTGCATTTTCAGCTGCACTTTACCTTTGCCAATAATTTTACAGGGTTCATCATCCCCTAGATATACTATTCCAAAATCTCCATGGATATAGTCACAAAAATATTCCCTATTAGGGGTAGCATGAAAAGATGCACCAGAATCTAACACCCAAGATTCTATATTATTATGCAAAGAGAATATTAAAGCATCTTGTGCAATACCTGCAACCTTTGCTTCTTCTTTTCCTTTGTGCTGATTGTCCTCCTTAGGCTTTGACCAGCAATCTCTGCTTATGTGCCCCATCTTTCCACAATTCCAGCATTGTGGCCTTTTGCCATTTCTGGATTTGGATCTGCCTTTCCCCTTAGACTTTATCTTGATCTCCCTTTCTTGCTCTTCTCTTTTTGCCTTCCCCTGCTCTCAAAACTTAAAGCATTCCCAGATGTCTCTTCTGTGCTTTTCTTGCGAATTTCCTCATTCAAGATAACACTAACAACATCCTCTACTTTTAAAATATTTGATGCAGATGCAGTATTGCTAACTGCCATTACTAAGCTATGCCAGCTTTCAAGCAAAGAACATAATATTAAAAGAGCTTTTATTTCATCATCAAATACAATTTTGACTGAACTTAATTGGTTTACAATACCATGAAAATCATTCAGGTGATTAGATACAGATCCACCTTCCTGCATATGCAAATTGAATAGCTGCTTCATAAGATATACCTTATTAGAAGCTGAGGGTTTTTCATATAAATTTGCTAGAGTAGTCATCAACTCTACCGTTGTTTTTGCCTGTGATAAATTAGATATCACAGTAGATGCTTGACTCAGTCTTATAGACCCCAGAGCCTTTCTGTCAAGAACTTCCCATTCTTCATCCTCCATGTCTGTGGGCTTCTTTGCAATCCCACCTAACGGTAAGTATAGATCCTTCTGATACAGATAGTCCTCTATTTGCATTCTCCAATGTTGATAGTTTTTGCCATTGAACTTCTCCATTCTCAATTTACTTTCATCTGCCATTACTTCTCCCACTCAAACAGAAATCCCTGTAAAAACTCCTGTGAGCAACCTATAATCAATACACACTACACAGATCTGAACCACCTATTAGTGAACCTGAGCTTTGATACCAATTATTGGATATCAAACTCTAAACCTACAACCAAGGCTCTGATACCACTTGTTGGAGATCAACCAACAATATGATTACACTTACGAAAGCAATAAACCATAGAATTAAATCAGATAGATAAGTAACTAGAATCATATAATAAAAAAGAACAAGAGATACAAGAAACCACCCTAAAAAATGTATATTAAACTCTTTACAAAAGGAATACAATTGAAGAAACTTCTTTCTTCCACACCTCTCTCAGATGCACAAGATCTCTCTCTAGATCTCTATCCCTTAAGAGCTCTCTCTCTCAAGTACAATCAACTCCAACAACCTGGATTGATATAACTCTGTACTGTTCTTCAACATTCACATATAATGAACTACTACAATAATCACACTAAGCTAAGAAGATCTAATTCTACATATAGAATTAGGAAACTTGAGAATGCACTTACAACCAACAGTTAAGCCTCTTGAATAAGGGCTCTAAAAACAATCTTGCTAATAATAGAAATGCGAACTTAAGACTAAGACTTAAATTCATCATGCAAACACTTGCTTCTATCCTTGGAAATAGCATTCTGGATGCACAGGTAATCAACGTCGGTTCCTACCTGCTTGCCTGTGACCGACGTCAACCGATCCTCTACCGATGCCGGCGTCTCTTCAACTACACTGGACCGACGTCAGTCACTCCTGACCGACCTCGATGACTATGTAAACCTGCAACTTTGGTAATGCGCTCATATGTGAAGCTTTTAGGCTCCACACCTTAACATTATAGCTATTCTTGAACCTTCTTTTGTTCCTCCTATAAGTCATTCTTATAAGAAGGTTTCTCCTTCTCCCATGGATCCACATCTAGTGGTTCTATCCCCTCTTATGGTCCCTTTGTCACCTTTTGTTCCCCCACCCATGATTTCTTCACCTGTGGACCTTCCCTCACCTATGGATTCTTCTCCACCTATGATTCCCTCACTCGTAGATCCTTCTCCACTGGTGATTCTTGCATCTCCCTTAGATATTGCTCCCATGCATTCTCCCAAACACACCTTACTTGATTTCCTTCCTTAACATGATCCCTCAAGTATTCCTAATTTTTCATTTGAGGAGATTAGAAAATAAGTATTTTCCCAATTTTCATTAAATATTGATGAGACATTAGCAGAAGTCTGTATCCAACTTCATAGATATTTATCTGATGTCTTGGATAATGCATGTGGGTATATTTATTAGTACTTATGAATACATGTATGGTGACTTTAAATTTACATTTCGATTGGACGTGTGCTCGAATTTTATTTTTATCTATCTATTATGTCATTTGATACCATGTCAAATTCATATTTTTATTATATAGTGTTCTTAACCATTGGTACCATATCTTGATTATATTATAATTTATCTTTACATATGATTGCATTTATTTATCATTGATTTCTTTTTCTTTCTTGAGTTTTTCAAAAAAATCTCTTTGTGTGCCTTCATGATTGTTTGCTTTCTTATCTCCAGTTTTCATAGATAATTGTCATTTTGACTTGGTTATATAAACCCTATTCCCTTTGGTCTTTGTCTCCTTTTTACCATGTGATTTAGCAAACAATTCATCTCATTATACTTTCCTTTCATCGGTCTATTTTGGATCTCCTTTTTCCTTTCTTTCTTTTTTACAAACTAAGCATTTACATGGTTGAGACTTGAGATCACATGCTAATTCATTGTTAAGCCTAAGTGTCCTAGTCAGTCTTTATCTTTGGTTACTTAGCTTCCTTTAGCCTTAGCCTAAAGCTCATTCATGTGTATCACTACATCTATCATGTTTGGTCATTCCAAATATGTATGGAGGAGGAATCTTAAATAACCATAAAAAGTTAAAATCCAAATCATTTTACAAAAGACAATGATATAAAAGGCAAAAATATTCTTAAAAGTCAAATCACATTAAAAGACATGATTCAAATCAGATCTCCTTCTTCTATTTGAATCTCAAACTCCAAAGTTTACCTCATGTTAGAGCTGAGGTCCTTTAGGGTGTGGTAGGCAAGTAGATTAGAAAAGGAGAATAAAAAAAATATTTTAGTGCTATCTAATTTCTCACACAAGTACCCAATATTCGTAGTAGACTGACGGTTCTTGTTTTAGTATTTTTTTTCACTTTTTCAATGTGGACTAATTAGCTACTAAAAACAAAGTATAATTAGGGTTTATATTTACCTGGTGATGATGGTTGGTTGTGAACCATTTATCAATCTTGTGGGAACTCCTCTTTGGCTGGGGAGGAATGACTTGCAATTCACTACACTTAAACAAAAATTAGATTAATAAATAGATGAGTGGGAACCCTGGTAAGAAACTAGTCCCAAGAAGTGATACACTTCATTAGATGGATATCGGCCCATGTTTAGCATTCATCTTTATAAATAAACATGAAATTACAAAGATATATATGGATAAATAGACAATGCCAAAGATAATTAATCAATAACAAGGTTTATGTGATTAAAGAAAGCATCCCAGAATTATGTAGCTACAACAACATCCTCTTGGATTACAACCAATTGTTCATTAATGTATTCAAAATTGCATAGGGTCACTCTGATTGATAAACAAAGGTTGAGGGATAATGCACAGTGCAAAGTCCTAGCTCAATTGCAATGTCACTCTGATTGATAAACATCCTCTTGGAGCACAACACAAAGTCCTAGCTCAAATGCAATGTCACTCTGATTGATAAACAAAGGTTGAGGGACTATGGGAAGATCAAAGATGCTAATAGAATAATGCACTAATCTAGGTAGGGTCATCTACATGAAAATATATATTTTTAGCAAACTAGAATACAGATTTAATAGATACTGAAGATGTAAAAAAAACTGTTTAAAGCTATTTTTATAGTTTAACAAGGATTGGTGATGATCCTATAAGATCGACATCAATTCTACAAGATCAACATTGGTTTAGATGAATCAATGTAGATTATGTGTAAAAGTGTCGACCTATAAAATAAACTATAATGATGGCCTAAAAATTTGATAAAACAATCAAAACCTAATGTAAATAAAAATATAGAGATACAAAAGATAAATAAAACTTAAATATGAAAATAATACTGACATTGGATGGTTGAAGATGTGTAAATAAAGAGATGATAAAATAAGGTAGATGGCCTTCAAAAATCACTTGATAATGTCACTAATCAAGTGTTCTTCAAAGTGTCAAGGTGCTAGTAATGTCTATACGCAGGTTCAAGACTAGTTTGGAAAGAATTTTGTAATCAAAATGGCTTCCTTCCTTTCACATTCATTCCTCTCGAGCAATGGAAGTTTATTAAATATTTATGGATTGATGTCAATCCTATCTGATCAACATCAATCATGAAGGATTGACGTCGATCCACCCAATTTGGTAAGAAGTTGGCTAAGGTTGTTTTGAACCACGTGCCAAACTTAATGAATATAACCATAGGTTATTTGCTTGGATTTTAAATGAGGGTAGGTTGTTAGAAGGGTTGGGTGGGAGGTTAAATAATTTGTTTTTATTTTATTTTTATGGATTTTATGGTTAAGGATAGTAAAATAGAGTTAATTACTATTTAACAATAGTAATTAACTCATTTAACCTAAGCGGTAAAGGTAAAAGGGAAGGTAAATGTAATTATTTAAAATAATTACTCATAGGGGACACAAAAAATAATAATGTAATGACGCATCACATTAATACACAAAGTTGTATAAAATTAGCATCTATATTTGCCCCTTTTTGTGGAGTGGTATATAATAGTAGGCCATGAGACAAAAACTATAAGATGTCTAATGCCCCAAGTTTATTGTGAGAAGGTATCCCCCCTCAAACTAGGTGCCGAGAAGTGAAATGGAATGGATGACAGGTTTGAAAAAGATAAAAGGTAAAAACACACTAGGGTGAGTGAAAATAGACAAATGGGTGATAGCAAAGGACACACAAAAAATGTGGATGGCTACAATGGAATTCTAAATTTTCACTAAATAGAATAAAAATTAATGTAGCCAACAATGCTTGAAAGACTGAATCAAGGAATAAAATGCCACAACTAAAACAAGTGGGTGCAAGTAAAGGCTATCAAGAAAAAAAGAGGATAGGAATAGCGAACCAAAGCATCCTGTGTGTGTATGGTGTATGTATTACCTATAATAGACAAATGTTCATAAGATAAAAATATACCCTCAAAATATTATAAGGGGAAAAATGCTGAAAAATGGGTATGCCTTTAAGGAGATTAGGGATCTGACAAGGGGTCAAAATCCTCAAATCTAAAAGGTAATAGAAGACAAAAATGGGATATCTGTAGCAAAAGCAACAAGATGAGGCTTAAGAACAAAATTGGGAGCATGCAAAATGATCCATAATTGCAAAAATTTAAGAATCCAAGATGATCGATGTCGATCTATTAGGGATTGATGTTGATTCAGAAGATTGACATAGATTCTTTGGAAGATTGACATCAATTGGAGTGATCGATGTAGATCACAAAAAAAGCTATATGTAAGCATCCGATGTAGGAAAAAAAAGGCTCATTTAACTATCAACACAAACAATAATCCAAGAGCCAAACTTGACGTATGTAAACTTTGCAAACAAACAAGAGACACTATGGAGGTGAGTGGGAGTAGATGACGATGACGGTGACTGCAGTATGAGGTAAGGGTTAAAAAAATTTAGCAAAAAATTAGTAATTTATTTATTTTTGTTTGTTTTGTTATTTTATATATATATATATATATATATTAGCATAATAAATTAGGTGTGTTAAAAATATTGGTGAGGGGAAGGGTAGTTAAATTTTATTTTTTTAATTATTTTTTTATTTTAGGACAATACGGCTTATGGGGGGAAATTTTAGGGTAAAGGGAATCAATGTCAATCCAAAATGGATTAACCATGATCCTCCAAGATGGATGATGATCTAAAAGGGATCGATCATGATCCATAGGATCATTATCAATTAGAATGAAACTGACATCGATCTTTAGAGGATTGATAGTAAACAAAAAACTTAGGTACTTAATTAACTGAAAAGGATGCTTTAGATAGGCTTGAGAGCTACTGACGATGAGGGATAGAGTCCCTCCATTGTTGACATAGCTACAAGAGTTCATGAATGATGAGGATTGGGCACATCTTAAGGTAGTTGGATTTTGAGGGATTCATCACTATCAATGTTTACATTGAGATATCAACATGATGGTTGCATTGTTGGAGTGGTGGGATTATACCACAAACACATTTTGGCTTTCAACTAGTGAGAAGAACATTACTACTGAGGAAAGCCATCACATTCTTTGAGTACTAATGATAGGTACTCTTGTATATATAGTAGATGAGGTTGGCTGAATAATGACATTGTCACACTTGTACGATGAGGATGTAGTGGATATCAAGTTCTTTACTGGGGGGTTTTCCTTTCAGCCACTATATGATCAAGATCCTACTGAGAGACTAGTGTTGACCATGATGATGTTAGCACTAACTTGCTACGTTCTACCTAACTTAAGGGGAGGATGATTACCATGGAGACTCTTATGTGTAATAGCAAACATGGTGGAGTTTCAGACAGTGTTTGCTTGGGTGCCCACATTATTAGGGTAGATATACAGGGATCTATGGAACTATCATATCAAACACCGATCAAGTTTAGATATTAAATTCATATTACATTTCTGGGTTTATGAACACATATATGTGATTCACACCAGAGGGACTCCATAAACTAGATTTGAGGAGATGGTGTATAGTGTAGGGTTCTTTTGGTGGAAGGAATATCTAATTATACCACATGCAGATAGGGTAATGCAAGATCTAGAAAACTACAGATAGGTCTTCAACAAGCTATAAATAGGGGACATTATCTAGAGGCCCTATGTAGATTTTATAGCATGGCTAGGTATAGTGGCAAAGAAAAGTGATGAGGCCTAGGATTTATGGGTTCACGAATGATGGCCAGATCACCTTGAGATATTCTTTTTTGATAGGGTACATCAATAGTTTGGGTTATTATAAGATGTTCCATTAGCCCCATGCTTGTATAGGTAGGAGAATATAGAGCTAGATTGGCCATCACCTACTACTTTGGTGGTTTTGATGGGACCACAGGAGGATCCCACAATAATAGATATAGATGACATTGGGTACATAATTGCTTATGCAACATGGCTTGCAAAAAATATGGTGAGGAGGCAGGAGAGAGCAGTGAGGCCTCAACAAGAGGTGGTGCAGGATGAATAGAGAGGAGAGGTAGATTAAGAGGATCTAGATGTACACATGGAGGAGGCACCAGTATTAGATGCCCCTACCTAGGAGCTAATATATATAGCTATAATTATGGCTAAGAGGGATAGTCTAAGGGTTCAGCTATAAGAGGCACAGGTAACCCATAATACATTACAGGGGTAGAATGATAGACTATAGAGTGATTTGAAAATCACGAGGGGTCAGAGGGACCAAGCTATATATTAGCATGATAGTTACAAGGTAGAGCTATAATAGATGAGGTCTACCTTAGCAGAGAGACCCACTCTAGACATTATAGGATTTAGCATTGCACTTCCAGATATGGTACCAACCTAGAGGTATAGGGATCTTATCACTGATATGTCTTATTATGAGAGGATTTTGCAGAAGAGGTTGCTAGATTTGCCATGTTTTGATTCATATGTGGCCAGCCACAATAGATCATGGAATATTCCTAGGGGATCTACTAGTAGAGGGAAAGCTATGAGTTAGGGAGGAGATGATGAGGGAGGTGACAATATTCACCTCAACAGGATTGAGTTCACTGAGTGTAGCATATTGTATGGGCTAAGAGCCCCATTATATTCATATTATGACATTTGTATAGACCTTTGATATATATATATATATATATATATATATATTGACATTTATGTTTATTCATGGATCATGTTATTTGTTTATGGATTTATTGATGGTTATAGATATGTTATGTTGTTATGGATTCATGGATGGATTTTTAATGTTTTAATGGTTGTGGATTTATGGATTTTAGTGATTACATATTATAGATTTTCTTGGCATTGACTTTGACCATAACCAAGAGAGAACCTCTCATATGCATGGCCTATGCATCTGCTAGATGATAATAGACTATGACACTACCTAGGTTAGCTAAGCTTCAAACTTGGTCATTTATTAGGATTATATGCTTTTGATGGGATGAGGAGGAATGTATTGCTTTAGAGATAATTCATTTTCACCTCATATTTCAAAATCAAGATGTATCCTTTAGGAATCATTTTTATGCCAACAGGTAGACTGATCAATATGGGAAGTCTACAATTAGAAAGTTGATCAATATGAGAAGATTTATTAGGCTATTAATTTTGACAATGGCTCTTTTTTTATATTATTAGGGCTTTTAAGTGGCATAATTTTGAAAACTGATCAATGTGAGAAGTTTTCAGCTTGGTAGCCATCCTTTGAGGGAGTGGTCTACATTTTGACATTTTTGCATAGCTGTCCTTCAAGGGATTAGTTTTTTATGCTACCTTTTTATTTGATTACAACTGTCCTTCGAGGGACTAGTCCATTTATTTAGCCCATTTTGATGCTTTTTTATTTTTACTACTTAGTTGATTGTTGGATCCCAAAGAAGATAATGCAAAATGGCATAAAAAGATACCTTAGGATGGTTTTCATGAATTCATCACATGAAATGATTGTGTTATCTTAGGAAATTAATGGTTTTTAGGAAATAAGGGAAATAATGATATAGGGTTTCTCCTATTATAGGTGAAACATATGTATGAGAGAATGTTATGTATAGAGCCAGGGTATACATATTCAAGGTTGAGGTTATGGTGACTACCAAATAACCACATAACTCTCATAGCATTATTTGGTATTTTGAGATAAGGGAATATGACAAGATGAAAGATAAGATAACTAAGATGATCCAAGATATATCAACTATAGTAAGGATGTATATGCAATGCATTAAGAGGTTCTCATTTTGGTTTAAGATTAGCCAAATGATATGCCCCATATCCATATTTATGGGTTATGATGTATGGTCTAAGCCAATTAGGAGAAAATTTACCCATTTTAATTTGTTCCATATTAGTGACATGTTGATTTTATTTAAGCAAAATATCTCTAATGTTAAATTTATGCTCTCTTACATATTGATTATATGCTCATTTTAATTGTTCTTAATATATATGAATGTGATCTAGGGCTATTGCATGATGCTCATCTAATAGTTCAAGTTGGGATAAAGACTCCTAACAAAAATCCTCATCAAAATGATCTCTTTAAGGAAGACATGAAGGGAAGGGATTTGGACCTCACCATCACTATGGAAGATGAGGGTTTCTAAGGAGATCATATTGACTAATTTTTTTTAGGAGGGATGGATATGGTATCGCTAATCAAGGAAGCAGTGTCAGATGAGGAAGATGGTTCTTATTCTTCCAAATATGGTATAAGAATAGGTTTGGGGGTGGATTTAGAATATTTATTAAAACTTAAGCCTTGCTTTTCATGTGGTTTTTTGAAATATCCTACTGTGACATCATGGGGACACTGCTCATATCTACCCATGCCAAAACCTTTCCAGGTGCAGTGATAAAGATAGGTTTACATGAACTAGGGATTTCTAAGAAAGGATAAATTGAATGTAAATGTTTTATCATAAGTAATATCATCGAGTTTTGAGGTAGCATGATCAATCCCATAATATATTAAGTGAGTACATAAAAAAGTTGGTCCAAAAGGAATGAGCTCACCTAGGTTGGGTGAATACATGGGTTACCTATCAGGATGAACATATTCTCTAGGAGTGGGTAAGGTGTTAAGGGTTAATAATTGGTATTCCCCCATCGAAATCAATTATATTAGGGAGTCAATGGACTTTGGAGCAGGTAATTTTGAAGTAAGGATAGTCATGCTAGTTGAGGCTTGATTAGAAGATGAAGATGGAATTGTATAAGGTGAGGGTATTATGACATCACTTGGCCAAAAGGTGAAGTCACATGATTTAAATGGATGAATATCAGTAAGGATGATGTCTACCTAGCCTTCATGTTCATATTTAAGGCATCGATAGACTATGGAGGGTAAACATCACATGGTATGAATCCATAGCCATCTTGATAAAATTTTATAGTGAAATGTCCCTTCAATAACATAAAAGAGTTCATGGAAGGTGTGAGGACCTACAAAAATGAGAAGGATTATTGTTCCTTCTGTGGGTGCTTCCATGTCATTAAACACACAAAGAATAATTGAGGATGGGAAATAATGATTTTTGGTAGCTATAATTGTTGGAAAGTATGTGAGGAAATAATATTAATACTAGCCCCATTATCAATCATAACTCTTTTAATTTGAGTTTTATTTATTTGAGGTATGATGAAAAGTGGGGATCTTGATCTTTGGGTGATAAAGGAGTGACCTCAAAAATTAGTAAAACTAAGAGTCGAGACCAATTGAAGGGCTCTTATAAAAGCTGACAAAGGTTGAGGTTCATCTGGTTAGACCTTAATAACTTGGAGAGCTTGTATCATTTCCTGTCGATGTTGTGGAGAGTTTTTGATCAGCTCATATAATGACATTTTGATGAGCGTTTGGTGGAATTTTTGTAATATGGATAATTATACTAACTCCTTGGCTTTGGCTGGGGTAGTTCCTATGATAAAAACTTTAGGATTTTATTTAGATGGTTTAAATGTATTAGGTGTAGTGGCTCATGTAATTTAAAACTTAGCTTTATTAGGATTTTGGTTTTGAGAATGGGTGGTTACATGGACGACATCACTATGTAAAAAAGGTGGATCTAAAGAGGCTACTGACTCCTTATCACTTATGGGACTATCAAGATTATGGGTGGGTGGAATAAATGGAATAGTGACCTTTTGCTTAGGAGTCTCATAATTGAGATCGTCAACTTTACAATTTTATGTATCCTATCTAGGTACTCTATGATATGTACATATTACCTGATTTCTATACTAGGTAGGTCTTTGAGAATGAAGGTTAACAGACCTTACAAGTGGTAGCATAATGAGGGATGTATCCAATAATTGTGTCAAAATTGTAGCATAAGATCCTTTCAAAGGGTCATATTATGGTTTTACAAGGGTTTCGATAACATGTTCTTTTGGAAAAGCATTACTCATTTGGTTTTGTCACTTAGCCTTTATAGGAGGGATAAATTTAAGCTCTTTTCCTTTAGATTTATCTAATGGTCCCATAACAGAAGAAGGTGGATATAGAGATTGAGGTGTACTTAACAATGGAGGAGAATTTTGTATTTTCCCATGTATTTGACTTGATGGACCTATGACAGGGACAAAAGATGGATGAGGACCTAAAATAGATGATGGAGTGATACAAAAGGGATATATCTTTTGTTATTTCATGTATTAAGAAAAGAGGGAGGACTTGGACTAAGGTTTTTGACTTTAGACATTTGAAAAAGATAGACTTTAACCTGACGACGAGCTAAGGCTTTCTTCAGTGGAATACCAAGACAATTGTCCTAGTTATCGATGATAGGAGCTTTACCCTTTTATTTAGTATCTTTGAGGTAAGGAGGTACTATGGTAGAAGATGGTTTTGAGGGGTCAATATTTTGGGAAAAAGGATAGGATATCATTATATGCTTACCATGAAGATGTTTGCCACAGATCAAAGGAGTGGAATGTCCAACTCTAGAAGTATCAAGATGTTTATCTGTGACATCCGGAAGAGTAGTTTCATTTTACCCTTTAGGAGATTCATTGTAAGAAGGTGAAGGGGATGGTTTACATGAATGATCCCATGTAATGAGATCAAGGAGCTCTATAAGGATTTTGAGACTAGTTTTAACTATCTCAAGTTGACTCATATCAAAAGCATCTCCTGTAAGAAGATCCAAGATTGAAGGTTTCTCTAGGACTTCTTTAGGAAATAATTGATCATAGATTGTGTCAATCATATGTGTAGCTTGATTTTTTGTTTCTTTAAGGTTGGTTTGGAGTGAATTTGATGTGGATGGATGGTTTGGAAATGAATATCTAAAAATAACTAAAGTTTTATTAGGAGGGATTGCCCAATCTCCCAGGGACCTTCAGGTGCGATTGACTTATTACGTGAGTGAATGGACCCTACAAGAAAAGCCTTGTTTCTTAGAGATTTATTATAGTAGTCATATTTGACCAAGTCAAAGTTGATAAATAGATGAAATAAAAATATTGAGATGATGTCCATGGTGGTTTTTGATTAATTTTTAGACCCTAGGTGTGCTAAACTAGTCATACAAGTTGACCAATCAAAGTCACCAAGATGATAAGAGGCAAAGTCTTGTTTGAGCATATGGTGGATGATCTTTAAAAATACAAATAAATTATTTTGGTGACACAAGACAAATCACAAATAGATGCACTCATTTAAAGGATAGACATCACTCTATTTCATGTCCTATTACCCTGTGATAAGTACAAAACTCATCTTCTTTATACCAAATGGGTTTAGGATGCATATCATTGACTGGTCTAATTGGAAGGAGTTCAATAACATTTGCTTATAGGATTTTATCTAATACCAAAGTATAAGGCTCTTACATATGGGTATATTTCTTAAGGGGAAAATGAGTAAGGCCCCTAGGTTGCTACATTTGAGAAGCGAAGGACCCTGATTGGTTGGATGTTGGAGGGGAAGAAGTTTTTACATTAACTGCATTTACTACCCTTTTGGTTTAGGATTATTGCTATGGCTTTTGGAGGGGTCAGATTTTAATTTTTTATTATGTAACTTAACATTTCCCTCTTCAATACCACATAGTTCAAGTTTATGGGCCATAGTAAAGGCTTCATCAAAAGTCTTAAAAGTTTGAATTTATAACATGGATGATATATGTTTTGCATAAGAACATGAAAACAATTCAATTAATTCTATTTGTGATAAGGAAAAGGATAGTTGGTTGATTAAATTATGCTATCAAGCCACAAAGTTTGATATGGATTCATTATCAAACTGTCTAATAGCATAAAGATTTGTAATAGTCACTTTTTGAGCAATATTGATTGATAGGTGTTCCAAGAAAATTCAGGCCAACTACCCAAAGGAAAAAAGAGAATGTTAGGGAATGGAATTATACCAATCCAATGCAAATCATGATAAGGATATGAAAAATGTTCTAAGTAGAAGGGCATCATCATGTGCTATAAGATAACATGTGTGTCAAAAATATTTAAGGTATTGCTGGGGATCTTCTTTGTTTTAGAATTTAGTAAACTTAGGAAGCTCCCATTGCAAGGGATACGATCAAATAGGGACAAAGAGATGGATTGGCTCATTAAAAAATTTCTCATATGTGAGTATCATATTATGTCTAGAGGTGGAGGCTTCCAAAATAGACATCTTAATCATGAGGATGTTTATAAGGTCTATTTGAGTATTAATCTGAGGCACACTTCCTAAAACACCTTGGTGAAGGGGTTGATAATTTAGTAAAGAGGTAGACATACGTTGTTAGGGAAGCTATCCTACTGTAGTAGACATAATAGGTTGAGATGCCACCATGTATTATGGGAATTATACCAAAATATTTTGATATGGGAAAGATTGTAAGTGGTTATCACTTGTTGTGACGAAGCCACATATTGGGTGGTCGAGGAGACGTACTATTGGAAAGGTTGGGTATAAGGGATTTGTTGTTTGTGAGGGATTTGTTATGTGTGAGGGATTTTTTGTGAACCATATGCTAAAGTCATTATAATTAGTAGGAGACTTGCAGAAATTGACACCACTAATATTTGGGGAGGTATAGTGGATATAGGCTGAGTGGTATTTTGAA
The DNA here is from genome assembly GCA_037957365.1 of Torreya grandis. Lineage (NCBI taxonomy): Eukaryota > Viridiplantae > Streptophyta > Pinopsida > Cupressales > Taxaceae > Torreya > Torreya grandis. The sequence continues at coordinate 7,697,632 of JARHVA010000006.1, forward strand.
TCTGAGTAACAAGGGTTGGAGAAATGGTAGATACAATAGGTGGTTGGTTTCCTAAAGTTTGCGTTATTTGAGCATTGGATCCAAATGGAAGAGATTCAGTGGAAAAGGTTACCATGGCCATGGTAAATTAACTAGTTCTCTCAGTTCCCTTAAAAGGCATCCCATACTTATGTGGAGAGCCTTGGGTATGGGGGGAAGGAGAAATATGTATTACTCAACTATTAAGATAGTAGTTAAGAACAATGGGGTTATTGTCTAGTATTTCTATAAAGGAAGGATCTCATTGAGGATAAAAGTGTGGGAATTCAAGATTCTCAAAGGACTCAGGGGAAGAGGAGGAGCTAAGTGTATGTTCCATAGGAGAGGACATGACACCTACTTTAGATTCTTTATTTTATTGTTGCCTAGTCAAAACCATGAGATAGAAAATAAAAGCAAAAATGAAACAAACAAATTAAAATATATATATATATATTTTTGAATTATCTCATTTTAATTATGGATGAAAGACACACACACTAAAGTCATTCCAAAAAGTTATTTTTAATCTCTTTTAACTTTAAGATGTGAGAAAAAAATGAAAAAGGATAATGAGGGTCCTAAGAAATGGTAATCTAAGGATAGTTTTAGGTATTTTAATTTTGAAGCTCAAAGGAAATTTTTATTGGTATTGGTACATGACTTGATACTTGGAGCTTACTCCCCTCACATCATAATATCAGAGCTAGTATCGGTGCTTAGCCAAAATATACCAATGGTCTAGAGATTATACTTAGCCAAAGAACTGAGTTGGTCCTCCCCTTGGTGATGAAATCCAAGTAGGATTGCTGAAAAAAAGGTTACTGTGAGGTGATGAAATCCCTGTTGGTTTCCTTATGTCAAGAATTTAGATGTCTTAATTGATATTGTGACTTGGTTTGTGTGTGGATAAAGTGATGACTATGATAGTTTTTTGCGTAGATTATTCTATGTGAAAGAATCAAAATAGGAAAGATGAATGCAATTTATTTTAACTTTTAAAAAAAGAAAAGAAAATGTATTCCTAATGTTAAATTTGGATGAATGCACACAAATAAAGGGAAAGAGAGAAAATTCAATGATTTTGAATTTATAAATAAAAATGAGACCTATAGGTCCCATTGGGCGTGCCAGAATGTTTTAGTATTTTTTTTTTGCTTTTTCAATGTGGACTAATTAGCTACTAAAAACAAAGTATAAATAGGATTTAGATTTACCTGGTGATGAAGGTTGGTTACTCACTATTGATCAATCTTGTGGGAACTCCTCTTTGGTTGGGGAGGAATGACCTATAATTCACTACACTTAAACAAAAGTTGGATTAATAGATAGATGAGTGGGTTGTTTGGTAAGAAACTAAACCCAAGAAATGATATGCTTCCTTAGATGGATGTCAGCCCACATTTAACATTCAAGTTTATAAATAAGCATGACATTTTAAAGATATATATAGATAAATAGATAATGTTAAAGATAATTAATCAATAACAAGGTTTATGTGATTGAAGTAAGCATCTAAAAATTCTACAGCCACATCAACATCCTCTTGGATTATAACCAATTATTCATTAATGTATTCAAAATTACGCATAAAAGCCACAATGCAAAGTCCTAGCTCAAATGTAATGTCACTTTGATCAGAAAATAGAGGTTGAGGGACAAAGGGAAGATCAAAGATGCCAATAGAATCATGTACTAATCTAGGCAGGGTCATCTACATGAAAAGATAATTTTTTAGCAACCTAGAATGTAGATTTAATAGATACTAAAGATGAAAAAACATATTATTTAATGCTATTTTAATAGTTTAACAGGGATCAATGATGACCTTATAAGATTGACATTGATTTTACAAGATCGACGTCAATTCTGTGTAAAAGTGTTGAACTATAAACTAAGCTATAATGATGGCCTAAAAATTTGATAAAATAATCAAAATCAAATGTAAATAAAAACACAAAGATGTAGAAGATAAATAAAACTTAAATATGAAAATAATACCTGACCTTGGATGGTTGAAGATATGCAGATAAAGAGATGCCAAAATAAGGTAGATGGCCTTCAAAAATCACTTGATAATGTCACTAATCAAGTGTTTTTCAAAGTGGCAAGGTGTTAGAAATGTTTATACACAAGCTCAAGACTAGTTTGGATATAATTTCATGATCAAAATGGCTTCCTTCCTTTCACATTCATTCCTCTTGAGCAATGGAAGTTTGTTAAATATTTATGGATTGATGTTGATCGTATTTGATCGATGTTGATCATGAAGGATTGACGTCGATCCACTTAATTTGGTAGAAAGTTAGCTAAGGCTATTTTAAACCATGTGCCAAACTTAATGAATATAACCATAAGTTGTTTGCATGGATTTTAAATGAGGGTAGGTTGTTAGGAAGGTTTAGTGAAAGGTTAAATAATTTGTTTTTATTTGATTTTTAAGGATTTTATGGTTAAGGATGATAAAATAGAGTTATTTAATAGTATTAATTAACTCATTTAACCTAAGTGGTAAAGGTAAAGGGGAAGGTAAATGTAATTATCTAAAATAATTACTCATAGGGGATACAATAAATAATAACGTAATGACACATCACATTGATACATAAAGGTGTATAAAATTAGCATCTACAAATCTATAAAGGGTCCTGAAGAATGGGGAATACATTGTGGGAAGCCATGTCTATTTTACCTTTTCTTGTACCAATCTACCTTCATGAGATAATCTTAGTATCATGTTTATTTGCCTACAAAGCTTTGTGTCTATAGCAAACATGTTTCCTTTGTACATTGATGGTCACTAGTCACTTAGTGTCTTCTCATGTCCTTAATATGCCTCTTGTCTCCTAAGGTATTCTCATAAGCCACCTAAGTCTTGATTTTTATGCTCCCTTTTTCATTCCTTATATCCCTCATGTTTACTCTTGAGAAATATTATTTTGTCTACTGATCACTCCCCTTGGGATCTCATTTGTGAGTTACATTATAAGAGCATGGATAGAACCCGACACTCCTCATAAATTACCACCTTTTCCCTTCCTATTAACCACATCCTTTTTTACATAATTTTTCCTATGTATTCCACCCTAGTGGTGTTCTATTTGTGAGTTGAATTATTAGACCACGAATAGGACCCGACATTCCTCACAAAATTTTCCAATAATACAAGTCATAAACAAATTTACATGTGTTAAATATGAGATAAAATGTGATTGATTATGAAGTTATACATCATTAACATGCTTCCCAAATTGATTTAATGTGTTTTATACTTACTTCATTTCCCTTTCACTTTTCTCTTCTTATTTTCTGAGTGCATGTAAGAATACAACCATTTCTTGAATTTTAATTACTTCCCAGCTTGAATTAGTGTGATCAATTTAAGACCAATTTTTTGCAAATTTTGTTTTTCTCTTATACTTCCCAATGTGATTTAGTATAATGGATTGACTTAATTTAAATTTTTTTTAATACCATTTATGCCCTTTTACATACCTTCCATTTTATTACATTGTTTTCATACTTCCCAATGTGATTTAGTATGATTTTACTTGTTTTAATTTGGTGCAAAAATCTTTCACTTTGGTTTAAAATAAAATTCATTTTTACCATCTTGTTTTACCATCTCTTGGTTTTTTATACTTAGTCATTTAATTTTTATTACACATTTTCCAACTTGAAATACTATGTAGTACATTTTTGATTGATTATATTTTAACAAGGCTTTTTTTGCCTATTTATTTTTACCCATGCGTGTGATTTACATAATATTAGAAAAGAAACCACATCTCATATATTTCCTATAGCATATCCAACAAAAGCTAAATACATGTGATAGAAATAAATATATCCAAAGCATCCACAACCATAACCATCATGGTAACAACATGCACAATCAACATAAAAATGCCAAAATGATATATATATATATATATATATATATATATATATATATAATAATGAGTTTTGATACAAGTACAACCATATATATAATGTTCTAACTCTACAACTGGGCTCCATCCTATCTATCTCATGGATTAGACACACTATCTATTGAGGGCTCAATTTGACTCCTTTGAATAGTACACTATAAAGAGGCCATCCAAGATCTCAATCCATCCACTTGTCCCTCTAGATGTGCCACGTATGCTTGTACCTACACTAACTAGGCTAAGGTCACCATGTGTGTTTCTCTTTCCTACTCCTACACCTATCTCATATGAGTTAGGGTCACTATATATGCCTATGTCATTTGTGTCACTGTATCAAGATGCACAACTCTCGTATCTCACCTGTACCCATATCTGATGGTGGTTGTATCCTCTCTCTATGCTCGTATCTACCTCATTGCCTCTCATAATAATTTGAACTAGCTCACTTGAGCTGGATTAGATGGTACACTAGGGTACTCTAATGTAGTAGGGTCATATGACTATAGAGTCTCCTCTAGGACATCATGGAGTGTTTTCGTCATAAGGGACCCTCAGCTATCCTTCTTAAGCCTACAATGATTAGTCTAGCTTTATCTCCTATTGTTAAATGCTCTAGTAGATCTGATTGCTATGATGTGTCTACTAATCTCTAAAATTTGGTCATCTCTACAACCAAGAAATAATAAAAAGATGTATTAGATTTTCCATGTCATGTATAATCACAATACATTCTTTTTACAAATTTCAATTAAAAACAAGCCTAAAATGCTTTAATTCATTCATTTTTACCTATTTTTAGCCTACTCAGTCCTTTTTTCCCTTACTTGGTCATTTCATGCCATTATAGCCTTCCTTATACCTTTTGCATGCATTTTTATACCATTTTGGTTCTTTGGTTAAACTAGTCTGACCAAAATTTTAATATTTTTGACTTGGTTGATTTAAAAATCTAAGTCAACCCTCTTTTTTTCCCTTCCTTAGTACTATATTGTCATTCTAGAATTTTTAGATTAGTTGGCAAACTGTACTAGGTCGATAGTCTGTAAAACACATAGGGTCGACACATACCTACTGGGATGACAATGTGGATTTTGCTCATTTTCAGCCTACTAGGTTAACTCAATTGTTTTTCACTGCCAACCCCTTGCATTTTCCTAAAAAAAGTGCTTTCTGGTAGTTTTATCTCTAACTCCTTTAAACCCATTTACCTAATTATTTTTTCCTTCCTATAGAATCTAATTTGGCTTCATTCTAACATTGAAAAATGCTAAAAAAAATTTTTTTTCTAAAAATACACTTAATTTAGTAAAATAACCCAAAACTAGCTTAAGATTCATAGCTGCATACCTGTAGTGCACTCGCTACTGCTCATGGAGTTCCCCCTCATCTAGCTTGTGGTCTCCTTACCATCCTAGCTCGTTTGGTTTCCAAGGCTCTTTTTTCTCTCTTTCACAAGTCAAAAATAACAAAATGACTTCTCTTTCCCCTATTTAAAAACACTTTTTCAAAATTCAAAATCTTCAATTATTTTTCTATAGATTCCTTCTTTTGTCTATATCTTTATTTCTATTCATCCATTTTTTAAAGCATAAAATGCATTAGAACTGTGATGATGTAGAGAATCTTTTCCACTATCATATGCTTATTTTCTAAAAAAATGATTTTTGGCTATTTTTTACACTAACTTCTATAGGTTTGCTTAGTGTTCTTCACATTAGATGCTTCACTTTCTCTTGTAGTCTACTTCTTTATCTACAACACTAAGGTAAGTAAAGGTATGCATTTTTCAATTCTACCATTTCCTTTATCTTATTTGTTATTTACTACACTTTACTTAGCATTAGCATTATGTGTTATCATGTTCTATTTCCCAAAGCACCATCTCGTGTTGCACTTATGTGACATGTGATGAGCTTTGAGTGGGGAATATGTATACACATAATACTTTTAAACTTTTATTGATTACTGACACTTTTTATCTTGTAGGAACCCATCGAGTCTCAATCTCTCTAAGTGCATGCCTTAACGGGTGCATCAAGAAAGGGGCGGGTAGATTATTGGGGCTTTGTAAGATTGTTGTCCCTTTTTCACTTTCCATCTACACACTTGTCTCCTAAATCCATTTACCCTAAGATTATTCTTCTTAGTTTTAGCCATTCCAGTCATTTATTAACTTTTATCCTCCTTGTTCTTTCCTTGACCCCCTTTCACTAGTTAACTATACTAGGTGAACTAGATTAACCCTGTATAGTTTTGAACCTTTGATTACTATATAGGGTTGATTGGGTCAACCTTGTACTATTTAGGAATATTTTTCACTTGGGGTTTTGTTAGCCATTCAACCAACCTAGTTTAGGACCTAGTGATTTATCTCTTGAAAACATATAGGGTCAACTAGGTCGACCCTGTACAGATGACATATTCAAAAGGATTTAGGCGAGATCTACCTATATATACAAGTTTATTTCCAACCATTTGAGAATAGAAAATCAAATAATAACAAGTGTGAATGAATAATTCCTTATTGACAATTCTACTTGAGGAATAAAGCTTAGGGTTCCATACTTTCTTTGGAGATATAGATATTATCTTATGGAGAAGTATTTTAGATGCATAGATAGGTTGTGTATCCTAGAGATGATTTGTCTTTGTTATCCTTACATACCACAAAAATATCTTGTGAAGCACCTTGGCCAAGGGAGAGATTGAGGCTCAATGGGTTCATCTTCAAAGGTAAGTATTCCTAACTTTATTTCTCCTTTGTAAGAGTAGATAAATAATGTAGTTCTGATTTTCTCCCATGCATTAGGATTTCATATAGATTGACATAAGTATATGTCTTCTATGCATGTTTAGTTTAGTTTGTTTTGTTTCTAACCCCCACTTTGTGCTGCAAGCTTTGGTGTGCACTAGATTAGATTTACTTTCTTGTTTATTAGAATAGAGTGAACATTAAACCTAGGACTTTTTTAAGGTTGTTGCATGATTATGTAAGACTAGAGGATTTGTAACCCTTCCTAACATGGTGTATTGTAACAAGTGATCCCCTAATTGGGTCTAGTGGATCCCCATATTGGTCATACCCCAACTTAATAAATGCATTCCAAATTAGAAGTGTAGGTATGCTCTATCTTCTCTGAGCTAGGATTGATTTATAGACATGATGCATTTCTAATTGCATACATCATTCATTACAAGGATGATAAGGTTATGTGGCATGCCCATGAAAATTATTATGGTGACCTGAGTCTCTATGTTTCTGTCCATGTACCATAAGATGAGGGTATACATGAGGGAACTAATGTTTAGGATAAGCATCCCATGGGTCTCTAGTCCACAAGTGACAGTCAAAATTAATGCCCTCATCTAAGTCTCTAAAGGAAGGGCTAAGAGGACTCCATGGGAAGTGGATGCCTCATCGAGTCAAGATGCTTGTGTCTCTTAACATGGACACAAGGGTGTTCTTACCATAGATTCTCTCACCAAGAAGGAAGTGGGGGACTTGGGTGAGAACAAGTTAAGGCATTCAAACTAGAGTGGGTGTGATCTCTATCTTTAGAAGAAACATACTGCCTACTCCTAGAGGGATAATGGTGATCTTAATTCACATGAATCCATATGTGGTAATCATCAATGATTGTACATAGCTCATTGGGTATCAATTGTGAAATGGGGTTGTCTTCAGCATGAATAAGTGAATGAAAAGTGGTTTGAGGTTGAGTGGAATCATCTGTAGATGAGTAGAGCTTGGAATGGTGGAAAAGAGACCAAGTTTATTGGTTGTAAACTTGCCAATCTAATTCTCTATGGGATATTGGTAAGTTTTGGTATTGAGGTAAAGTCATGAAGTCATGTCAAATACCCTAGGGGTTCTATGTCATTCTATTGTTATTGTGGCTTGTTCATGAGTGAACTCAAGGCCAAGATCCTGAACATGATGGGAAGAGAAGCATAGAGGTAAGAGTCTAACCATGGAGGTGGTGAAGCAAGATCAACTAGGAAAACAACAAAAAAGATAAACTTTTGGGAACCTATGGGGAGATGGACACAAAACCAAAGTAGGATGAAACAACTAGGGTGAGAGATAAAACACAACTGAAAGCAAATCCTTGTGGATATCATAGGGGAATTGGCGAAGAGAATTATAAACATGATAGAACTTGTATGAGATCATATGTGAGGTCCCACTGAGTGTACCAAAATGTATCTCCAATAATTTGAATAGAGCCACCATGGTTTGGCAAGGGGGTACATATCGTGCTTAAGCAAACACCTAGAAGGTTAAGAGGCTCATGGATGTTATGGGCTACTTGAGATCTATAGATGTTATTCAATTTGTTGGCTTACACCAAGCTATATAAAGACTCATAAACTAGGTTATGGCTAACATGATCAATCACACAAAGGACACAAGTATCTCTAATTGGTATAACCATAGGAAAGAGAGCTAGAGCAGATTGATATTTAATGTTTAAATAATGATAAAACAAATTAATTAAATCAAAAAGCATTACCAACAAGAAATGCATTTTAGAAGCATGCACCTCTATTAATTAAAAGATGATTTTGGAAGAGAAATGACATTTTCAAGATCAATAGAGAGAGATTATACACCTTTATAAACCTAAGCTAATGCATTTACTCAAATCAAACAATCTTTAGCATGTGAATAACTAAGGGAATGCCATTTTAACCAAAACAACTAAGCTAATTAAACATAAGAGCATATACCAAGTAGTGTAATGATTCAAAATAAAGCAATATTACACAATGAAAGACATTGTTAAAGGGGAAATATCTTTTTAGGGTTGAGAGAATGCATACAATTTAGAATATACTCTAAGCATATCTAAAACAAGCTAAAACTAGCATACAAATAGCAAACCCTAACATAAACACTACACTACAATAATAGAGTTTCACCTTACATAGCAAAGTTCCCTCAGATCAAGCTCAAAATAATGTGCAAATGTTTTACCAACTAGGAATCCAAGCTTGAGATGGCAAATAAAGAAGACTAGGGATGTAGTGTAGAGCCAAGTCCAAACCAATGTCCAGGTAGCAAAAAGGAGGTGAAGTGAGAACTGCAGGAGTGTGAGAGCTCAAGCCATGTACATAAATTAGGTGTAATTCTAATTATAGAATCTAAGATTAAGCCACAAGGAATTAGGAACAACTAAGAGTAGCAATGGAGTCACCAAATCGATGTGTAGCAATGCATCAAATCCCCTATCACTAATCCAACTTAAGAGTACCAAGAATAAATCAAAAGAAATTCAATAGGGCATGAGAGTCAAGAGAGTCAATAATAATCAACGATCAAGAGTAAAATGAATGAAATAGAATGATATAGGGCATCCCCAATCCACTAAAGACAAAAAATTGCATGTTTCTAGCCATTAAACACCAAATAAGAGCCAAAAACATCCATTCTAGCTGGGTTTTAGCCTAGGTCATAGCTTTTTTTTTGGGGGGGGGGGGTAACATGTATCCTAGGCAATGATTTCCCCCTCTAAGTTGTGGCCTGGGTCAAATTCCCATCCTAGGTGGTCAATGGGGCTCTAGGAGGAATTTGAAGAGTCTATCAATGAGCAAAAAGGCCAGGGTAGTGCAAAGGATGTATATAAAAAGTGAGAGGGTGTCTATACTAGTGTGAAATATCTCAAATAGGATCACCTAGGTCGGTAATTAACACATGAGATGATATATAATCATAGGGAGAAGTATGGTAATGGGAAGTATGATTATAGAATTTAAATTTGGGCATAAAGCTAATTTAACTTCCTCCTCTCAAGTTTTTCCCTTTCACATTCTCAAATCCCTTCTTCCAATGTTTTTACTTCTACCATTAAACCTATGTCGATTTCTACACCCTTAGTCACTTCTACACATTTATCCCCTTATATAAGAACATCCCCTGCTTTCCCTCAACTGTCAATGCATATGCTTACCCATACTACCTACACTTCACCCATTACTACAACCAATGCTTCCCTAAAGCAAGCCCTTCTCCTCCTACAAGCCCTTATTTTCCTACAAGCCAATATAACTACTATTGAGCAAACTATTTATTATGTTAACCCTTCCTTAGATTCTATCACCTTATTATATAACCCCTTGGCTCCTCAAATTTCATCTGATCCTCTCCCAAATGGATTTCTAGCTCCTAAGCTTCCTCTTTACAAAGGAAATGGTGACCCTAGACAACATATGCATACCCTCCATTTAACTTTTCTAGATTATGTGGATAAAGATAGATTGGTATCTAAGCTCTTTCCATGTAGTATCAAAAAATATGCTTTCAGATGGTTCTACGATCTTCCTCTTAAGTTAATTACATATAGTAATCCTTTGGTATATCTATTTTTGGCACATTTTTCTATCAATATTGGTAATAATTATTCTTATGCTTAACTTTCAAATATCAAAGAAGGGCCAAATGAGATACTTAGAGACTATGTTCTAAGATACAAGACTATGATTGCCAAAATGATAAATCAAATGAATAATAATGAAATTCAAGATATTTTTACTCAAATCTTGCTTACTCCTCTTCAAGATTCTATCATGTTTGCTAATTTAAAATCATTTGATGAACTATGCCATACACTTTAAAAGCATGAGGTATGATCACATTGAATAATCTCAAGTATAGTTCCATTGCTCCTTCTACCTCAACAATCAAATTTAAAGAAAAGCCTAATTATAAAAGCAAAACTAATGTTAGCAAAAGTGAGGCTAAAGCTATAGTAAATGCCCTATCATAACCACCACCTAAGATTCAACTATAAGCTCCACCAAGGAGGTAATTCTCAATGCTACCTTCACTTCCTCATGTGTTACTTAAAAACTATTTAAATGTCATGTTATTACACTTCTTCCACCATTTAAAATAGATCCATATAGACATCAATCTATAAGTTTTGATGGGAATGCATTTTATGATTATCATAGATGTGTCATATGTTTTGATAATACATGTATGAATCTCAAGCAATAAATTCAAGATCTCATTGATGATAATATTATTGACATATGCACATCTAATGAAAATTCTATGCCACAATAAATGACAATGCCAAACTACATATGTATAAATATCCTTTTCCAAATAATGAAGCACAATTTAATAAATTTTTTTTTGAAATGCTCATCCTCCTCCATCTTCATATGGACATCCACTTGATATTATCATTGATATAATTACAACCAAGCTAGTATCATGCCCATCTATTCATTTGATGATTCTAAAATTATTGATGATGATTCTGATAGACATGCATTAATCATTAGAGTATATGTTGGTGTACAACCAATTCATAGTGTCTTGATAGACAATGGACCAAATGAAAATGTGTGCGCCATAAAACATATACATTCTCTTGGTTATAAGGAGCACAATATATAACATACATCTAGAGTTGTGAAAGCATTTGATGGCCATACAAAATATACTCTTGAACATATCTTATTTCCTCTACAAGTGGGACATCTCATATTTCCCACTCATTTATTAATATTACCAAGTGCAAATGTATTTGATATATTATTAAGGAGACATTGGTTATAGAAAATTAGAGCAGTTCCTTCTACAATTCAGAAGTGTCTAAAGTATATTCATGGTAATTAAGTGGTTAAAATTTCAAGAAATAAATATAAAAATCCTATGGAACCATGGGTACGTACTTCTATTTCACTATAATTGGTTAGAACATTTATTGAGTATATTGGTAATGAATTAGTTTATACAACTATTCAGATCATGACTTACAATCAAAGAAGCATATTTCAAAATCAGGTTTTAGACCTACTTATGAGCATGAACATATTTTAATTTCTTAAACTAATTATGAACATGAAAGTATTTCATTTTCTTCATCTATTATTGAGCATAATATGATTACATATAAGAATGATGATTTGGATAGAAAAAGATATATATTTACTCCGAAGCATACAATGCCACATAGTACAAGGTTTTTATCTAACACAACTTAACAAGTTATTCAAAAGCCTTTTTCATAGGTGTAAGTTATTATTTCATCTCCTCCCATGCATGAGGATACATGTTTAGATATATATACAATCAATGATTTTGAGGGTTATTTTACAACATGTGGTTCTTCTTCATATTCAGAGGGTTATTTTATAGCATATGGTTATTCTTTAGATTCAAATACTTATACACATGAGATTGCTCCTTATGAATGAGTTAGATTTACATATGAGCAGTCTATTCATGAAATCATTGGTTGGACCCATGGTTGGGTTGAGGACATTGATTAGCTTTCTTGCCTAGTAACTACTTGTACATAGATTATTTTCTCTTTACTTTTGTTGTTTATTCCTTTGTACCTTACCCCATTCCTTATTCTATCCCTTGGATCTATTTTCATTATGGTGGCATCTCACTTACCTTTATCCTTGACTTGATTTGATTTCACATTTCATTGATAGTTGTTCTACTCCCCCTCTCTTTCATCCTTTTCAACATCTTGTTATATTATATTTTACAACTTTTTCAAATTTCATTTATGCATGTGTTTAATTTCCAAATATGAAAAAAAAAAATCATATATGCTAAATAGTAAAAAAAATATATCAAAATATTTTCAAAAAAATCAAAATTAGGATCTATAGGCATGCTTTAATGTTTCAAAATTACATATTTGTAAATGTCAATCTATCTTATTGTTTAGTTTACAAAATATTTCATTACATTTTCAATACCTAATACTTCTCACAAGGTATCCAAGTGTGCAACAAGATACATGCCTATAAAAAAACATATATTCATGCACAAACAAAGTTGTCCTAATCATAAAATATTGCATACAACCAATTAAGACAAAAACACATCGCATCTATGTCATATACCACATTCCTATCCCTGTGTTTTTTAAAACTTTGATTCCAACTACAATATGGTCACAAGGAATTACTCTACAAATTATGATCATAGAGAATAAAACACACTCAAATATCATTTAGATTTCAAGATTAAGGCATAAATTTTCATGGTCTCAATGATGGGCTAGTCTTGTGTGATAAAATCTCCCCAATGTCTCAGTTACAAGGTCTTGATATGTAGGATAATTCAGTTGGCTCATTGTGACCATTCCATATAAGGGGCATGTTTAGAGTATTTCAGACTAACCATATGCATTAAGCTAAGAATGAATGCCTAGGGAACCAACATATATATTAAGTATGAAATACAACTGATTCAATCATGCTTTATACATACATAGATACAACATCACAATAGTAACAATAAAAATATATTGAGAAATCATGATAATAATTAACAATAGATTGTATTTATTGATACCCAAGGTCTCAACTAAAACAAATATAAAATAAAATTCAAAATAAATGGAGAGAAAGAGAGAAAAGAAAGCTTGTTGCCATAAAGAAGAAATTGAAGTGTCTAATTGAACAAATCCAATAGAAATCAATCTTTAGTTGAGCTAGACCTAACAAAACTCAAGATAAAGGATGGTGCAATGTTCTAGGGAAGAATTACTGAGAGGGAAGCATACCATAGCCACCATAAAAATGTGCAGGAAATAGATGCAAGCCTCCACAATACTTAAAAATCAAGATGGAGCTTTTTGATTAATCAATAATGGGATTTGGTACAATATTTTAGTTGCAGAATTCACTTACATATCATCAACAAAAATATTACTCTAAAAAATCATAAAAATATTTGACCAACTAATTATGGAGAACCAGATAGTCTAGTCCACTACTCTATCACTAAAACTAAAAGGAGACAACCCTTTCTAAGTCTTCAGGTGGTCCTTAAATAGATTATAGCATATTGACCCAATGAAAATATCCCTCCAAAAGTGGTTTAAAATTTTTAGTGTAACCCACCCACCAAGGTTTAGATTCAATGTACAAAAGCACTAGATGACAACACTCCTTCCAAAAGCACTAGAAGATAAAACATTGATAACCGGGCCACTTTTGCACATGAGAGGTTGTTTGATATTTTCTTGCCTTGAATATTACACTCATTTTATCCAAATCCTACCAAAATATCAAATGAAAACATGTTACTTCCTTGGAAAAGGTGATATATATTAAATAAAATTAAAAACATGAGGCATTTAAAAGTAATAGAGTCATGTGATTAAAATGTTAACAGGTTTTTCATATTACATTTCTCTCATTTAAGACTAGCACCATTACAAAGAATAAGAAACTATTTTTCACAATATATTAAATGACATCAAAAATGGAGTTGCAGATCAAAATGTATGGCTTAAAAACTAACACACAGTCATGCATAGTCACATCAACACCTTCAGACATTGTAAAAGAGAAATTTACATAACAAAAAGTAATCAAATCTGATCATATCTTATATTTTCAAAAATATCTTGAAATTACACTCAAAAGGGTATTTTTATTTTTTTAAATAATAAATTTAACACTTGTGCACTACCCTTTAAGTGCATCCTAGTCAAAAGTTGGATGTGTCAAATCTTCTTAGGATGGTCACTTCACACCTTGAGATCTTTTCATTCAAAAATCCAATAGCTTTGAAACTATTCGGGTTGTATTCTAATGTCATCAAGGTAATACCATACAAAATTTCAAATAATTTTGACCTCATTTTATTATATGACCATAGGTTTTAAAAGTGTGCACAACCCCAACTTGAAAATTGGAAACATAAAAAATGACCAAGTAAAAATTAGTGCAAAAGCTAGTTTTGATGGCTGTGTATTTCACACATAGGTAAGGAATGCTCCTGTGAATTTATTCACATTTACACTCTTTCTACATATGGATATCATCATGTAAATTTTTAATATTATTTTATCTCATTTAGTTGTGTAAAATTGGGTTTGAATAGTGTGCACTAGTTAGATTTGGTCACTAGGAAGACAAATCAGTGCACTGGTCAGTTTTTATGATTGCACATTTTTTAAATGAAGAATAGTTAGTGATAATTTATTCACCATTATATTCTCCTTATATTTTTATATCTTCATGCAAAGTTTCATTATAAATGGATGCATTTTGACAATGTGAATCGAGGTTTGAAACATGCATACTTGTTAGGTTTGGTCACTCAAAGAGTGCAAAAAGAAATGTAATGATCAATTTTCATAGTTGCGCACTTTACACATGAGAGATAATTTTGTGCAAGTTATTTTACCATTGTGTTATCCTTATATTTTTCTATTATAATATGAGTTTTTAAGAGAAAAAATTATGATTTATCCCTGTGAAATTAGGTCTGAAGAGTGCACACTGGGTATATTTGGCAACTGAAAAGATGTAGAAAATTGATGAAGTAAAAATTAGTATAAAATCCAATTTTGAAGGTTATGGATTTCACACTTAGGAAATGAGTGTTCTATAAATTTATTTACATTTTCACTCTTCCCACATTTTACTACTATCATATAAAATTTCATCTATAATTGACAAGATTTGGTCATGTGAAATAAGGTTTGAAGATTGTGTAGTGGGCAGATTGGGAAATAGGAAAGACAAACAAAATGACCAAGTAAAAGTTAGTTAAATTTTCACTTTTGATGTTTATGCATTTCATACTTAGATAACTAATTTTATATGACTTTATCCACATTTTCACTCTTACCACATTTGTCTATCTCCCTAAAAATAATCAAGGAAATTGGATACAATTTGGAACTGCAAAATTCAGAATGAAGAGTGCATATTGGGCATATTTGGTAACTAGGAAGGCACATAAAATGACTTAATAAAAAACAATGTAGAAGCTTATTTTTAATGGTGCACATTTATCTATTATAAATCTCCATGTAAATCTCCAAATCTCTCTATTAAAACTCAACCTAACAAACTCACTATGTTACAAATATATTGTTATTAATAATATATTCGACTAACTAAACTTAACCTATTTACTAATAACGTAATATTGTTAACAACAATATTTACGTTGGTACATTAATAATATGAACACAACACACTATACCTCAACATTCACCCCCTTGTGAACATTTTTAATCATATCCTATACCCCCTTAATGTGAACATGGGGAAAATAACTCTCATATCTACACTTATATTGATGACTTGGTGATTTTCAAAGGATAATCACAAACCTCAGATGTTGGTTTTAAAAATAGTTGACCAACAACCAAAATAGTGGTTTTATAAGTGGCTAACCAGAAACCACAAAATAATACCTAATGGTTTTACAAATGGATAACTAACAACCAAAATAGTGGTTTTACAAATGGTTAACTAGAAACTACAAAGTAATGGTTTTACAAGTGGCTTATTGTAAACTACATCACGATGTGCTGTATAGATTCTAGCTTTGTCATTTTCACATTTTAGAAAGGTTACATAGGAATATATAGTTCACTTATGAAAAAAGTGAACAAGCATACAAATTTTATTCTTATTCACACCACACTATGCTGAAAATAAACACACCACACAAGTCAAATGAAAAAATGCCACTAAATCATAAAGTCACCCTGTCACTAGTGGCTAATGAGAGGCATAAAAATCCTCCTACCTCCATTGCCTTCTTCCTCTAGTATCTTTGTTGCTTACTTAGGCAATGTGTCGAGGATGCTCAGATGTTACTACATTATCGTCGAGGTCATCCAAAAATGTGTCTGTATGATATATATTTTTATTTTTACAAAGTTTTAACAATTGACCCAAAAAGGCTTTGACTCTAGACTCAATGTATTTTACTGACTAAAAAATGACTTTTAATTTTTTACTCATTTTTAAAGACATTAGACAAATAAAGACAATGACTCAAATAAACACATACCTATTTTATGAAATCCAATTGACTCTTAATGACTTTTTAAATAAACTTGATATTTTATATTTTCTTTATACACAACCAACAATGACCTAAAAAAAACTAGGACTCACTGATAAACTCAAAATAGACTCATAATATATATATCTTTTGAATTCTAAATTCAAGTATACTAATATACCTAAGACACATGAGTTACAAACAATTACTATCTAAACTATTAAAATATTAACCAACTAATAATTGGACCATACCATAAATTAACATGAAACAAATAAACTAACAAAAGATTCTAAAAACTAATTACTATTAAACACCTATGATTTAGACCAGAATTTCCAAGTACAACGACTTACAATGCAATGGACTTGTATTTGGTTCTAACCTAACTATTGGTCGATAAAATTGGAATGACTATGTATTAAAAAAATTATCCATGCATTCACAGGTATGATGAGATGGTAGAGAATATAGGTTGATCAGAGACATTTCATACATTGTTTATGTTTTGATCTAGGATGCCAATAATGAGTGTTGAAGAGTTTGATATGATCACAAAGGAAGAGGTGCTTCACTGAGTTTGGACATCCAAGGTGAGTGTCTTGAGTGAAGAACTTGATTTCTGCTATAAATATTGGTGTTGGAAATAAGTGATGAATAGTAGCCTGAAGGTAATCATTCATGAGTTATTGATTCAAACATGTTTGTCCTCCTCTACAAAAAAATGTTCTTCTAGTTGAACATATAATGTTTGATGGTGATTTAATAACATGATCCTTACAACATTTAAAAATTGTATGATAATGGAATTAGCAGGTCCCCCTAAAGGACTGTGTATGACCCATGTGGTAGAGAACCGAGATCACCAGTTGACTTGTTGGAAATAATATGGGAATGATTTGAAAACTATAGATACTTGAAATGGTGAGATAATATGCCTGAATCTGAAGCACATGGATTGCAAGCATTGACCATGAATAAGGAATAAATGCATTTGGCAGTCTGCATACATGTAAAGCTAAAAATTATTATTGCTATTTTCAATCTATATTTGTACATTGTACGCTAAGAAATCACTAAAATACAAAACACCTCCAAAATATTATTGTATGCAACACAATTTTTTTAAAAATGGAGAACATAGTTCATGACAATAGAAAATGAAGCAATTGTCCCTCTACTTTATTTATTTTTCCATCATAGGTCCAGATGAAGATGACTCTGATACTAGATATTGAAACTGGTTTAGATCTACATAGTAAATATGAGCCAAACACAGAAACACAATTTTAAACATAATAAAATATTATTCACTCTGATATATTTCTTCTGTTGCATTACATATGAAACATACAGGAGATACAAATTATATAGGAATAACATTCCTATATTTGAGGAGAACAAATCTCCACATAAATCTCCTTATTAAAACTCAACCTAAAAAACTCACTATATTACAAATATATCATTATTAACAATATATTTGACTAACTAAACTTAACCTATTAACTAACAACGTAATATTGTTAATAACAAAATTTACATTGGTACATGACTAATGTGAACACAACACACTATACCTCAACAAATACATGCTTGAAGCTAGTTAGATACATATTTCTTTTCAAGATTTTGAGAAGGTTAAAGGATGTGTACTTACGCCTATGTTTTCCTCTTCATTCATAGACTCTATCCCACAAAGATTTATCAATGTTTGTGTAGGGTTTTCCCACTTATGGTTTTGCCTACATGGTTTAATTAGATTGCTTAGGTTAATAATAGGTCATAAGGGGAATTGTACTTTAAGTCATTTTTTAATTGTGAGTTAAGTTAATTATCTTTTTGAGTAATTTAATTCCTCATTATATAATGTACATTCTTATGTAACTTTTTGGCTAATGAATGAATGTTAATGCAACTTTTTGTTATGAAGATAAGTTTCTTCCTCTTGTGAGTTATTCTTCAGATTTCACTACTACATATAGATTCAACCTCGTGCATTCGACTCTTGTCAGTAGATCTTCAATTATGACCTACTCCATCATGGTATTAGAGCTATGTTAGAAGATAAATCCATCAATTTTGTTGTGAGATCTTATATTCTTATTGGTTCTAGGTTTTCATTGATTTAAGTTTTCTAGGGTTTGGTGGGGTTTCTAGTAAATCCATGAAAATATATATACCCAAAGTCTTTAAGTGAAAAAAAAAACTTAATTGGATTTAGAAGGCAGAAAAACTCTATGAATGACTATAAACATAGCCTAGTTTTGTGATAGTGCATTTTTTACTATATTTGGAGGTTTTTAGAGCCATTTTTTAAAGTATATAACAATCCATACATTCGATGACTTTGAAGAAAAACATTTTTTGGGTTTTTATGAGTTTGTCAAGAAACCAAGTGGGTATTGTATGTAAAAATTGTGCTCACCCCGCTAATTATACTTATTCCTGGTAATTTAGCCTAATTTCCCTACTTCCTAGTCACACTAACCCTTGGCCTAATTCCCATACCCATTAAAATATCCCATATAACCTTTATCCTAGACTAAAACCAATTAAACCCATCATTAAACCCCTAAACAAGACCTATTACCTACT
The DNA here is from genome assembly GCA_037957365.1 of Torreya grandis. NCBI lineage: Eukaryota > Viridiplantae > Streptophyta > Pinopsida > Cupressales > Taxaceae > Torreya > Torreya grandis. The sequence continues at coordinate 7,716,976 of JARHVA010000006.1, forward strand.
AACCTACCCCCTAATCCCACTAGCCAATTTAAAATTCAAGAAAATCCTAAGTACCCACCCACCACCATACACTAGCCTAGCCTAAACCTATAAAAACCTATGAAGAGATTTATAGAATTGGATAATTATAGAAATATCTCCATTTTAGCCCTTTCCCTCTAGAATTTTCTATTCTAGAGGGTTCCATGGAATTAAAAATTCCATGGAAAATCCTCCACCCTAGATCTTGATGGCCCAAATTCAAATTTAGACCATAGATCTTCCTCCATAAACCTATAAAACTAAGTCACCTCTCCTTGCTCAAGCTAATGAAAAAATGAAATGAAAAAATGAATGAACTAATGCACAAGTAAATCACAAGCAAGCCATTAACACTTCCATCAAGCCATTTAAGCACTCACAAGACCAACATCCACATCTATAGTCCTTTGGAAGCCATTGTCAAGCAACTACAAACAATCCAACAACCAAGTCTTCAAGCTTTATCACACAAGTTTCAAGTCTTGGAATGGAGCTATGAGAAGGTAAAAGTGATGGTAAGAATTCTGTAACTATTTTGATTTACTTTCTCTATCTATTCCTATTGGTGTCATTAGTTTTGGGTTGTATTGTCATTTTGATAATATTTCAAGAATCCTAAAATTGGTGCACATTTTGGTGACCATGGTGGGACAACCTCCATTATTTAAGCTAACACTCTTTCTAGAATAATTTTAGGTGATTTCAGGGCCAACTAGAAGTGAAACCAAGCCCAAATTTTGTGTTTTTCACGTGTTTCAAGAAAGTTGTGGTATTGCTATGCAAGTCATGATATTGTAATAGTGGTACTATTAGCACAAATCATGGTATTGTAGTTTAACCATTAGCAGTTAGGGGTTTTATTAGGGTTTAGGATCGATAATACCATGACTTTGATAGTCATGATATTACCCTACTACTAGTGGTATTGACGATTTTAGTAGTAGTTTACAACTCCTATTAAGAATCTTGCATTTTGACATATGTTAGGCTAACAATGAAATCCTCTATAGATGTGTTGTCTGTGGTGTTTAGGGTAATCCATTATTCCTCAGTAGATTTAATCTATTCAATATATCAAATAATCTTGCCACTTCAAAAGTAGAGATATTGCTCTACCATTTATGGTAACGTAGATTCTAGTAGTGGTATTATAAAAAATAGTTGATGGATCCATATTATTTGTAGCTTTTATTAACTTTGTGCTTTGGTAGGTTATTTCCCCTATATTTCTAAAACTATGTGCAATAAATAATTTGAGGACATCATCTTGGAACAAAGGGAAGGTTTTACTTATATTCAACAACCCCACGACTCTTGGAATAGCGATATTGCCCTGTAACTAGAAATATTATTATTTCCAGTAGTGATATTGCTGAACTATCAAACTAGTAAGATTCTTCCCTTATCATCTGTGGTTCCTCATCAATATTGCACCTAAACTTAGTTTAGCAGGAAACAAAGGACATAAGGGTTGTAAGTTTCTAAAGCACCAACTTTTTATCAATAACCTACCTTGTAAACATTCCTCACTATAGCTTGATTGCTATCATTTTGATATCTAAGCCTTTGATTACAAGGGATATTATATTTTGAAGGGTTTTATCAAACTTATGAGAAGCTACTGGCAACTCATCTTGTTGGTTTGACCAAATCTTGTAATATTGTTACTTCTCTATTGCAGGATTGCACTATAACTAGCAAGATTGTTACTCAGAGTTACGATATTGTAAAAGAGTATATTTAAGATCATTTTAGGCTTTTTTAGTCCTATGATCATTATTAATTATATTAAAAACAAGGCCCTATAATTATTTTTTATTTCTATAGACCTTTTTAAAGACTATTTAAGACAAGTTTGTATAGTTAGTTTAAGTCTTGCAATATCACCATCAAAATCTGTTCCTTAGTAGTGGTTTTGTCGATAATCCCACCATTCACCTCTAGCGATATTGCATCCTACTAGCTAAATTGACTATTTTGGTTGTGAGATTGCCCTGTGTACTTGTGGGATTGTAGAGTTGAGATAATTAATCTATTTTTGTAGTGTTTAGAAAACTTTTAGGACACCCCTATTAGATTTCTAACCTTTATGTTTGTAGGGAGAGGTGCCATTTTGATTAGCTTAACATTTTATCATAGTTGCTAAAGTATTGATTTTGGATAAATCATTGTCTTCTTGATAGTAAATATTTAATTATTGTGTGTGTGTGTGTCCATTACTTGTACATAATTTGTCATATCATGTGAAGCTCACATAGGTAATTATAATGGTTAATTAATTGTATCATCCACTTGCTTATTTATTTAATCCCTCCCTTAGGATAACACGTGACTTGGATTTCATCACCATGCATGTAGCTTAGTCTTTAGGAGTTAGTTTCATGGATTTCATCACCGCGTGATAACCACACTCCATGATCTGATGGAGTATAACAATCAGGAGAGCTTGTCATTATGGCCTAAGCAGAATTCCCCATAAAGGGTTCTATGGAGTGAGGATGATTAAGTTAATATACCCAAGGCAATTAGATAACCTCCTGCATGGACTTGGGCCCTAATGTACTATTGTGTATATAGGGGACTCTCCTATATCATTGTGTAAACATTAGAGTAGGGGAATACAGTTGTGACAAGTGTTCCACTGCCAATGTCAATATCAACACCCAAGTGACCATCATAAGCAAGCAAGTTCAAGAGAGTTTGGTCAATTATGTAATAGGTCACTGGCCTATAGCCTCACTTATGTAGCCATTATATGGTGTGGAAATTGCATTACACTCCCATATGGTTTATTAATTAGGGATGCACTTGTGCATGATTTTGTGTGTGTTGTGACGAGACCCATTCTGTTTGATAGTCAAATCGACCACACCCATTTTATTTGTGTGCATGCCTTAAAAAACCTATAGGATCAATTCCACTATCCCTTCATTATTATTCATCTCATTCCTTCATCCCATCATCATCCCATCATGACTACCCATATCACATCATATCTCTTTTTCACTCCATAACATCTACCTTAGTCCACATTCTTTTCATATCCTATCACTTTCCACACTCATCCTAATATCATCCTTTTTCCTAAATAATTTATATATTTTGATCAATCTTTTGACCATCATATACCCCCTATAATCAAATTATATTATTTCGTCATCCTACACTTAGTTAATAGTGCTTCTTGTGTCTACACCCATCCTGTAATACTTAACATTCACTACCTCTTGTCATATCCCTTTTGAACATCTCACTCACCCATATCCTTTTATCTATATCATTTTTCACTTCCTTATCCTACCCACACCTCATAGGATCCATCTCACTTATCACCATCATCTTCCCACATCCTTGTGCATTTTAATTAAATCCTTATCATCCTACAAGCATTCTCTCATCTATTCTAAAGTATTTAATATCCACTTCCATTTTATATCATTGTCACACCTTATTCACTTCATAACATATTTATTCCCCATTTGCCTTATATTTACCATCCTATTTATATCTCACAACATCTCACATATAGTGATCATCCACTTTCTAACCATTCTCTTCACCCTCTATTCCCTTTACATTTTCATCTCATACCTATATCCCCCTAGTATTTACCTCCATCCATAGCCTCAGCTTTCCTATTTTTGTAGAATAGTTTAGAACACCCCCCTTTACATGATATCCACCTTCCATCACATCTTATTATAATTATTTTATCCCCATATTCCATCTCTTACACCAATCATCCACTTATCCACCCATCTTATACTTATATCATCCTATCCCCCTACTTGTTTTATCCTCATACTCTATTTTTCATCCATTAATCTACCCATTCTATCCTTAAGTCATCATATTTCATTTTAATTCCTTTATCCATATAGTCCATTTCCCACATCTATTATTCATCCCTCTACTCATATTACCCTTATATCATCCTATCACCACACAATTCATTATATCCATATAGTCCACCCTTGACATCTATCATTCATTATTTATTCTAACTTCTTGTAATTATTTTAATCTACCTTTCATATCAATCATCCATTCATCCACCCATCTTATCCTCACCTTATCCTATCTTCTTGTAATTACTTTAATCTCCATAATCCATCTTTCACATCAATTATCCATTAACCCACCTATTTTTATATCATCCATTAAGCCATATAAGATCATTCCTCTCCATCCATCATCATCATCATCTCATACCACTTTCTCCACCATACTTAGAGACATTCAGCATAATCTCCTTTTGTATATATTCATCCCTACTCACGTTCTACTTTTGATCTATTTATTCTTCCATCACCCCTTCTCTATCTCACTATTATCTTTCATTCACCCTCATAGACCTTTTTCTATTCTTTCTTTAAGTATCACATCATATTTTCCCACGTGCCTCCATATCCATCCATTACACTTATATACCTTATCCACCTCTTGATCATTCCTACACATTATACATCTTTATAGAATTAGTAATCTATAACTATCCATACATCATTCATTCCATATACGTGATAGTCATATAATTCATCTCCTCTTATCCCTATTTCATATCACCCCCACTCTTGTCCATTCCATATTTTTGCATATCCTAATCAAACCTTATCCATGCCATATTCTTGTATATTAAATCATATTTATATCAACCCGACTATCTTTTTATCCACTAATTCATACATATCATACTTACCCCACATCATACTATTATCTTTCATATATCTACCTTCCATTTTGTGACCCATATTTTGTATCCTAACCATCCATTTCACGCATCCATAACTACTCCTTCACCTTCATAATCTAGCTTTTTCCATCATAATATCCCATTTTGACTAGGCTACTCATCCTTATGTCATCATCATTTATCAGTCCATTATAATTTCACCCACATATCCATTAACACCTATGTAAGTCTCCCTTTCATAACTTAGTACCCACCCCATCCATATCATTGTCACCATATTTTGTCAAATTATACATACTAGCTCCATTTACATAATATTTATACCACCTAAAAATCCCATCTCTAATCATCATCCTATAACCTCATTTTGTAAATATTGCCCTTCTTCTATAATTCATCTTCCATTACCCAATCCTTCTATCCTTATATCCTTCCATTTCTATAAACTCACCTGCATATAGACCTTTTCTCATTTCATCCTTGTATCATTACACTTTTATATAATCCATATTCCATACATCATAATCACATCCCTTCATTTGTTATCTACCTGGTATCACCCTTTCACCATTAGCCATCCCTCATCCATTTTTTTCCACCTTACCATATCTATTTTATTGACTTCACCCACATAATCCATTTTTTCGTAATAATTTATTCCACCCCCATTTGTCCATATATCATATCCTTTTTATTTGTTTTATCCCATCCTCATTAGATTATCCATTTGAAAATTCCACCCATATCCACATACCACTTATTCCAATCCCTTTTGTGCATAATCATCATCTTACCACCTCCCTCATTCCTCTATCTTGAGTAGTAGCTCTTGTCCAAACATTTTTGTATCATATTTCATATATCACCATCCCCTTCTCCCCATCACCCTTTTAAATATTAGTTGAGGATAAAAGATCAATCTATTGCTGGTCACTCATTTCCCACACATCATTAATCATCCCATCGCAACTTGAAATTATTATTGAACATAGCCTTATAAGATATCAATCTAGCACCCTTCACTAGCCTTCATTCCTATTAGTTATATTTATCTCCTAACACCCATCAAATTTTCCACTTGCAAGTTGACAAAGTTATTTGATCCCATCATCCTCTCTTGACTTTGCTGGATTGATCTCTTAAAAGACCTTTGTTTCTTGATATTTTTTAGTAACCTCGTTCATCAATATTCTCCTTGACCACTAGTAGTCTAATCTTTTGACCAAGGCTTATATTTAAAAGATACTTAACCACACCTCATCATATTTCATCCTCTTAACCTTTCACCATGGTTATCCAAACCTAAGCTCAATTCCACCTAGGACAAGGCTTTAATCAAGATAACAATACTAGGGAGCAAATCATGGACCTAAATCAGGAATATGAGGATTTTCATAGTGAGATCCCTCCACCTGAGGTAGAAAATGAGAGAAATAACCTCCTCAATAATGATGGTGCTCATCATCTCATCGACCAATACCTATATGAAAACCATGATAAAGTGTTAGGCTGAACTATAAAAATTGAGGGCACCTTACCACCAAATTATGACTGTGCCCTTTTAAACAGTATCATTCGCCCATCATAATCCCCACAACTAAATACTTATCAAGAAGTGGAACATGGATTTTTAGATGAAAGAGACCAACAATTTCCTCTTGTTAACCACCATGTTAAGACTAATAGGAGAAAAATTACCATTAAAGACTACCTAGATCAACTTACACAATAAATCAATCTCCTCCTTTGTAATCAATGCCCACCATCCCCACAACACAATAATACCAACACCTCCCATAACACCCAAAACCCCAATAATGCTAACAATAATACTAATAACTCAAGTCATACCAATCATACCACCAACAACAACCATCATACCCATGTCCCACAAGAAAGCCATAATCAAACCATCAATCCTCTTGGGGATCCTAACTTTGCCCAAGAATGGAAGATGATTAAAGAAACCCTCCAACAAGTGAACCCTTGGTCCCAAAATTTTAGGTATAAATATGAAGATTTGTGTTCATCACCCTTAGACATCAGTATTTTACAGATCTTGTTTCCCTCACATTTTGAGGTCCCAAAGTTAGAAATATAGAGGAAAGGGGGATCCAAGGGACCATGTACAAAAATTTTATGTCACTTTCCATGAAGTAACATATGAAGATGCTTAATTATTAAGGATCTTCCCCAAAATTCCAATAGGGCCAACATTAGAATGGTTCATGCATCTTCCTAAGGGGTCAATTTCAATTTTTGGAAAATTAACGAAGCAATTCATCAGGGATTTCTCATTCAATATAGAACATGACATATCCATTATTGACCTCTATAACATGAACTAAAGAAATGAGGAAAGCCTTGTCTATTTCCTACAATGATGGTGAGCATTGGCAAGCCAATTAAGGTGTATTATACCTAAAAAGGAGTTATCCAAAATATTTATGGATAACTGTAGAATTGTAATATCAACTAAAATTATAGTAGGCAAAAACTTTTGATAAGATTATAAAAAAAGGCATGCAAATTAAAAATTCCCTCATAGAGAAATAAATAATCAAGCTATTTTCTTGTAATGAGTAATCTCTGAATGTAGAGAACTCCTTTCCAAACAAGCCCAAGGTCTTTAATAAGAACAAGAATGTTGTAGGCGATGGGGTGATAGACTCTAAACAACAAGCACGACATGTCCAAAACATTTAACGAAAAGGGCCTCCACTACAATCTCATGTTTCTTCCATCATGGTTCCTTGAGGCAAGCCAAGACCTCATACAGGTAAAAGGCCTCTTACAAGTTTGGGGATCTCATTGTAAATTGTCTTAGAGTAGTTGGTTACTACCAATATGATTACTTTGCCAAAAATTTGGCCGATGGATAATCGCCAACCCAAACTAGAGTGGTATCATGATGATGAATATTATAAATTCCATAGGGTGAAAGGACATGATACTAAGAATTGTATGTATTTAAAGCACTATGTAAAAGATGTTATCAAAAAGGGAGATATAGAGTTGGAAGGAGAACCCACCCCTAGTCAATCAATAAATAGATAACTGGGTATCTACAAATATCCTCTACCAAAACATGAGCAAAGAAATCAAAGACCACAATGAAACCAAGGTCAGGCATCCTCATCCAATTATACCAAATACTATAGAGTCCCCTACCACTATATTAATACCTTCAAAATCTAAAAAATCCCCACATCTGTTGACTCCTCATCTCCTATTTTAAAAATGAACTTGGCCCCAGTTGATTGTACCATCACCACCCAGTGTAACAAAATAGTCATTTCGATAGCATCATCCCAATAGTCATCCACTTCCTCTATCAAACCAAGGGGGAATACTTATAAGAAAATTACAAATTGGTTCAATAAATCTTATGATATTATTTAAAAACTATAAAGACCCCTGCTAAAATCTCCCTTACGGAGGTCCTCAAAACATTAGCTTTACATAGGGAAATATTGAACCAAGTACTCAATGATCTCAAGGTGCCTAGTAACCTAGATAAAAACCTATTTCAAGTAAAAGTAGCTCATCTATCCCCCTCATAACAACTCACCTTTAGCACTCAAGATTTACCACTAGCTAACCCTCACCATAATTATCCACTGTACATTGAAGTCTCCATTTCTCATCACCTTGTGTCAAGCTTCCATATAGACTGAGGATCAACACTCAACTTATGTAATGTGGAATTCTTGAAGAAATTCGGATACTCTAAATCATCACTTGGACCCACTCTTATATTGATAAAAGCCTATGATGACAATGAAACACCATTAATAGGGTATAGTTACCTTCCTATCACTTTGGGACTTTTGATCCATCAAACCTTGGTACATGTGGTTAATGTGGACCTACCATACAATGTGATTCTTAGGAGACATTGGATATATGAAATGCAAGCTATTCCATCTACTCTTCATCAGTGTTTAAAGTTCACCCATATAGTCATGGAAGTTTCCATTCTTGGAGTTATGGATCATCATAGCTACCAAATAAATCAATCCATTACTCCATCATTATCTCAAGACACTAAGAATTCTATCCTTAGTCTTACAAATGTAAATTTTCATTTCTCCTGATCAACTAATGTCCACATCTATCCTGACACTAGACTTTAGCAAGTTAAAAATCACATCCACTAGTTGTGGTGACTATGAATATAAGACCTTCTGTATTGGCCATCTTTCACTATCTCCAAAGGAAAATAAACCCGTCAAGTATCAATTTGGGCCAACAACTTTTGAAAGTGTAAGGTTTTTATTTGATGAATATATTGAAGATGGGGATGATTCCAAGCTTTTACCTAATGATGAAGTTTTCATTTCACCCAAGCAAAGTTATCCCAAAGTCTACTGCATGATGGAGAATATGAACTATAAAGGAAAAGGAATAGGAATACAAGAATAGGGTCGACTAGAGCCTATCAGTGTCCAAGACAATGCATCTAACTTTGGTCTAGGTACAAACCATATGATGATGACCCCATCAATACCATTATGAATTATATCCTTACTAATGGGCAAACTCTCCCTAATGAAGATATCAAGATAGGTTCTATTTGTAGTCAATTTGAAGATCTCACTGCCATTAACCTTTTCTTCGATACCTCCATATTCACCATCAACATCTCCCTCCATTATCCCTACCTCATAGGCTAGGATTATAAATAGGAGCTGACCCTAGTTTTCCCTTTTTACATGACTAGTTTGTATTTTCCCTTTATCTCTTTTCATTTCTTCCTTGCTCATTTTCTATGTTTGGTCACATGCTTTATTGCTTGTCTTTTCCCTTCGACCTCTCCTGGTTTGGGCTCTTCTCCCTTGTTCTTTGTTTTTTTCCCTTGCCTTGTTTGTCATAGCCTTTCTTGCTTTATTTTTCCTTGAAGTTCCTGTTGATGTCTTAAAATTGTGCTAGATCTTAATCAACAACAATGGGAAGTTTCAAGCTATGGGACAATGCGGCTTGAAAACAACCTCCAGATTTTAAAGAAGCTAGTCTCTTCTTTTGTATTGGGTGTTGGGGAAAAGGGATAGGAGACTAAACAAAAATGCAAAATGCAAGAATTGAAACCTAACTATGGTGATGCGCCTGATAGTAATCCTAATCCTAACCTAAGCACAGTGAAACTATTATGTGATTCTATTACATTTAAGAGCAGATAAGTGCATGATCAATGTAAAAGATTAGAATAATAGAAATAGAGGCTCACAACAGGGGAGTCTTTTGCTGAGATACATGAATTGTCAACAAAGGCATAGTGTTTAGTCTTCTTAATAGAATCTTCCAATCACATAGGAGGTGTAGAAGTCATGCACAATCATGTAAATCTTCAGATTCAAGAAAATGAGACAAAAGCAAATAACATTTCCAATCACCGCACTAGAAAATCTACAGTATAGACTACTTTGCAAACAACACAGATAACATTAACAAAGGCATGGAGCTCAAATTTCCTCAATTCATTTAGCCACATAAGGGGTACAAAAATATGCATGATTACATAAACTTTACAACTCAATAAAATTGAGACAAGGGCAAATGATATTATTGGCCACAAACTTCAGATAGTCTAAAACTATGAGAATTCCCCCCTGCTCCTTAGAAATGATTTTACAATTACTTATATAGACTCAAATGTCTCCCTACATCGCTCTTCTTCCCGTGCAATTTCAAATTCTGACCTAACTCATAAGAGACAAACAGATAGCCCATTAATGCCTTGGGAAGGCCATGCTAGAGAAGAGCGGCTGCCCATCACTGTGGCATGGTGATTTTTTACTGGTACCTTCTTCTACACCTAAAATTCAAATTCTATCACCTACTGAGCCATTCAACTGTCTATTCTACCTCCACTATTAGGGGACAAACAGACGATGCCTTCTATGCTGTGGGGGGCTCCAAAAATCTACTCGATGAATTGTTTCATCTACTTGAATTAACTCTGACTGATTTTCCCTCCATTTAGCTCTAACAGGTAGGTGGGCACTTTGAAATAGAAGTGGACACTTAGCCAATTTATGAAAACTCTCTTTATGGTCTAGGAGGTGCCGAAGAACAACGCTTGGCACCCTCTGCCTGATTCATCGAAAACACACAGCTTTCTCTGCTTTCTATAGACTTTTAAAGTAACACTCAAGACCCACCATCATTTTATATTTGTCAATAGAGCTTGACAATGATTCTCTCAGGTGTTGACACATGGAGGCTTATGTGGCTTTGAGGAAGATAAGTGGCATCTTCTGCTTCTTTATCTAGGGGTACGTGGCACTTTTTGCTTCTCTTTTGGGGATGGAGTAGAAAAGGACCAGAGAGTGACACTTGGTAGCCTCCGCTGCCTCTTCTACTTTATGTTGAAAGTCTTTGAATGAAGTGTGGATGTCGATATGAGATGTGGATGCTGCCATGTGGCACGTTCTGCTTGACTGTGACTGGGTACGTGACATGGTCTGCGGTTCTTTAGAAAGTTGCAAAAGGGGCTTCGAAAATTTCCAGCTGGCTTACTTTATTTCGAAAGGTGACACATGGCAACTTCTACTTGAATGTGATACATAAGAAAATGAATGAAAGAAACAAAAGGGGGAAAAGGTCCCACAGCTGGAGGATGACACTTGGCAGCTTCCACTGCATTCTGACACTTAGTCAAAACAAATTGGCCCTCTGCATTTAAACTTCTGTAGCTACGTCCAAGGTGTGCAGGAATAAAAATTACAGCACTTAGATCAAAGAATAAATTAAATGTGATGTAGAGTAAAAATTACTCTACAATTATTGGCAACCACTAGGACTTTTGAGCCTGCTCAAAAAGAACCCAACTCCCACTATGTGGCCATGTGCTCAACGAACACTTATTTAAAAGAATAGAGCAAGAAAGAATGGGAAAACAGAGCAACAAAACTGAAAGCAAACTACTATAGACAACTAACCAGGTATATTTGCCTCCCTCCTGGATCAAAAGGAACATTTTTGAAGTCTCCTTTATGGCGAGAAGACTTATGGTGCCAGACAAATAGTTGAATGGGAGGGAGATTTTATGACCTACTCCTCTTGCCTATCACCTTGCTTGGCTTGTATCTAAGTGGATCAGAATTGAACATGCTTCTGACATATACATACTCTACTTGTCCTTGGAAGCTTGTTGAATGTTGGTCCCTCAAACTGGTGCTCTTCACCAAGAAATTAGTGGCTGCTGGTTTATCATCGTTAGCCCTTTGTTCTGCACATTCCCTCTGTAGTGCATCATGGCTTGACCCATTTCCTTTTGCTTCATGGTGGACCGCATCAAATTCATCCTTTGTTGCATTATCCTCCTCTTTCATGACTTTATCCTCTTGAAAGGATAATTTTGAAAGAGTGCAATAATTTTGCACATATAACTGAGGCTTAATGCTATGTTGTTCATCTATAACCAATTCATAGCTATCTTGCAAAGTGAGAAGAAAGTTTGAGATTATTTCCTCTTCATCAACATTACAGCTTGCATAATTTCTTGGGGTTACAGGGGCTCCCATATTTGGTACAGGTACAACTACGACTCCTCATAGCTCTCTAGTTCATGCAGTCTTGAAAAAGACTTCAAGACTGGTCCCACCGGGCATGCTAGAAACTATTGATGTCTTCAAATTGCACTAGATCTTAATCAACAACAATGGGAAGTTTTAAGCTGTGGGACAATGTAGCTTGAAAACAACCTCCAGATTTTAAAGAAGCTGGTCTCTTCTTTTGTATTGGGTGTTAGGGAAAAGGGATAGGAGACTAAACAGAAACACAAAATGTAGGAATTAAAACCTAACTATGGCGATGCGCCTGAGATTAATCCTAATCCTAACCTGAGCACAGTTAAACTATTATGTGATTCTATTACATTTAAGAGCAGACAAGTGCATGATCAATGTAAAAGATTGGAATAATAGAAACAAAGGCTCACAACAGGGGAGTCTTTTGCTAAGATATAGGAATTGTCAACAAAGGCATAGTGTTCAATCTTCTTAATAGAATCTTCCAATCACATAAGAGGCATAGAAGTCATGCATAGTCATGTAAATCTTCAAATTCAAGAAAATGAGACAAAAGGAAATAACATTTCTAATCACCGCACTAGAAAATCTACAGTATAGACTACTTTGCAAACAACATAGATAACATCAACAAAGGCATGGAGCTCAAATTTCCTCAATTCATTCAGCCACATAAGGGGCACAAAAACATGCATGATTACATAAACTTTACAACTCAAGAAAATTGAGACAAGAGCAAATGATATTATTGGCCACAAACTTTAGATAGTCTAAAACTATGAGAATTCCCCCCCCCCGCTCCTTAAAAATGATTTTACAATTACTTATATAGACTCAGATGTCTCCCTACATCGCTCTTCTTCTCGTGTAATTTCAAATTCTAACCTAACTCGTAGGAGACAAATAGATGGCCCATTAATGCCTTGGGAAGGCCATGTTGGAAAAGAGCAACTGCCCATCACTATGGCATGGTGATTTTTGACTGGTACCTTCTTCCCCACCTAAAATTCAAATTCTATCACCTACTGGGCCGTTCAACTGTCTATTCTACTTCCACTATTAGGGGACAAATAGATAGCGCCTTCAATGCTGTGGGGGGCTCCAAAAATCTACTCGATGAACTATTTCATCTACTCGAATTAACTCTGGCTGATTTTCCCTCCATTTAGCTCTAACAAGTAGGCGGGCACTTTGAAACAGAAGTGGACACTTAGCCAATTTATGAAAACTCTCTTTATGGTCTAGGAGGTGCCAGAGAACAACACTTGGCACCCTCCACCTGATTCATCGAAGACACGTGGCTTTCTCCACTTTTTGTAGACTTTTGAAGTAACACTTGGGACCCACCATCATTTTATATTTGTCAATAAAGCTTGATGATGATTCTCTCAGGTGTTGACATGTGGAGGCTTTTACAGCTTTGAGGAAGATAAGTGGCATCTTTCGCTTCTTCATCTAGGGGTACGTGGCACTTTTTGCTTCTCTTTTGGGGATGGAGTAGAAAGGGACCAGAAGAGTGACACTTGGTAGCCTCCGTTGCCTCTGCTGCTTTATGTTGAAAGTCTTTGAATGAAGTGCGGACACCGATATGAGACATGGATGCTGACATGTGGTGCATTCTGCTTGACTGCGACTAGGTATGTGACATGGTCCGTGGTTATTTGGAAGGTTGCAAAAGGGGCTTCAAAAATCACCAACTGGCTTACTCTATTTTGGAAGGTGACACATGGCAGTGTCTACTCGAATGTGATACATTGGCAAATGAATGAAAGAAACAAAAGGGGGAAAAGGTCTCACGGCTGGAGGATGACACTTGGTAGCTTCCACTGCATTCTGACACTTAGTCAAAACAAATCGGCCCTCTGCATCAAAACTTCTGTAGCTACATCCAAGGTGTGCAGGAATAAAAATTGCAGCACTTGGATCAAAGAATAAATTAAATGTGATGTAGAGTAAAAAGTACTCTACAGTTCCCTTTAGAAAAGGTTCTTAAGGGTCACTTCCCTTTTAAGTGCCCTTCAAAACTTTTTCGAATGGCCTTTCTTGCCTTGCCTTTCCCCCAAGTGTCCCTTCAAACTTTTCCAAAGGGCACTTTTTGTCCAAGTGACCCTTTGAAAAAGTTTCAAAGGGCACTTTTTCACCCAAGTGTCCTTTCAAACTTTTTCAAAGGGCACTTTTGTCTAAGTGACCCTTCAGAAAAGTTTTAAAGGGCACTTTTTTGCCCAAGTGTCCCTTCAAACTTTTCCAAAGGGTACTTTTCTTCAAGTGACCCTTCATAAAAGTTTGAAGGGCACTTTTTCACCCAAGTGTCCCTTAAAACTTTATTGAAGGACACTTTTGTCCAAGTGACCCTTCAAAAAAGTTTCGAAGGGCACTTTTGCTTATTTTCTCCAAGGTTACCCTTCAGGATTTTTCTTGAAGGGTTCTTTATCTTTGGAAATGCCCTTCAAATTTTTTTGAAGGGACCTTGTGCCTTTTTCCAAGTGTCCTTTGGGAAAATTTCCTAAAGGAACTAGCCATTGTCCAGAAGCCAAAATTCTCAAAGGAATTCCTTTGAACAAATTATCTGAAGGAATTACTTCAATAAAATTTCCTAACCCAAATGGATTCCCATGACATGTCGTAGGATGTCAAACTTGATGTAGCCAACAAGCCATTGGTTCACATTGGTGATGTGCCTCAAGATGTCAAATTTAGGGTGGCCAACTAGCCATTGGGGTGCAACTTGGTTATGTGCCACAGGATGTCAAATTTCATGCCCAAAGTCTTCAAGTAAGAAGTGAAATTACTGGGAAAACTTTGATGACTCTACAGTGTAAATTTGGTTTCCTAACATGCTTGACTTATGAATTTTGTAAGTATAAGTAATCAAAGAACTCGAATGAGAAAACAAGGAGTAAATCCATTTAGAAAACTTGAAAGGGTCTTAAGCAAAGCAAAATCAATTTTTCAAAAGAGCTTTGCTTATGAATTTTATAATTAGAAGCAATCAAAAACCCTGAAAGAGCAAGGATAGTGCAAATCAGGTTTCCCAACATGCTTGAATTATAGGTTTTATAGGTAAATCCATTTAAATTCCTTGAATGAGTCTATAGTACAAAACACAAAATCTTTCAAGAAGAATCTAAGGTTCACAGTAATGATACAAGCCATTTCTTATGGAGGGTCATCTCACTATTATTTTTGCAATGATCCTGGTCATTTCAAGAGGGTGAATCAAAGAGGACAAACTCCAACTGAATGAGAGAACAAATACAATCAGTTTCACTAAGATGGTGATGGAAAACCATTTTGGAGGCTTCTATTTTGGTGCCCAAGAGATCTCTCTTATCTCCCTCTTTTGCTATAAATAGGACCCTTGGGTTCTTGTTTTATCATCCATAGATAGTATGGTGAAGCCCTACTAGAATGTTCTACCATTTTCTTGCCTTTAATCCAAGAAGCATAAGTCTATTTTCTTTCTAAGTTCTAGGCATTTACCTGGGCATGCAACATACACAAAGTTACAACAAGTGATGTTTTATCCTTTTATTCTCTATATTTCATGATTTTGAGAAAAGAGTTGATCCAATAGGTCATATAGAGTGCAATCTAGTTGTATGAGATTTTGCACATGTGTAACCCTTTTTTAGACTATACAGGTTGTATTTCCAGCTACTTAACTTGTGTGATCTCATTCATTTTGTCTTTACATTGAAATACATATGTTGGAATCTTATAGAGATTTAGGTATAAACTATATTATGTATTGTGCATATGTAGGGCATACATGTGGATACTAATTCTTGGTGTATCACCATTTTAGACTAGACTTTTTATTTATGCAAACTTTTGACTCTTTGCACTCATATAAACTGGTTCAACAATTTTATTACATAAAATATTATACAAGGAGCTAGCCCTTTCAACATCGAGGTTCATTTCCACTTATAGGCACACCCACAAGCTTGGAAATGTCCCAATTTTGCCCAAATTTGGAGGAGGCCTAAACAAACCTTTTTTAGGGTGCAAGATTTGGAGACAATAGTTTTGGCATGCCCAATGGGACATAAATTATTACTAAGTCAAGGTGAATGCTAGTCTTGACAGGCCTAAAGTAGTAGAAATACTCTTAACCCAGTATTTGGTGACTCTAAAAGGGTGTGAATCCCTGGTTCTAGACCAAGTTTTATACATTATCCTACAAGAACCTAAGATTTTTTGACCAAACCCATTTAGCTGAAGCTCTTCCTAAAGAATAACACCCTCAACCACTCCTAGCCTTATTAAATCCTTGGCAAGGAGGTTTTGGGGAAGACGAGGAAGAGGTTGAAGAAGTTCAAGGAGAGCAAGAATTTGAAAAAGAGGAAGAAATAGAGGATCAAAGGGGAAGAAGATAAATGGGGAAAAGGGGAAAGATAGATAGATGTCAACCCTTCCCTAATTTTAATACCTAAAACCTAATAGAGCTTCCTGCATATGACTCCATCCCTCCAAATGATACCCAAAATCTTTCTGGTTTCAATGGGGAGGGTCCTATTACCCCATCTGAACACATTAGAGACATCTCTAATTTTTACAATTTCCATAATGTTACTAGGGCCAACATAGCCATTAGGCTACTTGCTATGTATTTAAAATGTAAATCACTTGACTGGTATAGAACATTAGAAGGGGGTTGCATTACAAGTTGGGATGGCTTTGGAGACCTATTGGTGACAATATTCAAAAATAAGAGTGATCATGCTTCCCTAATACATCAACTGAATGTAATAAGAAGAGGTCTAAATGAATCCATAGGAGATTTCAATGAGAGATTTTAAAGAACATGGTATAGACTGCCACCTATCATGAGACTTCCTCCTAGCTTTTTGTTCCCAACATACCTCAAATGGATTGGTACTAATGTTGTTATTATGTTGCATTCAATGATGGGATTCACTCTTTCAGGTGCATATGAGATAGAAATTGAGGCTAAGAATAACTTGATTCAGGCTAGAAGACTCCCTCCAAGAGTTTCCATGCCTTTGTTGTCCCATAATTTGGTTGAAGCTCCAAGCATGTCACAAGTTCCCAATGCTAGTGTGAATCCAAGAGCCTTTTCCAAGAAGGTGGATAATGTTGTGGATAAGGATGAAGAAATCAAATCATTGAGAGCTCAGCTTAAGCAAGATTAATATTAAGCAAGTGCTCTTCCTAATACATAATAATATCCTCAAAAAGGATATGAGGAAAAAATCAACAAGGTTATAACAAGTATCCCAATGCATATAATCCAAAATCTACTCTTTCCATAAAGGTTGTTGTTCCAGTTCATGAAAATCTAGTGCAAGGAAAAGATCATGTAGACCAATGGGGGTACCCTTAAGGTCAATTTACACATGATGATGGAGGAACTAGATACACTTTGACTACATAAGAGGAAGCTACTTCTTGCATGATAGTAGAAGAAGCATGTCCCAACCAAAGGGATAGTCTTAGAGAAGGTAGTAGCCCAAGTGTGGGAATGATGAATTTTCAAGTAAAATATGATTTTGTGTTGACTCAAGGCATGCCAATCGTATCAAATACAAGGGCCAAGAAGAGATCATTGGGAAAAGGCTAGGATCCATGAATAATTCTAAGTGATGCCTCTATAAGGCCACAAAGTGCACCTTCTACAAGCCATGTTCCTCAACAAAATTAGAATATAAATGCAGCTACCAATATTGCAACACAGTAGGCTAAAGATGATTTATTACCATCGAAAATGCAAGAGAAAGTGAATACTCCATCTCTAAATATTGTGGATTCATTAATGATCACTAAGACAATCATATCCCTTTGGGAGGTTTTACATATACTAGGTCAAAAAGAGCTTTTGCAAGAGCAATTAACAACCATGCATATGGCTCCTCAATCTTCAAAGAATCATAGTGTGCCTCTCACAAATTATACAAATCATATTTTGGAGCCTTATACTATATCTAAAAATCCCCCACCCTTTTACCTCATAGTCATTATGGGAGATAAGTTGGTCCATGATTGTATTATGGATAGTAGAGCAAGCACTACTATTATGCCTAAAGTAGTGGCTGATAAGTTGGGTTTGAACTATGAGCCACATAGTAAAGGCATGTTGCAGCTAGATGGAACTCTAACCAAGATGGTAGGATTGGTTAAATGTCTAAAAGTGTTTTTACATGGCTTCCCAAGCTTCCCTATCATGCAAGTTATTGTGGTGGTGGACCTTCCAACACACTTTGCTATGTGCTTATCTAGGGACTTTATAGCCAAGATAGGAGGACACCTTTCTAAAGATTGGTCCATTATATATTTCAAGACAAGGTATAGAACCAAGGTAACCATAAGGACTCATCCTTTAGTAAGGTTCCACATTGAGCCATACTTGGAGACAATGACAAATCGAAATTATCTAATTAGTAAAGAGGAAGAAATAGTCATGAATAGTGAAACATCTTCTCCTCTTGAAGGTATTTATGATCTCTATCTTCACAAGTATAACACTAAAATACATGGCCTTAATCATTACACTTTCATTGAGGAAACTTATTTGGGAGTTTACTGCATGAATGAGGATAATGTCCCAATTCCTTCACTCACCGATGAAGATCATGAGCTTGATGGCATGTGGGAAATGTTCTTTGATAGTTCAAAGAGAAGAGTAGGTATAGGAAATGGTGTCATATTGGTGTCCACATCAAAGAATTATTACTACTCTTCTTATAGGTTTCAATTTAGTTGTACTTGCAATGTGTAAAAATATGAAGGCTTAGTTCATGGTCTCCAATGGGCAAAGAAGAGAGGAATCAAGCTTTTGAAAGTATATGGAGATAGTGAGCTGGTCATTAATCAAGTGAGAAGTAAAGCTATAGATAAGAACCCATTTCTCAAGTCCTATAAGTATAGGGTATGGGATCTACTTGAATATTTTGATGCCCTCAACATCCAGTCCATACCAAGAGACTTGAACAAGCACGCTGATAGATTAGCTACAATAGGAGCACATTTTGACTTAGCTACTAATGTTGAACAAGATAAGGATCAATCCCATATAAATATCATTGTAAGACATTCCATTCTGGATAATTAAGTGTCATGGCAAGTGTTTGAAAGTGATGAACACATTGCACAGTTCTTGAAAAATGAGGTAGGCTTCTCTTCAAGAAATCAAAAGAACTTGCATGATAATTATGAAGAGAAAATTACATAGCTGAAGATAAATAAAATACCCAAGGGGATGATTACTTTAGAGAGTGTCTTTAATGAGGATGATCAAAATAAAAACCAAATAATGAGCATGTTGACAAAAGAAGAGAACTATGAGAGAGTTCTGATTTTCAAGGATAAACTTTTGAAGATTGGTAAGGTTTGTTCTCAGCTGGAAAGGCAAGCTTTTATTGCATTATGCAAAGAGTTTCATGACATATTTACTTGGGAATACAAGGACTTGAAAGGTTTTGACCCAAGTCTAGCTCATCACATCATTGAGTTGGATCATGGAACTAAATTGGTAAGACAAAAGCAAAGGCCTATCAACCCCAAGGTAGAATAATTCATGAAGAAAGAGTTGACAAAATTGATTGAGTCTAGGATTATCTTTCCTATCAAATACTCAAATTGGGTAGCCAACCTTGTGCTGATTTGAAATAAGAATGGAGAAACTAGACTTTGTGTGGATTTTTGTGATCTAAACAGAGTGTCTTTCAAATATCATTATCCACTCCCTTCCATGAAACAAATTCTGTAAGTTGTTTTTTAGGTTCTCAACATTTCTCACTTCTTGATGGTTATTCGGGATTTAATAAAATATTGGTAAATGAAGGGGATCAATTCAAGGTAGTCTTCACCACCAAGTGGGGGACCCTTGCCTACAAGAAGATGCCATTTGGTTTATCCAATGTTGGAGCTACATTTCAAAAGGTAATAGACATGACTTTCAAAGGTTTGATCAACGAGTTTTTGCTTGTTTACCTTGATGATATAGCCATTTTTTCAAAGGATGCTACTAATCATATGGGACATCTAAGGAAAGTGTTTTATAAGTGTAGAGAGTATGACATATCCCTCAATCCAAAGAAGTGCATCTTTGATTCCATGAAGGTAAGATTTTAAGTCATGTTATTTCAAAATAAGGCTTATCTGTTGACCCCAAAAGGATTAAAGCTATTCGAGGCTTGTCTTTGCCTCAACACAAGAAAAGGATGTAAATTTTCTTAGGAAAAATAAACTTTGTAAGGAGTTTTATTCCAAACTTTTTAACTATGGTAAAGCCTATCACAACCATGCTAAAAAAGAACCAAGTTTTTACTTGGACAAAGGAAGGTAAAGGCAGCTTTGAGGCATTCAAGTAAGTAATTACAACATCTCCCACTCTCTTAAATCTGAATTTTGCTAAATATTTCATTCTTTATACATTTACTAACCTTGACACAATCTCAACTATGCTTATGCAAAATAATGATGAAGATGTTAAGTAGCCAATTGCTTTCTTCAACCATGGTTTAAAAGACTATGAAGTGAGATATTATTTTGTTGAGAAGCAAGCTTTAACCATCATTATAGGATTAAAAAAATTTAGGCATATGGTTTCCAACAAAAAGATCCATGTCATGGTCTCCCATCTTAGCACCAAGGAGTTTCTCCGAAGCAGGGATCTTAACAAGAAGAGAGCTAGATGGATCATGAAAGTGATGGAATGTGACATTGATATCAAAGTAACCATCTTAGTAAGAGGAAGAGGTTTATGTGAGCACTTAGCATCTGAATTTCAAGAGCCAAAAGAACAAGCCTTGGTAAATCAATTTCAAGACCAACTAGCTAATCAAATGTGAAATCAAAGTTGGACACAAGACATCATTGGTTTTCTTCAAAATGGTGAGTGTCCCAATGGTTTGAACAAATCTCAAAGAACGTATTTTGGGCTATAAGTTATTCCTTAGTATCTTGTGGATGGCATTCTCTTTAAGAAGGGTGTGAACAATGTGTTGCTAAGATGCATTAACAATGACCAATTGATATGCTACTATAAAAGTTCCATAATGGTGCAAATGGTGATCACTTCTCTCATATAACAACAACTGCAAAAATATTGAGAGCTAGTTACTATTGGCCTAGTCTTTTTAAGGACTGTTATCATTGGGTTAAGGTTTGTCCTCAATGTGCTTTATTTGTTGGAAAACAAAATCTTGTTTCTCTTCTACTGAATCCTATCCAAGTAGACCAACCTTTCATGCAATGGGGCCTTGACTTCATTGGCATGATCAACCCTCCATCAAGTGCTAGACACAAATTGATATTGACTGCTACAGACTACTTCACAAGATGGGTAGAGGCTATTGATTTAAAATAAGCAAATGAAAATTCCATCTTGGATTTATATGAAAACATTATAACAAGGTTTGGAGCTCCTCATGTCATTATCTCAGATAATGCACTTGTTTTCATAAGTGATAAAACTTTTGATTGGGTAGTAAAGAGTGGAGTTCATTTGAGTGCCTCATCCAACTACTACCCTCAAGGTAATGGATTGGTTGATTCTACCAAATATAAGCTCATCAAGATCATCAAGAGGACATTGGAAAATAATCAAAGAGAATGGCATAGCAAGCTGAAGATAACCTTATGGGCAAATAGAATCACTCCCAAGAAGTCAATTGGTAATTCTCCCTTTGTACTTATCCATGGGAGAGAAGCTAGGTTGTCCATATCATAAGATCTCCCTACCTTAAAACTTTCACAACAGCTGGAATTACTTGAAAACACTCCCATGGAGTCATATTGATAGAATTAATGCAGTTATAGGAGGCACTAGATGATGCACACAAATCTTTGGAATACCATCAAGTTCTCATGAAGAAATCCTTTGACAAAGGGCAAGGGTAAGAATGTTCAAAGAAGGTGACTTGGTCTTGAAATGGGATGAAGATAGAGCAAAACTAGGCAAACATAAAAAGTTTGATACTTTGTGGAGTGGTCCTTACATCATCAACAAGTGCAAGTAAAGAAACTCCTTTCAAATGTCCAAAATAGATGGAGAACAACTACCTAATCTATTGAATGGAATCCATTTGAAGCCTTATTTTTTACCCTTGTTGTCCATGTCTTGTATATACCTTATTTTGGTGTGTTTCCTTTATTATGTTTATTTTCCCAAAGTGCTTTGGAGTATAGTGTTTCCCTTTCAGGTGTTTTCTTTCCTTTTATTGGCTGTGTGTGTGTCTCTCCAACTTGTGTGTTCAGCCATGGCTTGTTTTTTCAAATATTGTTTTCCTTGTGTGACTCCATGCCTAATGGGAGAATTTAGGTGACTAGTCTTATGACATAGCGGGCATGTCTCCCCTAAAAATCTCCAAAATGTTGACCATTTTCTACATGACCAGTTTGTGTTTTCCCTTTGGCTCTTTCATTTTTCCCTTATTCATTTTTTGTTTTTGGTCACTTGCTTTGTTGCTTGTCTTATCCATTTGGCCTTTCTTGGTTTGGTCTCTTCTCCCTTGGTCTTTGTATTTTCCCCTTGTCTTGTTTGACTTAGCCTTTCGTGCTTTGTTTTTCCTTGAAGTACCCTTCAAAAAATGTTCTGAAGGGCCACTTCCATTCTAAGTGCCCTTCAAAACTTTTCTGAAGGGCCTTTCTTTCCTTGCCTTCCCCCCAAGTGTCCCTTCAGACTTTTTTGAAGGGTATTTTTTGTCCAAGTAACCCTTCAAAGATGTTTCAAAGGGCACTTTTTCACCCAAGTGTCCCTTCAGAGTTTTTTAAAGGGCATTTTTTGTCCAAGTAACCCTTTAGAGATGTTTCAAAGGGCACTTTTTCACCCAAGTGTCCCTTTAGACTTTTACAAAGGGCACTTTTGTCCAAGTGACCCTTCAGAAAAGTTCTGAAGGGCACTTCTTTGTCCAAGTGTCCCTTCAAAATTTTCTACAAGGCACTTTTGTCCAAGTTACACTTCAAAAAAAAATTGAAGGGCACTTTTTCACCCAAGTGTCCCTTTGAATTTTTTTTAAGGGCACTTTTGTCCAAGTGACCCTTCAAAAAACTTTTGAAGGGAACTTTTGCCCATTTTCTCCAAGGTTACCCTTCAATATTTTTCCTGAAGGGCCCTTTCTCTTTGGAAATGCCCTTCATAATTTCCTAAAGGGACATTTTGCCTTTTCCTAAGTGTCCTTTGAGAAAGGTTCCTAAAGGAACTAGCCATTACCCAAAAGCCAAAATTACTGAAGGAATTCCTTCAGATAAATTGTCTGAATGAATTACTTCAGGAAAACTAGATTCCCATGACATGCTACAGGACGTCAAATTTGATGCAGCCAACTAGCCATTGAGTTCACATTGGTGATGTGCCATAGGACATCAAATTTAGGGTGGCCAACTAGACATTAGGGTGCAACTTGGTGACATGATGTAGGATGCCAAATTTCATACCCAAAGTCTTCAAGAAAGAAGTGACATCACTAGGAAAACATGAATGACTCTACAGTGTAAATCAGGTTTCCCAACATGATTGACTTATGACTTTTATAATTAGAAGCAATCAAAGAACTCAAAGGAGAAAACAAGGAGTAAACCCATTTAGAAAACATGAAAGGGTCTTAAGCAAAGCAAAATTAGGTTTTCAAAAGAGCTTTGCTTATTAATTTTATAAGTAGAAGCAATTAAAAAAACCTAAAAGAGCAAGGATAGTACAAATCAGGTTTCCCAACATGCTTGACTGATAGGTTTTATAAGTAGATCCATTCAAAAGGATTGAATGGGTTTGCAGTATAAAACATGGAAGATTTCAGGAAGAATCTAAGGTTCATAGCAATGATTCGAGTCATTTCTTATGGAATGTCATATCACCATTGGTTTTGCAGTGATCTTGGTCATTTTAAGAGGGCAAATCAAAGAGAAGGACAAATTCCAATTGAATGAGAGAACAACTAAAATCAGTTTCACCAAAATGGTGATGGCAAACCATTTTGGAGGCTTCTATTTTGGTACCCATGATCTCTCTCTTCTCTCCCTCTTTTTCTATAAATAGGACCCTTGGGCTCTTATTTTGTCATCCATAGATAGTATAATGAATCCCTACTATAATGTTCTACCATTTTCTTGCCTTTGAGTAAAGAAGCATAAGTCTATTTTATTTCTAAGTTCTAGGCATTTTCCTCATCATGCAAAAGACACAGAGTGACAGCAAGTGATGTTTTATCCTTTTGTTCTCTATCCTTCATGATTTTGAGCAAAGAGTTGATCCAACAGGTCATGTAGAGTGCATTATAGTTGTATGAGATTTTGCACGTGTAACCCTTTTCTAAATTATACCGGTTGTCTTTCCAGTTACTTACCTTGTGTGATCTCATTCATTTTGTCTCTACATTGAAATACTTATGTTGTAATCTTCTAGAGCTTGAGGTATAGACTATATTTTGATGTATTGTGCATAATTATAGGGCATGCATGTGGATACTAATTTTTGGTGTATCATTGTTTTAGACTAGGATTTTCATTTATGTAAACTTTTGACTCTTTTCACTCATACAAACTAGTTCAACAATTTTATTGCAAAAAAGCTAATACAGGGAGCTAACCCTTTCAAACTAGAGGTTTATTTCCACTTATAGGCACACCCACAAGGCTGGAAATGTCCCAATGTTTCCCAAATTTGGAGGAGTCATAAACATCCCTCTTCTAGGGTGCAAGATTTGAAGACAACAAAAACCTACTTTTAACATGTTTCAGAATGATGAGGCCATTATTTAATATATGGAGGCAAGAAATTTATGCCATCTAGAGATCACAAGAAAGGATTTTCTATCAATTTATGTGAATTAGTATACTTTGGAGAACAAGAATTATTGAGGACTCAAGATGATGATGAAAGGTCAGAATAATAAGAGGAGTTCTCCATAGAGCCAAATGAAATCCCATTCAACCTCGCTCAATTAGAAGATTATCTAGACATTGATATCGAGTTGCCAGGAATTGTTGTCTTTGACATGCCAAAGATCAAATATCCCCCTTATCTACAAGATCAATCTCCTTCACTCATTAAGGATGTAATAGAAATAAACATTGGAACTGAATAAAAACCAAAGATTGTGAAATTGGGGGCATCTCTTACTCACTCAGAGTGCGAAATCCTTATTACACTACTCAAAAAAATTATTAATGTCTTTGTATGGAGCTAAAAAGATATGCCAAGCTTGGATCCTTCATTAGTAGTCCACCACCTTGATGTCCACCCTAATGCCAAACCCATCAAACAAAAATTACGTAAGATTCATCCAAAGGTGGCATTGCTTGTCTAGGAAGAATTACAAAAATTCTTGGATGCAGATCTATTCACCCCATCGACTAATCTAATTAGATATCCAACATTGTCCCTATTTCAAAACTTCAAGGTGGAATTTAGATATGTACTGAATTTTAATAGATGAATAAGGCATGCCCCAAAGATGATTTCCCACTTCTCAATATCGATATGATTATAGATTCCATAGATGGATATGAAATGTTGTCCCTCATAGATGATTTCTCAAGATATAATCAAATCAAGATTGCCCTTGAAGACCAATACAAAATAACATTCATCAACCATGGGGCACATTTTGCTAACAAGTCATGCCTTTTGGCCTCAAAAATGCAGGGGCAGCCTACCAAAGAGCAATGACTATCATCTTTCATGACATGATGCATGATATAGTGGAAGATTATGTTGATGATATCCTAGGGAAGTCTCACTAACAATCTAAACATCTTGTACTCCTCTAAAGAATTTTTGAGAGACTACGAGAATATAAGGTATGGTTGAATCTTAAAAAGTGTGTCTTTGGTGTAATATTAGAGAAGTTGCTAGGGTTCATTATATCAATAAGAGGTATTGAGGTGGATCCAGCAAAGGTTTGAGCCATAACTGAAATGCCAAATCCATGAAAACTTAAGCATCTTCATAGTCTTCAAGGCAAGCTTTAGGCTATCAGGCACTTTATTTCATAGATCACTAATAAATGTCATCCCTTTACTCACTTGTTCAAGAAAGGGGCAATTTTCCATTGGAATGAAGAATGTCAAAAGGTTTTTGAAAGTCTTAAATAGTACCTAGAAAATCCACCTATTTTGTCTCTACCAATTCTAGGTAGGCCTTTTCTCTTATATATCTCTGCTACACCATATGCCATTGGTGCCTTGCTAGCACGACATAATGATCAAGGAAAGGAGTAGGCTATTTATTACCTTAGTTGTACATTGATATCATATGAGCTAAATTATACATGTGTTGAAAGGGCATGTTTAGCTATAGTCTTTACATCATAAAAACTCTAGAATTATATGCTTAATAACCAAGTACAACTAATTGCCAAGATATATCCCTTAAAATATCTCTTATCCAAGTCAACATTAACAGGTTGAGTACCAAAATGGATCGTGTTGCTTTGTGAGTTTGACATTGAATATATCCATCAAAAAGTTATAAAAGGATAGGTCATCATAGATCAACTGGTGGAAGCTCCATTGGAATTAATTAAGCCCATTATCACCCCCTTTCTGGATGAGTCCATCATGAACACTTCACGGGTAGAAAGTTGGAAGTTATATTTTGACGACTTGTTTACTAATAATGGGTCAGGGGCGAGAATTCTTCTAGTCACCCATCAAGGTGATCTTATTTCTAAGGCATTTCATCTTGCCTTCCCCTGTACAAATAATACTTTAGAATATGAAGCCCTCCTAGTAGGACTCCATCTTGCTATCCAATGGAACATCCAACATTTATAGGTATTTGGGGACTCTCAACTAATTATCAAATAGGTGAATGAAGAGTTCCAAACAAAGGATGAGAAGTCATTCCCATATAAACAATTGGTGGATCAGTTAAAAACCAATTTTCAATCCATCACATTTGAACAAGTACCATGAGAAAAAAATAAGGCAACTAACTCCATGGCCACCCTTGGCTCTCTCATTGACCTTCCTAAAGATGTCTTGGAAGGTAATTTTTTGATTGAGAAATTAATTACCCTAGTGCATCAATCATTAGATCCTCTCCAAATTTACATTATTGATAATCCCAATTTTCCCTGGTACCATGATATCTATTGGTACCTTCATGACAATACCCTTCCCCCTAACCTTAATCACCACCAATGTAAAGCCTTCATCCATCAAACTATCCATTACGCCATCTTAGGCACCATGCTCTATCGAAGAGGTTATGGCGGAACCCTGTTAAGATGTCTAATGTTAGATGAGGCTACTAAAGCCATCAAAGAGGTCCATGATGGTATCTATGGAGGGAATATCAGTGGAATGGCTCTAGCTATGAAGCTCCTCTAAATAGGACATTGTTGGTTGACCATGAAATAAGACACCTGTAAGTACATGTGAAAGTTTAAGGCTTATCAAAAGCATGGGAATCTTATTCATGCACCAACACAAGAACTATAACCTATCATGATTCCATGGCCTTTTTCTAAATGGGGCCTTGATCTGATTGGGAAAATCAATCCTACTTCCTTGAATGGACATAAGTTGATTATAACAGCTACAAAATATTTTATTAAATGGGTAGAGGCAATACCACTAACTTACACAACTAGCCTCCAGTTATAAAAATTCATCCTCAATCAAATTTCTTGCTGCTTTGGCATCCCCACCAATATCATCTCAGATAACAGCAAATATTTCAAGAACCAAGATGTTGAGGCATTATGTAAAAAGTACCATATCATGCAGCATTTTTCATCCCCTTACTATCCTCAAGGCAATGGTCAAGTAGAAGCAATAAACAAGACTCTAATTAAAATTTCGAAGAAAATTGTCAATCAAGCAAGGCATAATTGGCATACTCAACTATATCCAAATGTATGGTCTTATCATACCAATGTCTGCACACCTACAGGGGTCACCCCCTATGTCTTGGTATATGGATCTAAAGCTATATTACCCATGGAAGTAGAACTCCCTTATCTTCATCTCTTTCTATATGGCATAATCATTGATCATAATCTCCAACAAGAGTGCCTACAAGAATTAGAACACCTAGATGAAAAATGACAACAAGCCTTGAATCACCTATGGGCATATAAAAATAAGCTTTAAAATCATTATCTCAAAAGGATTTAGACTCGAGAGTTTGAAGTATGTGACCTAGTCCTTGAAGAAAATTAGAAGAATGCTAATGCAAACAAAGACAATAAAGGAAAGTTTGAAGAAAATTGGCTAGGACCCTATATTATTATTGCCAAATGTAGCTCGAGAGCTTACAAGTTGGCCATGATTGAAGGGGAAAAATTGGATGATCCCATGAACATCATGTACCTCAAGTGATTTTATGTCTAGCAGTGGCATCCTCTTTTTATAGGACTACCCATCCATATTTCCATCGAGTCATCCCTAATCAGTCTAGAAATAAATTAAAAAAAATCCTTCCAATGGTGAAAACTAGCTCGCTAATGCCTTGGGTAAGTACCGTGGTGAAAACCAATTCTCAATGACATGGTAAGGATAACCTGGCCCTGGTCTCAACAAGTGGAAATTTTCACCAAGGATTAACATTTTAACAACAAGGACATCAAGGGCTACCCATGGACCATTTGTTGGAGGGACCCTCTTAAGTCATCTATTTATCCTTGGAGATAATATATATATCCCTAAGACCCATCATCATTCATAATCCCTATCCACTCCCTTCGATAAATTCTCTATGACAAACACGTCTCCTTTTAGCCTTAGCTAGGTCATAATGCACCTTTTCCATCCATGGCTATTATTCCATCTATCCTCCCCACTATCATTATGGAGGGTTATCCTAAGAAGCGGTCACTATGATTTTAATTCCTAAAAGGTTGTCCTGACCCCTATTTTTCTGTGACCTATGATTCAAACCTTGCCATGGACTAAAATTCTTGGGAACCCTATATACCCTATACATAGTACCTATATCACCCTCACCTCATCCTTTCATCCAAGGCCATCATTTATCACTACATCATTTTAACTTGTTATCCTCATCTATTGATCCATCATCTACCAGCCAAAACTACATTGGCCTAAGGTCTTTTCAGACTATGTAGGCAATACTTGGTCACATTTTCATGCCCAAGGATAGCTTATCCACTATCTTCATCATCTCTTCATCATACCCATATTTCTCCATCCTATCTTGAGTTTGTTCATATATCATCCTCATCTTCCAAATCATTTTGTGTAAATATTATTGGTTGTGCATGTATGGGTGTTGTATGAGCATGAATATCATTGATGTGTTTTCTTCAAGTTCATTTGTATGTATATGTGTGTGTACTATTTTTGCATAATAAATAAAGTTTATTATGAGAAAGAGGATGGCATGGATGACCATTGAATTTCATCTTCAAATGGATCATCCCTTTTAAAATGGAGTTCCCCTCACACATCTTTACTATAATACCAAAGTCCTTTTATGACCATTGGCATATCTCATAAAGATGCAACATTAAAAAGGATTACATATACTCCTAGATTGACAATATTCCTAAAGAGGCAATTACCATCCCCAAACCAACCTTAAGCCAATACCTAAACCATTTTACCCTACCCATCCTCTACCTCTATGGTATAGGAGCATTCCTACTAGGGGAAATCATTGATCTAAACAAGGAATTAATCTATCTCTACACATAAACTATGTAAATAATGATCTTGTCTCACATGAAAATCTAATCATAAATAATCCATCACATCTCATAATTGTATACATCAAATAACACATAAATAACTATAATATATCAATGATAACACCAATATGCATCCATCATTAGATCTATAAAACATTTGCATCCATCATACATTAGGAAAAAACAATTATCCATGTTATCTAAGATCTAACCATCATATGTCCATATGCATTAATAAACATCACTAGGGTCTATCATCATCAAATAACAACATCACATAACTCATAATAAATGTAACACATGTCCATTATAACTCATAAGATAAGAATCTAAACTAATAAATACATCTCAACAAATAACTATATTACACATGTCAACATGGGATCAATACCAAAATATATAAATATAATTACATGAGCCCATGAGCTATACAAATAATCCCTTGTATAAATACAAAGAATGCCCAAAATAAAGTCATGGTTGTGGTGAGGGAGGTAGCCTCAATCCTCTGTTCCTCGATAGCTACCTCACAGAAGACTGACTCACTCAAAAAGATCTTACTCATCTCTCAATAGGTACAACACCCCCATATAAAGACCCTGATATAAAGTCCTATAATATTGGGCCTCTCAAGTAAGTATCATGATCTGACTCATCATGCCCATCATGCCCTACCCCTATAAACCCTCATCAATAGCATCGTGGGCCCTCTCAGATATCACTAGTTGGCTCTATAACTCCTATATCCATGTCTATAATTGTGTCATCTGACCCAAAATCCCTTCCACTTGGCCCTATAATAATGCTATCTGCATTTGTGCCTACTCAAGCTGGATATCCCTCTAACTCACTTAGGCATGTAGACTAGTAATCTAGGCATCCCTCTATTATACCTATCCATGAAGTGCCACTACATGTCCCTATATTTGGGCTAACTCCCTGTCTCTCTAGGTAATGTGGGCCTATAAAACTAAGATCTCTCCTCATGCCTAGGTCACCTACCCATCCTCTTGAGTCTATAAAGTTTGTAACTAGGTATGGAGCTGGTCTCACTCTTGGGTGATTCCCTTGATCTCTCCAATATGTGCCTAAATCTCTACCTATAGGCTCATTACCAAGGCTTCATCCTCTATTCATCTAGGTGGGTGAGATGGCCCTACTCCCCCAATTGATTGGACCGATAGACTATAGGTATCTCTTGGAAGGACATGTGTTGCTATCAGTGCTTTCCCTTGACCATCATCCCCATCAACATCCATAGCATCATACCCTCCTCTTCCTCCCTCCTCTACCTCTTGTGTTGGCACCTATCTCCTCTAAGAAGCCCATTGGTGAATCCATAATCATGTTACTAACACTCATTGCACTGCCCCTCTGAACACCATGTTGCATCAAGTCTCTCCATCAGCCTCCTCCAACAAGGTTTTTCATTCTTATTACATGCAAATATATGCTCAGGGGAAGGCACATCTTGAATGAATCCAAGTTGGTACTATACATAGTCAAGCCTATATCTCTCTATAATATAGTCTCACCTGCCAATAATGTAACATAGAGTCAGCATGAATTGGGTACATACCTTGTCCACCATCCAAAAGTTATCCCCATGTATGGCATCCATGTAATATGGTTAGGATGGAAAGTGTTGATAGCCTCCCTATAATACATCATATCTCCCAAATGTCTAAGAGATAATCCCACCACCATGCACCATCTGAATACCATGGCTACCTAGGCTCCAAACCTGCTAGTGTCCCCAATGGCTACTGGATAGTTATGTGCTTCTAACTCCATATCTAAAGTGGTAGAAATGATGGCCCAAAACTATGAGCTCCCATGTATGCACCTAAGTGTAGCTCTATATATAAATGTGCTAAAACCACTGGTATTCATACAAATACTCTATGGTCATGAACCATATTGGCCACTACATCTCCTAAGCCCAAGTGGAACCATCTCCCACTCTTTTCTGATAATAAGATGCTGAACACAAGATCCATCATGACTAGTGTAAGTCTATCTAGAGTGCCCTCCAATCAACACTAGTCTAGATCGATTGATCCATCATGAACACTAATCTATAAGCTACCACCCAATCGTTACACTACTCACATTAGTGTACAAGATCTCCAATAGATCATCATGCTAGTCATAGGTAGATGGAAAATCCTATACACATCCTCAAGGGTGACTATCATCTCACCCATCATAAAATGAAAGGATTTGGTCTCAGAATGCCACCTCTCTACCAATATTGTGATTAGTAGTCAATCTATCCTAATCAATGGCATCATCACCACATCATGTAACTCTATCAACTCTAGGACACCATACTCCTCTAGTGTCACTTGACACATCTCATGTAGAATTTATGGATGATGAGACCATGAAGCCAAGATCCCCAAACACTCTTATACCACACCAATAATACACTATCATCATCACTCTCACCTACATCATTTACCTACCTAATCCTTACCCACACCCTATCAAGTAACCTCACTTATCCTACATTCTAACCTCCCCACACTAACTACCCTAAAACATATGACCCCATCTCACATCCTAAGTCCTATGTCCTTATGAACACTAATTCCTAACTAACTCCCCTAACACTCACTTATCCTACCTCATATCTAATTTTCCCCTTCCTAACCCAAGCCTTAGCCATCTAAACCCCTCTCATAATCCTACTACAATTTTCACAATCTCATTACTTTCCTAGTAGTGGTATTGCAATACTGATACTACCTATTAGTGGGATTGCAATTCCACCACTAACAATCATAGAATTGTAATCCCATCATTCCCTACTCATAGGATTGCAATCCCATGATTCCCTATTAATAGGATTGTAATCTTATGATTCCCCATTAGTGATTTTACAACCCTACAATTACTTTTTAGTGGGATTACAATCCCACTATTCCCCACTATTAGGATTGAAATCCCACCATTTATCCTGATGATCCCACCATTCTTTTGGTAATATTACCATTCGTGTCGACAACCCCATGATTGTGGGCAAAATTTGCAATCATAGGATTGCAAACCCATAAAAACCCATGGGTTTTTCTTCCTAAATATATCCTAAAATTCATCTAAAACATTCCAAAAGACACAAAAACTTAATTCACAACATAATTAATTATCAGTGGTCCTACCTCTGGCTCCCTTTGGTGCACATGAACCCGTTCTCTATGGTGTGAAGCTTGAGGGATTCTATCCATGGTTGTCACTTGAGATTTGGATCTTTTAATAGTAAGGTATGCAAATGAGCCTCCTAATAGCCCCCCTAGCCTACATCAACCCCCCTTCCCTCATACTCCCTCTCCATTTTCTCCCCTAAACTAATTCCATCCCTTCCACCATCTACCACCATCCCTACTAACATCTTGAAGGCATGACATACCCATCCCTATTAATTTTTTTCATTTTCCCACAATATCAAGGCATACCAGCCTGGGTCCATTTTCTAACCTTGAACACTTCACTATTAACATCTCAGACATCATTTTATCCCTATCCCAAAAGTGGATTTCCATTTTAAAAATCCCAAATTTTACAATAAGTAGCTCATTATTATCCATTGTCACTTACAACCCCTATCCTCTCTTTTCAATCCTTTCAGAGTATGTGTCTTTGCTTTTGGACCCATTGTTAGCTTGAATTTTAATCAAATCACCCTTTTATCACCAGATCATTTTCTAGATAAATTGTCTACTATCTAGACCCATCACTCAAGCCAATTGCTTATCCCAATATAGAGCATCTCTGTGATCCACTAAAGGGTATATTTTACCCCATCAACATCATCATTTTCCCACCCTAGGATGTTTTAATCAAGTCACCATTTGGGTCAGATTGTCTCCTTGCATGCTCCCTCAAGGGGGAACCACATCTACATCCTACTCACAACTAATAATCATCCATACTACAATTTTTATTTTAAATATCATTAATTCATGTACTTGCAACCCTTTCAAAGTGGGGTAAAATGTATGCACTAAAATGTGCTCAGCCTACTAATTATACCAATTCCTACTAATTTAGCCTAATTTCCCTACTTCTTAGTCACACTAACCCTTGGCCTAATACCCATAACCATTCCAATATCCCATATAACCTTTATCCTAGCCTAAAACCAATTAATCCCATCATTAAACCCCTAAATAAGACCTATTACCTACTTACCTACCCCCTAATATAACTAGCCAATTTAAAATTCAAGAAAACCCTAACTACCCACCCACCACCCTACACTAGCCTTTCTTAAACCTCTAAAATCCTATGAAGAGATTTATAGAATTAGAGAATTCTATAAATCTCTCTATTTAGCTCTTTCCCTCTAGAATTTTCTATTCTAGAGGATTCCATGGAATTAAAAATTCCATGGAAAATCCTCCACCCTAGATCTTGATGGCCCAAATTCAAATATGGACCATAGATCTTCCTCCATAAACCTATAAAACTAATTCACCTCTCCTTGATCAAGGTAACGAATAAATGCAATGAAAAATGAATGAAATAATGCACAAGTAAATCATAAATAATCCATTAGCACTCCCAAAAAGCCATTCAAGCACTCACAAGACCAACATCCACATCCATAGTCCCTTGGAAGCCATTGTCAAGCAACCACAAGCAATTCAACAATCAAGTCTTCAAGCTTAATCACACAAGTTTCAAGTCTTGTAATGGAGTTATGAAAAGGTAGAAGTGATGGTAAGAATGTTCTAACTATTCTAATTTACTTTCTCTATCTATTCATATTGGTGTCATTAGTTTTGGGTTGTATTATCATTTTGATAATATTTCAAGAATCCTAAAATTGGTGCATAGTTATATTTCATATGTCAGATAAATTATGCATAATCTACCTTTTTGAATGTTTTTCAATTTGTCAGGATCTTGACCCATATTTTGACAGTTATCAAACTTTTCTCATTGGAAAAACAAGCCCCATTAGACACTTTCACCTCAATGGATATTTGAGTGGCTGTGTACAAGCCTATCAGGTTCATACTCCTGAAAAAAAAACTTTTTGGGCTCTGACTCTTGCTTAAACACCCACTGAGTGTCTGATGTTTGCTGAAACACCTATTGGTTTTTTATGACTACTCAAACATTTGTTGAGTTTTGATGTTTTATCATGCACCTATTAGGTTTTGATACCTATTTAAACAAACCCTAGACTCTAACACTTATCAGGTTCTAACACCTATATTTTCACTTATCAAGTTTGATCCCTGCATTTACACACCTCAGATTCTAACACTTACATTTGCACACTTTCATCTAGAACTTCAAATGTGCATAACTTTCAACCTATTGATACATTTGAGGTGCCATTTTTTTGAAAGTGTGTGTTTTTTTAATCTATATGCATTGGTATTATATTTTTTCCTTTTAAATTTACACCTCTTCATATTAATTAGGGTTTCTCATCATATTATTTTAGCACATACTTCCTTTCTACATCACAAATCTTAGTTTCATTCCAATTCTTACACCATTCAACTATCACAAGTGAAAATTCAAATTGAAAATTATCTTGAGGATATTAGTCTTCCATCGAATCATGATAAGTATAGAAAACCAAACTGAAACCCGACGTAAAGAAGGTGAAGTGGTATAATCAAAGTGATGAACATTATGGTTTATTCATATGGGTACCCATAACAAAGAAAGGGTTAGAAATACAATGCTAAGCCAAAAGCATCAAAATATTCCTCCTCTTCAGATGGTAAATCCAAAAAAGAGTGACTCACATATGGATATTATAAGAAATATGGGCATGATGAATCTAAATGTATGAAGAATCAAATTGACCAACTAAAAAAAATGCTCGAGAAGCACAACATCAATATCCCTGATTCTTTCAATCAGAGTTTATCAATACATGAGTCTTTTAAGAATAAAGATAGTAATAAGGGAAAAGATAAAAGCAAATCACTTGATGAAATTTCATCTTAGCCTTCCACATGGTTAATTGACTTTTGTGCATCATACCACATGGCTTCATCACAAGACATGTTCTCTTCCTTGGAGTCTTGTTTTATGCCCTCCATCTTGTTGGGTGATGATACTTACACAAAAGTTATTGGGAGAAGATATGTTGAATTGAATAATGGGACATTTCATGATGTTCTATGTCTTCCCTCTTTATCCAAAAATTTCATATCTATTTACCAGATCACTTACATCGGTTCAAAAAATAAAGTTGAGTTCACACTTAATTATGTGGTCGTAAGGGAAGCAGACAATGACTCCATTATTGCATTTTAGAAAGTGGGTCACCAGTCTAGATTACATACTTTCTTACATTTTGATCCTAATTAACCCTCTATGTCATGTCCCCTTTTCAATAAATTTGATGTGGAAAAATTGGCTAATTGAAATATTTCTACAACTCTATTCACTAGTTATTATTCACTAGTACTATTCACTATCACTATTCATGGTGACATGGCATGTGATGTATGTGATGATGTAGTAGTGAGGTGGCTTATGGATGAGGTGGAATTGTTCATGGGGGTCCTCACATGGGGTCAAGTGTAGTTCATGGAGTGGGGTGTACCTCTCCACTTAAGGGATAAGTCTAAAAATCACTTTGTTGACCACTTGATGTTGTCCTTGGTGAGAAATGGAAAAAAGAGAAGCATGCACATTTTATTGTGAGATTCATGATGTGGGTGTGTGGAGAAGTTAAAATGAGGTTGGGTACATTATTTTAGGTATGTGGGCAAATGGAGGAATTATGACATGTTACCATCATTGACTCCCCTTCACATGGGTGATAAATAGGCACCATTATGAGAACATGAGAGAAAGAGGAGACTTTGTCAAAAGTGGGAATTTTATTCTGACTCTTGCACATGAAAAAGCTTATAAAAATTACAATTTCTCCCCCTATGAGGAATATTTAACCCCATATTCTCTCTCTTCAGTATTCTCTCTTTATCTCTCTCCTTTGTGAAATGATATATTAACATTTACTTCCCTTGGTAAAATCTATCTATTTACCATTATAGTTTATCTTATATAGGTTTGATGCACTTGTAATTCAGCTATAGAATTCAAGGATGAAACCCCTTGTATTTCCTTGATGATTAGTGGATGAAAACCCATTGGTTCCATAATTAGAGGATGGAAACCCTTTGGTTCATGAGGGTGATCTCATTAAGAGATTGCAACAAAGCTTTAAGAAGATCTAGTTTGTGTGTGGTTTGTGTAGTTGTTCAATATGTGTGTGTATTTCATATTTCACGTATTTACATAAATTTTAAATATATCATTTGGTGATGTTCTTTTCTTGTATTATTCAATTTAAATCCATTTCCATATTTGTTGAATTTCTCATATTACAGTTACAATAATTTCTTCTTCCATGTATGTTGAGCTTGAGTCTATTTCCATACTCATGGTGTTTGGATTCATAAAATTTAAGTATGTTTATATAATATCCCATTTGGGGATATTATACTTAACTATGTTTCTTGCTCATTCAGATAAGGTGAGTAAATTATGGCATGAATGATTCAACCATCTCAACTATAGCTACCTAGAGCAACTAAATCATCAAGACATAGTTTCAGGGTTACCACGAGTTAAGTTCTTTATGGTGTTTTCCAGGGTTGCATACTTGGTAAGCCTCATGAGGTGAATTATGACAAGGGAAAATCATGGAGAGCTAAACAACTATTGGAGATTATCCACAGTGACATTATTGGTCTATTTCTAAAACATTCATTCAACAAAACAAAGTACATGTTTACTTTCATTGATGAATTTTCAAGGTACACAAGGGTGTATTTTCTTAAGAAAAAATCAAAG
This sequence comes from Torreya grandis, assembly GCA_037957365.1. Taxonomy (NCBI): domain Eukaryota; kingdom Viridiplantae; phylum Streptophyta; class Pinopsida; order Cupressales; family Taxaceae; genus Torreya; species Torreya grandis. Next base: position 7,754,673 of record JARHVA010000006.1, read on the forward strand.
GTATTTGACCATTTTTAGGAAATCAAGGTGCTTGTATAAAAATAGTCAGGTAAAGTCATAAAACAATTTCACACCGACAATAGTGGTGAGTATGTCAATAACTATTTTGAGCAATTTTGTACTTTAGAGGAAATTAAACTATAGAATATGGTTTCATATAGTCTTCAACATAATGGTGTTTCAAATCAAAAGAATATGTCCTTAAAAGAAATGGCCAAGTGAATGTTACACTCCAAGTCTATTGCACCTTAGTACTGGGCCAAGGCCATCAACTGTGCATATTATATCTAGAACTGAGTTCTTCATAAATTATTGAAGTGAGTCCCTCATTTTGAAGCTTAGAGTGGTCAAAAACCCATAGTGGAGCTCTTTAAAGTGTTTAGAGTCATTCATTTTGAAGCTTGGAGTGGTCAAAAACCCATAGTAGAGCTCTTCCAACTATTTATATCTCCTATTATGGCCCCCATTCCTAAGAATAAAAGTAAGGTAATGTAACCTCATAGTCATTCTTACAAATTCATTAGATATCTTGAAGGTGTTAATGGATATAGGATTCTCCATCCCACCCATCATGAGTTGTTCATTAAGAGGAGTGTTCATTTTTTAGAGGGTCCTTCAAACTCCACACTTGAGACCTCTTAGCCTTCCTTGGATGCACTGGGATTTGATGGTTCAAATCCACCTAAAAAACTTCTTGATGATTTAGATTCTTCTTATAGTTTTGATGATGAAAGTAGTGATGAGTATTCCCCTCTTCCACCTAGAATATCTTCGCAAGATAAGGAATCTCCTCTTGACTCTCTGAGCACTAGTCCTATTTGGGATAAATAGATACTATAAAGTGTTAGCCAATGGGATGGATATCCATTAGACAATAGGTGAACCCATTCACAATTCCAAGATGCCCCACATGTTTTCACTACATATGCTTCTGATCCATAATGGTTTCATGAGGCATTGGGAAATCTTGAGTGGGATACTACTATGGAAGAGGAGTATATTCCCTTGTAGAGGAACAACACTTGGGATTTAGTTCCACTTCGTAAGGGAAGAAAACTTGTTTGATGTAAGGGAAATATACTAAACAAAATTTGTAGAAGATGGGCACATAGACAAGTTCAAATCACATTTGGTAGCAAAGGATTTCTCTTAGGTAAGTGTCATTGACTATACCAAGACATTTGCCGTAGTTTCCAAAATGAACTCAATCTGACTCACTCTCACCATTACTACAGTACATTGTTGGGATGTTCATTAGATGGATGTGAAGAGTGTCTTTCTTTATGGTGACCTCAAAGAATAAATATACATGGAGCAACCACAAGTATTTGTGGATTATTTTTCCTTATTTTTTGAACTTTAAAAATATATCAATGGCCTCAAACCAACTCCTTGAGCTTGGTATGCCAAGATGGAATCCTTTCTTCTTTTAGTTGGGTTCACTAAATATAATTCTGATCTGAATGCCTACATATTACAACATGATGATTTATTGTTGATTATGTTTCCATATATGGATGACCTATTTATCATAGGGAGTTCTTCCTCCACCATCATAATAGTGAAAACTATTTTATCTAACAGGTTCTCAATGACTAACTTAGGTTTGTTGTATTACTTCCTTAGGATTGAAATTTATCAGTATGACTCCAGGATCACTATTAGATAATCTAAATATAATCTTAACTTTTTTGCATGTTTTAAAATGGCTAATTATAAGCCAACTTTGACTCTTTTTTTATCTAGTGTGAAGTTTGAGGATAACTGTCCATCTTCTTTGGTTGATGATACCTCATATAAACAACTTGTTGGTAGTCTCATCTACCTTATGCATACTAGACTTGATTTTCATATGTAGTGGGCATGGTTTCTAGATTCATGCAGGGACCATATAAGTTACACTGGAAATCATCTATGTGGATTCTCCACTGCATTCAAGGTACTCAAAGTTTTTGGATTCACTATGGAGAAGGCATAGACATTGGTTTGATTGGTTATAAACATTTAGATTGGATGGGCAATATTCAAAATCATAAGTCTATTTTAGGATAAATTTTCTCCCTTAGTTTAGGTTTGATTAGTTGGTCAAAGAAGAAAGATAATACTATTTATTTATCTTCTATAGAGGTAGAATATAGAGGAATTATTAATTCTACTACTAAGACTATTTGGCTTCATAGGATTCTCACTAAGTTTGGCATCCAATTTTGATGACCAATATTCATCTTATGTAACAACCAAAGCACAATCCATATCTACAGGAATTCATTCCTTTATCAATGGATAAAGCATATTGATATTCACATGCATTTTATTCAGGAACTCATTCATGAGCAAGTTATTGATCTCTACACTACATCTAGACAACATGATAAGTTGCTGATGTATTCTCCAAACCCTTCAATGAGGTCAAGTATATTCATTTGTAGGTTCTTCTTAGGGTTCATGAAACTTCATTTTTTTCCTCCTATTGTGTATTATCACTATGTACTTTGGTATCTCATCAGGACTTTGTGCTAGGACCCAATTATTCTACCCACCTAATATATGCTTAAGGGGGGTGTTGGTCTACAGTTTTCACACTTATGGTTTTAGCAATATGGTCTAATTAGTTTGCTTAAGTTAATAATATGTCATTAGGATAAATGTACTTTAAGTCATTTTCTAATTTTAAGTTGATATAATTACCTTTTTAGGTGACCTAATTGCTCACTATATAATGTATCTTCCTATGTAATTTTTGGTTAATGGATGAATGTTAAAGTAACTTTTTATTGTGAAGACAAGCTTCTTCCACTTATGATTTGTTCTTCAGATTTTAATACTTTGTACATACTTAGCCTTATGTATTCAAATCTGGCCATTATATCCTTGATTGTGGCCCACTCTAACAAGCAATGTTCTTCCTAGGAAAATTAAGTATATCTAAATTAAGAAAACAAGCAATGTGTTTATAGTTAATTTGTAGAAATCACTTAGGATAGGTGAAAAAGAATAATTTATCCCATATATTTAATTATTGTGAGTGGCAAGGGTGGGCATTCATAAAAACTAAAGTTATTGGAAGATCTAACCTAGAAGTGCCATGTTCTTAATGGCAATGAGTTAGTACATCAATGATTGGCTGCTCCTTGACTATAATGGAGGCTATGGTAACATTATGATCTTCATATTTATTACCAAGAAGGAATGAAAATGGTTCTTACTATGTAAATGATATCCTAGCATTACCATCTATGGCTGAGGTATGCAAAGGAATGCATTAAAGATACACACTTTCAACTTTGATTTTCATTAGCATACGTCCTCTATCCATGACTACACACTAAAAGCTCATGCTAATTAGTTTAAATGCAAGATTGTCAAAAAGTGGGAGATCTTCCATTTTAAGTTTTTCTAATCCACTTATTTCATATGGGTAGCTATTTCAATGTTTTATTCTTTTGGGTTGTTCATATTTAAAGATGGGGTTTACATCATAGTGCTAACATTGAACTACTAGCCATCGTGAACATGCTCTTCAAGTAAAAATATGAAAGCATATGACAAGAATGGTTTAGGTGCAGAGGTTACATATTCCTCATCTAACTCTTCCAAAACTTAATATTCATCTTCTAGCTAACCACAAGGGGATTCAACATCTTCTTCTTGGGAAAGCATATCTCTATCCACTTACTTCTCAACCACTAAGTTGCTTACAACCTCCAATGTAACTTCACCATCAGACTCCTCATAATCACTAATGTTCTCAAAGAATGGATCATAATTGTAAGATGGAAAGTAATTAGTGTGCATGATCATTTTAGTATTAGGCCCAATTCCATCTTGGCATGTTCCATATTATGAAGTTGGGAACATAGTCCCATAGTTTAGATTACACATTATCTATCGATCATCCTATGTCATAAATGGCATGTAATTAGCAGAAACATCAAAATAATCTTGACTACCATCATAAATAAAATCTACCTAATGATTATACACTGAGTTAATAGGACCATAGGCATTAAAATAAGTATGGGCTCATAGACTAAATTGATTAAGCAATAGATTTTGAAATATGGCACATGAGGTTATGCATCTATCTAGTCATATAAGATACCATGAATATACAAATTTATCTAGGGAGAAAGGGTATAGGAAGTAAGCCATATTCTCATGTTGGATTTGAGTTCTAACTATGGCATATTTAAATGCTTGAAGGTGCTCCTTTGTAGTTTGGATCCCACTTGGTATATACTTTGAGCATAACTCATAGGGATCTTTAGGAAAATCATGAGAAGGCCCAATATTAACCAGACAGGAATGTCTACCTAACCAATCAAAGACCATTGGTGGGATATGAAACTAAGAAAAAGCTCTTAAAAAATAATAGATAAGTTTGAAAATCTAGTTCGGGCCCTCCTAGAGTCAATCTATTGAGAGGTATTTTGATGCACCAACTTAGGCAGGGATTGTTAGGTCCTATCTCTCTTGAAAGGAGATTTGTGTGAGAAAACATCCCAAGGTCTTTCTTACCAGATCTTGGTATGTTGGGTATCCCATTTAGATTATTTTGACCATTCCATATAAAGGGCATGTTAGAAGTATTTCAAACTAACCATATGAGAACCAATGCCTAGGGAACTAGCATACATATTAATCATGAACTATAACTATTTCAAACATGTTTAATGCACACATAGATATAATAATGTAACCACAATGATAAATATAGATTGAGCAATCAAGATCGGCATTAATAATAGATTGCATTCAATGACACCCAAGGTCTAAACTAAAAAAATTATAAAAGAAAGGGAGAGAAAGAGAGAAAATAAATTATACTACCATAAAGATGAAACTAAATAGTCTAATTGAATAAGTCTCATATAAACCTATCCTTAGTTGAGCCAGATCTAGCATCACTCTAACTAAAGGATGGTGTGAGAGTCTGTGGAAGAGTTACTGAGAAGGAAGCAAACCATAACCTCCATAAAAATATGCAAAAAATAGATGCAAGCCTCCACAACACTTATAATATCAAGATAAACATTTTTTATTAATAAATAATGGGATTTGGGATAATCTTTCAATTATAGGCTTCACTTGCATAGTAGTAAGGAAAAGACTACTCTAAAAAAGCATAAAAATATTTGGCTAACTATAGAGAACTAGACATTTTGGTCCACTACTCTATCACTAAAACTAAAAGGAGCCAACCCTTTCTAAGTCTTTGGGTGGTCCTTAAATAGATTACAGTCCATTGACCCAATGAAATTCTCCCTCTAAAAGTGGTTATAAATGTTTAATGTTTCCCACTACCAAGGCTCGTATTCAATGAACAAAAGCACTTTTCAAAATCACTAAATGATAAAACACTCCTTCCAAAGGTGATAGAAGACAAAATACTAATGACCGGCCCACTTTTGCACATGAGAGGTTATTGGTGACCACCTTGCCTTAAATATTGAACAAATTTTGACCAAATCTTATCAAAATATCAAATAAAACGTGTTACTTCCTTGTCAAAGGTAAAAGATATGAAATAAATTTATAAATATGAAGCAAAGTAAAAGAGTCCCATGATTAAAATGTTAACAGGGTTTGCATCTTATATTTCTCTCATTTAAGACTAGCACCAATGTAAATATGAAGAAACCATCTTTCCAATTCAATAAATGGCATCAAAAATAGAGCTGTGAATAAAAATATATGACTTAAAAACTAACATGTAGTCATGTTTAGCCACATCACCATCTTAAAAATATGATACAAGAGAAATTCATAGAACAAAACTTGAGCAAAACCTATTGTATCTTATATTTATAGAACACTCTTGACAATACTCTCAAAATATTACTTTTATTTTTGTGAAAAAATCAATTTAACACCTACACACTACACTTTACATGCATTCTAGTTGAAATTTGTTTGTGTTAAATCTTCTTAGGAGGGTCACTTCGCACCTTTAGATATTTTTAAAGGAAAATCTAATAGCTTCGAAACTAGTTGGGTTATATTCTCATGTCATCAAGGTACTACCATAGCCTGCTTTCTTCTGCCAAAAAATTTAAATAGTTTTGACCTCATTTCATTATGTGACCATAGGTTTTAAAAGTGTGCACAACCTAGATTTGAAAATTGGAAACATAAAATGACCAAGTATAAATCAGTGTAGAAACAAGTTTTGATGGTTGCGCATTTCATACTTAGGAAATGATTATTTTCAAATTTATTTACATTTACACTCTTACTACATATGGATATCATCATGCAAATTTTTAATATTATTAAATATCATTTAGTTTTGTGAAATTGGATTTGAATAGTGTGCATCGGTTAGATTTGGTCATTGGGAAGACAAAAATCTATTGGGAAGACAAAAATCTATGTAATGGTAAATTTTCATGACTGTGCATTTTCAAATGAAGAATAATTTAGTGAAAATTATTTCACAATTATATTATCCTTATATTTTTATATCTTCATGTAAAGTTTCATAATAAATGGATGCACTTTGACAGTGAAAAGCTAGGTTTGAAACATGTGTACTTGCTAGGTTTGGTCACTTGAAGAGCATCTAAATCAGTGCGAAGGTCAATTTTCATAGCTGCACACTTTGTACATGAGAGATAATTTTGTCAAAATTGTTTCACCATTATGTTCTTATATTTTGATATTATAATACAAATTTTCAAGAGAAGATAATGTTATTTAACCCTATGAAACTAGGTTCAAAGAGTGTGCATTGGGCATATTTGGCAATTGGAAAGATGCATAAAAATGCATAATCAAAATTTGAAGGTTACACATTTCACACTTAGGAAAATAATTTTCTATGAATTTATTTATGTTTTCACTCTCCATATTTAACTACCATCATGAAAAATTTCATGTAAAATTGACAATATTTGGTCAAGTGAAATGAGGTTTGAAGATTGCATAGTGGACAGATTTGGCAATAAGAAAGACATAAACTTGACTTAAAAATTATTTTAAATGTCAAATTTGATAGCTGCACATTTCATACTTAAATAACTAATTTTCTATGGATTTTTCCACATTTTCACTCTTACCACTTTTGGCTATCTCCATGAAAACTTTCAAAGAAATTGGATACAATTTGGCCCTAAGAAATGGGGATTGAAGAGTGTACACTGGCCAGATTTGGTAACTGGGAAGGCACATATAATGACTCTCAAGTATAAATTAATGCATAAACATGTTTTAATACTACACATTTAACATGTGGAAAGTAATTTCATGCAGCATTCTTCACCTTAATTTTTTCCACATTTGACTACCATCCCAAAAAATTCATGTGAAATGCACATGATTTGACCATGTGAAATGCCTCCTAAAAAGTGACTTGTAAGATTTGAAAACTGGAAGAACATAGAAATCAATGCATAAGCTTGTTTTAATGGCTGCACATTTAGCACATGGGAAATATTTTTCTAGGAATTAATTTACCAATGCATTATAATGACATTTGAATATCATCATGAAAAATCCCTATAAAAATGGACTTCATTAAATGGTGTGAAACTACACTTGAAAAGTGCCAAGTGGTAACAAATGGAAGTTGTATTATGCACCCAAAACACTTAAAAAGACTGCAACTGAAAGAAAAGCTAGGTTTCAAAGGGCACAAAAATAAAGAGGGTCCCTATTTTTAGTTTGAAACTGGGGCATGTTGTGCAAGCAAAAACACTTACCATTTTCATACCATTCCATCATACATTTTCTTGATCACCTCATTCCACAACTTATTATTTTGACCTATCGATTGATCAGTTTGTGCACCTTTGAAATGTGTTTTTTCCTTTTCATGTTTTAAAACTTTGACTCTAGTGCATGAACTGAACATCTATGATATAAATATCTTACTATCAACATCTACACTAAAACTTTTAAAATATAATAAATTATAAAATAACCAGATTCTTAACTACAATATGTTACTTAGCACAATTATTTTATACATGCTTTTGCTAGAGATCATTGGTAGCACAACTTAAGCCTAAAACCATTTACCTACCCTAGGAGAATGGTTCATTAAGGTCTCTAAGTATTAAAATGCCTTTTTATGACACTTTTGGATAATATATGGACCTTTCCATCTAATGCATAGTTTCCCTTGATGCATTACGAATCTAATGTCATATAACAAGAACTATTGATCTGGTTTAAATTTGTTTGATTACAGGCTACAATCATGCCAAGTATTTTGAATTTGTTTATTGATCTCTTATGTCCAATGTTCCCTTTGTTTATTTTCCTTCATTCTGGTAAAATCCAACAACTTTGATCGAATAAACTCTTGATCACCTAATTGTATTATTAGTGCAATTTGCAAGCTCAGTACTATATATTTCATAGGTATGATTGTTTCCATACCATAGCCTAACTATAATGGTGTTAACCATCACACACATTTTTATTTGGTTCTATAGGTCCATAGTATCATAGGGAAGCAATCCTCCTAGTCATCCCTCTGAACATTCTAGATCTTTGTAAGCATACTTTTTAGTACCTTATTTGATGCTTCTACTTGCCCATTTTCTCAAGGATGATAGGTCATGATTTTATGGTATGATATCATGAATTATTTGGTTAGATATTTTATGGTATTGTTTAGAAAGTGTTTTCCTCTATCATTAATCAGCTTTACAAGACACCCAAACTTGGTTATCATATTTTCATACAACAATTTAGTTGCATCTTTGGCACTACAACTAGGTGTCACAATAGCTTCTGCCCATTTTATAAAATAATATATTGTGGTTATTATATATCACATTATTTCACTTACTATATGGATTAATGGGCCCTATAAAATCAATACTCCAAATAGTTGTACAAATAACATTAGAAAAGAATTTCATCATGCTAAGTTAGTTTGCCTATACTTTGACATACATCATAGTGTTTCATGATACTGTGTGCATCTTGAAATAAAGTAGGCCACCACAAACTATTTTGAAATATTTTTCTCTTAGTATATTCTCATATGAAATGCCCTCCTACAATTCCTTGGTGCATTTCTTCTAGAAATTCTGGCCTTTCATATCCAAAGCTACTCTTCATAGAAAATCATCTTTACCCATTTTATACAAAAATACATTGATAATGTTGAACGACAAAACTCATGTGACTAATTTGTTTTTATCCTTTTGTGCATAGTGTGCAAGAAAACGCCTTACTCCAAAAAAATTGTTATGTCCTCCATGTTTTCTAGAATCGTAGTGACTCTAAATAAGTGAGCATCTAGTGACTCATCTTGTACCTCCTCTATCACTTCACCATTACGTATGTGACTTAAATGATCAAGTCCCAAATTTTATTTGTCTAGTTTCACATTGATCTTAAAATGAAATTATTGAAATAACATCAACCACTTAGATATTCACTTACCTAATAGAGGCTTATTCACTGAGTATCGTAAGGCTTGATGGTATGTGCAGAACTCAAATGGTGTAAAACCAATAAATAACATCTAAATTTTTAAAGAGCAAACACCATGGCCAAATATTCTCAGTCAGTGGTGGTAAAATTATTTTCTAATACAAAACAATTATGACTTATAAAGTGGATTGGGTGATCTAGACCATAATCCCCCTGTTGAGTTATCAGTATACCCACTACGATACCAGATGCATCTGCATGGACATGAAATGACTTATTCTACTCAAGGAAGACCAAGATTGGAGCTGTGACTAATGTTTCCTTTAAGTCAATAAAACTCAACTAGTATTTTGTAGTCTATTCAAAATTTAGATCCTTGCATATAAATTTCTCCAATGGTGTTGATATCACAACATATCCCCATATAAACTTGTGATAGTATGCAATACAACCCAGGAACGATCACACCTTTGAAAATTTTGTAATAATTTTCATTCCCACAATTACTACAATTTTTTCTTGATCCATCTATATTACACCATTGCAAACCGCATATCCTACCAAAACCCCAAAGGATGTAAATAATAAACTTTTCTTCAAATTCAACATGATGTGTAGAACTCTACACTTTTCCAACATAAGTCATAACTTTGAAAATGGTCTTTGAATACAAATAACAGAACTCAGACATCTAGGTAAACCTTTATAAATTCATGTAAATTTAGTGAGCACAACTCTAGAAAATACAATAGGAGTATTATTGAGACCAAACAACATTACCTTGTATGTAAATGATCCCCACTATGTCTCAAAGATGGTCTTCATTTAATATTTTGATATGATAGGTATTAATGATAGCCATTGAACCCATCTATTAATGAGTAGACTATATGTCATATGACTGACTCCATGAATTCATCCGTAAATGGAATTGGAAAATGATCATTTATGCAGGTATCATTCAATGCCCTATAGTCATTGCAGACTCTAATTTCCCATGATTTCTTGGTCTATACCACTATGGGACTTACCCAGTATAATTTTTCAATGTGATATATGATTCATGCTTTCTACATCCAATCAATGTCTACCTTTAATTTCAATTTTAGATCTAGGTTTAGTATATACATGTGCTTCTTTATAGGCATTGTGTAGTCATTCAACTCAATATGCATCTCCCCTAAGGAAGGGTTACACACTTGAATTATAAAAAATTTATGGGAATTACATCATGATAATATCATAGTAATTTTATTGCTTCTAAAATTTGCTACTGCATCTAATAATCTCCTTTCGTTGTAAGTTTTGGTATAGAATATGTACTAATATTTTCAACTACTTTCTTGATTACTTCCTTGTAGATTTTATTGAGCCCTTCTAGCATAAAGTATTGTGGTTATCTCTTCCCTTGCTACTCTTGAATATTTATGTTTTGTCGCTATGTATCTTTTATATTATCTATGATGTTTCCTTTAGGTTCCTTTATTTCTTGCTCTAGTTCAAAGAATCATTTCAGGTCAATATTTTCTTTGCTATCATTAGATTTTATTTGTTCGACCCTATCCAGGATTTTATTATAGTAGAAAATTTTCTTTCTCCTTTTGGGTCAAATAATTTATGATAGCTTTATGTAGTTCCATAGTTGATTCTTCTTATGAACTTTGATTTTGCATAGCAAGTATGTCCTCCTCATGTGTATGGTATAAAAATATTTCTAGCTTTTGTAGAGCTTTATGCACCATTAGGTTTTCATCCTCAAATATAAATGTGTATACAAAATCCTATTGAACCTATTTCCAATGTTTGGTTTCACATTTTCACTCTTGATGCATGTACCAAACATTCAATAGAGGTGCTAACATATGCCATAATACATGTACCCAATATCTTGGTTTTACACCCTACGATGACCACATATCTACACACCTATGAATATGCAAATAAAGACACTATCCTTCTTATAAATATGGACACTATTTTGAGATCATAAGGGGCACTTAGAATCAATCTCACATCATTTCACATGCCTCTTTATAATGCAATTGATTTGATTGATGAACTACCCAACATGTCATATAAACACCTTTTAGAGCATATTTAAGTGCATTGACTCTTTGATCTATGTTTGTGACATGTTGTTCCACTTTGAATATAAATTTTAAAAGCCTTCAATTACAAAGTACTAAGGCAATTGTCTCTTCATACCATAGACCATTTTCATGGGACTTACCTCATACTCTCTACATGCCCAATTCAACATATGTGTATTTGAGTCACCACTTATAAATGACATAAATTCTCAAGAAAAATTGCTCTTGTGAGTATGTTTTATGTAATCCATATCCGTAGGAGTCACTTGATACAAGATATAAACCTTTAACCTTCTTGGAGATCACATTAATGGAGACTTGCATTCCTCCATGTGGAATTGTGGAACTTGTTCCATTGTATTAACAAGCCTATATGAAAAAAAATTTGTGTTACAACTAAGGAAACTATTGAGCCTGATGTGCAAAATCAAAGAACTCTTTATTTCACAAGGCCTACAAATTTGGTTATGTACTAACATTAAACCAGTTGTTTCCTTTATAAGCATGTGGTGATGAAAACTCTTTGGGAATTATGTAAGGCTTGATCTTAGCCTTTTTTTAAAGGTATGGTAATTATTTTATCCCCTTTATGTGTCTCTAATTGATTATCTATTATATTGATGGTCATCTGAACATCGTACACACACTTATTTTTTATTAATGAAGGGCAATGTGTTTCATTCATTTTCATATCAATGACTTAAAATTATCCTCACAAACTTAGATCAACTAATTTTATCTCCACATCCTCTAATTTCCCAATGGGTTAAACAAAACCATAATTTTATATACGTAATGTGATAGGGCTATAACTAAGGGTTAGTCATCCAATAGTCTCCAAATTAGACCTCAAAATCATATTCATAGTATTTCCATAGTCAAAGACAACATTGGGGACTTTATAGCTGATGAGCTCTATATCCATTCTATAATTTTCATCCCAGGGCTTCTTGGTCTTCACATACCAAACTACCTTTTTACTTCTTTGTTTTCCCCTTTTTGTACAATCTAGTAAGTTATGAAACAAGTTTTTAATATTTAACAATATATCTTCATTGTGTAGAGTACTTACCAGTTTAAGATATATAACAAGTTTGTAACTACTCCCTCTTACCTTAGGATTTGAACAATCTAACCATACATTTTTCCATCCACTATTTTAGTGTCTCCCTTAGAAGCATTATAATCGTGTATGGACTGAATTAATTGAGTTACTTTTGATATTAACACTTTTTCTCTTGTAAGATCTAGGTATTTGTCCTATCGAACCTTATTAATCATATTTTCCTAGGGAATTTCTAGTGGTGGTAGTCTTTGCTCTTTATATTTATTCTTGGTGACAACTTGCATAAACGTTGGGTCTTTAGGATGAGAGTTCACCATGTTAACATTTTGCATTGGTTTTTCCTTTCTTTTCTTTCTAATATAGGATAACCTTATGTATTGTGCTCCCTATAATTATACAATAAACACAATATGTTTGTGTTTATGGACTATAGGTATAATTTCATGTTATATTATTATATTAACCACACATGTATCAAATAATATGTTATTTGGCATGTCTATCCTCTTGTTTCTAATTTAGGTTTCCTCCCTAGTACATACCTCAGTATCCTCCTTGATATCCACCTTGCCTTTGTGGTTAACCCCATCCATGTTGTTGTCCATCATATTTGCCACATTGTCTATGTGGAAAGGGTGGATCCCATCCTTATTTTTGCTATGGAGACATAGGATTCTATTTCTTCCAATATGGTGGGCATTGAGATGTCCATCTTGCCTAGTAGTATGAAGACTATGATGTCCAGATGGTGAGGCCCTATGGTTGGTACGATGTTGATTATGGCATCCATCTAAGAATAGACTACGTTGTGGTTACCATTGCAACATTTGGAATTAACATTCTTGGTTTCATAGTTAGAACCTACTACACAATTCCTATGAAGACATTCATGGTGATGTCTTCCTTCAACTCCTAAAGGCCACAATAGTTCTTCTCATCATGGTTATGTGATTTCCAAAAATTGTAGTACATATTGTGCATTTGTTGTATATATTACTACATTAAATGAAACTTGGTCCTAGGATGTTTGACTATATGACAAATTTTGTATAATTTTACCTTAATTTTTGGGCACTTGTTCTTATGATGTCTGTTTCTACAGTCAATACACCATATGGATAGTTAGTGTTTGTTTCTCTCATGTAGTTCCTATGATTTACGAAAGACAACATCTCTCTTGGTATCTATTTTTGTAGTTAATGAAGGGAATTCTCCATAATATTTTATCTTCTCAACCTGAATTATAGCTGATCAGGCATCAACTTTATTAGAGAATTGAGTTTGTGTAATGGAGAACCTAATCCTAGGTTGTAGGCCTTCCTAAAACCAAATGACTTTATATGTATTAAAACTATAAGTTCACTCAATTTATGACATTTGATAACTTTTGATCATAATCCCAAATTGATTCTCTTGATTTTTGGCAAATCTCCTTCAAGTCATGAATAATTTGGCTTGCACATATACGTCTTGAACTCCCCAATCAATTTTCTTTTTGACATATTGTAAAGATAACTATGTTGGACTAATTTTGAACAATAAGTTTAGATTTTTTTTTGTGGAGGCTCCTATTATCTTTCACTTTTTTGCATCATCGATGGTGACACCTTTATCTTATCATTTCTTCTCATAGGTCAAAAAACATTCTTTGGGGTCAAAAGACCCATCATATGGTGTTAAAGTTACAAAAACTCCCACATTAAGAGCCATATTTCTTGCACTTATACTTGCTACAAATGGTTGTTTAGGATTTGATTTATTAGGTGTCTATAAATTCACTATGACTATTTTTGGAGTACTAGTACTTTTATGTGCTAGAAACTTATTAGTTTTTGCACTTAACTTTCTAAATTTCTCTACGACATTATAAAACCTTATATTAGCTTTTTAATCTTCTAAATTTTTTATTACAAATGATAGATTAGGCACAAGGGATGCATCCCCTCAGAGTGAATGAACTTGAAATGGAGTATCTCCCCTCTTGATCTTGAACTTGACTTAACCCTGTGATTCATCATAACATCTTTGAGAAACTATCCTTCCTCATCTCTATATAATATCCTCCCTCATAAATGATTCCTAAAACTACCATCTAACTATTGTATTTACTTCTTTGTAACTCCTCTTTGATCTCTTCGATATCTTCCTTCTTCTTCATCCAAGTCACTTTCTCTATCCCATATGATCTCTATGTTTTATGTGGTGCCTTCAGTTCCTTTTGGTGTTATACACTCTCCATCTATGTAGTCTATGGATTATCTTGAAGGTATAACTCTTTTCGTAGTTTTCATAATCTGTAATCTAATACTCCTAGCAATTACTTCAAGATTAATTTATTTATTCCATCTATTTTATTCTTTTAGTTCTCTTTAAAGTCCCAAAATCACCTTATAACTCTACTTCTCTATGTCATCCATCTTTGGGGTTTAGGTTCAGGTTCCTTATGTATACACAGAATTTTTTTAAACTTTACCAATTACTGATGCTTTCTATCTTGCAGGAACCTATCAAGTCTCAATATCTCAAAGTACATACCTTAAAGGGTGCATTGGGAAAGGTGTGGGAAGACCATTGATTCTTCATAGGATTGTTTCCCATTATTTTCACTCACTATCTACACAATTGTCTATTAAAAACCATTCCCTTAAGCTTCACCTCCTATTTTTCACCCTCCTCTAGTCATTTACCACCTTCATTATCCCTTCTCTAACTTAACCCCATTTTTAACAGTTGACATTACATAGTTAGCCCTATATACATTGTATTATTATTGATAAAGCTTATTAGGGTCTAGCTCAGACCATGAATGACCTAGTCCATGACCTAGATTGTTTTTGTCAATTATGATACTAGGTAGACTAGGTTGACCTAAACTTTTGGAAGGGATTAGGGTTATATTTGCTTATATAAACACATTAATTTCACCATTTATAAGAGAAGAGAAGAAGAATAAGTAAGATATATTGTGCATCTGCTTATCCACAATTCTACTTGAGGAGAAATATTAAGGTTTCATACTTTCTTTTGAGATATGGATCTTGTCTTGTGGCAAAGTCTGTTGGATGCATTGATAGGTTATGTAGCCTAGAGCTAATTTATCCTTTTCAAGCTTACATACCACAATAACCTCTTGCAAAACACCTTGTCCAAGGGAGAGATTAAGGCTTGATGGGTTTGTCTTCAAAGGTAAGTATTCCTAACTTTGTTCTTCCTTTGAAAGAATATATAAATATGCATTTTTACTTCTCTTTAATGCATTAGGATTTTGTATACATTGACGTGAGTATATATACTTTATGCATGTTTCCTTTTCATGTTTATTACCCCCACTTTATGCCATAAGCTTTGATGAGCACTATATTATATTTTGCTTTACTTGTTATTAGTTTAGTGAATATGAAAACACATGACCTAGTTAGGGTTATTACATAGTTTTGCTTAAATGGAAGCTTTAGAACGCTCCCTAGTGATATTATTTATGGTAAGATATATTTTAGATAGGTCTAGAAGATCCATCTTGGTCATGACCCTGATTATCTAATGTATCCCCAATCAGAAGTATAAGTAGGATTTATCTTCTTCGATCTAAGATTGATTTATCTACTGCATTTCCCATTACATACATTCTGGTGAACCCAACATGAATCTAACCCATGCATATTTTCTTTCATGCTTTCATTTCTATCATCTTATTATTTTTATATATTATCAATATTATATCAAACCAGTTGGTATAATTCTAACTTTATGTGTGTAGGTTTAACACACAGTCATATCATAATGACTTTGTTTTCTCTATGTAGGTCTTCATTAGATATAGGTTACTAGATCGAACAAGTCAACATAGTACTCTTATGTGATTACAAATAGGAATACAAGGTCTAATAAGTCAAATTTGTTATCTTATTCTCTTTTCCAGCATCCAAATCAATAAAATAAGTTGAATAGGTTGACTTAATCATTTTATTCTTCTTCAACACACAGGGTTTTATAGAACTGGGTCAAACTAGTCGACTTAGTTTGCATAATTTTGAAAGCAACATTCAAGGCACTTCAGCATAAAATATCAAATCCTAACCATCCTCAAACCCACCAAGATTCCTTTCTTTCTCTCTCATTCATTCCAACACTTCCTTTTATTTTTATTTTGTATAAATTAGCACCCTTCAAAACTCTAAACCTATAACCAATTAAGTTGACCTGGTCGATTTAGTTCTATAGCCTATCTTCTCTTTAAAATATTGAGTTAACCTATTCAAATATATTCTTAAAGAATTTGATTCTACAGTATAATAACGACCTATTCAAATATATTCTATGCCATTTGCGTACACTATCCTCTAATCTAACCTCATACCATTCTAAATTTGAGAATTAATAACTATTTGTTATTAATTACTTTGCACTTTCATTTTTAGCTATTTGCATGCTTAGAATAAATCACATAGTCTAAATACTTGGTTTTTCAAATTACCATTTAGTTATAGTATTTTGCTCTTTTTCACACACTACCAAATCATGTAATATTTAAAATACATTTAAAACTTATCTTCCCAAGGCCTACCTACTTGGATTTCATCACTAAGGGGCAAGTTAACTTGGTTTTATGGCCAAGTATAAATACATGGTTAATGGTATATATTGGTAAATCCCCTGACACCCTTATCACTATAAGATTATGAAGTGAGGGGGTAGGCCCCAATACCAAGCTAGTACAATTGCCAACACAGATTTCATTCAACCTAAACATCCTAAAACCATCCATAGATTGCTCTCTAGTTCCTTATTTTTAGCCAACTTTCCTATCACACTTAATCAATACTTTATAATAATCTGATAACACTCAGGGTGACCACTTAGCATTTAATTTTTAGCTAATTTTTTGTTCTTTGATCAATGAGTTTTGTATTGAAAAAACTTGCATTAGCTAACATTAGTGCAAGGTTTTGTGTTATGTGCCCCAATTTGATCACTCACATTGATCCAATTATTTGTGTGTTTGCTTCCATTTCTTGCATCACTTATATCATAATTTTTTTCCTATTTTAACACATTGTCATTATGTTTGGTATAGTTTTTTATAGAATGTGTTTTCCCTTATCAGTAGTACTCAGTCAACCTATACGACTGTGTATCCATTTATGCCTATTTTATCTCCCAATCTACAATACAAAGTCAACCTATCCAATTATGTATCCTTTTATGCCATTTAGGTTACAAAACTAAGTTGACCTGTTCGACCCTATATCCTTATCAACTTATTTTCATACCCTATTTGCAGTATAAAGTTGACATATATGACACTATACTCTTTTTTTGCCTATTGTATTCTAGTACATAGTTGACCTAGTTGACTTTGTATCCTTTCTGTCTATTTGCCTTTGCATCATATTTATCTTCCTTAATCTTTCTCCCTCATCATGAACTTCTTATTTGAAGATAACAATGAGTTAAACTCAATAGA
Organism: Torreya grandis; assembly: GCA_037957365.1. Lineage (NCBI taxonomy): Eukaryota > Viridiplantae > Streptophyta > Pinopsida > Cupressales > Taxaceae > Torreya > Torreya grandis. The sequence continues at coordinate 7,772,683 of JARHVA010000006.1, forward strand.
TATGATGATCTTTAGCAACCCCAATAATTTTTCTCATATTCAGCTTATGGATCCTACCCTAGATGAAAGTAATGTGCATGTATCCACTCACACTACAAACTATGGGACACCTCCCCATTCATCTTCAGTTTGAAACTCTCTTTTATCCTTATAAGATCAACCTTAATTATAATATAGTCTAGAAATTTTCTTTTTCATTAATGAATTACCTTAATATCGAGGAAAATATCCTTCTACTATTTACCATCTTATGATAAGTGGTTGAACTGAAGAGCCTTGTTCGCCTTCCCCATATTCTCACATGAATTTGGGGACACTAGCTTCTTTGCTTCTCAACCTCTTCCTTTTATTTTGACCCCTTCTCATACTATGACATCTTCCTCTCTGACTTTATCCACCTCAATGCCAAGTATCTCTACTAACATGGTAGATTCTACACTTAGTGATCCTTTTCTAAGACCCACCCTTCTCAATTCTTCCACTAGTGCATCATTTTATACCCATGGTAATCATGCCTTTAGTGTTTCTTATTATCAGCCCTCTACTAGTGCATCCTTTTCCACACAACCAAATCATACTACTAGTGCCTTGCTCACTAATAATGCCTCTCATGCTACTATTTATAGTGGTATCTAAACCACTAATACTAATGCCATTGTTTCACACAATACAAATAACACCACTCAGAGCCATCAACTACTATTACAAACTCTTAATCAAATGAATGATTTCCAAGCTAATAATGCCAACCAAATTATGCAAATGCAAAATCATCTTATCCATCTCAAAAACCACCCTCAATAGGTTCTATGGGGAATGCATAACCAAAATGATCCCCCACCTCCTCTATGGGATTCCCACGATAATCTCATCCCTCAACCTCCTCTTGTTAACAATACAATCAAGCACAATCCAAATGAACCCCTTATGCCTCAAATTTCTAAATCAATATAGGAGGTATCACTACTACTATTAGTTATAATGGGTCATCCAATCCTACTCTTCACTTGAAAACATTTGGAAATTCATACAAAGTTTGGCTCAAGTTAAATTCTTTTGTTTTTACCAATCTATTAGCAAAAGCTCTATCTAGAGATGATTTAGATTGGTATAACCAACTCAAATCTCATTCCATTACTAGTTTGGAAGATTTATTCAATGCTCTAGTTCAAGATTTTCAAACTAGTGATCTCCCTGAAAATACCTTGGCCTATTTTATTAATTGTAAGTAACTTGAGACAGAAACCACACAAGATTTCATCAAAAAATGGAATACCTTATCTAACAAGTGTGAACACAATATGGTAGATGATAATATATTTTATCTATTTACCAACACCCTTTATCCTAAGTTACAATATCTAGTTTAATCTCTCTCTCCATGTACTTTGGAAAAAGCCATTGACCAAGCCAAGCACCAAGATTTCCTCATGCATCAATTTGAGCCATCCCAACCTTATATGGGTACCTGCATGTTAAAAATAAAAACCTCCATGCTACTAATAATGGTGTCACCGATTCTTATGATACCATTCATAACATTCAAGCTATTACTCCCAACCAAGATCTGTAACAAGCTTCCCCTTCTAACCACATACCTAATCCTCATGTCTCTTCCACCAGTAACATCAATGTTCATAAACCTTTATCCTTAGAAAAGTTAAAAAAGCATCTAACAAGGCCTCTTCCATGATAACTTGATCCCACTCATCCCATGAAATAATAATATGTTCTAAATAAATTGTGTTGGTTTCATGCTAGTTGTGGTCATTCTCATGAAATTTTTAGACAATTGTGTTGGGTGAATATTTTGTTAGTCAACTGTCTGATTGAGCAAAATAGGTCTTATCATCCACAGCAAAGGAGATTGGTCATCTAAAGTTGAAGGTTTACCACATCCAAAGGGGACAAATCTCTCCTCTCATCAAGGGGAGGTTCCCTATTAAATATGAGGTGTTATATATATATATATATATATATATATATATATATATGCAGACAATAACACTCAGGGGTAGAATAAACCATCCATCTCTCTTTTTTCAGAGATGACGCTCACAGTTCAAAGGAGAAATCTTGGGTGATTGGTGAAGGTACTTCTCTTCTTTCAGAAGTAACATTCAACCAAGAGCCAAATCCCTTCCTGGATAATAAAAATCTTGGTGAAATGATAGAAGGCACTTCTCTTCTTTTAAAAGTGCATTCTTGCAAACAACAGAAATCTTTCTGATAACAAGTGACTGGTCACAGAGTACAGAGTGACCAGCAATCTAAGATGTAGCACAAAGTCTCCACCTTGACTACCCAAGAGTGAAGTATGAAGAACAATAGGGGCACAAGGTCACCCCAAGGTCCTTTACACAAAAAGAAACTAAAAACACACACTAAAAACAATTATATCAGTACAAAGTCTGAAAGTAGCTGGCTTCAGGACACCTTCCTTATCACTTCCACTAGCTCTGCTTGTTAAATTGCATAAACAAGAATAAATTTAGGAAATAGACATAATAAAAATCTCCTAGAATGATACAAGCTATAACAGCACAAATTCTAAAAGTAACTTGCTTTCTGATTCAAACAAAGAAAGATGATAAACAATCTAAGCTCAAAGTCTCAGTGATGCCTTTCAATTTGGGTAGAGTTTTGCTTCTGGTAAAGGGAAGATATCCCTTAAATGATATAAAGGATTACATTATATAGAGGCCAAGGGATGCTTGGAACTTTGTCCCATGGAGTGACCCATGATGTGCATTAATGTCTTGGATGCATTTTTGGTTCTGTCAGGGAGGGCCATGCTACAGCAGGGTGGCTGCCTTAACTATGGCATGTTAATTCATCTCCTATGTCTTCTCCTAAGCTTGAATCACTCATTCCATCACCTGCTATCTACATAACTATCCACTCTGCCTTTACTCCAAAAGGGACAAACAGGTTATGCTTTCAATGTTTGCAGGCCCAAAATACCTACCTGGTGGACTGCTCCACCTACTGGAAATAACTCCTATTGAGTTTCCCTCTTTGTCTCTTCTTCCTTCTGGCCCTGGCCTTAGGGTCTTTGAATGCATCAGGTCCATGTTTTAATCCTGAAAAGATCAATAGACACTTCTTTGTAGCAAATTTGATGTCCATAGGTCTTTCATCTTTTGAAGGTTATCGACTAAGCAGTCATCCTAAATTTGACATTTGTGAGTCTGTCATTCTTCTTAGCAACTCCCTTGTGTCTTTCTCACTTGTTATGGCCACTTTCCACTGTGACGCAGGTGAAGACATGTGGTGACATCTGTAGCTTTGAAATAAGCTCATTGGAATAAGCTTTGAAACTTGTTAGAGAATAGAAGCGTGGATGCAGACACTTGTCACGCTCTGCTGAGTTAGGATGGAATACATGGCAAGTTTTGCTATTTTGAAACTTGTTAGAGACTATTGTTTCATCATGCGACACTTGTCAGCTTCCACTACACTTTGAGGCTTGACCCTTCTCGAAGGAAACTTGCCTTTTGAGGTCTTGAAATAGGTCCATTTCTGAGTGTCGAGCATCCCTTCACAAGGGTACGTACCCTTTTGCGATCATTCAGGTGGCCTTCGGGCTTTAATTATTTTGGAGGACTATTGTTTCTTTATCTCCTTTAGACAAAATGTCAGAAGGAATTCCTTTAGACAATTTGTTTGAAGGAAATTTCCCCTTGGCCCTGTGTCTCTGTATTGAGAGTGCCCCATATTTGACACGTGGCACCTTCTACTGCATTTAACAATAGACACATGGCATCTTCCACTGGAATAGGCAAGGACTTGTGGAAGCATCCACCTAGTTTATAGGAGCTCTTAGAAACCTTTGAGAGTCCCACATTTTATGACACGTGGCAGCTTCTACTAAACTCTATAAACACTTATAGAAACATTCAGGACTCATTTCTGATATACGTGGATGATGACACTTGTTAGCTTCCACCAATTCTTACTAGGGGCACATGGCATCTTTTGTTACATCATATTGAAACCTTCCACCGATGACACTTGTCACTTTTCATGAGACCCTGAGAGAAGCTTATCGAAAGAAGGTTTGAAACTTCATGGGAAGCCTAAGATGTGGACACCGACACTTGTCGCACTCTGCTGAGTTATAATGGAGTGTGTGGCTAGTTTCGCTACCTTGAACCTTTATTTGAAATTGTGTCTCAGAGGATGACACTTGGCAGTGTCTGTTGGATCCTAAGGGAAGCTTAGGAGAAACTTAAATTTGACGTTTGTGGGAATGTCACTGGTTGCTTGGCGCTTCTTTCCTACGGAGTCCATAGTTCTAAGCCTACGAAGTCTATAGAAATGAACCTGCCTACAGAGTCCGTAGATTTTCTTAAAAGCTTGAAAAATGGAGAATTTGAAGACTCAACAATTTTTTGAGAAGGGAAGAGATAATTTTAACCCTGTAGGACCAAAATAGCTCATAGGTTGTCCCAAAAAGGAGTGACATTTTTTGGGGACAATAGCTGGCTCCAATTAGGGAACTTCCTTCAATTGGAAACTTGAAATACAGCTGAGGGGAGTAGAAACTAGAATCTCAAGTGCTTTGAAGTATGGCATTAGGCTATGGATTCGTGCTACCCAAAAAGAAAGGCTCCAAAAAATAAAAATGAAAAGCACAAAATAGAAACAAAAGACTATAAAAATATACATATGGATAGGGGAACTCATCTGATACTTCAAGAGTTGAAGTGCTTCAGATGCTGCCCATTATGAGGTAGAGAAAAGAGAGTACCATCTTGATACTTCAATAGAAAATTATTTTCACCATTGAGCTAATGAATAGTAAAAGGGCCTCTCCATAGAGAATCAAACTTTCCATGCATCCCCTTAGGTTCTCTTATCTTGTCCCACAACAGGACTTGATCTCCAATCTGAAAATCACAATTCTTTGCTTTTTGGTCAAAGAGCTTCTTCACCATACCTTGATGGGTAGCAATTCGGTCCACCACTGCAGTTCTCTGCTCATCTAGCTCAATAAGGCACATGATCCTCTTATCAAGGGAGACTTCATATGTTTGATCTTCAATTGTCTTAGCTAATTTCAATGCTAGCAATTCCAAGGTGATTGGTATCTCAGCATTAACACCATAAAGAAGTTGGAAAGGAGACATACCGATCACTCTCTTTAGTGTAATTTTGTCTACCCATAGAGCATCAACTAATGCTTTATGCCACGTCCCTTGGTTGTCATCCACCAAATTCTTGATGATAGTCACCAAGTTCTTGTTGCTTGATTCAGCCTGTCCATTCCCTTGTGGAAAGTAATCAAAAGAGTGGGAGAGTGTAATCCCATAGTAGAAATAGAATTGAGTAATCTCCTAAAAAGTGAAACAAGTTGCATTGTCAGTGACAATCTTGGTTGGGACCCCAAACCTGGAAATGATGTTCTCTCTAAGGAAATTGCATACTACTTCTAAAGTAGCATGTTTGGTTGGAACGGCTTGCACCCATTTGGTGAAGTAATATGTTGCTGTGAGGACATAATCATGTCCAGCACTTGAAGATGGGTTCACAGCTCTAATAAAATCAAGTCCCCATTGCTGGAATGGCTCCTTTATTACCATTGGTTTGAGGGGTAGGGCAGCTAACTTGGGTCTTCCAACAAACTGCTGGCATAACTCACATTCCCTAACCCACTTGTATGCATCTTGAAAGAGAGTTAGCCAATACTACCTGGCTTGCAGGATCTTGTGGGTAGTCACAGGGGCAAAAAAATGTCCTCCATAGGCTGAATTATGGAAGGACTTCAGAAGTCAGCTTTGTTGACTCCTTGTCCACATAGCGAAGGAAGATTCCATCAAGGCTCCTCTTGTATAGGCCGTTGTCCAAGAGGACAAAATTAGTAGCTTTCAGCTTGATGGTTCTCCTTTCTTTATAAGATAGGTGAGCAAGACACTCACCATAAATAAGAAAATAAGCAATACCTGAATACCACTCATTTGTGGTGGAGACAAAGAGGACTATTGGTGTGTCTTCCACCTCTACTTCTTCATGCCTTGTTCCTCCCAGCTTACTATCAACAATTAGTTGCAATATCCCCTTCCCATGCACCAGCTTTGTTGGCTTCATGACTAGATCAAACTCTTGGATCTTAGCAACCCAATTACCTCTTTTCATCCCAAACTCTTGCTGAGTTAGTATGGATTTGACCATGGTATCAGGAACCAGGGTAGTAACTCGAGAATTGAGGATGTAGAAATGGAAATCTTTTACTACCTTTACCACTGCATAAGCATGTTTTTCCATATTTGAGTACTTTAGCTCATGAGCTTTGAGAGGACAGATCATGAAGGAAATGGGGGATTCCAGACCTTCTTTATTCTGTTCAACCATAATTGTTGAAAGCATGTGTTCTAAAGCATAACTATTTATGGTGAACTCTTTGTTATAGTCTGGACAAATCAAAATTGGAGCATAAATAGTGGCAGTCTTGATGTCCTCAAATGTCGACTTGCCTTCTTCAGTCCAGCTGAAGGTGGCCTTTCCCTTCATCATGTTTACAATGTGCCTAGTCTTCTTAGCAAACTCGGGAATGAACCTCCATAAAAAATTCACCTTTTCAAAGAAAGAGTGAACAACAGTCTTACTTGTGGGCAAGGTAAGCTCTTAGATAGACTTGAATCTATCTGAGTCAATCTTTATGCCTCCTTTGGACACAATGTGTCTAAGAATTTTCCCTTATGTTACTCCAAAAATTGACTTCTTGGGGTTTAAAGAAATGCCATTATGGTGGTAGCATTCTAGCACTTGTTGCAAATGGCGCACATGATCTAGGTGATGCTTAGAAAAGATAGTCAATTCATCAAGATAAACTATGATGAACTTACCCATCTCATCCGTGAAGGCAAGGTCCATTGCTCTTTGGAAGGTGGCACCAACATTTATCAAGCCAAAAGGCATCCTTCTATATGCAAACGTGCCCATGGGTATGGTGAAAATAGTCTTATGCTGGTTTGCCTCACCAACTTCAACCTAATTATATTCTAAGAAGCCATCTAGCATTGATAACATCTCTGAACCTGTCACTGTCTAAAGCACTTGATCCATGATTGGCAAAGGATAATTATATTTCAAAAATGACTGATTCAAATTTATAAAATCCACACATAGGCAAATTTCACCATTCTTCTTTCATAGAGGAACTATATTGACAATCCATGTGGAATGATGGATTGGAAAGATTATCCTAGCATTTAGCATCTTTTGTATCTCAGATAAAATGGAACCTGATATTTTTAGATTATACTGCCTAGACTTTTGCCTGTAAAGTGTCAAATCAGCATTAAGAGGAATGTCATGTCAAATTTCATCAAGTCGAAGTGACTTCAGGTCATCATAGGAGTAAGCTAAGATGTCCATGTATTGATTGAACAAAGTGGTAAACTTGAACATCTTCTCAAGAGTACAACATTTTCCAATGTTCACCGTCTTGGGATCTTCCTTGGTTCCCAGATTTACTTGATCAAAATCTTGGGAGGAGCTTGAATCCATTTGCTACTATTTGATAAATCTATCATGTTTGTTAAATAGCTTCTCAAGGGAAACCAGGACTCTTGGAATCTTATTCCTTTTAAGTTGCAAGAACTCCTCACCTGTGTCTGTATTTGATTTAGGAGCTAGTTCACACTTTTGAGGTTCACTACCTTCAAAATGTAGTTGTTCAAAGATGTCTTTTTACTCCAAGAAGGTAATGATTTGGTTTTCATTATTAAACACTTGCCAATGACTGGCATTATCAGGTACACTTAGCCTAAATACTAGCTCAATAGTGTACTTATTTCCTTTGAAGTCTAGGGAGGGGACCAAGAGAGTAGCTGAAACAGCTAGTGCATCAGTCTGGTCATTGAATTCTCTAGGAACTATAGAGATACTAAAAGCATCAAAGTTTTCAAGTTAATCCTAGACTAGATTATGGTAGTGGTGAAATCTTTCATTCTTGGTTTGGTACAAGTTCTTCACCTGATAAACCACCAATTCAGCATCTCCTTTAGCATGAAGGAGTTTGATGCCTTTGTCTCTAGCAACTTTCAATCCAAGCAATAGAGGTTCATACTCAGCTGTGTTATTAGTGTTCCTAAATTGTAACTTATAAGATGAAGAAAAAATATCTATTTGAAGAGATATCAGCATAATCCCAGCTCTTGAACTCGTAGAGGAGCAACTGTCATCAAACTCCAGAATCCATACCTCATTTGGAGGAGAAGATTCTTCCACACTTGCATTACACTTTGTCCATTCTTTTATTGTTTCAGTTGAATGCATTTCTAGGTTGTCACTGGAAAGAGCTTCATCATATGCTTCATGAACCTCATTCGTAGATAGAAATTAGTTACCCATGCCTAAAGATTCAAACAGAATTTGAGCTTCAGGTACTGAGGTCTGGGTAACCACGTATTTCACTTCTTTCTCAGGGAGTAGCCTCTTCATAACACCTTTGACTGGAATCCTCATCTCTAATAAATCCATGCTCAATTCACCACCAACATCCCTACAAAAATTTTGCCCAAAAAGGATGCTATATGATGCTGGGATGTCAGCTACCAAGACAGTCATCTTGATTCTTTTGTCTGAGAATGTTGAAAATTCAAATTATGCGTCTTTGATTTGCCTCGACAGTGGTACTTGCTTGTTTACCATGGAGAAACATCTACCAAACATCTTGGTTAGTGTGAGGCCAAGGGATTTATCCACTTTGGTAGGGATGACATTGTCTAAAACACCAGAATCAATGATGCAATTGTTTAGCTGATGACCGTTTATTAGCAATGAGACATAAAAGGGTTCAATCCTACCAGGAGCAGCAGGAGGGGTAATGACAAGATTGTTCTTGGTGGGTGCGTTCTTGGGTGGATCATGTGTCACTTTAGGAATTTCTTATTCAATAGGGGCGGCCTAGTTTTTAACACATTGAACTAGTTTGTCTAATTTCTTAGGGTGAAACTGTAGAAATTCAAATTCAGACATTTGAATTTTGGTTTTCTTTATATGGTCAATGATATCAAATGTCTGGAATGAGCTAGGAGTAGAGGATGGGAGTTCATCCTTTTGATTTTTGGAAGGGGGAGGACTCGATTGTGAATTTGAATTTGAAGGTGCAAGAATATTAGGGGTACTTACCTTTCTAGTAGTCACCGGGTCCTTTGGCTGGAAAGGAAGAGTGGGCCCCTACTTAGCAATTAAGACTATTGGTTGAGGTCACTCCTCTACTTTTTCCTTATCAACTTGTTGAGTTGGTTGATTCTTGGAATAGGCGAATACAACATATGATCCTTCAGCTGCATTTCCTTCACTTTTGGGTTTGTCCTGATAACTCAAAAAACTAATACTGGAGTCGCCAGCTAATTCTTCTTCTCCCTTAGTGAAGAGATTAGCGTCATCTTCAACACTCAAATCAGGCTAAAATGAGAAATCTGATTTAGCTTCATGATATCCAACCACTGAGTTAGTTGGAGGTGCTTCAATGGCAAGGTTATTCCTCTGAGGGGGAGGAAGATGATTGATTTGCGCTTGGTTCCTAATAGCATGGCCTTGGTATGCCTGATTCTGAAATATCCTCCTTGGCATATCTCTATATGCAGGAGCGGATGACATCCCTTGTGCCATCTATTTTTTGAGAGCCAACAATTCATTTGCTAACTTCTGCAGCATTGGGTCAGTGGTGGCTGAAGGGGAGTATTTAGAGGAGGAAGAAGACTTACCTCTATTTGGATTTCTCCTTATCTTTCCTACCAAAGTAAGGTCATCTTCAATTTTGATAGCCAAATCTTGAGTAGCCTCAAGGTCTATGTGGCAAGCTCTTCTTAGCAAAAAACTCACTGTAGGTAGTTGTGAGTTGATGAAGAAGCATTTGAAGTTTTTAGGGGTCAACTGAGCAATAGCAAGAATTCAGTTCCTCAGCTTATCAAACTTTGCTATGAAATCTCTCATAGGCTCATGAGGTTCCTTCTTCATTTGTGTGAGCTAGACCAACAAGGCATGTGCATCTTCTACAAGCTTGAATCTAGCTTCGAATTTGGCTTTGAGTGTGTCCCAATCAATTACTGATCTAGCTTGCAGATGGTAGAACCAATTTGCAGTAGCACCTTGTAGTGTTTCCATGAAAAGCCTAACTGCCACATCTTCAAATTCCATGCCTATTATGCCACATGCTATGATGAAGGCTACAATGTGTTCATCAGGATGAACTTTTCCATCACCAAAGAGTTTGGTAAAAAAAATCTTGAGCTACGTGGAAGTTCATGCAATGGTGGAGTCAAATTCAATGGGCCAAAAGAGTTACCCCAAGGGCCTCGAACTGCCATGATTGGATTATTAAAGTGGGGATAACAAATTTGGGTGGAATTTAGATAGGCAAAGCTCTGCTAAGAGTAGGAAAAGTAGCTCTACCTTGTGTTGGTGTCCTAGTACGGGTAGGAGGGACACTCCTGAATCATTGAACTCAAAGTTGGGGAGAAAGTAAATCAAAATTTCCTTGCTATGCCAACTCAAAGACAGGTTCAACAACACCTTGAGCTCTCTGGCTTCTTGTATAGCATGGAGTTGTCAGATTGTGAAACAAAAATAGAAAAGGACTGGTCTTACTTCAATTTGAAGCTTGTCCTTCCCTAGTGGATTGCCAAAAAACTATTGGGTGAATATTTTGTCAGTCAATTTTTTGATTGAGCAAAATAGGTCTTATAATCAACAACAAAAGAGATTGGTCATCCAAAGTTGCAAGTTTACCACATCCAAAGGGAAAAAATCTCTCCTCTCATTAATGGGAGGTTCCCTATTAAATATGAGGTGCTATATACTATATATATATAAGTAGAAAATAACACTCAGGGGTAGAATAACCATCCATCTCTCTTTTTCAGAGATGACGCTCACAGATCAAAGGAGAAATCTTGGGTGATTGGTGAAGGTACTTCTCTTCTTTCAGAAATAACATTTAACCAAGAGCCAAATCCCTTCTTGGATAGTAGAAATCTTGGTGAAAGGATAGAAGGCACTTCTCTTCTTTTAGAAGTGCTTGTTCTTGCAAACTATTGGTTGAATATTTTGTCAATCAGCATACTGATAAACAAAATAGGTCTGATCAGCCAAAGTAGGAAGATTGGTCATCCAAATGTGCAGATTTACTACATCAAAAGGGGACTAATCTCTCCTCTCATCAAAAGGAGGTTCCCTATAGATATGCTATATATATACATAAATATATATATATATATATATATATAAATAGAAAATAATACTCAAGGGTAGGATAAACCATCCATCTCTTTTTTTTCAGAGATGATGCATGCAAATCAAAAGAAAAATCTCAAGGGAAATGACACAAAGCACTCCTCTTTCTTTCAGAATTACTATTCAGCAAACCAAAAGAATACTCTTGATAGTAAATGCAAAATGTAACCAAGAACGTAGTAACCAGCAAATTGAGATGTAGCACAAAGTCTCCACCTGAACTGCCCAAGAGTGAGATACAAAAGACAATGAGGGCACAAAGTCTCTCCACAGTTGACTTCAGGACACCTTCCTGACTACTTTCACTAATTATGCTTGTTGAATTAAAGGAATAGAAAATATATTAAGGAAAAAGACATAAGAATAGTTTCCCCAACAACAAAGATATCACAGCACAAAGTCTGAAAAGTCACTTTTTTATTCCAATAACAAAATATGATCAACAATCTGAGCTCAAAGTCTTAGTAATGCCTTTCAATTTGGGCAGAGTTTCATTTCTGATTGTCAGAGAGAGATCTCCCTTTTTACACTAACAAGAGAGTCCCTTATATAGCCTCTTCAAGATGGACTTGGGAATAGTAACACATCATATTGCATTGAACTTTGTTAAGAAGACAGGCTAGAATTTAGGGGCATCTACCCATTTGTTTTTCTCAATGTAGAGAAACAAGTCACACTATTGAAAGTTTACCTCTTTCAATGTCCACCTGGTGATTTGATCCTTCTTCATTGTTCCTCCTTTTCTAGTTAATTGAATTGGGTCTTTGATTCAATTTGATGCTCTGTTCCTTAGTCACTTCCTACTGATCTTGGCCTTAAAGCCTTTGAATGCATTTGGGTCCCATAGATTTAAACTTACAAGGATCAATGGCTATTTCATCATCGTGACTTTGGCGATCGCGAGCACATCACTTTCCTTGGCAGTTTCTTCAGCTTTGTCATTTAAGCTTTCCCAGAAAGGACCTACCTTTCGGGCCTTAAGAAATGATCCACTTTGGGTTAGGAAGAGCCCCCTACAAGGGTATCTGCCCTTCGGGTAGTCTTCGGATGGCCTTCGGGCTTTTTTTTTTTAGCGAGTCGCTAAGTCCTTTGTTTTGCATCCTCCCAAAGGAAAGGTAACCCTTTAGCTTTGGGGGAGTGTCCTTTAAGTTGGCAGTCGAGAGTCCCCCGCAAGGGCACCTGCCCTTTGGGGTCCTTCGGTGGCCTTTATCTTTGGAATCCTTTGGAGCTTTCCCCATGAGCATTTCCCATGGAAAAAAGTCTGCGAACATTTTCTCGTGGATAAAAAGTCTGCAGACAATTTCCCACAGACAAAAAGTCTGCGAAAATTATTGCTTTGTTCTTTGGCTTTTAAAAACTCCTTTAGGCTTTCTTCTCGTAGCCTCTCCAAATTCTTTCAGACTTTTTGTCCAAAGGAATTCCTTCGGACAAAAGTTTGAAAGAATTATTCCTTAGTCTTTTTCCTGAAGGAAATCCCTTTGTCTTTCGGCTGTCTTAAACAAAATTTTGAAAGAATTTACCTTTGCAGCTTCTTTGAAAATGATCCTTCTGAAGGGTGCTTTTGTCAACCAAGTGCCCTCTGTAAGGGCACTTGTCCTTCAGGAGGCTCTTTTGAACTTTTGCATTGAACTGCTCCTTTGAACCAAGCTGATGAACCAAGCTTTGAACCAAAATGGTTCAAGTCAATGAACCCTTTGATTGAACCAAATGCCATTGAACCATTTGATGAACCGACTAAGTGAATCGAAGCATTGAACCACTTGGTTGAACCAACTTTGGTCCAACGGTTCAATGGTTCATTCCCTTTGATTTGGCTAAGTCTTTTTGATCCTCATTGAACCAAACACCTTGAACCCATTGAACCAATATGGTTCAAGGTTCAACGGTTCAATCCTTGCTTAGAAGCTTGTCGATGAACTCTTTTGGTTGAACTTGGTTATTAAACCAACTGCTTCTTTCCTGTAGATTCCATAGAAATCAACCTGTAAAGTCCATTGAACTTGGCCTGCAGAGTCCATAGATTTTCTTTTCCTGTAGAGTCCATAGATTTCTCTTCCTACTGAGTCCATAGATTTAAGCCTATAGAGTCTGTAGATTTTTGAAAAGCTTGAAAAATGAGGAATTTGAATGCCCAAGACAAATTTTTAAAAGGGAAGAGACAATTTTGGTCTGTAGGACCAAAATAGTTCAAATGTTGTCCCAAAAATGAGTGATATTTTTGGGGGACAACAGCTAGCTCTAGTTTGGGAACTTCTATCAATTGTAAAAAAAATTGAAGGGAGTATAATCTAGAATCTCCAGTGTCTTCATGTGTACCATTGGGCTACAGAGTCATGTTACCCAGAAATGAAAGGCATCAAAAATGGAAACAAACAAAACAAAATAAAATTAAAAACTATACAAAATATACATATGTACAGATGTAATGATCTGATACTTCAAGAGTTGAAGTGTTTCAGATGCAGCCCATTGTGAGGTAGAGAAAAGAGTGTGCCATCTTGGTAAACTAGCAGGAAACCATTTTGCCCCTAGAAACAGTGATGGGCGAATGGAGCTCTCCACCAAGAAACCAATTTTTTGCATCTTCCTCTTCGTCTTTTCTTCTTTTTGCCCCATGGCGCGATGTGGTCTTAAAACTAAAAATCATAACTCTTTGCTCTCCATGTAGAGAGTTCCTTTTGCTAACTTTGGAATACAGTAGTATGATCCACCACCATAGCTTGTTGTTTTGTTGGTCCAGTGTAGCACATGCTTTGATTGTCAGCATCAGACCCCTAACAAACCATCAACTCAGCATTTCCTTTGATGTGGAGTTTAATCTCTTCATCTTGAATAATCTTCAATCTAAGCAATAGAGATTCGCATTCAGCTATGTTGTTGGTGTTGTTGAATTGCAAATTGCATGAAGAAAGAATATCTCCTTGAGGAGATATCAACATAGTCTCTACTCCATCATTGGTGGAAGAATTATTGCCATTGGATTCTAGGATCCATGCATCATCAAAAGCTGATCTCCTATTAGATTTATCTTCATTAGAGATGGAAGATCCTTCCTTACTTATACTGTGCCTTACCCATTCTCATGATGCCTTGTTTGGGTCAAATCCTAGATTACCAGCTATGGGACTTTCATCAGTTGAGACATGAGCATCCTCTATGGTCAATAAGTAACTACCCTTGCTTGAAGGCTCAAACAGAATTTGAGCTACAAGGGCTGACGTTTGGGTAACCATAATCTTTGCCTCAGACAGGTCCACACTTGGTTCTCTATCAATGTCCAATTGCTCAAGATTGGCTTGCAAAGATTCAAACTCAATCATTTGAATTTTGGATTTCTTTACATGATCAATCATGGCAAATAACTGAGATAGACTTGGAAGAGAGGATGGGAGTTCATCTTTTTGGTTTTTGGGAAGGGGAGGACTGATCTTCAAATTTGAAGTAGAAGATGCAGAGATGTTTGATGTTCTTACTTCTTTGGCAATCACTAGGTCCTTTGACTAAAAAAAAGAGGGGTTCTCTGCTCAGCAATTGAAATTACTGGTTGAGGTTGCTCCTCTGTCTTCTCTTTGTTGGCCTACTGGGCTAATTGGTTCTTGGACCTAGTAAACACTGCATATGATCCTTCGACTGCTTCACCTTCACTTCTAGGGTCATCCTAAAAATTCAAAAAACCAATGTGAGAGTTGCCAGTTGATTCTTCTAGATCCTCTCTGAAGATATCAGTGTCATTTTCTTGCTCAAACTTAGTTTAGAAATAGGAAACATGCTTTGTTTCTAGATATCCAACTACTGAGTTGGTTAGAGGTGCTTCAAGGGCAAGGTTCCTCTATGGGGGAGGAAGACGATTTTGTTGCCCTTGACTTCTGACAGTGTTGCCTTGATATGGCTAATTAGGGAATTTCCTTTTTGGTATGTATTTATATAGATGAGCAAAAGACATACTTTGTGCCATTTGCTTTTTCAAGGCTAGCAATTTATTTACCAATTTTTGTACCATTGGGTCAGTGGTGATTGTGGGTGAGTATTCAGAAGATGAAGAGGGTTTGCCTCTGTTTGGGTCTCTCTTTATCTTTCTTACCAAGATAAGGTCATCTTCTACCTCAATAGCCAAGTCCTAAGTAGTAGCAAGGTCTATGTGACCAGCTCGTCTCAATAGAAAACTCACTTCAAGTAGTTGTGAATTGATGAAGAAACATTTAAGGTTCTGAGGTGTGGGCTAGGCAACCATGGGAATCTTATGCCTCAGCTTGTTGAACGTGGCAATAAAATCCCTCATAGGCTCATGAAGCTCTTTCTTCATCTAAGTGAGTTGGGCCAGCAAGGCATGTGCATCTTTTTCAAGCTTGAACCTTGCTTTGAACTTGGCTTTGAGTGTATCCCAGTCAGTCACTAATCCAGCTTGTAGATGGTAAAACTAGTCTATAGTAGCACCTTATAGTGTCTCCATAAAAAGCTTGACTGCCACATCTTCAAATTCCACCTCTTTAACACCAAAGGCTATGTTGAAGGCTACAATGTGTTCATCAGGGTGAACTATCCCATCACCAAAAAATTTGGGGAAATTCCTTCTTGAACTACGTGGGAGTTCATGCAGAGGTGGAGTCAAGTTCAGTGGGACAAAAAAGTTACTCCAGGGGCCTCGAACTACCATGATTTAATTAAGAAAAATAGAGATAACAAATCTAGATGGAGTACCCAGATTACAGAACAAAAATGGAAAAGGACTGGTTCAGCTTCAGCTTGAGGCTTGAGGCTTCAAACTGTGCATTCTTTCCCAGCAGCTCTAGTTTTGCAGACCAGATAAAATAAAGGAGGTGGAAGAAGATGGTAAGGCTATAAATGAATAATGGGTAAGATAAGTAATAGAGTCACCAGAGTCTATAATGGATAAGGGTTATAATGATAATGGGTTATATAACCAGCAAAGTCACCAAAAATTGTTGGTTGAATATTTTATCGATTAGCATACTGATAAACAAAATAGGTCTGATCAGCCAAAGTAAGAAGATTGGTCATCTAAATGTGTAGGTTTACTACATCAAAAGGGTACTAATCTCTCCTCTTATCAAGGGGAGGTTCTCTATAGATATGCTATATATATTAGAAAATAATACTCAAGGGTAGGATAAACCATCTCTCTTTCTTCAGAGATGATGCGTGAAAATCAAAGGAAAAATCTCAAGGGAAATGACAGAAAGCACTCTTCTTCTTTCAGAAGTACTATTCAGAAAACCACAAGAATATTCCTGATAGTAAATGCAAAATGTAACCAAGGATGTAGTAACTAGAAAATTGAGATGTAGCACAAAGTCTCCACCTGAATTGCCCAAGAGTGAGATACGAAGGACAATGAGGGCACAAATTCGTCCCAAGGTCCTTTACATAGAAATGAAAATAAAACACACTAAAGGCAACTATGAGGGCACAAAGTCTCTCCACATTTGAATTCAGGACACCTTCTTGACTACTTTCACTAATTATGCTTGTTGAATTAAAATAATAGAAAATATATTAAAGAAAAAGACATAAGAACAGTTTCCCCAACAACAAAGATATCAAAGCACAAAGTCTGAAAAGTCACTTTCTTTCTTATTCCAATAACAAAATATGATCAACATTCTGAGCTCAAAGTCTCAGTAATGCCTTTCAATTTGGGTAGAGTTTCATTTCTAATTGTTAGAGAGAGATCTCCCTTTTTACACTAACAAGAGAATCCCTTATATAGCCTCTTCAAGACAGACTTGGGAATAGTAACACATCATATTGCATTGAAATTTGTTAAGAAGACAGGTTGTAATTTAGGGGCATCTACACATTTGTTTTTCTCAATGCAGAGAAACAAGTCACGCTATTGAAAGTTTGCCTCTTTCAATGTCCACCTAGCGATTTGATCCTTCTTCATCGTTCCTCCTTTTCTGGTTAATTGAATCGGGTCCTTGATTCAATTTGATATGTTCCTTAGTCACTTCTTATTGATCTTGGCCTTAAATCCTTTAAATTCATTTAGGTCCCATATATTTAAACTTACAAGAATCAATGGCTATTTCATCATCGTGACTTTGACGTCCGCGGGCACGTCACTTTCTTTGGCAATTTCTTCAGCTTTGTCATTTGAGCTTTCCCAGAGGGGACCTGCCTTTTGGGCCTTAATAAATGATCCACGTTAGGTCAAGAAGATCCCCCTGAAAGGGTATCTTCCCTTTGGGAAATCTACAGATGGCCTTTGGGCTTCTTTATTCCAATGGGTCGCTAAGTCCTTTGTTTTGCATCCTCCCAAAGGGAAGGTGACCCTTCAGCTTTGGGGGAGTGTCTTTTAAGTTGGCAGTCGAGAGTCCCCCACAAGGGCACCTACCCTTCAGAGTCCTTCAGTGGCCTTCATCTTTGAAATCCTTTGGAGCTTTCCCCATGAGCATTTCCCACAGACATTTCTCATGGACAAAAAGTCTGCAGACATTTTCCTATGGACAAAAAGTCTGCGAGAATTATTGCTTTGTTCTTTGGCTTTGAGAAACTCCTTCGAGCTTTCTTCTTATAGCCTTTCTAAATTCTTTCAAAAATTTTGTTTGAAATAATTCCTTTAGACAAAAGTCTAAAAGAATTATGCCTTAGTCTTTTTCCCAAAGGAAATCCCTTTGTCTTTCAGCTACCTTAAATAAAATTCTGAAAGAATTTACCTTTGCGACTTCTTTGAAAATGATCCTTTTTAAAGGTGCTTTTGTTGACCAAGTGCCCTCCACAAGGGCACTTGTCCTTTGGGAGGCTCTTTTGAACTTTTGCATTGAACTGATCCTTTGAACCAAAATGGTTCAAGTCGATGAATCATTTGATTGAACCAAAAGCCATTGAATCATTTGATGAACTGACTGAGTGAACCGAAGCATTGAACCACTTGGTTGAACCAACCATTGAACCAACTTTGGTTCAACGGTTCAATGGTTCATTCCCTTTGATTTGGATAAGTCCTTTTGATCCTCGTTGAACCAAACGCATTGAACCTTTTGAACCTTGAACCCATTAAACCAAAATGGTTCAAGGTTCAACGGTTCAATCCTTGCTTAGAAGCTTGCCGATGAACTCTTTTGGTTGAACCTGGTTATTGAATCGACTACTTCTTTCTTGTAGATTCTGTAGAAATCAACTTGTGAAGTCCATTGAACTTGGCCTGCAGAGTTCATAGATTTTCTTTTCCTGCAGAGTCTGTAGATTTCTCTTCTTGCTAAGTCTGTAGATTTAAGCCTGCAGAGTCTGTAGATTTTTGAGAAGCTTGAAAAATGAGGAATTTGAATGCCCAGGACAAATTTTGAAAAGGGAAGACAATTTTGGTCTGTAGGACCAAAATAGTTCAAATGTTGTCCCAAAAATGAGTGTTATTTTTGGGGGACAACACAAACAATAGGAATCTTTCTGGACTGGTAATAGAGTACAAAGTGACCAGCAATCTAAGATGTAGCAAAAAGTCTCCACCTTGACTGCCTAAGAGTGAAGTATGAAGAACAATGGGGGCACAAGGTCATCCCAAGGTCCTTTACATAGAAATAAACTAAAAATACACACTGAAAACAATTATATCAGCACAAAGTCTAAAAGTAGCTAGCTTCAGGACACCTTCCTTATCACTTCCACTAGCTCTGCTTGTTAAATTGCATAAACAAGAATACATTTAGGAAATAGACATAAGAACAATCTCCTAAAATGATACAAGGTATAACAACACAAAGTTTGAAAGTAACTTGCTTTCTGATTCAAACAAAGAAATATGATAAACAATCTGAGCTCAAAGTCTCAGTGATGCCTTTCAATTTGGTCAGAGCTTTGCTTTTGGTAAAGGGAAGATCTCCCTTAAATGATACAAAAGATTACATTATATAGAGGCCAAGGGAGGCTTGGCACTTTATCCCATGGAGTGACCCATGCTGTGCATTAATGTCTTGGATGCATTTTTGGTTCTGTCAGGGAGGGCCATGCTAGAGCAGGGTGGCTACCTTAACTGTGGCATGTTGATTCATCTCCCGTGTCTTCTCGTAAGCCTGAATCACTCATTATGTCACCTATTATTCATGCAACTGTCCACTCTACCTTTACTCCAAAGGGGACAAACAGGCTACACTTTCAATGTTTGTAGGCCCCAAATACCTACCTAATAGACTACTCCACCTACTGGAAATAACTCCTTCTAAGTTTCCCTCTTTGTCTCTTCTTCTTTTTGGCCCTAGCTTTAGGGTCTTTAAATTCATTGGGTCTGCTTTTTAAGCCTGCAAAGATCAACAGACACTTCTTTACAACAAATTTGATGTCCATGGGTCTTTCATCTTTTGAAGGTTACTGGCTAGTCAGTCGTCCTAAATTTGACGTTTGCGAGCCTGTCATTCTTCTTAGCAACTCCCTTATGTCTTTCTCGCTTGTTATGGCTACTTTCCACTATGATGTAGGTGAAGACACATGGTGACATTTATAGCTTTGAAATAAGCTCATTGGAATAAGCTTTAAAATTTGTTAGAGACTGGAAGCGCAGATGTAGACACTTGTCGTGCTCTACTGAGTTGGGATGGGACACGTGGTGAGTTTTGTTGCTTTGAAACTTGTTAGAGACTATTGTCTTGGCATGCGACACTTGGCAGCTTTCATTACACTTTGAGGCTTGACCCTTCTAGAAGGGAACTTACCCTTCAGGGTCTTGAAATAGGTCCATTTCTGAGTGTCGAGTGTCCCCCCACAAGGGTACCTACCTTTCGAGATCATCCAGGTGGCCTTCAGGCTTTAATTCTTTTGGAGGACTATTTTTTCTTTATCTCCTTCAGACAAAATGTCTAAAGGAATTCCTTTAGACAATTTGTCTGAAGGAAATCTCCCCTTGGCCCTATGTCTCTATATTAAGAGTGCCCCATCTTTGACACATGGCACCTTCCGCTACATTTAACAATAAACACGTGGCATCTTCCACTAGAATAGGTGAGGACACATGGAAGCGTCCACCTAATTTATAGGAGCTCTTAGAAACCTTTGAGAGTCCTACATTTTA
This sequence comes from Torreya grandis, assembly GCA_037957365.1. Lineage (NCBI taxonomy): Eukaryota > Viridiplantae > Streptophyta > Pinopsida > Cupressales > Taxaceae > Torreya > Torreya grandis. Next base: position 7,792,952 of record JARHVA010000006.1, read on the forward strand.
TGACACGTGGTGGCTTTCACCAAACTCTAAAAACACTTACAAAAACATTCAGGACTCATTTCTAATATACGCAAATGATGACACTTGTCAACTTCCACCAATTCTTACCAGGGGCACGTGGCATCTTCTACTGCATCATATTGAAACCTTCTGCTGGTGACACTTGTTGTTTTTTGTGAGACCCTGAGAGAAGCTTATCAAAAGAAGGTTTGAAACTTCACAAGAAGCCTAAGATGCAAACACCGACACTTGTCATGCTCCGCTGAGTTATAATGGGGCGTGTGGCTAGTTTCGTTGCCTTAAACCTTCATTTAAAACTATCTCAGAGGAGGACACTTGGCAGCGTCTGCTAGATCTTAAGGGAAGCTTAGGAGAAACTTGAATTTGATGTCCATGGGGATGTCACTAGTTTATTGGCACTTCTTTCCTATGGAGTTCATAATTTTAAGCCCGCGAAGTCTGTAGAAATGAACCTGTCTGTAGAGTCCATAGAAACCTGCGGAGTCCGTAGATTTTTTGAAAATCTTGAAGAATGGAGAATTTGAAGACTCATAACAATTTTTTGAGAAGGGAAGAGATAATTTTAGCCTTGTAGGACCAAAATATCTCATAGGTTGTCGCAAAAAGGAGTGACATTTTTCGGGGACAATAAATTGCATAATTTAGCTATTGATTTTTTCCTTCCCAATTTTGACCATGACTCTATCATTTGTAAATTTTAACAAGACTATGACATCACCATCAAAACCCATGAAACACAAACTAAATCTCAAGCTTTGAATCAGGTTAATACTCATTTGTCCATCTACAAAGATCCTCTTTTGAATCACCAAGACAATAATGATAAGCCTCCTTCGACCAATAGTTTTAATAGTCTTATAGACCTAATTATTGAGGAGAATGTGGTCATTATGACTAATATGTGAAGGGTAGTTTCCTTCATGGATTCTCATCCCATCCACACTCCTTAATCATCTCAGACTTTCTATGTTATCCAAGACTCTTCCCCAAATCACTTAACAGAATTGGGGTAAGAAAACATTATATATTTTAATGAACTAATTCTAACACCTTCATTGGATAGCACTTCTCATACCATTTCTACCACTCCTCCAACCTCTTTACCCATCATCAATTATAATGAAACTTATATTAACACTCATTAAAATTTATCTCAAACCAAACCTACATCAACTACCCAACCCTCTAAAGGTAATCAAAAAATTTGTCCTCCAATTAAACATCCTACATATTATCAACATAAGTTCACATGCACTCCAACTCCTCCTTTCGAGGAACTCCTTCAACACTATACACCTCTTTCCAATAGTCCCCTTAGTGGTTATAATGAATGGGATCCTATCACAAAACTTATTAATATACCATCTTAAATCCCATTTCTCAAACTTATGTGGACTTCTTCACGTCATTGTAATCATCTCATGCAGCTCCTGTTCAAAATGAACATCCCTCATCTTCCCCTAGTAGGACATGAAGAAACCTTATCCAAATTAGAAGATAGCATTTTAAAAAAATGTGAAAGATGTCCATACATGTTGATGAAATAATGGACACTTATCTTTCCCTCAAATTCCCCATTGCTTTTATGATCCCTAATGAGATATTGCTTCATGTGGATGATCCTCCCCTTTTTATCAGTGTCTAAATTGGTGACATACAAGTCAAGCATGCCTTAATTGATTGGGGTTTAGTTACTTATGTTTCCTCTCTCAATTTTATAAAAACCCTTGGGTATTTTGAATGTAATCTTAAGTTTACATGCAACACGTGTCAAGGTTATGATCGAAGGTAAATGCCTTCTTTAGGCTGTGTGTGGATCACTATCACTATTCCACTTGTCATTATTTTATTGAAGGTAATTATCTTCAAATTTCCATGATCTTATAACATTTTTATTGGTATGCCATGGTCTCATCACATGAGAGCAATGGCCTCTTTTTCTGACCAATGTGTCAAATTTCCTCACAATGGATCCATCTATAGGATTCAAGGTGATATTAACCCTTGGAATTTTGAAAAATTCTAAGACCATGTCATATTGAATATTCCAACCCTTTAACCCTTGTTGAGCATTACATTTCATGAATATCAGTAGTTTAACTTCCCTATCAACTCCACTCGAGGTTACAATGGTCACCCCAAACTCATCAGGAATATCTCACCTAACCTTTTAGATTTAGATGATGATGAGTTTAAAGAGATCAATCTCAAAATCAAAACCTCAAATCTCTTGCCTCATCTCATTTCTTATTTTCTACCTTCTCTAAAGCCACATTTTTGTCAACCACATAGTGATGATATACCCACTATCTTAACCAAGACTCAGTACTCCATTCATCACACCACATCAGATGATACGGTCATCCCTACCTATGCCATTGATCTTCATACACCTAAAAATGATGATGGTTATACTTTAGATGATCCATTCTTAGGAGGTCTTGTTCAGGTGTAAGATGTTGAAATTATTTGTTATTATTCCTCTTTGCTTTAGTCTTTTTGCATATCTTATCGTATTCCATCCTATATAATTCTTAATTTTATTGTTTTTCCTCTTTTTCATAGGGTATAAATTATGTACACACCTTTAGTTTTTGAAGATCATCATAGGATTATGCTTAAGTATTGTGCTATGATTGGTACCTATCACTTTGTTAGGTACTAGGATCCCTTTAGCTGACTTATCCCTGAGATGCTTGTGTATGTCCTTCATCCTTTGTACATCTCTCACCTCCCTCAGTTGAGACTAGTTTGGCTCCTATTCCTATTACCTCTCTAGAAAAGTATCATCATATTTTTGATCTTATTGATCCTTCAGTCAATCCTAGTCTTGTTTCTCCACTATCCCCACCTTCCCTTAGTGGTGGTTTTCTCCCTTTACCATATCTTGCACTTTTACCTACAAAATGGACTGATCAACCATATTGTGATATTCATAAAGTTTTCATCATTAGACTAGAGACTATTCCTTACACCAGCCTTCTTCAGTTTTTGTTTCCACTCCCTCTATTAGTACACCTACAAAGTCTACTAACAAGCATATATGTTGTTTCCATAGCATAAATAATCATTCATCCATGAATTTTCATAACTTACAATAATATATCGACACTTTACATCCCATTACTCCTCAATTCATATACAAGGATATACCTCCCCCAAAAGTTTTACTTGAATATCTCCCCAAATATAGAGAGGTATATTGTCTCTAGCACCAATGTGGTATTCATTACACTGACCATTGGCGCATCCTTCAACAGCATCTCAAGGATCACTTCATGAGCATCCCTATGTCTACCACTCTTCCTCCCATAGGTCACCATCATAAGAAGGATCCCACTTCTTCCCCTGTGGCCCCTCCAACTGTGGTCCCTTCTCTACCTATAATTTTTCCTCTTGTGATTCCCTCACCCATGGACCCTACTTCACATGTGGCCCCTTCTCCACCAGTGACTCCACCTATGGCCCATTCCTGACCCCTTCATCTCCAAAAAATTCCATTCCCATTCCTTCTCCTAAGCATCCTCTACATGATATCCCTCAATATCATGATCCTTCTACTAATTTTTGTTAAGGATATTTGATGCGAAGTATTTTCTTAACTTTCCTTGAAGATCGATGAGACTTTGGCTACAATCCGAATTTAGCTTTATAGAGACTTATCAAATGTTATGGATAATGTGTGTGGATAAATCTACCACTATTTATGAACAAAATCATGGTGTTATTTCATTTATTTATTCATTCTAGATTGGATGTGTGTTCCAAATTAACATTTTATATCTTATATATCATTTGACATTATGCCAAATTCTTATTTATCTTACATGATGCTTTATGTTTCACACATGTTACTTATGATGTCATTTTCATCCTTATGTTTTCTTATGGATTCTTTTTCATGATTACATACTTATTCTCTATGAGTTCATTTTTTATGATTATCTTATTCTTTCTTTCATGATTTTTTGTTATCTTATCTCTCTAAAACAAAGAAAATTGTTATTATGCCTTAGTTATACCAACCTTGCTCCCTTTAGTCATTTCTAATTTACCATGTGATTAGTTAGTAAATAATTCATCTCATTATAATCCCATCTTATAGGTCCACCTTGAATATCCCTTTATTCCCCTTATTTATGTTCACAAACTAAGCATACACATGGTTGAGACTTGAGATAACATGATAGTTCATAGGTAAACTTAAGTGTTTTAGTTAATCATGTCTTTGGATACTCATCTTATTTTATCCAAAGTCTACATCTCATTGGTGTGTATCAGTTTATCTCTCATGATTGGTCATTCCAAGTCTGTATGGAGGAGGAATCTTAAAAATCCATAAAATATTCAAAATCCAAATCATTTAACAAAAGGCAATGATCTAAAAGGCAACATTCAAAATTTTCAAAATTCAAATCACATTAAAAGACATGATTATAATCACATCTCCTTTTTATAATTGAAGCTCAACATAGTTGGACTCATGATAGAGTTGAGGTCCATTGGGGTGTGGTAGGCTAGTAGATTGAAAAAGGAAAATAAAAAAATATTTTAGTGCTACCTACTTTCTCACACATATACCCAATCTTCACAATAGACTGATGACTCTGTAAGAGGACCTGAGGAATGGGGAACATGTTGTGGGAAGGTAGGTCCATTTTAATTTTCTTATTTGAAATAACCCACATGAGTTAATTGAAGTACGACACTTGTTTTCTTACATAACTTTGTGCTTAGTGATCAGGTATCACTTGTATCTTGATGGTCACTAGTCACTCAATATCTTTTTATGTCCTTATTATGCATCATGTTTCCTAATGTATTTTCATCAAATGCCTATTTTATGATTTTTACATTCCCTATAATCATAATATTTCCCTTGAGAAATATTGTTTTGTTCACTGGTCACTCCCCTTGGGATCACATTTGTTTGTTGTAGTGTAAGACCTTGGATAAGACCAGGCCTTCCTCACAAATTACCAAATTTTCACATCATCATTCCAAAAATTCCATTTTAACATTGTTTCCACCTCATTAGTTTCCCCTTTGTGAGTTGCAGTGTAAGATTATGGATAGGACCTAGCCTTCCTCACAAAATTTCCAATACCCAACTCACAATAAAATTACATGTGTCAAATTAGAGATAAGTTATAATTGATTATGAGTTACACATCATTGACATACTTCCCATCTTTATTTAGTATGTTTTAAGCTAGCCTTATTAATATTTCACTTTTATCTTCCTATTTTTCAATTACATGTAAGAATACAACCATTTTTCTTAAGTTTTTCATACTTCCCAACTTGAAATAGTGTGATTAATTTAAGTCCATTTTTACAATTTTGCTTTTATTTTATACTTCCCAATGTGATTTAGTATGATTGATTGACTTAATTATTTTGTTTTTATACCATTTGTCTTTCACATTCTCTACATATTATTACATTATTTTCATACTTCCCAACATGATTTGGTGTGATTTTACTTGTTTTAATTTGGTGCCAATATTTTTCATGGTTTAAAAACATTTTGTCCTATTATTTACCACTTTTTGGTTTATTATACTATTAGGTAACTAGGTTACACCCTTGTCGAGGAAATGACTGTTCACATCCACCTCAAACCTAGACTAACATGGGAGTGACCTATAGGTTGTGGGCTACATAAGATGCAGGTAAAACCTCTAGATTTTATGGGGATACCTCCCCTAATTTGTCACTTAAACTCTATCTAATACCTAATCCTATTGCAATGAAAATGCAAAAGAGATGAAAAGTAATAAAAGAACCTACTCTAAAGTGGTGATGCACCAATGATTGAATATCCACTCTAACTCTATCTAAATATAAGTTTGAGAGAGAAGAGAGAAGATTTTAGGCATGGGAAAGGCCATGAATGAGGCCCAAGTGGTGTATGGTAGTTACAACATGCCTATTCACCCTCCTCATGTGTTGACACTTCTTTAATGAGTCTACTTTGTCATTGAGAGAAGGTATGGAGGTTGCAACTCCCCTATTTGACTTTATGAAATCCTTGACCATGCCCAAAATATCCCAATATTCCATCTAATGGTAGTTACATAATGTAATGAAAATGGAAAAGACATGAAAACTAATAAAAGAACCTACTCTAAAGTGGTGATGAACCAATGATTGAAGATCCACTCTAAGTCTATCCTTTGAAACCCACTAACAAACCTAATGGAGACCACAACTGATCAAATTTCTTGATGGTTTTCTAAGCATGAATATTTCATATGGAGTTTGAAAAAGAGTTCTATAACTTGAAGGACAAAGGCCTAGATCTTCACAAGATACTATTGGCTCATGACACTTCAAAAACACCTCTACTTGCCAACACTTCATACAACCTACATAGACTAAAAAACTTAAGTTAGGTGTATGAAATGACCTATAAATGATATCATCATAAATAAATTTTAAAAATCAAACTCTCATGAAACACACTATCATTCAACAATAAATCTTCAAGTATCTTCTATTGATTCAAAGGAGTACAAGATAATTTTGGTAGATTTTTGCTACACCCAGTTGAGGGATGCCAAAGAAAAATATTAATTCCTACTTAAATATAAGTTTGAGAGAGAAGAGAGAAGATTGTAGGCATGGTAAATGCCATGAATGAGGCCTAGGTGGTGTATAGTTGTTACAACAGGCCTATTCGCCCTCCTCGTGTGTTGACACTTATTTCATGAGTCTACTTTGTCATTGAGAGAAGGTATGGAGGTTGTAACTCCCCTATTTGACTTTATGAAAGCCTTGACCATGCCCAAAATATCCCAATATTCCATCTAATGGTAGTTACATAATGCAATGAAAATGGAAAAGAGATGAAAACTAATAAAAGAACCTACTCTAAAGTGGTGATGCACCAATGATTGAAGATCCACTCTAAGTCTATCCTTTGAAACCCACTAACAAACCTGATGGAGACCACAACTGATCAAATTTCTTGATGGTTTTCTAAGAATGAATATTTCATATGGAGTTTGAATAAGAGTTCTATAACTTGAAGTACAAAGGCCTAGATCTTCACAACACTATTGGCTCATGACACTTCAAATGACACTTCAAAAACAACTCTACTTGCCAACACTTCATACAACCTACATAGACTAAAAACCTTAATTTAGTTGCATGAAAGGACCTATAGATGATATCATCATAAATACATTATACAATTCAAACTCTCATGAAACACACTATCATTCATAAGAAATATTCAAGTATCTTCTATTGATTCAAAGGAGTAAAAGATAATTTTGATAGATTTTTGCTACACCCAGTTGAGGGATGCCAAAGAAAAAGATAATACCTACTTAAATATAAGTTTGAGAGAGAAGAAAGAAAATTTTAGGCATGGGAAATGCCATGAATGAGGCCCAAGTGGCATATAGTAGATACAACAGGCCATTCACCCTCCTCATGTGTTGACACTTCTTTAATGAGTCTACTTTGTCATTGAGAGAAGGTATGGAGGTTGTAACTTCCCTATTTGACTTTATGAAAGCCTTGAACATGCCAAAAATATCCCAATATTCCATCTAATGGTAGTTACATAATTCAATGAAAATGGAAAAGAGATGAAAACTAATAAAATAACCTACAGTAAAGTGGTGATGCACCAATTATTGAATATCCACTCTAAGTCTATCCTTTGAAACCCACTAACAAACCTGATGGAGACCACAACTGATCAAATTTCTTGATAGTTTTCTAATCATTAATATTTCATATGGAGTTTGAATAAGAGTTCTATAACTTGAAGGACAAAGGCCTAGATCTTCACAAGACACTATTGGCTCATGACACTTCAAAAACACCTTTACTTGCCAACACTTCATACAACCTACATAGACTAAAAACCTTAAGTTAGGTGCATGAAAGGACATATAGATGATATCATCATAAATACATTCTACAAATCAAACTCTCATGAAACACACTATCATTCAACAAGAAATCTTCAAGTATCTTCTATTGATTCAAAGGAGTACAAGATAATTTTGGTAAATTTTTGCTACACCCAGTTGAGGGATGCCAAAGAAAAATAATAATTCCTACTTAAATATAAGTTTTAGAGAGAAGAGAGAAGATTTTAGGCATGGTAAAGGCCATGAATGAGGCCCAAGTGGCGTATAGTAGTTAAAAATGGCCTATTCACCCTCCTCATGTGTTGACACTTCTTTAATGAGTATACTTTGTCATTGAGAGAAGGTATGGAGGTTGTAACTCCCCTATGTGACTTTATGAAAATGTTGAACATGACCAAAATATCCCAATATTCCATCTAATGGTATTTACATAATGCAATGAAAATGGAAAAGAGATGAAAACTAATAAAAGAACCTACTCTAAAATGGTGATGCACCAATGATTGAAGATCCACTCTAAGTCTATCCTTTGAAACCCACTTACAAACCTAATGGAAACCACAAATGATCAAATTTATTGATGGTTCTATAATCATGAATATTTCATATTGAGTTTGAATAAGAGTTCTATAACTTGAATGACAAAGGCCTAGATCTTCACAAGATACTATTGGCTCATGACATTTCAAAAACACCTCTACTTGCCAACACTTCATACAACCTACATAGACTAAAAACCTTAAGTTAGGTGCATCAAAGGACCTAAAGATGATAACATCATAAATACATTATAAAAATCAAACTCTCATGAAACACACTATCATTCAACAAGAAATCTTCAAGTATCTTCTATTGATTCAAAGGAGTACAAGATAATTTTGGTAGATTTTTGCTACACCCAGTTGAGGGATGTCAAATAAAAAGATTAATGCCTAATTAAATATAAGTTTAAGAGAGAAGAGAGAACATTTTAGGCATGGGAAAGGCCATGAATGAGGCCCAAGTGGCGTATAGTAGTTAAAAATGGCCTATTCACCCTCCTCATGTGTTGACACTTCTTTAATGAGTATACTTTGTCATTGAGAGAAGGTATGGAGGTTGTAACTCCCCTATTTGACTTTATGAAATCCTTTAACAAGCCCAAAATATCCAAATATTACATCTAATGGTAGTTACATAATGTAAATTGGGTATGGATAGGCCTCCAAAAGGCATTGATCAACATTTCCTTCAATGTGCCTGCACACTTATCCTTGAAACTACCTATACCCTATCATAATGGTATTCAATTTGGGATATGCTCACTTGGATGAAATTTAGACAATGCTTTAATGTGGTTCATAAAGTCCACCATGCCATTATATGCCTGTTAGACTCTACCACTTGTAAGTTAAGTCAGCTTATTTTGCTTGTTCTTCATTTTTTGCACACCTACTATTTGAATGATTTAGGTAGCTGAATTAGGGTTTCCAAAAACATTTATAGGGATTGAAATTTCCTTGATAAAATCCATGTATAAATACTTAGGCCTTTTCTCAACTATCTTCTACTTGTAATTACATTGACCTTATCAAACTAGGCCTTTCAGACTAGTTCCACATATTGGTTATTTATAAAGAGATAACAAAGTTATTTATAGGCACATAAATGAATATATTTTACATTAAATAGGTAGAATAAGCCTTGAATTTATCTCTACCATAATTTATGACCCTGGTTAGGCTCTACAACACATATTATACCCAAAACCCTACAAACTTACACTTCTAGGAGGTGATTGTATAGTTTCCATACCATCAAATGTCATGGACAGGAGCCCCTCTAAGCTAAAAACATGATCCAAGTGTTAGACAATAAATTTCTAAGTGTTTGAATGCATTTTTTAGTAAACCTCTATATTCAAGTCACTATTAGGGTTTAAGTGGGGTTTGAGAGTGCTTAGGGGTCTTAGGAATGTTTCATAGAGACCAAGGCTTATATTTATGAACCAATTATACCAAATGCAATAAAATAAACCTCCCCGACCTTCCCTAAAGTGTTGGGTTCCCCATGCATAACATCCTTGCTATGATGAGCATTTGAAGATGCTCTTTGTGAAAGAAACATGCCTTTTGAGCAGGTTTTGGATGTCTGTAAGCAAAATGACTAAATGTAAGGATTTTCTTGAAATACAAATTATCCAAAAGAATTAAAAAAATTGTTATGGCCTTCATCATTTTGGTTACAAGAATTATCACTTCCCAAATTGCTCTCTGCTCTACCTTTTGGTGATAGTCATAGTGAAGATGATGGATTAGTCTATTTTCAGACCTAAATCATGAACATTTTCCTAAATCCTAAGGGTATAAGGCACTCTTTCATCATATATAACCTAAAAATTACTTCAAAGACCTCATGAACTAGCATCATTGGTTTGATTGGATCATTTGACCCCCTTTGGATGCACACAACCATGAATTCCAAAACACGTGCTTATCTACTTGCTAAAATAGTCATAGAGGTCACTTTGGTGGCTGTTAGAGGACTTTTTTAGATGATCCAAGACTCATTATCCCTCCCTAACTTCATTATGTATATAAGTGCCCCTATCTCATTGTTCTTGTGCTCAAACTAACACTTCCAGGACTATTTCATACAGTTTAACTCCTGCACGTGCTAACCAGTGAGTCACTATGATACTCAAAGGACTTTAGGAGATATTAAAGGTCATTTCATGGTTAAATCATTTCATTTGGATGGGTTTTGAAGCCAAAATCCACCATTACATCACTTTTGGGGTTTATGCAGGGTTTGAGATGCCCACTATTTTAATGATGGTTCATAGCATATAGACATCCAAACCAAGAAAAAATTCCATTAATCTATATTGCATTGACCTCCTCATCTTCCATGAATGGATTAGGTTTCCATGCAAAGGGTGTGTGGAGTTATGAACATTTGAAGGTGACAATAGGGTTATTTGCAGACAATTCTAAGTGGTTATTTTCATAAGGTTCATTCATAAAGGTTAACCCCCAACTACCAACCAATATTTCATAAATATTTAGTCAATAGGGGGACTTATACTTCCCTAAAATATTTGGCCCTAAGCTTGTATGTGATGAAGTGGGTGAGCATTTAAAGGTGAGCTTTGTGTGATCTAGGAATTTGACTCAAGAGAGGATTTGGGTTACTCCCAGTTTATTGCATTGTGTGAATGCTCATATGTGTTTGAGTCAATTTACCGATCTTTGTAAGTGTGTTTTTTTTCTTTCCACTACTAATATTTTCTTTATACAAGTTGTTATCCACTATGCTTATGGGTGTACTTGTGCAGGTAAACACTGAAGGTGTAGTCCATAGTTCTTGTAGAATCCCATCACAATGAGGGATTCAGGTTAGGATAAGTGGTGCTGCATAGACAGTCAGCTCTGAAGAGCTAGCCCTATGACACCAAGCATGCCATATGTCATCTAGGAATTTTACTCAAGAGAGGATGGTTAGTATGGTGTTAGTTTTAAAAAGAAAACAAAATGAAAGAAACACACTAATAGCATAACATCTCTAGGCCTAGACACTAGGGAGAGCTTGGTAATAAAAACAAATGACAAACAAAACTAAAAAGTAAGGAATAAAACACAAGAATTCCTTAACCTTCCTTGGATTCTCTGAATGCCTTTGTAGTAGTGGCTTGCTCAATTTTGTGCTCTTGAAGTCCTTGGCAATGGGAGTTTAGCTACCTCCATCTCTCCTTGGCACCTTTGGCTTGTGGTTTGGCTTGGATTAGAATCAATTTGGCATGGTAACACTATTTTTAATGGCTCCTTGAAGATATTGTTTCATTATAACTTTTCACCAAAATATCTTAGAAATGTGTTTCTATTCAAATTTTGCTTTTAATTTCAAAGAAGAGAATTAAGAAGAAACTAAGAAAGAATGGTCAAGGCTTGATGTGTACCTGGATAAAGTCTGTGCACCGTAATCCAGACGCTATGAGTACTCCTCTTTGGGTGTGGAGGAATGACAGCTGCAATGAAAAGAAGCTTGGACAAAAGAAGATGTTAAATGGACAGATGGTGGGTTGTCCCAGAAGTATGAAAACTTCCCAGAAGTATGAAAACTTGATCCCAGAAGTATGAAAACTTCCTTAAGGGATATAAACCCACTAATCAACAAAAAGAAATGTCTGATAAATAGCTGAATAATGAAAGACTGAAAGTGATAAAAGATGGAAATGGAAAAGAGAAGCAAAGCCTTACTTGAAAAGAAGCTGTCGGATTGATCACAGTCACCGGCGTCGGTTGGTAAAGGTGCCGACATCGGTTAATATGCCGACGTCAGTTGGGGTAGTGATCGGCGTCGGTCAGGGCAAAGGTCTTTGGACGAAGTCTGATTAAGTCTGTGGTCCGTGGATAGAGTTTGGTCAGGGTCTGGGTTTATTTGAGTAGTCTGTGGATAGAGTCTGATTAGGGTTTTGGTCTGTGGACAAATTTTTGGGCTTGGTTGAATGGTCTGGGGTCTGAGTCTGAGAGTCAGGTTAAATGGGTAGAATGTATGATCCGATAGAGGACAGAAGAAACAAGGAGGTGGATAAATCAAAATTCGGGTCTGGGTTGATTAACAGTCTGGTCCAGGGAGATTTTCTTTGAAAATAACAACTGAAAAGAGGATTAAAAAAAACAGACAGTATACTTACATGTGCCTTGTGGAAGATGTGTTACCGATGATTCCCGTACCTGCTGTTGATGTAGCTTGCATGGAGAACCTGTTGCTGATGGAGAACCTGAAACAGTTGCTGCACCTGAGGGAGAGAGTGGGAGGCTTGATTGAGAGATTTCACAGATTGACGGATGGTTGAAGATTAGGATTCGTTAGTTGCTTCCAAGAATTTGCTGATTTCTGATTCGGATCCATCAAAGAGCTTGAAAAATTGGTTAAGTATAACCGACGTCGGCGATTCCGCCAGCGTCGGTCGACACTTGGCCGACGTCGGCGGGGTTAGAATGGGCAAAAAGAGCCACCAAGCCCATTTTTCATCCGCCAAGTGCCCTATCCGTTGGAGAATGCCGAGGGTTGGGCTAAATACGCACGAGAGTTTGTTAGGTGGTTAGAAGAATTAGGAATAGATCTTGAGTGAGTCATAGGTAGGAATTAGTCCAAGGCGAGGTGTCCCAGGCGAGGTGTCATGGGTGATGTGTCCAAGGAGGGGGGTTAATTCAAAATAAATTAATTATTTTAAATTAGTAATTGTTAGGAATGGACTAAGGGGGAAAGTGACCAAGGGTTAGACACTTTTTAGGTGTCTACATATGCCCCTTTTTGTCTTATTGGTTGCTTTAAGTGAACTGTAAGACAAAAATAGGAGTTGGTTGCCCCAGGTATGGGATAAGGTTAATCAAGTGAACTGCAAGACGAAAATAGGCAAGAGTTGGTTGTCCCGATTATGGATGAGGTATCCCCCCTCAAAGCAGGAGTTGAGAGAAGGGAACTTAGAATCGGGTGCTGATTTGACAGAAAGTGGATGAGAAAAGGGGAAAGATAGAGTGAGAACGCTGCCAAAGTTATGATTGCATGGACACCACTTCACAAGGATGGTCAGGTCAAATTGTCGCAGGTCAAAGGTCGAGGAGTGCCAAAATTAAAAGAATCGGGCCCCAGCATTAGTCGTAGCTAATCGGGTTATTTAATCAAGGCTGAAGCTCCAATGGTCATCATGTTCCAAGTATCCCAGACTTAAGAAGTGCTCCCAAAAACATGAAAAAGTCACAAGTAGTGCGGATCAACTGGCTTGCGATCTTATACTTGTGAAGGTTAAAAGTGTGTGCACAATTTTGCTAACCAATCATGAGGTAGCATATAGGCAAAAGCAACCAAGGCAAATGCTTTGGAAGTGGTCGCAATTTGAGGAGATGGGCATGATCTCCAATGTCTGGTGGTCGATGGATGGATGCAAAAAGTGATCTAAATGTGCACCAAGGGGTCAAAATGACATGGTCTGAAGGACTCACTGATTGGGGCATGATTGTGGTCATTTTGAAGAGGGATGAAGTGTTTAAGGCTGCCGACGTCAGCTATATAACCGATGTCGGTGTCCAAAAGAGACTGATGTCGGCAAAAATCGACCGACGTCGACGGATTAGGGCACGCTGATGTCGACGTCAGTGGCCTGCCAAATCCGACAAAACCGAATTGGCAGCCCACCTGAAGTCATTTGTGACATTTGACAAAGTGCAAAAGTGAGCTCTGGATTTGAGTTAGTGAAAGTGACTCAGAGTTGACCGAGGCGTTGTACGAGGTGGCAAAGAGACATTGGTGGAGAGAAGAAGTTGATTGGATGCCGCAGGGACGCGTTTGAGCAAACAAGAGCGTGCAGAGCCATTGGGACAGAAGAGATGGCAGAGGGGAGTAGAGGACCTGTGGGAGGTCCACCACTAGCGGCACTAAATGTGCCACCATGTCGGCGATGCTGGGATGAGGTAAGAGGGTCTTTGAACCTGATTTGGAACTAGTTTTGTTTTGAATTTATTTTTTGAATTTTTTGTTGTTTTAGGCAAAAATCAAGGGGGAGGGTAGCTAGGAAGTTGGGTAGGTTGTCTAGGATAGCTTAGGAGTCATTTAGGAGGTTTTTGGGGGGTATAGGGGGAAGCCCTAAAAATTAGGGCTCGCCCCATTCGGCCCTAGGGCCGAACCAGTCACCGACGTTGGCGATCCCGCCAGCGTCGACCGACCAGTGACCGACGTCGGTCACTAATATACCGACGTCGGTCACTAAGTGATCGACGTTGGTTAGGTGAGTGTCGTCGCTGGCATGCTAACCGATGTCGATGGATGCCTGGTCAGAAATGGTTCTTGAAAAATTGTCAAGTCGAGAGGTCGAAGCTACGCCAAGCGCTTCCTGGGTGTCGAGTTAGGTATAGATAGTCAGAATGGTTGGTAAAATAGGAAGGGTAGGAACAGTTCTAACATGAAATTGACTGTGTATGGATGCAGATGAGGTAGACCCTGATGCTGCGGGATCGCCTCCCGACCTTACTGACGCAGATGCGCAAAGGCGTGTCTGTCGAGGAGTGGGCACAGATGAGCGCAGTCAGGCTAGGCAGGCTAAGACGCTACTGCAGAGTGGCGAGGGACGTGAGTTTCATGGTAGCTTTGATCGAGCAGTGGGACCATGCCACCAACACCTTCCACCTGCCTACTAGCGAGATGACGGTCATGGTCGAGGACGTGTACCAGATTTTGTGGCTACCGGTGCACGGAGTAGACTTGTATGCATGCTCAAGAGAGGCGTACGACATTCACATGGTTACCCTGTTTAGAGAGCACGTCGTGGAGACGAGCTACCACTCAGCGAGTTTTGCATATGAGCCGTTGTATGTGGCGGATGAGGATGCACATCGGCTGGACATCTTGATGATGATCGACATCACAATGTATGCGTTGCCGGATGTAGAGGGTGGCAGGTTTCCAGTTGCTATGACCAGAGTTTTGCTAGAGATGATAGAGCAGCAGACAGTGTTCGCCTGGGCACCAGTGTTTTTGGCCTAGGTATACAGAGAGTTGTGGGGTATCAGTTGGCATCGGCGATACATCTTGTGCGTGGGCCACCTGCTACATTGCTGAGCATATGAGCACATAGTGGTTACCCATCCTCTCGGCCTCCCAGTGGTGATCCAGGCTGGCTTCAGAGTTGGATTCAAGCGATGGCGCGAGGTTATGGCACAGACACGGGTGGATGGAGTGGTCAAGGACATTGACCACTATAGAGGGGTACTGGAGGCCCTAATTCCTGTAGACATCATCTGGAGACCATACTTGGTCTATCCAGCATTCAGAGACCAGGGAGAGCAACTGGTTGGTGTTCAGATCAGGGGTTGGGTTAGAGGCAGACGAGCCGGCGAGCTCGAGAGGATTCCAGCTGAGAGAGTGTAGCGCCAATACGGGCTGCTATAAGATGTACCTCCTGCCTTCCCACAGTACAGGTGGGATGACATAGAGGCATCGCTCCCACTGCCAGAGGAGACAGAGGAGCCCGATTTTGAAGAGTTGCCGGCAGGACCTGGGATAGCCGATCTAGGGTGCACAGAGGCCTACACGGCATGGTGGGCAGGACCGTATAGAGGTGTACAGGTGGGTTCCCAGCCAGATCTGTAGGTGGTCACGAGGGAGCGGGATACATCCCGCAAGGAGAGGGACATGGCACGATAGGAGAGAGACACGACTCAGGCCCAGGTCTCAGTTTTGCAGGGGCAGCTAGCCGGAGTCACAGGGCAGCTGGCAGAGATGACAGGTCGGGTGGCAGTGCTGACAGGGTAGGTCACTCTACTACAGGGACAGCTGGCGGCAGCCCAAGCACAGGTAGTGGTAGGGCAGAGTTTTGGAAGGCAGGGCCCACTGTAGTAGCCATCATTTTCATAGGGGGCAGGACCATCAGTATCAGTGCACCGAGGTCAGTCACAGCCACAGAGGTCAGGATAGGCCACAGGAGTAGGGCAGATGGGTCCACCGCAGACTGTATCTATGGTTAGATACATGAATGCGCTGGACGAGATTGCATAGTATGAGAGGGCCATCAGGGGGTTCCCTCAAATACAGTGATACTCAGAGATGCAGGCGGAGCAGAGCCGACAGAGATCGATATCACGAGCGATGGCTTCAGGGTCGCGCAGACGGTAGAGATCAGAGAGAGGAGAGGATACAGCCTCTTCTCGGCCACCGCCACCACCACCACAGCCACAGCCTTGAGGGTAGCCCTAGAGTTGTATTATTTTGATGTATATACCGGCCTGCGAGCCGAAGACGAGAGATGTATGATGAGAGAGAGAGATAGACACAGATTGTGTCTTTTTTGTATAAAATTGTTTTTGATATATATATATATGATGAGATTTTGGCTTTTGATGTGTTATGGAGATTTTGTAGACGTTTAATGTGTTTCATGATGCATGTTTTAATATGATATTTATGATGATTATGATGATTATGTTATGATGATGTTAATGATTAATGCGATGATGATTTATGATGATGCTAATGATGAGAATGATGTAAATGATAATGTTATGTTTAATGATTATATGATGATGATGCTTGATGAAAATAAATGTGATGATGACAATGTTTATGAAATGGTTATATGATGATGACTTTAGATTAGATGATGATAGATGTGATATTGAATGTTTAACTTGTGGATTATATGATGCGAATGTTTAATGAGTTATGATGGATGAAATTTATGACTAATGATTTATGTTGTGATAATGAAAATGAGAGTATACTAATGATTATGTGAATATGTGATTGACTATGCTGTGATTGACAGGTGACGAGAGAAGGAGATGGAAGAAAGTGATGAAGAAAATGGTCGAGCTAACCCCAGAAGACCCCATGTCAACTGAGTGCTGCCTACATAGCCCTTGTCATTAGGGCCTCAGGCCAATGTAGTTCTCCCAAGAAGGGAGGAAAAAGATTGAAGTGGTTGATTTTTGGTCATGATAAAGATATAGCATTTCCCATATGTTTAAGGGTACATGCTTGAAATGATGAGGAGGAGATGACGCTACAGCGTTTGCCAAATGGTGTAAGCTATAACATTGGTCAGGGTTTTTCATCCCTAGCAACTATCCATATTCATGATGGATGTTTGCTAAAAATGAATTGAGGTCTATTTATGCTTCAGTAAGTATTGGTTTATGCTTGACATAAATTAGGTAGTTGATAGTTTCCATGTGTATTATTGTCCATGGAAACTAGAATGATTAGGCTTATGTGAATGGTTTAAAAAGAGTCGGTTTAAGTCATTTTGACAAATGAGGTGGTTGAATGTGACCAAGTATAGGTAGAAAGTAAAAGGCATAAGTGCCCTTTTATTGACAAGGACCAAAAAGACAACATAGACAGGGTTTGTTAGAACTAAGAGCCCCATTTATGCGTTGCATCATTGACCATAGTTATGTTAGAGCGGTAATCGAATCACTTTTGACATTAAAGTGAGCTCGAAGTCCCTTGAGTAGGTGATATGATAGGAGGAAAAGAGTAACCCGTTTTTAGAGTATGGATAACTTTGCCCCTTTTTTATAGGAGACCCTGAGACAACTATAAGTCAAGTCCATGACCCATTTTTTTTTTTTTTTTTTTTTTTTTTTTTTTAGAGCAGACTGATCAATGCGGGAAGTCCACATAAAGATGTCATTTATTTAGTGGTCATTTGTGAAGCTGATCGATGTGAGAAGCTTCTGAGCAAGTGCTGTTTGTAGCAAGATTTAGTCATAGCCATCCTTCGAGGGAGTGGTCTATACTTTGCTTTATAGATGTAAGGGCTTTTGAATAGCTGTCCTTTGAGGGATCAGTCTATTAGCTACAGCAATGCTAGTGCAGCTGTCCTTCAAGGGAACAGTCTGCTTTTTGATTTGATTTTGTGACCTTTGGATATTTTGACATCTTGATTTAATTTTAACAGAATATTGAGTCATGGACAAGACTTATAGAAGGTCAAGGGCTCCCTTTTATTAGGACAAAGCATTCGTACGTCATAAAAGGGTTGTAGAGGATTTTGTTAAGGGAAGAAAGGGTGAAATTGTTTAAGGATTAAAAAGACAAGGATTGCTCAAGGGATGAGCTCAAGTTAAATGTCAAGTGGATGAGTACTCGACTAACAGTAGAATGGTCGTAGATGCAAAGCATTAAGAGGCTCAGGTTCTGGTCGGCCTTCAAGAGAAGACAGACGATAAGTCCCTGATCCATATTTGTGTGTTATGATATAAGGTCCGAGCCAATTATGAGCAAATTTGCCTCATTTACTCCGCTCCATATTGGTCACATGTTGGTTCTCTTTGAGGACGAGATCTCTGATATTGAAATCTCATTCTCTCAGAGTTTTATTATAGGCACGCTTGATGCGATTTTGATAGACATGGAGATGATTGAGGGCAGCGAGACGATGCTCATCGAGTAACTCAAGTTGAGCTAATCGATCTTGACGAAAGTCATCATTAGAAAGAATGGCATGGAGTGAAATGCAAAGAGATGGGATTTGTACTTCGAGAGGTAAGATAGCCTCTGATCCATACACTAGAGAGAAAGGGGTAGCACCCGTAGAGGTTCGGATGCTAGTCCGGTAGGCCCACAAAGCGAAGGGTATTTGAACGTGCCAATCCCTTCCAGTGTCGTTGACCACCTTCATGAGAATTTTGGTTAGGATTTTGTTAGAAGCCTCAGCCTGCCCATTTGCTTGTGGGTAGTAAGGTGAAAAAAAGCTGAGTTTGATGCCAAAAGAGTCACAGAGTTTTTGGACAGTCTTGTTTTTAAAAGATTTGCCATTGTCGGTGATGATTTTGTGAGGTACACTGAAACAACAGATGATGTGGGTGTTGATGAAGTCGACAATCTTGTCGGCTTTTGTGGAGACAAAAGGAATAGCTTCCACCCACTTGGTGAAATACTCGGTGGCAGTGATGATAGACTGATGATGAAGAGATGAATGAGGGTTAATCTCGCCAATGAGATCTAAGCCCCATTGTGAAAAAGGCCAAAAATCTTGAGCAACTTGTAAGGCGTGACTAGGGAGATGAAGCAAATTAACATGCTGCTAACACTTGATGCAACACCAAACATAATCGCTACAGTCTTGATGAAGAGTGGGCCAATAATAACCCAGGCGAAGGATGCGCTTGGCAACCGAGTTACCACTGAAGTGTCCACCACAAATCCCGTCATGGGCTTGTTTAACAACATGAGAAGCTTCAGTGGAATTTAAATAGTGAAGAAGAAGGCTGTCAAAACCTCTTTTATAGAGAAGGCCCCCTAGCATAGTATAGCGAGCAGTGCGCTTGATGAAAGCCTGCCGCGCATTGCTAGAGAGGTTGGGAGGAACGAGAGAATGAGTCAAGTAGTCCTCAAGTTGTTTATACCAAACATCTTGTGAACTAGAGTCTATGGTGTGGACGAGATTGATGTCAGTGGAAATGTATGAAGGCAATGGCACACGATGTATCATGACATAAATTCCCGATGAGGATGATGATGAAGAAGGAATATGAGAGGCAAGGGAAGCCATGGTGTCAGCAAACTTATTCGTCAATCGAGGAACAGTCTGCAATAAGTGATGA
The DNA here is from genome assembly GCA_037957365.1 of Torreya grandis. NCBI lineage: Eukaryota > Viridiplantae > Streptophyta > Pinopsida > Cupressales > Taxaceae > Torreya > Torreya grandis. The sequence continues at coordinate 7,812,954 of JARHVA010000006.1, forward strand.
TCGAAAGATGCTAGAAGAGTGTCAACACGGTGCTTGTACCTTTGTAAAATTTCATTTTTACAAAGATATGAACCATTGATTTGATTGACGACAAGTTGTGAGTCACCAAAGATGCTAATGGACTTGATGTTTAAAGAAAGAGCAGTGTGAAGTCCTAAAATTAAGGCTTCATATTCAGCCATATTATTGGTACATTCAAAGTCAAGTTTAAAAGACAGAGGCATGGGTTCACCTTCATAGGGAATGAGGATAACCCCCGCACCTCCACCGAGTTGACATTTAGAGCCGTCGAAAAACATTGTCATTTGGTAGAATGTGTCATAAGTCGAGAGAGTGGCAATAGATTCATCGAAAAACTCGCACTGAGAAGGTTGATTGTCGGGAAGAGGGGCATTCGCTAGTTGGTCAGCAATTGTTTGCCCTTTGATAGATTTTTGCTGGACAAATTCTAAATCAAATTCAGTAAGAAGCATGAGCCAACGAGCCATACGCTGGTTTTGATATGGTTTGGAATGCATGTATTTGAGGGGATCAGTGTGGGTGACGATAAAGGTTTTGTGATTGAGAAGATAATGATGAAGTTTGGTAGTGGCAAAGACTAATGCCAAACAGAGTTTCTCGATATGAGTATATCGAGTTTTATAGTCGACAAGTGTTCGGCTTATGTAATAGACTGCTTGCTCACGGTGTTGCTCGTCTCGATGCGCGATCATGGCACCTAACGAATGATTGGTTGCGGAGATGTAGAGGTAGAAGAGTTGGTCGTCTTTTGGTGGAATAAGGATTGGTGGAGAGACCAAATAGCGTTTGAGGGCGTCAAAAGCCTCTTGGCAATCTTTATCCCATTTAAAGGAGACGTCCTTCTTGAGGAGGTGATGAAAGGGCTGGCAACGGTCAGAAAGCTGCGAAATGAAGCGGCAGATGGATTGGAGCCTTCCTTGTAGGCTGCAGAGTTGCTTGAGATTAGTTGGAGGTGGCATTTCGAGGATAGCACGGATTTTGGCAGGATCTATCTCGATGCCACGAAAAGAGATAATGAATCCCATGAGCTTTCCTAAGAGGACCCCAAAAACACATTTCTTGGGGTTTAGACGGACTTGGTACTGAAGAAGATGAGAGAAGATGATTTTGAGGATAGTCAAATGGTCACGACGAAGCTTGGATTTGCCAAGCAGGTCATCGACATAGTCTTCCATGATTTTGTGGAGGAGATCGTGAAAGATGTAAGTCATGGCACGCTGATATGTGGCGCATGCATTTTTCAGACCAAAAGGCATGACTCGATAGCAGAAAGTTCCCCATGGTGTAATGAAGGTGGTTTTGTGCTGATCTTTTGGTGTAATCAGGATTTGGTTGTATCCTAAAAATCCATCCATGAGTGATAACATCTCATGGCCAACCGTAAGATCAACAAGTTGGTCAATGTTGGGAAGAGGAAAGTCATCTTTGGGACAAGCCAGGTTAAGGTCACGATAGTCTGTGCAGATCCGAATCCCCCCAGTCGCCTTGGTGATAGGAACGATATTAGAACCCACTATGGATAATCGATGGGTTGGATAAAGGAGACTGAAAGAAGGTGTTGAAGCTCTTCTTTGACAAGAAGCGCAATACGAGGATGCATTTTGTGAAGCTTTTGCCTAACAGGCTTAGCCTCTGGGTTTGTGACAATGTTATGAGTGGCAATGTTAGGGTCGATGCCAGGCATGTCAGTGTAAGTCTAGGCAAAGGCTTGGTGATTGTCTGAGAGAAATGTGGTATAGTCGGCTTGCTCCTGAGTGTCTAAAGACTAACCAATCTTTAAGACTTGAGGAACGTCAGAAGATGAAAGGTTAATGTCAATGGTTGATTCATTTAACATAACCTATGTTTCAGAAGGAAGAGAGCGCTGAATGAAAGAATCATCAGCACCCATAAATGTAAGAATGGCGTCGTCTATGCAGTGGACTGTGTTGATGGTTGTTGATTCATCGTCTATCATACTAGGAGGGATAGGTTAGGGGTTCCAAGCGGATAGTGTTTATGCAAAAAAAAAACTAGGAGGGATGGAAACCACCGACTCCGTAGGTGAGGATGGAAGAATAGGCGAGTCTAGAAGAAATTGGTTGATGTTTAGTTCAGGGGAAAGGTTTGTGGAAGCCTCAGTGGGTTCTTGGAAACCAAGTCCATACCATTTCTTTGCATTATCGTCATTAGGTGTTTCGACAGGCTGATGGGAGCCTTGTTTGTAATGTCCAAAGCCAAAACCCTTCCATGCACACTTATAAAGATAGGTATGTCCAAAGCCAAAACCCTTCCATGATCACGCCTATATCCTTCAACCTTCGACTACTTCCACGCCAATGTTGCCTTGGTTGTTTTTTGCGTGTGTGCTACCTCACGGCTGGTTAGCAAAATTGTCTGCAGACCCTATTTTTGACCCTTTGCAAGTATAGGATCGCGAGCCAGTTGATCCCTACTACTTGTGGCTTTTTCGTGTTTCTGGGAGCACTTCTTGAGCCTGGGATACCTGGAACACGATGACCATTTGGAGCTTCAGCTTAGATTGAGTGACCCGATTAGCAGACGACTAAATGCTGGGGCCCGATTACTTCAATTTTGGCACTCCTTGACCCTCGACATGCAACAATTTGACCCGACCATCTCGTGAAGTGGTATACGCGCAATCATGACTATTGTAGCATTTTTGCTCACACTCTTCTATCCATTTCTCTGTCAAATTGACACTCGATCTTCGGTTCCCTTCTCTCGACTATCGCTTTGAGGGGGGAACACCTCATCCTTTTCCTGAGGCAACCAACTCCTGTTTTTGTCTTGCAGTTCATTAAGAACAACCAACAAGACAAAAAGGGGCAAATGTAGACACCACAAATGTGTCTGCACCTTGGTTCTCCCCCCTTGTCCACCTCAAACCCCTAGCCTAACCCTTGGCCTTAGTCCCCTCCATTCATTTGATTAAAATAACTTAAATATTTTAATTAAGTGGCCCCCATTCCACCTCACCCTTGCCACCTTGGATCCTCCCTTGAATCCCTCCACCTTCCTCTTAGCCTTTATTATGCCAAATCTCCTCATTATCTTTCCCCCCACGCCCATTTAAGCACCCTCATGACCGTTCTTCCCACAATCCCTCGCCTGGCGGCGTGCAAGAATGCGTAGAGGCTATTTTTAGCCTCTATCCCCATTCTGCCACCGCCGACGTCGGTGACCCTTCGGCCGACGTCGGAGAAACTGTCGGCATCGGCAGCCTTCAAGACCCCTTTCTGCATCCGTTGCAGCCCCTGGACCGTTGAGCTCGCAAACAGAATCCTCTCGGCGCTTTGGCATTCGACTCTCTTCTCTCTGGACCTCGTGCAACAGTAGCAACAGAGGCAGGGACTCTAGATCAGGGATTTCCTCTTGCAACAAGTCTTCCGTGGCTCCAACAACAGCTCCTCTGTCCTTCAGTCAGCAAGCCAAAAGGTAAGCAATTTCATTATTTTATTCCATTCTTTCATTTAGTCTCAGTTATCTATCCTATCTACTGTCTTCTACTTGCTGTGTCCTTCCCCTGAGAGGCTAAAAAGCCTTCTCAGACCCTGTCCCCTGTCCATCTTCCTCTTTCCTGTCCCCCTTTTAATCTAGTGCCAGACAACTTCCTCGTCCCTCCTGCCAACAAAAGACCCTGCACAGGGCACCCAACCAGACCCAGACCATTCTCCAAAACCAAACCAGACCCATCCACGGACCAAAACCAAACCAGACCCGACCACAGGCCACAACCCCGACCGACGTCGGTCACTTCCCCAACCGACGTCGGCAGGATAACCGACGTCGGCAAATCAGATAACCGATGCCGGTGACATTTCCGACCTCGGCGACTGTCATCAGCCTGACAACTCCTTCAGGTAATCATTTTGTCTTTTCTTTCCTTTTTAATTTGTTTATCACTTCTGTATTCTGGCATTCTGTATTTCCTTGGTCTTTTATCTGTCTGTATTCAGTGGGTTGACCTCCCTTGAGGAAGTTTTCACACTTTCGGGAACAAGCTTTCGCTTGGCAACCCACTGCCTATCCATCTAACATTTTCTTGTCCAAGTTCTTTTTCTTTGCAGGTGTCATTCCTCCACAGCCAAAGAGGGGTGCTCACAAGCGTCTGGATTATGGTGCGCAGTCTATATCCAAGTACTTCTAGCCTTGTCCATTTCTTTAGTTTCTTTATTCATCTTTTGAATGTAGAAAGCGAATTAGCGATAGAAACAGGGGGAGCTTTGGATAAGGTCATATAGGGTCATCTTCATAGGCGTTTGGTGAAGTTGTTTTATCATAGATTCTGTGATTGCCTCTGAAGAAGTGGGTTGGGACGCACCTAAGATGGAAATCTTGGGTTTCGGTGGTTGAGGTGCTTGGACAAAAGGATAGGTCCAAGGGATAGCGGCTTTTTCTTTTGCCTTGTCCTTCTATGACCTAGTGGTGATATGGATAGCATTAATTTCAAATATAGTCGGTGAAGAAGGGGTTATGGTCTGCTGGTGAGACGTTGATGTGGTTGATGAGGTTGGATGGGAAGGTGTCGAGGGTTGGTCAAGAGTGTCCTCAAGGAGAAGAGTGTCTTTCTCCATATAGCGGCGAATGACTACCTTGAGGGCACAACAAGTCTCGGTATCGTGTCCTGGTGTGCGATGGTATAAACAAATCTTTGTATCATCGAACCAAGATGGTTTTGACTCGAGGGGTTGGAATGGCTTGATGGAAGGAAGGGTAATGCTAGAAGTTTGCAAAAGTTGGCGTAATATTAAAGCGTATGAACCTTCTAAGGGGTCCGCGCTTGTTGATGCATGATGCGCTGGTGACTTCTACTTGGGGGATGCTGAAGAAGGTTTTCGTACCACCTTTTGGGTTAGTGGTGCGATGACAGGTGAAGACGACACTTTGTTTGTGAGAGGTGTTGAATTTTTGAGAGGGGGTTGACTTGTTGTTGGCGAAGGAAGTAATGGAGGCAATTTGTGTTGGTTAAGAGTCGGAGTAGGAAGCACACCAAGTAGGGTAGAAGGATGAGGACCTAAGATGGAGGGCAAAGTTGACGATGGAGGAGGGGTTTGCTTCTGTGGTCTGGTAGTCTTCTTTGGCTTGGTTGGAAGACCACTTTTGGTTGAGGTTTGGTTCAAGTCCACCTTCACTTGCGGGTGAGTGAGGGTAGAGAGAGGGCGAATGCCAAGTGGCTTGATCGGTTTGGATTGGGTAGATGCAGGTTTAGAAGCGGGGGTTTGGTCTTTGTTTGGAGTCTTGGACGATTCTGCCTTGGGAGGATTGGCAGCATGAGATGAAAGGGCACGGGAATGTTGAATAACTTTAAGATGCTCCCACAATCCCTGATGCTCCACTTTCCTTGAAGGGAGAAGTTCTAATTTCTCCACTAGTCAGGAAAATGGTTGGGAGGATGTTGGATGAGGTTGGGATCCTTGAGAAGATGTGTTAGGTGTGGTAATAGTTTCGGACCCAAGGTGTATGGGAGTTATAACTGAATTGTCATTAGTCGAGGAAGATGGAGAATCAGGTTCTTGTCTTGGTGGAGAAGGAACGGGAGAGTGTGACTCCTCAAGCGGGTAAAGGGCAGGGATTATGGTGCCCTCCACTTGCGGTCGAGGAGTGGGTAAGGTCAGGTCCTCCATAGGTAGAAGAAAGGAGGATGGTGAAATCGGTGGTGTTGGTAAGGTTGAGGCATCCTCCAGGATGAGAGAGGTTGGTGGAGAACTAATCGGGGAAAGAGGTTCGTCCACACAAGATGGACTGGTAGATGGGTTAACCTCTTGAGATTGGTTGGGGATGAAGGGCGAGACTGTATTGACCGTTTGAATGTCATGTTCATGCATTTGTCAATTAAGGTCTGGACATTATTTTGGGTTGGTGGATGATTAGGGAATGGTTGCTTGAAAAGGAGGTGCATTAGGATTATCTAGAACGAGCTCTCCCTTTTCAAGCATGTCCTGGACTATGTTTTTGAAGGTTTTACAATTTTCTGTGTCATGACCTTTGACACGGTGGAAATTATAGAAGTCATTTTCCCTATACCACGCAGAGATGGCGCGTGAAGGATCAAATTGTGGCGGTGGTTGAATTTGGGGAAGGTTGAGAATCCCCTGTTTAACAAGATTTTTCAGTATAGATGCGTAAGATTCTCTAAGAGGAGTATATTGTCTTTGCACGTATCTCTACTGGAATTGACGGGTGGCGCTCTGAGATGTGGATGGCTCAGGCTGATTGGATGAAGAGGATGAAGGTCTAATAGCCACAGCGTTAGCTGAAGCTTTAGACTTAGGGTTTGACGATGAAGGTTTAGAAGAAGAAGAGTCATTAGTCTTGGAATTAGGGTTCTTGCTCCGCAACTTGACTTTGTTCTCCTCGATGGCACATAATTCAAGTTTATGAGCCATCGTGAAGGCTTCGTCAAAGGTACAAAAGGTCTGAACCCTTAAAGTGGAAGAAATGTGTTTGGCGCAAGCTCGGGAGAATAGTTTAATAAGTTCAGTTTGAGGTAAGGAAAAGGAGAGCTGATTGATAAGGCCTCTCCAACGAACAACGAAGTCAGCTACTGATTCATCCTCAAATTGGCGAATAGTGTAAAGGTCTGTGATCGAAACCTTTTTGGTGATATTAATGGAGAAATGGTCAAGAAAGAGTTGAGCCAATTGTGTAAATGTAAAGAGAGAATGGCTGGCAATGGAGCTATACCAGTCAAGCATAGCACCAGAAAGGGACATAGAAAATGTGCGCAAGAGTAATGCGTCATCATGGGCAATAAGGTAACAGGCATGTCTAAATGCCCATAAGTGTTGTTGTGGATCTTCCTTGCTTTGAAATCGAGAAAATTTGAGAAGCTCCCACTGGTTGGGGTATGGTCTAATTGGAATGGAAGGGTCAATAGGCTCATTACAGATTTGCTCGTATGAGAGAGCATTGCATGAGCCAAAAACAGAAGTCTCTAAGCTAGACATTTTATCCATCAGCATTTTGATGATATCTGCTGACGGATTGGTGGGTGGAGTGCCCCCTAGATTATAAAGCGCTTGAAAGATATTACGAGGGGCGTATGACGTGAATGGTTGCATAGACGCAACATATAGATAGCTGGTTATGGGAGCAAAAGTTGGAGCCAAGGGCACTTGTGTTATGGGGTTGGTTAGCACAAGTTGGATAGGAGCCGTCAAGGATGGTTGAGGCGTGGCTACGCTTGTTGACGGGTAAACGGTTACTCTTGTGTTTATAGGTGCAAGAGTAGGGGGAATAGAAACTAGTAGATTTTGGAAAGGTGTGGGGTTTGGTTGAGTGATTTGAGATTGAGGGAGTATCGGAACCCCCATGGAGGTGGGTTTAGATGGAGAGGTTACGTTTTGAAGGTAAGACACAGTTGGGTTATTGGTGGAGGTATTGTCTAGTGGCTGAATTGTAGGTGTGATTGATGTGGTTCTTGTCTCAACTAAAGAAGTCGGCATCCCATAGATTGAATTGCCTAGGGAGTCATGCATTTGGCTATTCGCGAGATAGTGTTGTAAGGCTTTGATGTTAAGGTCCAAGAATCGTGCAAAGTCTTGGTCCCCTTCTGAGACGATAAGAGTTTGAGGCGGGGTTGGGCGAGTAGGAATTCTTTCAGTCTCTGAGTTGAATTCCATTGTAGGACTAGTTATAGATGGTGAAGGTGGAAGCGGTTGTTGACTAGCGTGGTCAAGAAGGGCCTTGGTTTGACTGCGTGTCAAAACCATTCAAGGCAAGAAAGGGTCAGGTTTCAGAAAACTGTGTTCTGTCAGTCTCAGAAAACCAGAATGGATGTTTAAACAGGCAGAAAGCTAGATTTTAAGCTTGCTATTTTTGGAAAATAGAAAATAGACAGAGACCGACGTCGGTATAAAAACTGATGTCGGTGAAGAAGACTACCGATGACGGTATAGAAAAGTTGCCAACGTCGGTTACAGGACCGATGTCGGTTACTGTGTTTTCCAGAAACTCAGAAAAAAAGTTTGTGGAAATGGAGAAGATGTCCTTACCAGCTCAAAAAAGACAGATAAAAATAGAAAATATGATGATGACAGACAGAGCCTAGCGTTAATCCCTAGAAACAATTTTATTAAGATCGTGTGGCTTATGCCTTAATGTGATGTTTGAGGAAGTTGGCTGTAAGAAGGGTCCTAGAATAGGCAATCTAAAGATGGTTTCAGGTATGTTAAGGCGCTCAAAAATCTGTATTAACTTTCGTACAGGCCTGGTGCTAAGGAGCAAGCTCCCCTCACTTCACGATTCCAGTGGTTAGCTGGTTTCGCTTAGCCAAAATATACTTTCACTATAGTTTAGACTCTGCCAGAGAATAGAGTTGGCTTTCCCCTTGGTGGTGAAATCCAAGTAGGATTGCCGGGTTGGGTAAGGTTGTCCGCTGGGTGATGAAATCCCAGTCGAGCCTTGTCTCAAGTGAGTTTTATGTTTTATTGAGTGCACGTGGTCTGGTAGTGTAACATCAAGTGATCTACGATTTATTCAATATGCGTTTTACTAATTACTAAGTGTGGACTAGAAGAATGCAAGAAAGCAAAAAATGAAATGCAGTAAGTTTTAAAGCCCCAAATTGAAATGTTAAATTGGAATGAAGACAAGTTGGAGAAAGGGTTGAAGAAAATGATTTTTTTACTAGTCTAGAAATGCAAGAAAAAGTAAGAAAGAGTTCTTTTTATTTCTTGCTTATGATGTCTCTTTTTTTTTTTAGAAAAGAAAAATGAGATGAAGAGGAAGAAGCCTAATGCACCTAAATGAACAAAGAAGAAAGGAAACCCAAGGAAGGCCCTAAAGAGGTCCCACCGGGCGTGCCAGAATGTTTCTATTCAAATTTTGCTTTTAATTTCAAAGAAGAGAATTAAGAAGAAACTAAGAAAGAATGGTCAAGGCTTGATGTGTACCTGGATAAAGTCTGCGCACCGTAATCCAAATGCTGTGAGTACTCCTCTTTGGGTGTGGAGGAATGACACCGGCAAAGAAAAGAAGCTTGGACAAAAGAAGATGTTAAATGGACAGATGGTGGGTTGTCAAGTGAAAGCTTGATCCCAAAAGTATGAAAACTTCTTTAAGGGATATAAACCCACTAATCAACAGAAAGAAATGTCTGATAAATAGCTGAATAATGAAGGACTGAAAGTGATAAAAGATGGAAATGGAAAAGAGAAGCAAAGACTTAATTGAAAAGAAGCTATCGGATTGATCATAGTCACCGGCGTCGGTTGGTAAAGGTGTCGACGTCGGTTAATATGCCGACGTCGATTGGGGTAGTGACCGGCGTTGGTCGGGGCAAAGGTCTTTGGACGAAGTCTGATTAAGTATGTGGTCCGTGGATAGAGTTTGGTCAGGGTCTGGGTTTATTTAAGTAGTCTGTGGACAGAGTCTGATCAGGGTTTTGGTCTGTGGACAAAGTTTTGGGCTTGGTTGAATGGTCTGGGGTCTGAGTCTGAGAGTCGGGTTAAATGGGCAGAATGTATGATCCGATAGAGGATGGAAGAAACAAGGAGGTGGATAAATCAAAATTTGGGTCTGGGTTGATTAACAGTCTGGTCTAGGGAGATTTTCCTTGAAAATAATAACTGAAAAGAGGATTAAAAAAAACAGACAGTATACTTACCTGTGCCTTGTGGAAGATGTGTTATCGATGATTCCCGTACCTGCTGTTGATGTAGCTTGCATGGAGAACCTGTTGCTGATGGAGAACCTAAAAGAGTTGCTGCACCTGAGGGAGAGAGTGGGAGGCTTGATTGAGAGATTTCACAGATTGACGGATGGTCGAAGATTAGGATTCGTTAGTTGCTTCCAAGAATTTGTTGATTTCTGATTTGGATCCATCAAAGAGCTTGAAAAATTGGTTAAGTATAACCGACGTCGGTGATTTCGCCGACATCGGTCGACACTTGGCCGACGTCGGCGGGGTTAGAACGGGCAAAAAGAGCCACCAAGCCTGTTTTTCATCCGCCAAGTGCCCTATCCATTGGAGAATGCCGAGGGTTGGGCTAAATACGCACGAGAGTTTGTTAGGCAGTTAGAAGAATTAGGAATAGATCTTGAGTGAGTCATAGGATAGGAATTAGTCCAAGGCGAGGTGTCCCAGGCGAGGTGTCCAAGGAGTGGGGTTAATTCAAAATAAATTAATTATTTTAAATTATTAATTGTTAGGAATGGACTAAGGGGGAAAGTGACCAAGGGTTAGACACTTTTTAGGTGTCTACAAAATGATGTGGTAAGGCCTCTTATTTATAGATTTTTGGATTTGATCAGAATCAACCTGAACCGTCCATCCTGAGATTGAGATGTGTGGTTAAAGATTAATTCAATTTTAGAATTAAGTTTATAATTATCCTCATCATGAAATTAGAATAAGGGGTAATTAAGAGGCATGGAAGGCATCATGGAAGGCATTGATGAGACATGGAGGGCATGAATCTTGATATATGTGACATTTATGGCTTAGGAATGTCTTCCCAAGAAATGAGGTCACATGATGATGGAGATATTCAATATTCATTTCTAAAAAAATATATTCAAAAATTTTCCATGGAATTCTTAATTAGGAATTGATTTGGATTAATTAGCTCTTAAGCATGTTTAAGCACTTTGTGCACAAATTACTCAAATTGATCAGAATGTCTTGTTATTGGTCTAAAATTTTATTGGATTGGACTTGGAAGGCAATGTCAGATGCATTAGATCTATTATTCCATTTAGGATTTTACCAAAAACAAATAATGAAGGCACATGTCTTGTGTAAGAGATTTGATAGGAAAGATCAATCTAGAGCACCTAGGTGCAAACTTGGCATTTTAACTCAAAATTATCTGATCAAAGTTAGCTGGCCCATAAATTATAATACCCCATTTAGGGATACCCTGGCTAAAATTGCCACTTGAATATATCAATTTCAACTCATTTAATCCATTTTAGTATTTTTAATCCAAATTGTGCAATTTAGGTGGAAATTGGTCAAAAGCCTGGTTGGAAATTATCGATGGCTAGATTTAGGTGTCTACACTTTGAATTGATTGTGTATAGGGTGTGTGGCTTGAGTAGGGTTTAAAGACACCTAGACCATTTTCCTCACTTGTTTCCACTTTAAACCTCCTTATCAGGTCTTAACATCTTCATACACCTCATATTGACCATTCAACTTGTTATAAGAACTTGAAGGAATCTTGAGATGGTAGTAGGGTCTATAAGTAGGCTTGTGTGACTGTCTACATTGGCCTATCACTAAGTCACTTGACTATAGATTTGAATGCTAAACCTTTTGTATGAGGTATAATGACACTTATCACCATTTTGGAATGATCCAAAACCTTTTGTAGATCCAAAACTATCTGTAGACCCTTCATGACATAGATCAACCCTTCAACCCACATAACTGTCACATACAGGGCTTGGACTGAGACAAAACAATGGATATAACCATTTTTTTTATATATCAAATTAAGGCATGTCTACCTTTAATTTGTCATTATGACTATTTTTACTAATTTTGAGGGCTTTTCCATGCCTATAGAGGCCCCAAACCATCATTTTGGCTCAGACTGGTAGTAAACTACCTATTGATTATGTGTTTAAGCATGAACATTATGAGTATGGCATTCATCATTATTTCTTGAGGTATTTGTGATCATGGAGTGTCCATATCATATCTCAAGGGTTAGTATATTCTCATATTGTGACTTTTCAACTCCCTTTCTAATTTCATACACTACCCTTCCCATAGCTTAGGTCTCATGTCTAAGTATACGTCTGTGTTCTCAAACTTGTTTAGATGTTTCTTTTCCATATTAGATGTGATAACCACCAAGTATGCATTCTCATTCATTATGAACCCTAATAATATTTTCATGAGTGATGCCCTTTTTCCGTAATCAAGGTATGGTCCTTCATATGCATTAATCTATTTTAACACACTCATATATAATCATTATGCATAGGGTCTAACTATCATGTTTATATGAGGGGAGAGTGATAAATATTTGATTAAACCCTATTAACACCTTAATATCTTCATTCATACCCTTATAATGTATACTTTTTTGTGTTCACACTAGTCTTCATGCTTTTGAATGGTATACATAGTGCCCTTTGGAGACTCTGTTACAATAGGCCTAAAAGGGTTGGCTATAGGTGGTCATTTGCCTTCTCAGTTCACTATATGACCATGTATGACTAGCATCCCATGATCTCATTTATCTTGAGGGTTCAAGGGAGTATGAAGGTCTATTGACATGGTTTGGCCTTGGAAGGAAAGGTAGAGGAGTGAATGAAGATGATCTTGGGGTGAATAAGGCTAAAATATGGTCAACAAAGTTAGAAAATAGTATGAATAGCAATAAAAACATTATGAAATGACATGAACACAAAAATTATGTGTAATGGGGGATAAAAACCATTCCAGTCTAAACCACATGGATCTTAGAGACCCTTACACCTGTACTAAATAGATATACCACTTTGGAGGTAGGAAAAGGTGCACACACAATCCAAAAATGAAACATATGAAACTTAGAAAAACCTGAATCTTTGTAAAAGACCTTAAACTCTGTTAAAACTAAGTGAGTGAGCTTGGAGGCAAGGAGGATGGTTTCTAAGCCTATGAGGCTGCCATGGAATTTGGTAAAGTTGATCACAAGGGCAGGATGTGTTGGAAATATGATTGTCATTTGATGTCAAAAGGGAGATCGCTAGCATTATGGATGTCATAAATGTCAGAGGATCAAACAAGTTTGATGGAGCGAAGAGCATGTTTTACAATTGCACAGTATAAGTTGCAATATTATCATATAATGTTGTCATGCTTTTATAGATACCATTTCTAGACATTTAAAAATAAATTGATAGAAGATACATTATGGGTTTTTCAAGAGCATCTCATACATATGGTCTGTAGGTTCATATAAATAGAAATGAGCCATAAAATGATTTATTTTTGCTCTTGTCCATTACTAGGGTTTCTTAGTAAAACCATAAGGTTTTTAGTCATTAAATTAATAGGATTTTCTATTTTCATGTTGATTGAATATAGGCAGGAACCAATCACCTAAGTTATAACTTAATCCTTTCTCATCATTATGTAATCAGCCCCTTCAACCTAGCAATTACCGACTTGAAGTAGTGATCAAAGACTTTAATATTTCCTAAGTCCTTAACTTAAGAATTGTCTAATATTGATCAATGGTTAGTGATAAATTAGATAATGAAGATCTAATGACATGTAATAAAGTCAATATGTCAAAGGTACCTGAGAGTGAATGCGCTAGTGCCAAGTGTCACAAGCATAGGGACTGAAAATGTGTAGAAAAAACATGTGATTTTTAAGTGTCACAAGCATAGGGACTAACAGTAAAGTGATCAAAAGGCACATGCTAGTTCCAAGTGTCATAAGCATAGGGACTGAGAATGTTCAAAAGGCACATGAGAGTGCCAAGTGTCCTAACCTTGACAGCTTGTCAGAGGATTTAATGGTTAGTGTGTGATCATGCAATGAAGATCAAAAGAGTGTGAGGATTCAAAGAGGTCAAAGTGTCTATTTTTTAACGATAAATATAGGTAAATTTTATGCTACTTTTGAATATCTAATTGCATGTGGGAGCTTAGATCAAAATATCAATGGTTGCACTTTAAAGATTGAAACGTTAAAGTTCAAAAGTTCACAAGGATCTAATAGAGTGCATGAGCCTATCAGAGTTTGATCTAACAATTACATTTTAAAGTTGAGACATTTTAATGAGGATCATTGGATCATTGTGTGAAACTTAATATCAGTGGTCAATATTTATATTTTCATCTCAATGATCAAGTAACGAAACATATAGGAAAGATACACTATACGATATAGAGAATGATATAGATTGTTTTGATCGATCTAAATTGTGTAATATGGAATCTGTATCAAATCTAGAGCCAATTATATTCTAAATATATATAAAATTAGATAATTATGGTATTGAAACATTAATTCAATAAGTGATAAACTTTCAAGAGTGTGATGTGTTAACAACCAAGTGTGAACACAACACTATGTGAGACCTAGATCCAATGCATATTTACATCATCTAGAAAATGCACTAAGAGATGAAAAAGGTTGAATTTAGAGGGAGAGAGAAAGAGAAGAAGAGAGATGAAAATCATAGTATGAGCAATTGCATAACAAGTCTATAATAGAGAACTGGATTCATTTTTGAATCAAATCTTGTAATCTAGAGTTGTAGCTCCATAATAGATTTGATTGGTAGGTGCCATCAAAAGAGCTAGTTGGTGCTCAATTAGGGAGTTGGTGCTTCCTTAGAGTAGGTGATCTTAAATTAGGGGATTGGTGTCTCTGTAGGGTTAGTTCCCTTAAACATTGTAACTATCAAGGTTATTTATTGTGAGGCTAGATTAGATCAATAGTTTCTAGCAGCTATTCTCATGGTGGTTTTTCCCATATTAAGCTTTCCACATACATCTAGTTTTATGAATATGTGTGTGTGTGTGTGATATCTGCATATCCTTTATAAATTGTATAAAAAAATATTAAAGGAATAATTCTAATCAATCTACTGATTCACCCCCCCCCCTTATCAATAGATATTTGTGTTCCAACAATTGGTATCATAGCCCTAGTTCCTTAGAAGAAGCTTAATCAACTCAGGTAGATCTTAGACAGTGAACATAAATGGCTAGTCAAGAAGGATCTTCCTCAAACAAAGCAACATGTATGTCCATTGTAAATGTATATACAACCCCTACTACAACTCCTACTAATCATGCTATAAATAAGGCATATGAAAGTAATGCCAAAGTAAGACTCAGAGTTTGTCAAAGTAATGCATTGTCAAAATGCATAGGATATATGAAACAAGTTGAAGATCATCTATGAAGGTGATTATATGGTAAATTATGTCAAGATAAAAACATAAAAAGTTAATTTTTAAAGTCTCCAAATGAATGAAAAAGAGAAAATTGTAGACTACCTCTTCAGAGTAGATGAAATAGTCAATGCAATCAAAGGCCTTGGAGAAGAGATGAAAGATTTCTGCCATTAAGTTATGACTCTAAAATATCTATAATAGAGGAAGAAATAGATCTATATAATCTCATTGTAGATAAGTTATATAGAACCTTCATAGCGTATGAGATGAGAATGGGAGAAGCAGATACTTTCAAGAGAGATGTTGCATTCAAAGATCCAAACAAGTAAAAGCAGAAGAACCTACATCCATATCCGAGGAGACTGATGAAGAAGAAGCCAAATTTTTAAAAAAGGTCCTAAGATATCTTCCATCATGTTATGACTCTAAAATATCTATAATAGAAGAAGTAAGAGATCTAGATAATATCATTATATATGAGTTGCATGAAACCTTCACAACCTATGAGATGAGAATGAGAGAAGCAGATACTTTCAAAAGAGAAGTTGCATTCAAATCATCTAAACAAGTAAAATTAGAAGAACCTACATCCATATCTAAGGAGACTAATGAAGAAGAAGCCAATTTTATCAAAAAAATAAGAAGAGGATCTAGAAACTGCAAATGTCCTAAGATCTCTACCATCAAGTTATGACTCTAAAATCTATGTAATAAAGAAAATAAGAGATCTAGATAATCTCATTGTAGATGAGTTGCATAGAACCTTCATAGCCTATGAGATGAGAATAGGAGAAGTACATACTTTTAAGAGAGAAGATGCATTCAAATCATCCAAACAAGTAAAATTAGAATAACCTACATCTGTATCTAAGGAGACTAATGAAGAAAAAACCAACTTTGTCAAAAAATTAAGAAGAGGATCTGGAAAGTACAAAGTTAAGTTACCTTTTAAATGTTTCAACTATGGTAAGGTAGGACATTTTGTTGCTAAATTCCCTTAACAAAAAGGATAATTTGATTAATAAGAGGATAGTAAAAATATGAAACCCCACTAATCCAAGAAGAACTTCTTCAAAAATAAGAAGGGCTTATAGATAAAAGAAGATAGTGATTCATTGGATGATTGTGATAGCTCAAATGATGACCATGATTTTGCCTTTGTGCTGAGGGAAATGAATCCCTATTCATGACATTAGAATCAACCTCTATGGATCAAGAAATAGAAGAAGTTGAAGACTTAGATGAAGAAGAGGAAGGAGAAGTAGATCTAGAGGGTGAACTAATTTTTGCTCTAAATGAAATTGAAAATTTGAGAAAAGATAACTTAAAGCAGAAGAAGCAGACATAAAAGGATATTGAAAAGTATCTAATAGTCTTGAAAATTTTGATCAGATGGTAGTTAGCCTAAAGACACAAGTTGAAGAGGCTAAAATAATAGAAGATGTATTCAAATTTGAAATACAATCTAAATTTGATGAATGCTTGAAGTTAGAAGTAGAGATAGTGGCCTTGAGGAAAGAACTAGAAAAATATAAAGAACAAATAGATAAAAGTCTGAAGCTAAAAGGAGGTTTATAAATTCTTAATGAATTGATCAACTCTCAAAATACATCAAAAGATAAATCTAGTCTTGGTTTTTAAAAAAAGAAAAGTCTCATAACCAGTACATCTACAAATTTGTATGACAACTTCAAAGCAGAAGGAGAATTAGGAATAAAAAATGAAAAACCTTGCAAGAATGCCTCTAGAGATACAAAGACAAACACAAGCACTATTGATATGAAGAAAGATGCAGGAGAAAATAAGACTGAAGAGAAGAAGAAGAAGAAAAAGGTAGCTGATACAGATGGTTTCATAAGGGTAAAAGACTTGAAAAATCCAAAGTTATGAAGATTTTCTCATCTTGCATAAATAAATGTTATGACCAGGTATTCCTCATTTTTCAATGGTTATTGTTATACCTCATCTTGCTAGTGAATGTAGAGTTATACCTAAAAGGTGAACAAACTTTGTAAGAAGAAATTCCTTTGCTTCCTTGTTAGATACAAATGTGATATGCTATAATTGTAATAATTTTAGTCACATAGCTAAACAATGTAGAACAAAATTTGTAAGACCAAAAATACAAAGTGAAAAGAGAAGTTGCCTCCTAGTGTGAACAAAGGTTCACAAGTCTATGAAGAGGAGAAAAATAGGCCAAACAAGAAACCTAAGGATGCGTGAAAAGTAAAAGATCAAAAAGTTACACAATCTATGATTGTTTAAATTGCACTCCATGTCAAAGAACAAAAATTATGGGTAATAGATAGTAGTTTCTCAAAACACATGACTAGTGACAAGAGCAAGTTCATCAAATTGATTAAATGCAAGGAAGGATCTATCATATTTGGAGTTAATAATATATTAAAGATCCATGGTAAAATAACTTTGAATATAGATGGAAAAATACCTACATGTGATGTCTTTTATGTTGAAGGATTGAAACACAATCTACTAAATGTTAGCTAAATGTGTGATAATAGATATAAGGTCACATTTAATGAATAAGGGTGAAAAATAAAGAGATATGGAAAACTAGTTGTAGAAGGAAAGAGAACTAAAATAAATATTTATAATCTTAGTGAAGTGACTGGTAATAGATGCCTAATAGAAAAAGTTGATGAGAGTTGGTTACGGCATAGAATAATGGGTCGTGTTAATTTTGATAACATAGTTAAGGTGAGCTCAAATAAGTGTGTTAGACATATGCCTAAGATAACCAAACTTGCAAACACTACTTACAAGCAATGTCAACAAAGCAAGCAAACAAGGGTCAAATTTCAAACAAAGGAGTATGCAACTACAAAGCATTTAGAGTTAATTCATATTGATCTTTATGGTCCTACTAAGATAAGAGGATCCAAAGGAGAAAGGTACTCAAGAATGACATGGGTAACCTTTTTGAAGGATAACTCTTAGGTATTTGAAAGATTCAATATCTTTAGGGCCATGATGGAGAATGATATTTGATGAAAAATCAAATGCTTAAGATCTGATAGAGGTGAAGAATTCACCTCAAATGAGTTCATAGAATACTGTGAGAAGCATGGAATCAAAAGGCATTACTTTGCATCAAGGACTCCATAGCAGAATGGATTTGTTGAGAAAAAGAATAAAATAGTCAAGGAGATGGCCAAAATAATGCTAAAAGAGGCCAAATTACCTGATAGATACTAGATAAAAGCAATATAAACAATAGTATATATCTTGGATAGAGTTCAACTAAAGGTAAACAGAGTTAAAAACCCTTGTGAACTATGGTATGGAAAACCTACCTCTGTTAAGTATTTTAGAGTGTTTGGTAGCAAATGTTATATCAAGAGGAAAGAAGACAAATTGGGAAGCTTTGAATCAAGATGTGATGAATGAATATTTTTTGGTTATTCCACCCAAAGCAAAGCCTACATATGTTACAATAAAAATCTACATAAGAGTGTAGAGAGTATCAGTGTCAAGTTTGATGAAGGCTTGAAACATGTTAAACCTAACAAAGACATCTATGAAGAAGAATCAAAGTCTGAATAGGAAGTAACTAATGAAGAACTTGAGGAAGTAAATGAAAAGCTACCTATAAGATTTGTTCAAAAGGATCATCCTATTTAACAAATCATTGGTAATAAAAATGAAAGAGTTAAAATAAGTAGAAGAGTTGAAATTAACAAAGAGAAATCAAGTTTTGCTCTAATATTTGAAATTAAACCCAAGAACAATGTTAAATCTAGCAAGGATGAAAATTGGCTAAAATACATGGAAGAAGAACTAAGCCAAATTGAGAAGAACAAAACTTGGGAATTAGTTCCAAGACCTTCAAATAAGAATGTAATAGGTACAAAGTGGGTATTTATAAATAAACTCAATGAGGATGAAACTATTATAAGGAATAAGGCCAAATTGGTGTATAAAGGATATACATAAGTTGAAGGCATAGGTTTTGAGGAAACATTTTTTCTAGTTTCTTGATTAGAATCCATAATAATGTTTCTAGCATTCTCTATTTACAAGAAATTCAAAGTCTATCAAATGGATGTTAAGTCTACTTTATTGAATAGGAACCTAGAAGAGGAAATCTACATAGAATAACTTGAAAGTTTTCAACTGTCAGAAGCAGAAGATTATGTTTGCATATTGAAAAAATCTATGCATGGTCTAAAATAGGCACCTAGAGCATGGTTTTCAAGATTAGACCAGTACCTATAATAGAAAACATTCAATAAATATTGTGCAAATAGTAATATGTACTTCAAATCAGAAGGTGAGCATATGTTAATTATTGTTGTATATGTAGATCATATCATTTTTGTGGTAGCAACAATAAAATGTGCAAATAATTTGTTGCTCAAATGCAAAATGGGTTTGAGATGTCTATTCTTGGATAAATTTCTCTCTTCCTTGCTCTACAAATATTACAAACTAATGAAGGGGTAGTTATATCCCAAATCAAGTATGCTAAAGAAATGCTCAAGATGTATGGAATGGAAGACAACAAACCAGTAGGTACTCCCATGATAAATGGATGTAAGTTGATCAAATCAGATGAGTCCCTTGATGAAAATTAGACTATGTACAGATCAATGATAGGTATCTTGTTATACCTTATTACATCAAGACCAAATATCTTGAAATTAGTGTGCATGGTTGAAAGATTTTAGGTTGCTAGCAAAGAATCACATGTCAATATAGTGAAAAAGATCTTTAGATATATCAAGAGTACAATTGACTATGGCCTATGGTATCCTAAAGATGAAGATTTCACTTTTATAGAATATACAAATGTTGATTGGGTAGGAAGTGTGGATGATAGAAGAAGCACTAGTGGTGGTGCATTTTTCCTTGTAAAAAAACTTGTTTCATGGCTGACCAAAAAGCAAGAGTTAGTTACTCTTTCTACAGTAGAAGTAGAATATGTTGCAACAGTGACAATTTAAAATCAAATCTTTTGGATGAAGCAAACACTCAAAGACATCAAGGTATAATACAAATCACCTATCTCTATTCTTTTTGACAATTCAAATGTCATTAATATATCAAAGAATCTAGTGATGCATTCCAGAACTAAGCACATATCAATCATCACTTCTTCCGAGAAATGGTTGTAGATCAAGAGGTCACAATGGAATATGTGCCAACATAGGATCAAATTACAGACATATTCACCAAACCTCTTTCCAAGGAATAATTTAAGTATCTAAGGTATAAATTGGGAGTGGTGGCTCCTACATCACATAATTAGATCTTAGTAATAAGGCATGAATCTAGGGGGATGATCAGAAAAATGTTGTTAATCCCTAGAAGAAGTGAGAAAAGGAAACTCAAGGATGCATATTTTTGTAAATTTCTAATGAGTTGATTGTTAAAAAAATCTTGGATAAATTCCTTTATCTAATAAAAGGGGAGAAAATTTTGGACAATCAATGAGAAAGTGGAGTCCCTTTGCCATTGATGTCAAAAGGGGAGAAAAAGTGTAAATGCTCTCTATAAAAGCTTTATCAAATAAGGAGCAAAACATGTGTCCAAGGTGTGTTTTAGTAAATGTTACATTGCCTAAGGGGGAGAAAGTTTGGAATGAATAGCTTCAGCTCACGTTCATCAGAAGCCAATGCAAACATTTCAACTACAGTCAATGCTAGAGATGGAGCATAGCATGCATTACAAGATCAAAGAATTTATTTTGCCATCAATGACAAAGGGGGATATTATTAGAAATATGATTGTCATTTGATGTCAAAATGGAGATTGTTGACATTATGGATGTCATAAATGTTAGAAGACCAGACAAGTTTAATGGAGAGAATATCATGTTTTACAATTGCATAGTATAAGTTGTCAATATTTTGATATAATGTTGTCATGCTTTTATAGAGACCATTTCTAGAAATTTCCATAGAAATTGATAGAAGATTTGTTATGGGGTTTTCAAGAGCATCTCATATATATGGTCTGCAGGTTCAGATAAAGAGAAATGAACCCAGAAATGATTTATTTTTACTCTTAGCCATTACTTGGGTTTCTCAGAAAAACCCTAAGGTTTTTAGTCATGACATTTATAGGATTTTCTATTTTCATGTTGACTAGATATAGGTAGCAACTAGTCAATTAAGTTATAACTTAAGCCTTTATCATTGTTGTGCAGTCGACCCCTTTGACCTAGCAATTACAAGCTTGAAAAAATGATCAAAGACTTTAATATTTCCCAATTCCTTGACTTAAGACTTGTTTGAGATTGATCAATGGCTAGCTTTAAATTATATAATGAAGATCCAATGATGTCCAAAAAAGTGAATATGTCAAAGGTACCCAAGAGTGAACATGTTAGTGCCAAGTGTCACAAGCATAGGGACTGATAATGTGCACAAGGAACGCATGAGTACCAAGTGTCACAAGCACAGTGATTAATAGTAAATTGATCAAAAGGCATGCTCGAGTACCAAGTTTCACAAGCATAGGGACTGACAATGTTCATAAGGCACACGAGAGTGCCAAGTGTCTTACCCTTGAGAGCTTGTTAGAGGATCTAACGGTAAGCACGTGATCATGAAATGAATATCAATGGAGCATGAGGAGTCAAAGAGGTCAAAGTGTCTAATTTTAAAAGATAGACAGAGGTGAAGTCTATGTTACTTTTGAAGATGTAACAGTTTATGGGAGCTTGGATCAAAAGATCAATGATTATGCTTTAAAGATTGAAACATTAAATTTTGGAAGCTCATAAGGATATAATGGAGTGAATGAGCCTATTAGAGTTTGATCTAATGGTTATATTTTAAAATTGGGACATTTAAACAAGGATCATTAGACCATGGTGTAAAACTTAAAATCAATGGTCAAGTGATAGAACATACAAGAAATATGCACTATACGACATAGGGAATGATATAGATCATTGTGATCGATATAAACTGTGTAATATGGCATGTGTATCAAAGATCAAGCTAAATATATTCTAAATATAAAAAAAGATAGAGAATTATGGTGCTAGAGCATGAATTCAAGAAGTGAGAAACTTGCAGAAGCATGATGTGTTAATGACCAAGTGTGAACATAGAGCTATGTGAGACCTAGGTCCAATGCATATATACATGATCTAGAAAATGCACTAAGAGTTGAAAAAGGTTGAATTGAGAGGGAGAGAGAGAGAGGAAGAGAGATACAAAGTAGAGTATCAGCAGTTATAGAATAGATATGTAATAGAGAACTAGATTCATTTTTGAATCAAATCTTGTAATTTAAATTTATAACTCCATAATAGATCTAATTAGTAGGTGCCATCAGAAGAGTTGAGTTGGTGCTTAGTTAGGGAGTTGGTGTTTCCTTAGAGTAGGTGATCTTAAATTAGTGGATTGGTGTCTCCTTAGGGTCAGTGCCCTTAAACATTGTAACTAGTGAGGTTCTTGACTGTGAGGCCAGATTAGAATAGTAGTTTCTAGTAGCTATTCTCATGGTGGTTTCTCCCATATTAGGTTTTCCACGTACATCTAGTGTTATGCATATGTGTGTGTGATCTTTACATATCCTTTCTAGATTACATTAAAAAGGGTTAAAGGACTAATTTTAATCAATCTACTGATTTAACCCCCCTCTTAGTAGATAGTTGTGCTCCAACATGATGATGCTCAATTATCACTTCAACACCCTTTTTCCATGTTTTTGAATTACATTTGAAGATATATAGATGTCACTAATCTATACACAGTGCTCACTATACAATGGCCTTCAAATATGCATAAGACCTTTTCTTCTTGAGATATTCAAAGATGACAAGAGGCCATTATACCTCCAACTTGAGCAAGGAGGCATGAGGGAACATGAAACACTCCACCCACTCTCCAACTTAGCCCATAGCTCTTGATAAAGACATTCAACCCCTGTTCATTAAACAAACCTACCAACAGATCACACACAGGAGATAGTCTTGACGGTTTGATAGTTCTATGAGCTCGCACATGTGATTCAAGTGCTGAAAATGCTATGATAGGATCCTTCAAGATGCAAGGAAATAACATCCATCATTGGTTTGAGTAGGCAATCCAATAACCCTTGAAAACCATTTAGTGCAACTTGGGATATGTAGATGATATTGGCATAAAAATTCCTAAAGTTCTTAAGTAATGTTCATAAATTATGTGAGACAAATCCCAAGACAAAATTCCCATGGGTGAAAGCTTCCTGAGTGTACTTCCTCTGGTTATAAGCTTGGGCCCCCATTTTCTCTCCTCCGTACAGTATAAACATAAACTTGAGGAGATATTTGAGTCTACCAATGAGCTCAAGGGGAAGATGGGATGGTTTTGATCTTCCTTTGCATTGAAACACATTTATTTATTCTCCATTTGACATTGTTGAAGTCCTTTGCAAAACCATGACTCCACCTGAGCCAGTCTGTACTGTATAGATCCATACCACTTGAGAAACCTTTGTAACCTATCATTTCTCTATAATTCTTCTTGTTTCAGATCTAAATATATCATTAGTAGGTTTTGTGGAGGGAAAATAGGGGTCATGTGACACTTTGAACATGATGGTACAAATTGAGGGAGTTGAAAGGACACTATTTAGCACATGTGGGGTCCATTTGGGAGGATTTAGGCATTCACCATGATGGTAATGTATTCAATGAGGTATGAAAAAGTCCAGTAATTGATTGATGAGGCTTATAATGTCTATTGAAGGAATGTGAGGTAACTTAGTGGTTTATCAAGGCCATATTAGGTCTCATTATGACCAAAAATAGTGATTTTGGCACACATATGTGAATTTAAAAGGCATATCAACTGAATATCATGTCAATATCATATAAAAAGACCTTCATAACCTATTAAAGACCTCAAATAGACCCTAAGATAGTTTTCATGATGTTTTTGAAAGATTGAAAGTGAACATACCTCATGTTATTAGATAGATTAGAGATGCTCCTAAATTCTCACTAGATTGCCTTCTCAATTTACCTTCACCATGGAATTTTTCAATTGTTGGGACTCCATAAAAGTGACCAAGGACAATCTAAACATGTTTGATCATCATGAAAAAAATTGATTCAAGTTGAACATAAGGAATGAAGGCTCACAAATCAGAGCTATAGCATGACAAGATAATGGACTATTTGAAGAACCCTCATAACTCATAAGGACAAGATGCAATCATGAGACTAATGATAGATTAGGACTCTAGGCATTAGGTTGACCCCTTTCTAGTCCTAGACCTATAAACTGGTAAACATATACTTAGTCATCTTTTGCTATCACACATTTCTTATCGTGATATAGTGTGTAGTGCATTTGTTTCTAATTACTTATACTTTTCCAAGTCTTTTTTGCCTATTTTTTTCAACCATGCATGTGTACAACATAATTCTAGAAAATAAAACATTCCACATATATTTACCATATGATATACAACACAAGCAAAATACATGTGCTAGAAATAAATATATCCATATATCAATAACACCTCCACAATATAACTCATGAGACCAACATCCAACTATTAAAATAATATATATCATGTGTTTTATACAATGGTACAAAATACAAAATTATACATAGTTCTAGCTCTATGGCTAGGATCCGTCATGCCTATCTCGTGGCCTATCCATGCTACCCATTGATGCCTCAGACTATCCCCTTTGCATAGTGCATTGTAATGAGGTCATTTGATATCTCAACCCTGCTACCTATCCCTATAGGTTTTCCACTTGGGCCTGTACTTATCCCAATTGGATTGTGGTAGCCATATACATGGCTCTCTCCTAATATAGGGCCTACCAAGCCTATGCCTCTCCTATTCTCACCCCTATCAATGGATAAAATACATCCCTACATGTCTTTAGCTACCTCAAAGCCTCCCCCACCAGTCTAAACTAGCTTGCCTGAGCTAGGGTAGATGGTACCATAAGATCATCTAGCATGGTGGTGTCGTATGGTACCAACACTCCACCTAAAATGTCATGTTACACCATCATGACTAGGGATCCCCATTTGATCTCATTTTTCATGGGATCTATAATATTAAAACCCAAATATACCTTATATCACATTTACATATCAACATCTATCTACAATTAAATATAACTAGTATTCTATCTTAAAGACTAAAAATTACAACATTACTTATCATTCCTAATGTCACCAACCAACGTCTCCTCACCTGCTTATCTATCGAGCATGATCTCTCCATCAACATGTCCTCTAAGTACCTTGTTTAGGGGTCACCTCCATATCAAATCAAATCTTAGATTCATCACTCATTCACATCACAAGCCTCTCCTCAGAGGTGACTTTATCAACCAACTTATATGGGATCAATTATTGAATAATCATGTATGACCACCCTTGTATGTGCTTGATCCTATTGATGTCATATCCATCAGTGGTGTGTCTGAAGTGGTCATTTTTCCTTCTCTTATGGTGCCTATTGTGGTACCTACTTCACCATTGCATCTATATATATGCACTATCCTACTTTGGCTGCCGACTATCATGTTCAACCAGTCCATAGTCTCACATGTCATAGCCTAATCACTAGTCTCTCGACTGACACTCAATTTCATCTCCCCCTCAACTCTCTAGCATGCCATGCTAAAAAATTATGCACTACTAGAGGAGCCACTGGTTTCAAAAAAACAAACTTCCCTGATGTGTCCCACTAGATGCAGCTCTACCCACTAGGTATAGTGGCCCATGATCCGCACTCGAGACAACCCTGGAGCCATGATGACCCAATTAGGCTAAATAATATCAACTGTGTCTATGGATGCCACATGATCTTTCCTCATGTGACTATCTATAGTGATAGCACATGGGTCATGACTTGCATTACCTAGTTTTGTCTCCATCTAGTAACACAAGGTAACCTATCATCAACCATAAGGGGAAACCCAAATGGAAGATACATTAAAAACCTCTCATATATCCATGCACTTAACAACACCACTAGTCCCATGGTCTTATATCCTCTGAACAACATCCCCTACATATCATTCATGAGCTATACCCAGATGATAGACCCAAAATCATAGAGTGTCACCTAATCAAAAATGAAATGGCATAAGGCTATCGCATACAATGGTACCTTATCATCGGACTTGTGATACAATAGTCATGCTATCTATCACAACCTTCTATATGTTTATAATGTATGTAATATACACATTGAATAAACTCACCCTCAGTGCTAGGTAGATCTTATTTGAGCATGTCACCCACTAGGCTAGTGCTCATCTCTCTTCTAGATCATCCGGTGTCCCTATGATCACCAGTGTTCATCCTATAGGCAATCCAAATAATGTATGGACATCCTCTAGTGTGATACCTACCTCTATGGTATCCCCATACACCACCCATTGAAACATGTTGGTCAACCATTCCCAAGCTTTGAGGAACATGACAATGAGATCAACACTTAGTAGGATGCATCTCATCTCCATGATACCTCGCAGACTTAATGCAATCAATCTCACTCTATCCACATTTGTCAAATGCTCTAGCAAATATCATAACCATAATGCATCGATCAATCACCAATATCTCTAACACCTCTAAAAAATATCAAACAAAGGATGTATTAGTTCTCCATGTCATTTATAATCAAAATACATTCTTATAAATTTCACAAAATTGAACTGGTTTGATTTAGTTTCTTCATTCTCTATCAGATTGACCTATCACAAACTAAATCGATCCTATCCTTTAACAAAGATACTTGATTATCCCTATCAAAATTCTACTAAATCAACCTATTAGTGTTTTTATTGTTATTATATCTTTGGCACTGAAGTCTAGCCTAATGAGCTAGTGCGTTGTCCCTTAGTCTTGCACACTCACCCAAACCACGCAACTCAAGACCAATTCCTATAGGTTTTTTTGTGAAATAATGTTAACTTAGTCATATTATTCCTTTATTTATGTAATTAAATAGATATTACATAAAATCATAGATAAACTACTTTGATTCTATTACTACTAAGCTCGACCATTATGTTTATGCAAACTAATGTCATTTCAGTTTAGAGTTATTACTTTATAAAAAGGGAAGATATGTTAAATTTCATCCTAAGTTGCAATCACTATGCTAGGATCAACACAACACAACCATTCATAATGAACATAATAATTTATATCCAATCCATAATTCATATATTAAGCATAAGCATCAAAATAAGCAATAATATATCCTCAACATTTTATAGCAGGGGTATTTATACTTTTTTATCCCTAACCAAGTGTTTACAATATTAATGACATGAGTAATTATCCAATATAATCTCAATAGACTAAGAGTTGTGGCACTCAATCAACTAACTTCTCCTAGGGACCTAGGACTTTGTGCCCCCTATATGCTTGCACTATGTTGGATTCTTACTGCCATGTGTTTCTCTTTTTATGGGCAGGTGCAAAACTTCTGATGGATAAGGTTTAGGTGACCCTTAAAAACTGCTCCTTAACCTCTCCTACTTCCCATGCACTCCTTAAGTCATTTTCTATCATTCTAAGTCTTATGCTCTCAGGTTCCTTATGACTAATTCTCCTTTGACTAGGTATTCTTGTGCTAGTTCTTATGCACCTTTGTCCTCTCACACCCTGTAGGTTCTATGTCAAGGTGCTTCTATTGTCGTCAAGTTCTATGCTATAGATATTTTTTGCTATGGTCCTTATGTGTTGTGTTAGTTATGTGCCAAAATGGATAAACGCTTATCCAAAATTTGGGGCTAACATCACCCCAAACTATGCTCTTAATCCATCTTGAACTAAGTCTCGCTAGTGGCCTCTACCAAAAACTTAGGTCCCATCTATTCAATCTCCTTATTGACCAATGTGATAATGCATCAAGTAGTTTGGTAGTTATTTCTTCCACAATCTCTTTAGAATTCTTCATCTCCTTGGGTTGGTTAGATATCTCATTAGCCTTCTGTACTAGCTCCTCCAAGGATGCAGTGGCATCCTTCTAGATGTATTCAAGTGTTGAGACTTCTTTGAAAACCTATCTTCAGAGGGTTTTAAAACTTGCATTCAGTTATTAACAATGTATGTTGATAATTTCCTCCATCGTATCCACATCTTTGAATGATTTGGCATGCTTGACATGATCCCTTATTAAGAGTGCAACATTAGCCATCTTCTACTTCTGGGCCTCTTCTGCTTGGAGTTGAGCCTCTAAAATCTTATTAGGGTGTGCCAGAATGCTAAAAAAATCCATCCAAAATGGGGATGACTTCCCCAACTCTCTCTAGGGTGCACTTGTAGACTTAGACTGCCTTAGTGAATTTCTCCACTAGCTCTAATCCTTCATCTTTTGATATGGGTTTCTCCTTGTAGCACTTCAACCAGTTGTTCACTAAGGTTTATAATTTGCTTGTAGCATCCCTGTCAAGAGGTATGATGTCTGTCAACACTAGATCTTATTTCAAAATTGTTTTGTGGAGGTTCAATGCTCTTTGCCTCTATGGCCTCTTTGACCTACTACTTCAAAGTAGCCACTTCCTTGATGAGTATCTATTTGGTGGCAACTTCCTTATTATACATACCCACTATTTGGGTATGTTTCCTCATAGCATTGCACGCATCAAAATATGACAAAATGTTCCTGTGTGTGACCTACATGGAAATCTTCAAAAAAAATTGCTCACTTGAAGAGGGGTGAGATTTTGGGGATCTACCCATAGTGGCTTTGGCAACATAGGAGCATCAGGTCCCAAAGAGAGGTTCTCTTGGGGGAACTCAAATTTGTGCTCCTCATTATACATGTCCAACAAAAAAGACACTTGATTCTTTGTTTCCAAGCTTACATCATGAGGAATGAAGTGTAGACATATATATAACATCCTATGAGGGATGTAAGATTGATATCAGTCATGTAGATTGGTAGAGGCATCAATGTTAGGCTCGTCTATGGACTCCATCAGTTCCTTTCCTCTATTTGGGTCATGTTCTAAGACCTTAACCTCTACGTTAGTGCTATCAACAACCATATAACCCACTCCTTCCTCCTCACCATCCCCCTCTTCACCATAGAGTGGCTTAGCATCAAGAGACAAGTCATCATAGGTGGCCTCCTCTTTCTGCACTAGGGAGGGTGTCTTCTTAGAATCAAAACCTAATGTTTCCACATAGACTGTAGGGACTTCCTACTCAAGTACTTGTTCAGTGGCTTGTTGTTGTGTAGCTTTTGAAGTAGAAACTTTTGTGGTAGATGTTTTAGGGGGTGAGGGCAAAGTTAGAGGAATATGTAGAGGAGAGGGTGGAGGTGGAGGGAATTTTAGTGGTGGTGATTTAGGTAGAGATGGTTTGGGAGGTAAAAGACATGATGGATATGGGAATGATAGAGAAGGATGAGATGGGGAATGGAAAGGTGAAGAAGGGCATGGAGGATATGGGCATAGGTGAGATGGCCATATAGATGAGGGGCATGGTTTTGGAGCCTAAGCACTCTTATGTTGCTTGTGTGGTGTCTATTGACCACTTGTACTGTCATCATGCTCAACCCATTTCTTTTTCTTCAATGATGGTGCTAATGGGATATTTTCTTAGGGTCTCTTCCCTTTGGATCCTTTTAAGGGTGAAATATATAGAACAAGTTATGTACTTATTTTCCCACCATTATCTACTTAACCTTTATGTCTGTTAGGTCCATCTCCCTCTTCTCTTGGTAGGCCTCCTTACCTGGATAGACAAACATATTTTAGAGGGTATGAATCTCCAAATCTATCTTTTTAGCCTCTAAGGCAATGGGCTAGGTGTCAAAGATCCAGTTCATGGAGTCGACAAAGTACCATATCAAGAAGGCATATGGTAACTTTAGCCACGTAGAGAGCTCTCCAAAAGGGATCGTCTTGATGTGTGCAAGGGGGAAGTTTTGATTCATTGTAAACTATGCTTTCAGCAGCCAAAGGGGGTAGATCCTTTGAGATGCACCATTCATTTTTGAATGCTTCCTTTATGCCATCAAACTAGTATTTCATTATTATTTTATAGGCAGGGGTTATGTGGCTTGGGCATGTCAACGCCTTGTAGTGTTTGGAAAGGGACCAATGCTTGGGTGGGTATGCCCATTTTAGTGTTCTCAAGGTGTAGTTCGGTACACCAATCTCATCAAAAACCATCAATAGAATGAACACACCCCATGGAAACATGTGGTTGGGTTTTTAATGGGTCTTCTCTACATCCTAAATAATCTTATGTCTAAAATACATAGCTTAGTTGTATTTCAATCCTTGGGTGACCTAATGGGTGATGTAAAGGTGCACCATGTCAACATCCTTCCATCGATTGGTCCCACCAATCTTGGTCATGATGATCTGTGCTATTACCTAAAGGGTAGGATCTTGTAGGTTGTTTATGTGTATGGTGTGGCCCTAGTTTTGGTACATCAACCTTGTGGTGGTATTTTGGACCTTCTTGGTATCTACTAAGTCATTAGCCACATCCAACACTAAGCACTGCAATCTTGATACTTTGTTTATTCTCTTAAGCATGATCTTCATACTATGACCAACAAAATAAATTTAGTCCTCATGGATGGGAAAAAGAAGGAACATGATTTCCTCTATGGGTTTTCCAAAATAAGGTAAGTTGAAGAGTTGAAATAACTTGGAAGCATTCAGTGCATTGAAGATCTTTAGGTTATACACCAACTAGTTCTTGGTGTTTTAGCGCTTGACTTGATAATTATTTTGAAGTTCAACCTTGTTCCTAGGTTGACAATGGTTATAGTCAAAAATACTAAATCAAGGTACCTTGGAGACCTAGTTATCTACACGTAACATTGACTATGGATATTGCATTTCCTCAATAAATAAAGATGGGGGTAGGGATGATTGAGTCTTCTTTTCCTGGTGAACCATATTTGCTTCCTCTCTATCTATGTGTTAAACTTTCTCATTTGGTGTCTCTTCCCTAATGAAAACTATGTCTTCTCCTCATACTTCCTCTCCCTCTAGTATCATAGGTAATGGTTCAGTCCTTAGGGCCTTTTTATTAGGCTACATCACCCTCTGAGGAGCTTGAAGGTTGACACATGGCCATCTAGCATTTTTAAATGAATACATGATTACAACTGATAACTTAGGCTTTTTAAGCTTGAATTCCCTCTAATAGAGGACTTATACAACTTGCATCCTATAATCTCTCTCTACGTCATGTCCCAAAGTTACCCTATGCTTTGTCGATGTGGAATGATGTTTTCCTCAATATCTATCTTAAATCATAACTTTTATGTATTCTAGATCTGGATTCAATCTACCTCTCTTCGCTCTCAGCTCTGGTATTCAATTTGTAATTGGATCTTCAGTTCTTATAATTTATAAATAAATGATCAAGGTAAATTGTAAAAATGAGCTAACTTGCCTATTTATAGGATCAAGAGGGTTCACCATAGTTACTTATTCTTTTTCTTTCACCCATCACTTCTCATCATAAATGTGATCTTTTATGTCCACCATTCTTCAATTGTTACTTCTATAAATTAATGCATTTAACGGTATTGTCATGTCATGCCATTAGCACAATTTATCCATTATTATTCTTTTACTAAATAATGGCATGACCCATCTCACATCTTCCTTGAGATGGAGGATGAATGTGAGACAATTGTTTCCTTCTAATTTTCAAACTTATGGTGGGAACACTCTATCCTTAAGCTATGTAGTTTGCATGCCTTAAATAACTTGCATGCCCTAAACACTTTGTGCAACCTAAGAACCTTGTGCACCTATGTAGTCTTGAATTTTTATTTTTTAATCATGAATTCATATTTCTTGATTTCTTACCCCGCACTAAAACTAAATCATGGTCCTTCATGAAAAGACAAAAACTTAAAAACAATTAAATTAAATAAATGTTGCACATAACAAAGATAGTGATTTTATTGAAAAAAATGTGAAATCCTAAACTAATGGCATAAGCCTTATTGGGTTACAAAAAGGTTAACTACTCAGATGTGAAATACAATGGGATCCAGCTTCCATTATAATGCCCAGGAAGGAACTGGCCATCCAACCTTTTTAATCAACAAGCTCTAGTTAGTCAAATGCTATGGATGACAAAAGGACCATCCTAGTGAATCTAAATTTTTTTCAATGTTGTGCGAACTTGGAGTCATATAGCAAGACCTTCATTCTTAGAGAAAATGTTTTGTGTTTTATGTGACGATCATGCCAAGCTTTTTGTTTGCATTTTTCCACATCCTGACTCTAATGAGCGAGGAAACAAGCTTCATAAAGTTGTAAAAAAATATCTAAGCATGCTTTTAGGGATGACTCCTCATCCAATTATCCTATGCACGTTATATAGAGAGATGGTTCTAAAAACTCAAATAGAAGGACTGCTTCTATATCGTATACAAAATTGAATGGGGTGATTTTATTCAAGTTCTTGTAAGTCATTCGGTAAGCCCACATGACCATAGATAACCTATCATCCTAGTCCATTTAGCTAATATTATAAATCTTCATCAAGATGGTGCCTAGGTTATTGTTGAAGGCCTTGACAGTACCATTAGCTTGTGGGTGGTACGACATCATTATGTGCTGTGCAATCATAAACTAATTCAATAGGACACAAATTGTTTCATTCAGGAAATGGGTCCCTCAATCACTAGTGAAACCTAGTGGGCATCCAAATAGAGTTATGATATTCTCCCAAATAAAGCATGCAGCAATGGAAATAGTATAATCTTTTGTAGTTGTAGCTTTAGCCGAATGCATGACGTAGTCAATTGTTGTTATGATATACCAAGAACCTATTCTTCATTTAGCTAGAATGATAGGCCCAAAAAATATCAATGGACCACTTTTCAAATGGTTCCTGAGAAGAAATTGGTCTTAGAGGCATGGTATCTTATCCGTTAGGTTTTCCTACGTGCTAAAATATGTCACACTGTCTAACATATACCTTAACATTTTAGAAAAGAGTAGGCCACCATAATCCAACCATTAAAACTTTATGCATGGTAGATTTTCCATCATAGTGTCCACTGATAATACCTTCATAAACTTATGAAAGTACCTCAGGATGCTCGTGTTGCATAACACAATGTTGAACAATCTCATCATGGCCAAGTTTGTAAAGATCCCCTCCTATGAGTTGAAAAGGTGTAGCACAGATCATGATTTATTTATTGACTTGAGGAGTGAGACAATCAGGCATTAAGCCAATGGTTAGAAAGGTGGTAATGTCCTCTAGCTCCTCAGGTACAAAAGTAACACAATAGACTTGAACATCAGGTAATTCATCCTCAATGATGTGTAGTGGTTTTTTGGACTCAATTCAAGATAGGTGGTCAAGTCCATAATTAGCTTTCCCAAGTTTCACCATGATGGAAAATTGGAAATCTTGGAATAAAACTATCCAGTGGAAGACCTTTCCATGTAGCACAAGTTTATTGATGAGGTATTTTAAAGCCTCATGATCTATATAGAAGACAAAAAGAGTGGCCAATAAGTACTAGCAAAATTTTTGTAAAGCATAAACCATTGATAATGCTTCATGCTTAGTAGTGGTGTAATTCCTTTTAGTTAGAGTAAGTTTCCTACTCAAAAAGTAGATTGGATGATCCAAGTGACCTTCACCTAGATGTGCAAGGATTGCACCAACGGCCATTCCAGATGCATCAACATGGACGTGGAATGGTTTTTTCCAATTAGGAAACTAGAGGATAGGAGTGGTCACCAACTTGTCCTTTAAATTTTTAAAGGCTTCTTGACAAAAATAAGTCCATATAAAATGCTTGTTATGCTTTAGAATTTCCTCCAAGGGTATAAAAATCTTTGCATATTCGTGGATGAAATTTCTATAATAGTCAGTATGTCCAAGGAAGGCACGGACCTCATGTTAAGACTTGGGTGTTAGGAGTTAAAGTATAATGGATACCTTTTTGGGGTTTACCAGAAGTCCATCTTTATAGATAATGTGTCCTAATAGGACACCTAAAGGTGTAGCAAATAGGCACTTCTTTAAGTTTAGTGATGTTTATAATACCTGACAACACTCAATCATGAGCCTTAGGTAAGAATAATGGTCCTTGACCAAGCCATAGACTGTCCAGTCATCCAATACACTTGAAAAAACTTTTGGATGAAATCCTTAAAGGCTTCAATAGCTATCCATGAGAACACAACTGGTGCATTATTTGACCCAAAAGGCATGACAATGTACATGAAAGATCCCCATTTAGTGGCAAATGTATTTTTTGACTAGTCTTCTTTAGCTCTTTGAACCTGATGGTATCCTAAAAATCCATCCGTAAAGGTATATATCTCATATCTAGTAACACCTTCAAGGATTTTGTTTGTGAAAGGTGTTGGGAAGGGATCAATGACACAAGATACATTAAGTACCTGATAATCCTCGCAAATACAAATGCATCCATCTTTCTTAATACTAATCACCATGGGGATGACCCATTCAAATTCATCAATGGGGGTGATTATTCAATCATGTATCATACTATTAATTTCCTCTTTAATGCATGCTTGTAGATTGGGATTCATTCTATATGGCCATTTTTCGGCAGATCAAGTGTCGTCAATCAACTTGATATGCATTTTTCTTAAGGATAGATGGAATCCCTTCATTTCATTGTAGTTTCTTGGGAAGACATCTTGATATTATTTTAATAACTCAAATCTTTTTTAAATTTTAGTGTCAATCTAGTAATTTCCTACCATATCCATCTTTGGTTCTTGTTGTGTGTTGATGTTGCGTTGACAGTCTGAATGGGCCCATTATAAGGGTTGTTTATATTGGCACCAATATCATGAACAACTCATGTGCCATAGTCCATAGAGACATCCAAATGTTTTGTCAAAGTTTCAAGTAGATTGGATCCATCACCTTCTTCCATGTGAAACACTAGCTTCTAATTTCCTAGACGTATCTCTTCACACTAGTCCTGATCAGGGACTGGTTCTAGCATGGAAACAACTTGTGTTGATGATTCATTGAAGAGATATAGAGGTTTTTCAAGAACATGATGGATATTTCTTAGATGATCTTCAATGGGACTTAGGTCACCAATAATTCCTTCACGTATGGCTTAGAGGGTGAGGTGTTTATCCATTCTTGGAGAAGAATAAGATAGGAATGATTTCATGTTTTCCTTCAAGAGATGCCAAAATCAGGTTCCCATATAATTTTCTTCATAAACATACCATGCCCTTGCCTAGGTACATAAAGTTTCATATAAATCATTCACCCACAAGTACTCTGATAGGTATAGCTATTCATTTCTCCACATTTTCTTGCAAGCTTCTATATGGGGTTCAGGTGATAGTACTCTGATATAGTTGATTAATCCCCTAACATTGTTGTCATGATGAAATTAGTGATGTAAGGCAGAGTGTACATGGTCCTAATGAAGGAGTTTTTCATGATGGGTTCACCACCATCTTGTATTTGTACCATCTAAGATATAAACCAAAGATCAAATATGATTAGTGTCAATGTGATAAAATTCCTCAAGGCATTGGACAAAGCCATGGACTTCAATTTATCCATGAAAGCATGGATACTTATCAAGTATTTCTAAATGTGCATCTAATATTGGTTCCCTCATGACTTATTAAGTAATAAGTGAACAAACTTGTGACATTTATGAAACTAGCATGAAATAGTCTCCCAACTTCTAATGGCACTACACACTCTTCTAATGAGGTTGTAGTTGCTATGTGCCCAATAATTACAAGCATTATTTTATAGTGTTAGTGAGGGACTGAGTGTCCATCCATCAGGAGTAGGATCATGTTGCTCATCATCTCTAGCACTGACATTATATATGTGGTTAATGTCTTCTTTCACATTGATGGGTTATATATAAGGGGGCCATTGTGTTTGATCCAAGGGAATAAAAACACATTGGTCAGTGTTTTCAAATCTAATGGACCACTTCTTAAAACTCAGGTTTCCATTATTTTCATAGCACCAAGGTCATCCAAATAGAGTTGGGAAGTCATCTGCCTTAGCTAGTTTAAGAACCTCAAAATCCACCTTGAAGGGTACTCCAAGTATATCAATTGTGGCATTCTTGAGGACACCAATCAGTAAATCATGAGTCTTGTCAGCCATGAACAACACGTGAGGTCATGGGTGCAACACTGGACTAGCCATTTTTTTCCAAGCATATTTGGTTAGGACATTCACTTCTGCACTAGTGTTAACTAGTATGTCCTAGATTACCATCCATCAATGGCAATGTTGACTAGTATCTCTTTATCTTCTAGGGGGTAAGGAGAATAAGAGTGTCCTATCATTGAGTATGATTCAAGAAACTATCCTCAGTATTTTGAGTGACTTGAGGTTGAGCATCATTTGGGGCTTGTGCATGATACTTAATCCAAACACTTAGCTATGGAATAATGTCCTCGTCTAGCATATGCTTTCATAGCTCATAAAATTCATCACGCACCATATTTTGAAATTCAATTACTTTCTACATATCAGTATATTACGTTGCTTCTTTATCTTTGAAGAATTGGATCTCTCCTTGGAGTTCTCACACCAAAGTCATTGTGTCTTGGAGCACATCTTTTTGTTGTTGGGCATTAGGATAATTTCTTGCTCATGGCTCCACACTAAGCTTTATCAATAGGACTGGAGGTAGATTGAGACTATTTGCTATGCATGGTAATATTAACTTGTTGAATAGTTGGAATGCATGAATGTGCATGCTAATGTGGTTTCTCAACTCATATCATATTAGTACCTTTTCATTTCACTCCTTAGTGATAACTGCATACAAGTCAAGAAACTCTTCCAATTGGTGTTCCTTTTTATAGAAAACACATGTCGGATAGTATAGACAATATCTCTGGTAGTGGTCTGGGGATCCACATTTTAAACTTGTCTTGGGTGGGAAATGACCACCCCCTCATCCTCTTCCTCTACTTTGATCCTAGTAGCCACCATTATCTTGATTGTTGGCTACAAAAGAATTGCACGTATCATGTGCTTGTGTTCCATGGATGTCACTAATTAGTTAATAGTCATTAGTGTCATGAGTATAGGCATCACATATCTTATAATAGTCAAACACCTTTGATTTTTTTTCTCATTTTAAAATAGGGCAAGAGCGTACATCATGTTCTTCATGATAGATTTTACATGATTTCTTCAGTACAACATGGATGTTTTTGCATGGGCAGTTACTTTGAGTGTGACCCTCAGATTCACAATCAGTGCACTAGAGACCACTATGAGTATCATGTGCATTATTTGTAGTTAATTTTTCAAGATGCAATGCCATTGAAGCTATCTAAGCTTCCATAAAAGGATTGATCCCTATATCGATACTTCCAACCACTATAGCATAGAGGGCATCTTCCAAAACTTCATGTAGGCTAGTGAAAGTCTTCTGAGACAATGTTTGTCGAAAGGGTAGTAACAAACCTCCCATGAACCATTGTGCAATTTGAGAAGCATTGATTTTGAAGGAAAAATTTGAAAAAAAAATTTTAAACCTTGTATCATACTCTTTCACACTTTTAGTAAGTTCTTGGTAAATATCCTTTAACATGGCTATGCTTTGTTGTTCAAATTCAAGAATGTCAAACTCTTGAAGGAATGTCATCTAAGTTAATCTATGAGTTAATCATAATCAACCATAGATTATTGAGGGTTTAAATTTCTATACCATTTGTGCATTCACTCCATAAGTGTTGTTGCAAACTGTGTGGCTTTACACTTGGAAGAAGTGATGCCTCACACCCTCCAAATAAGTTCACATTTATGGATGTGCTTAGTTACATTCTCTATGCCTCAATATTCCAGTAAGTGAAGTGTCATTTTGTAATATACTATTTTTAGATGAGGTGCTTGAACTAGTGGTTGTTGAGAACCTCCAGCCCCTATCCCTTGAGGGGGAAGTCCAATACCTCCTCATGTGCCACCACCTAGTCCACCTTCAAAGACTCCAACAATAATGCTCATGATATGGGGTATGGTAGCTAGGTGATTAACCAAATTTGGGCTTGTAATTTGTCCACTTTGGAGGCCAGGTCCTCTAGGCATCCTAAATTATGCCATGAAATTCCCTTGAAGAGGGAAAAAAGTGTTAATTTTGTATGTGTGTTAAATGGCTTGATTTCACTACCCCTTACTGGTTCAATATCTAATTTCACACTATCTGTATCCCAATTATGTATGTGTACTTCATCTTATTCAAGAGGATGAGTGTGCACCATGGTTGGGGAGCTAGGTTGTTTTAGACTTGGGTCTTCGATTCCTATCATCTAGCTAGTCTCTCCTTCATATGATATCAGTGGCATAGGGCATAATTCAAAAGTGATGGCATCTTATTTGTGTGTCTCCAATTCCCTATAGATCCTAACAACACTTCCTGAGTTTTTATTATCCTTTCTCACATTACTTATTCCTATAATCCTCTATCAAGCTTCATCATACTTCCACTTCCGCAATGCCTACTTAGTAGCTACCATTCTAAACCTTCAATTTTTTACCAACTCGTCACTCCCCATCCAAATACATGGCCCATGCAAAAATGGATATATCTCTCCATTGACATAGTTTCAATTCCACAGTCAATAAAAAACTTCTTGATTTCTAATGGAAAATGTCGAATGTAATGGCCACATGATTTTATGAGGAACTAAAACCTAGCTTCTTTAGGACATGAATAAGTAGTTACAACATAATCTATAATTTAGATGTTCAAAATTCCTCTCCACCAAATGTTGACAACTCGTATCCATGAAGATCCAAGTCATGCTAAAGCTCTTTGTCCTTCTAATGTCCAAGACTGTCTTCTCCCAAGGTTTTGTGATCATCCTTGAGTATACATAGATAGCTAAGTGTGAAAATGAATTGGGATATCAATGAAGAAGTTTCATGCAATGCACTATAAATATTTTGCTCTACCCATTTCCATGCAAAAAATCTTGGTTCAAGGTAAGGTATTGCAAAATTATCTTCAACTTCAATAATCCACTATTTTATATTCTCAAGAGTGATTCGCTCAAACATCTTCCATGACTGTGCAACAAATGTTATGGGTATCAACAACAGAACCAAAATGTTGGGGTTTTTATTATTATTATAGCTTTGGCACTAAAATCTAGCCCAACGAGCTAGCATGCTGACCCTTTCATGTAAGACTGAGGTCTTGCATTCTCACCTAAAGTGCACAGCCTGAGATCAGTTCATGCAAGTTTTGTTGTGCACTAATGTTAACATAGTCATATTATTCCTTTATGTAATTAAATAGACACTATATAAAATCATAGATAAACTATTTTGATTTTAGTACTACTAAGCTCGGCCACTATGCTTACGCAGACTAATGTCATTTCAGTTTAGAGTTGTTACTTTAGAAAAAGGGAAGATAGGTTACATTCCATACTAAGTTCCAATCACTATGTTGGGCTCAACACAACACAACCATTCATCATGAAAATAAGAAGTTATATCCTATCTATAATTCATATATTAAGCATAAGCATCAGAATAAGCAATAATTTGTCCTTGCAACATTTTACAATAGGGATATTTATACTTGTTTATCCCTAACCAAGTGTTTACAACAGTAATGACAAAATTAATTATCCAACAAACTCTCAATGGACTGAGAGTCATAGCACTTAATTAACTAACTTCTCCTTGGGACTTGAGCCTTTGTGCCCCCTGCATACTCATGCTATGTTGGATCCTTACTTCTATGTGTTTCTCTCTTTATGAGTTGATGCATAAAGTTGGGAGACAAAAAACATGACATTCACCCAACTTTGCAATTTTTTTTACAAAGGGCATACACCTTTTTTTTAGTCTGAGGCTCAGGCTTTTGCCTGAACCTTAAGGTTGTACACCCTTTATAGTTGACAAAGGGTGTACACCCTTTCTAAATAATAAAGGGCATATGCCCTTATCTTTTATTTGATTTTTACTCAGCTCAGATGAAAAACCCATGGCCAAGAGAGGGACAAGTATTTTTTTGCTAAATTTGGCGCACACATTTTGGAGCTTCATTCTACCAACAAGATTTGGCATCAAATTGCTTCAAATTAGGTATGTTATTTTTGCATTTTTTTCATTTGTTTATATTTACTTATTGAACTAGGGTTTTGAATTTATATTTGCATTGTATTTTTTACATTGGCTAAAAAAAACCTTTTTTTCAAAAATTTAGATACATAAGTTTGATGGATCTATTTCCTGAAGAAAATGTTTGATAAAACCCCTTGGAGATTGATTTTTCACAAAAATAAGTTGAATTATATGAGCAATACAATGACAAATATCAATAATTACAAATAATTATCAATGGTTTGCATCACTCTTTAGTTGGTAGTGCACAAATTTTACTTGTCAATACATTAGAATCTATTTTTAATGAAGTGAGAAATGTGACTTCACAACTGGATGCAATGTTGCATCAAAGAGAGGCTCTGAAACAATTTTATTTTGACAAATTTTCATATGAAGATGCGAAAAAAATAACAAAATAATATTTATGTGCTTTATTTATTAAACTTGGAACCAACCTACCTCCACTAACAAATTGCAAACACATTAGTATTGATTGGTGTATTCATGTGGAGATTAAAAATAACTTTTAGGGTAGGTGGTGGATGGTGTTTGATAAGCCTCCATGCAACAATAATGAGGTTCCATTATATTTTTTGAGAAAATTATACTATGAGGTTTGTATTGCAATCAATTCCAAATTATTTTGACATGAAGGCATCCCAAGATAGGGGAGATGGGTCTTCATTTGATATACTTGGTGCTAGGTGGGACCAAAACCATCATAATTGACCTTTGAGAAATAGAATAATAATATCACATGCCATTATTCCTAAAATTTTGCATCATAACATACAGATGGACACCCTTGAGACAATTACTAGTTTGACACAAATATATTTTAAATACTTCTACTCAGCCTACACGTGGTACTAGTGGTAGTGGTAGTGCTGGTGGTAGTGGAAGTGGTAGTGCTAGTGGTAGTGGAAGTGGTAGTGCTGGTGGTAGTGGCATTAGTGGCATTGGTAGTGGTGGTAATAGTGGTGTTGGTGTTGGTATAGGTACTAGTGTCCCTCCTACTCATGTTACAATTCTTGTGCATCATTACACATCATGCAAGAGGAAGTGTACGAGATCTCTTGTTCATGTGTGACATACACATAGTATATTTATGGAGACTAGAATGCTAGAGTGTATGCCATCTATATATATTTTAGTATTTCTAAACACTAGCATGTCAGACATTAGCCTGCTAGAGCATATGCCACATGTAGATGTTTCAACAATGTGTGACACTAGCATTTTAGACACTATGCGAGATATAGTAGCTTTAGAGACTCCTGTTAGGATATGCTAGGCTCTCATTGTAGATTATTTTTCACCATCTATATTTGATACAAAGGTTTAATTTTAATTATAGTTTGTTTTTGTTTGTAAAAGAATATTAAGTTTATTTTTTAGTACATGTGTTTACTTAATTGACTAATTTATTTGACTAAAGTTGTTATTCGTTATTGTATTTAGTTGAATGGTGATATTCTGGGTACCTCAGTAGGCCTTGACCTTATTTAGAGGCCACAATTGGCATGGGTGTACTTTACACACAAGTTTGTAAATTTTTTAATTACATATTTATTCATTTACATGTTTATTGTCTTTTGAATGAAAAACTCTATTTTAATATATATTATAGTCATAGCTTTTTATCATGTTCATTTAATTCACATATTATTCATTTATTAGTTTTATATATGATGAGGGATGCTATGGGCACCTCTCATGGATGAGAAAAAGGTTTAGGTGATGTTGCTGATACATCAGAGAATCCACTATCTCTGTAGCAAGTTATGATTTAGGGACGGAGACTGGTGAGAACACATAGTATAATTATTTTTATCTTTAAGCAAGGATATTTTAGGTCATATTTACATAATTATATGCAAATTTAGATCTAACGATATATGTATGCTCTATAGGATTCCCCATCGCATGTGTATTTGCAGTCTTGTAGCCCT
The DNA here is from genome assembly GCA_037957365.1 of Torreya grandis. Classification (NCBI taxonomy): domain Eukaryota; kingdom Viridiplantae; phylum Streptophyta; class Pinopsida; order Cupressales; family Taxaceae; genus Torreya; species Torreya grandis. The sequence goes on from JARHVA010000006.1 coordinate 7,854,846, forward strand.
AGAAAACTATTTAGATGGAATATGATGGGTCTAGAATCATTTTACAAAATTTAACATTTTTGAAAAATTTATCAAATTTTCAATATACAATTTTAATGCATTAATTTTTATATTTTATATGTTGTGCAGAGACAACCATTTTCATTTGTTGTTGATGAAGTAATGGATGACTCACATGCTGAGAGGAGAGTATCTCCTCATACTAAGGCATCCAACACCCCTGGCTCTACATCTATGACAACAAAGTGTAATTTATTTGGAGGTAATGAGGAGCAAGAGATTTCTTTGTTATGTTAGGGATCTAGTTGTAGGCACAATCTATTTTGTATGTTGATATGGCCCACATTGTATGCCTATATGGCACATTTTGTCTATGTACATAGTTGTAGGCACAATCAATTTTGTATGTTGATATGGTCCACATTGTATGCCTATGTGGTGCATTTTATCTATGTACATGTTATGGTCAATATTTTTTTATTGATATATGTTATATTATTTATGTTAAATTATGACATAGAACTTTGCATGTATCACATATATACTATTCAACAATATGATTCCTTTAACTATGTGTATTTTCTATTTTTATCATTTAATGTTTACAAATATTATTGGTTAATGATTGAATTATTACTTCATATGGGGTTAACAAAAATCAAATTATTCTCTAAGTCAGGTGCTTTGAATCATTATGTATATTTTACATTTACATGTGATATTTGTTATTTACTTGTTTCATTTATGTTTGCTATTTATTTTCCAACCCACACATAAATCCCCATTTAGACCTCTAGCATAGAAACAAAATGCTTTTCATAAAGGATATCAACCTAAGAAGGCCACACAAAACTTAACTCCTCATATGCCTTCTAGCTTAGACAAAGGCAATAATAATTATAGCGAAAAGTGGTACCATCAAATTTTACTAGAGAGCCATGAACACTCTCAATGTTGGGCATAACAGTCCTTTCTTTGGAAACCTACATCATATCATGCACATATAGATGATACTGAACCAAATAACACTTTTCTAATGACCAACACCACTTCCATAAAGACCTCGAAGGAGTGTGAACACCTCTTCCATACCATGTTAAGGTTCAACCTCTTCATCTTATTATTGATAATCTAAGCCAGAATAACATCATCACACTAGCTATGACCCAACAACATGGCCTTCCCACTATTGTGCATTGCAAGCTATAATCCCTGGGGTGGATTCAATAAGTTACAAATATATAGGTTTTGAGGCAATGCACATTCTAGTATAAATTTGAGCCTATGGAGGGCACCATGACTTGCAACATTATGCCTCTTGAAGTCTATAGCATATTATAAGGGAGGTTGTACTTGTATGACTAAGATTCTACATATATAAAGCGAAACAAAAAATATGGGATGTACACACAAAATATTGCATCTACAACCTCTTATAGTCAACTCCACTAACCAAAGTCACATTGGTCTCTTCTAAAAAATGTCATAAACTAATCATGCACGTGCATAGTTTCATGTTGCTCATGGTTTGTCTTAAGACACCTATGTAGGAAAGAAAGTAAGAGTTTATAGTGTGCTCAATGAAATCAATGTCCCAATAATAAAAACTTGGCAAATTATTGGAGCCACATAATGGATTCTTCCTAGAGCTTGAATTTCTTCCAATGCACTATGTAGTAAAACACCACATATATTTGGTCCATTTACAAAAAACCCTTTATATCATAAATAAATTTTGGAAAATGATGAATCCTTGTGTTAAATATAAGAGTTCCTTGATCAGGGAAAGATAAGACTCGGGTCTTCTCCTTGAGAATCTAATATCCCTCACACCAAAGAATAATGGTTCATATAATCTATCTATTGACTATCACTCACTAAATAAAATCATGGTGAAGAATCAATGTCCACTATTAAGCATTGAAGTCATCTTAAACCAAATATAAGGTGTAAAATAATTCACCAAAATCACAAATAATAAGTAAATTTAAATGGACTTGGGATTAATTTCATGGACATGTAAATATTATAGATTCTACTTGATCATAAATGTTAGGAGGTCTAGTGATGCACTTGTGTATGTCTCTAGCTACTACTTGTACATACAATAAAGAAAGACAATTATATGTGTCCATATAGTCACTATAACCTACTTATATATGGGTTAATATCAACATTGATAGCCCTCTCTAAAATATCCACAAAATTACAATCTTGGCAAGGCAAGAATATAGACACAAATGAAGAGACTTAAACAACTTCGATATTCCTTGACTAGTATATAAAACTTGAGGTTATATTCTTATGGTCCTTAAAGACATTCAATCTTTATCTCAATATGGAAAACCAATCCATCTATTGGTTTTGTTTATATGAACTCAAAAGACTCAAAGTTCTTTACAAGCTAATTAAGCCTAAATGCCTCAAAAGGATCAAAACAAGAAATATTTGAAAACAGGGGTATATATCAATCTAAAATAATTTATCACAATCATTTTTAGGTGACTCAACTTTTGAAACACCTCAGAAGGTCTGATACAAAGAATTTTAATAAAAACCTCTCAGAGACTTACTAGTCTTAATGTTGCTCTAACATGCCAAAACCCATTCTATATTGAATTGGCACTTCAAGACACCTTAGACACATGTATTTAGGTGTTTTATGAATTATCAATACTTAGATAAAAGGTTTGGCTTTCCAATTTTAATATTTTACCCAAAAATTCATAAAATTATGTTTTGTCTATTTCGCCTAATTATCCTCTAGTAGGTCAAAACTCAAGATATAGTTTTCTTACAACAAATGATCCTTTTATGAGGTCTGCACAAATACATTAGACATGTTTCAACCTTGATTTGGATTTTATAGACTCATTTTTTAAGTTTTTAAACCAATCTTACTCCTCATTGTCAAAGAAACATAGAAAATAGGGTATCTCTTACACATACATGATTGATCAAAGGAGCCCAATCGATGAACCGTCTATGCAAACACATCTGGATGGGTATTTTTAGACTAAAATGACCTTTTTTGATCTCGATTAGGCCCGAAAAGTGAAAGATATAGTTGGTCATAGGCATCCCTGAAGATAATTCCCTCATCCCTGAGTGTGCAAAATGAGCGAACTTCGATCATACGTTGCACAAGAACCATGAGGGATAGAGATGAACTATCAACTCCTACACGTGTAGGGATGATTATTCTAAGAAATTCTGGGAGGATTTTATTTAACTCATGATGGATGAGATGTGGAAATGAGGTTTATCTCACATCCAAATCTCTTAGAATGAGGTAAAATTTGGTTAGTGGGGGTCGTAAAATCTGTATCATCAGCCCAATCAATGAACCATCTATGCAAACACCTCCAAATGGGAATTTTTATGCTATAACAGCCTTTTTTCGATATTGGTTAGGCCCCAAAAGTGAAAGTTGTAGTTAGTTGGAGGCATCCCTGAAGAGAATTCACTCATCCTTGAATATGCAAAATGAGTGAACTTTGGTCACATAATTGCATGAGAACCATGAGAGCTAGAGACAAATTGTCAACTCCTACATATATAGGGATGAATCCTATAAGAAAGCTTGAGAGGATTTTATCTAACTCATGATGGATGAGATGTGGAAATTAGGTTTCTCTCATGGCTAAATCTCTCACGACAAGGTAAAAGCTGGTCAGTGGGGGCCATAGAATTTGACTCATCAACCCAATTGATGAACCATCGACGTGAACACGTCTAGATAGTCATTTTTAAGATAGAATGACATTTGTATGGTCTCGATCGACCCCTGAGAGTGAAAGTTGTAGTTAGTTAGAGGCATCCCTGAATAGAATTCACTCGTCTCTGAATGTGTAAAATACTCAAACTTTAGTCGCATGTTGCACAAGAACCATGAGGAATAGACATGAACCGTTAACTCATAAACGTGGAGGGATGAGTCCTCGAAGAAAGCCAAAGAGAATTTTATATAAATCATGATGGATGAAACATGGAAATGAGGTTTCTCTCACATCTAAATCTCTCATAATGAGGTAAAAGTTGGTCAATGAAGGTCGTAGATTCTAACTCATCAGCCCAATCGATGAACTATCTCTGTAGACACTTCTAGATGGGTATTTTTAGGCTAAAATGACCTTTGTTCAATCTTGACTGGGCCTTAGAAGTGAAATATGCAATTTTTCAAAGGCATCCCTCAAGAGAATTCACTCATCCTCGAGTGTGCAAAATGAGAGAACTTCTATTGTGAGTTACACAAGAATCATGAGGGCTGGAGACAAACTGTCAACTCATACATGTGAATGGATGGGTCCTCTAATAAAGCCTAGGAGGATTTATCTAACTCATGACAGATGAGACATGGTAATGAGGTTTATCTCGTGGCCAAATCTCTCAGAATAAGGTAAAATTTGGTCAATGGGGGCCATAGATTCTGACTCATCAGCCCAATTGATGAACCTTCTTTGCAAACACATTTGAATGGGAATTTTTAGGCTAGAACGAACTTTATCCGATCTTAGTCAAGCCCTAAAATTGAAAGTTATAGTTGGTTAGAGGCATCCCTAAAGAGAATTCACTGGTCCCTGAATGTGCAAAATGAGTGAACTTTGATCATGTGTTGCACAAGAACCATGAGGGATAGAGATGAATTATTAGCTCCTACACGTGGAGGGATGAGTCCTCTAAGAAAGCCCAAGAGGATTTTTTCTAAATCATAATGGATTAGACATAGCAATGAGGTTTTTCTCATGGCCAAATCTCTCATAATGGGGTAAAAGTTGGTTAGTGGGGGCCATAGATTTTGACTCATTAGCCTAATCGATGAACCGTCTACACAGACACGTTCGAATGGGTAGTTTTAGGTTAGAGCAACCATTTTTTGATCTCGGTCAACCCTCAGGAGTGAAATTTGTAGTTGGTTGGAGGCATCCTAGAAGAAAATTCACTTGTCCCTGAATGTGCAAAATAAGTGAACTTTGATCACACATTGCATGAAAATCATGAGGGTTAGAGACAAACCATCAGCTCCTACACATGGAGGGACAAGTCCTCTAAAAAATTCCAAGAGGATTTTATCTAAATTATGACAGATAAGATATGGAAATAAGGTTTCTCTCATGGACAAATCTCTCACAATGGGGTAAAAGTTGGTCATCGAGAATTGTAGATTCTGACTTTCAGCCTAATCAATGAACCATCTATGCAGACACATCTGTATAAAAAAATTAGGCTAAAACCACCTTTATTCGATCTTTGTTGACCCTTGAGAGTGAAATTTTTAGTTGGTCAAAAGAATCCCTAAAGATAATTCACTATCCTTTAATGTACAAAATGAGCAAACTTTGATCATGCATTGCATGAGAACTATGAGGGATAAAGACTAACCATCAGCTCCTACACGTGCTGGGATGAGTCCTCTAAGACAGATTGGGAGTATTTTATCTAAATCGTAATAGAGGAGATGAGATAATGAGGTTTATATCATAATGGGGTAAAATTTGATCGGTAGTGGCTGTAGATTATGACTCATTTATGCAGAGCTTTAATCACTCGCCTACAGTTCTTTTTGTTTGCAAAGTGAAATTATTTATTGGCCAACACTAGGCCTATCTTGTTCCAATTGATCAAAACACAAAAACCTATTAAATAAGGTTTAAAAATCTCTCAAAACAATCTATCATACTATTTCAAAGTATATCAAACTACTTTCATCATCCATTTCCTTCCTTTTCACTCAAAATTCATTCTCTTGCTTTCACATGCTACTAGCCTTCGAAAAATTCACTATTATATTATATATAACAACTCTTCAAGGAAAAAAAATAGGTTTTTGAATACCCTTTATCAAGCTCCTACTACACACAAAAATTTAGGTTAGGTTACTTTGAAAAGTTTTCTACCTGTAGGCTTACCTAGCTCCTTAATTAGCCCTCCAAATGGGAAAACCTCCTTGGTATGAGCAAAGTGCAGACATACAAGGAAAAATATTGACATTTTTTGGCACCCATTATCCTCCTTGATTTTAATCAACTCTTTTTTCAATCTTACACTCAACACAAATACCCTTTTCTTCTTTGACCTATCTCACTAGGTCTCTTCTAGGCTTAAACCCACTCAGTCCTTCATAATCCCATAAAATTACAACCACTTGGATCAGTTATATAATTTTAACTTATGCAATAATACATATTTTTATATTTTTTGGATGGTTAAATCTTTCTTAATCTTCTAAACCCTAAATCAAGGGTTTTCAAGCCATTGTCAAGGCCAAGAGCACATTAAAAGCCATAACTTTTGTTTTATTGGGTTTAAAAAACCAAAACCTTTTTAATTGGGTCTTTATTAACCCCTATAAACTCTTTCACACACTTTATGGTTTCTTTTAATCTTATATCAACTCTTTCTAACCCAAAACCAAGCTGACTGTACAGGGAAATAAGAAATTGCAGGTCTATCCCCAGGGTTTTAGAACTCAAAACATGTTTTGATCAATACAAAGATTATAAAAACATTGAATAGACTCTATAACACTTACGAAATCATACTTGAGATTTTTTAATTTGATTCCTTGATCACATCTTCCAAGAAAATAATATACAGTCCTTTCTAACAACATTTACTACAGTAAACAGGGTCAAATTTCAAGATGTCTTTACTTATAGGGTTTAATTGTTTCAATGATTCTTGTCACCTTAAATCATTATAATTCAACCTTCAGGAACATGTAACATAGTACGTCAATCTCCATTATGAACCATCTTACAAACACTGCTTACAAAATAAGGAAACTCATACAAATAGGGGTCTATTATAATTCTGGTTGAACATCACATGCTTATATTAATACTCCTTACAAATTGTGATCTCAAAACATATTCAAGAACCCTTAAAATATGAATAAAACTATTATAAATTACCATTTGATCATTAATTATGAAATAATAGTCTGCAACTCATATATGAATGCTCAAATAGGGGTCTCTTTCTCAAAACCCTTACACAGGGTCTATTCATGCAAAAGTCTGATTACCATATGTCTTTCATACAATTTCTTGATTATCGTCTTCACAATAGGATCTAAATCATGTCTATTTTCTTTCAAACATGTTAGAATGCAATTACTCAAATTTTTTTTCAACAAAGCACATACAGTTTTACCAACTCAGAGCAGACCTTTGAATAGCCCTGTGTATCATCAATTTCCATAATCCATAAACATATTAATGATTATTTATGGCCTAAACCTTTTAATAAATTCAAATTTGAACCTTCTTAATGAACATGCAACATTCATAGAGTCACAAGACTAGTTTCTTAACTAACTATTATACTCAGAATTGAACATACACTAGTAAACTATTCTACTTAACAAAATACTCTATTCCTCAGAGAAGATCACATTAATACCTCATTGTCACCTTTATATTAGTTAAATCACACATTATATGTATACCATACATGTATTCAAATGGACTTATATTCATTCACAAGATTCTGGTAGACTTAACATCATTCACCTAACCATTGTCTGCCTTGTTCTCCCTTTCATATTCCTCTCCCTCGAGCACACACACTAAAATACCACTCTAAAATTATTTACATAGTCAAACACATTACCTATAACTATTTCTTGAAACAAGAAACTTCCATTAACTCTAAACCCATGTAGGGTGGTGTATATCAAGACTACCACCTCACACTATCAACATGACTTATGACTTCTAACCACTATTAGGATCTTTTCTAAGATCATAAAGTCCATTACAATTTTTTCTCAATAATTACATACTTTTATGACTCACTTAACCCACCTAGACCATCTAAACACAATCTCAAATCCTCATTACAAGCTTGAAAATTCAAATTATAAAAAGGCAAGAAACTTATAATGGACACAAATTCAAATTTGTATACACCAACATGACTCCAAGACACTTTCTTAAGAACTCCCAAGATGCCCTTGCATCACTCGTCACCCAATTGACAAACCATTTATGCAAACATGTCTAGATGGGTATTTTTAGGCTAGAACCACCTTTGTCTGATCTCGATCGACCCCTGGGAGTGAAAGTTACAGTTGGTTAGAGGTATCCCTGAAGCGAACTCACTTGTCCCTGAATGTGCAAAATGAGTGAACTTTAGTCGTGCATTTCATGAGAACCGTGAGGGATAGAGATGAATCATCAACTCTTAAACATGAGGGGATGAGTCCTCTAACAAATTTGTGGAGTATTTTATCTAACTCATGATGGATGAAATATGGCAATGAGGTTTTTCTTATGGCTAAATCTTTCATAATGGGGTAAAAGTTGGTCAACGAGGACCGTAGATTTTGACTCATTGGACCAATTGACAAATCGTCTACACATACATGTCTGGATGGGTGTTTTTAATCTTGAATGATCTCTTTTCAGTCTTGATTGACCCCTAGGAGTGAGATTTTTAGCTGGTTGAAGGCATCCTGAAGAGAATTCACTCATCCCTGAATGTGCAAAATAAATTAACTTTGGTCGTGTGTTGCATGCAAATCATGAGGGTTAGAGATGAACCATCAGCTCCTACACATGGAGGGATGAGTCCTCTAAGAAAGCCCAGGATGATTTTATCTAAATCATTATGGATGATACATGGCAATGAGGTTTATCTCATAGCCAAATCTCTCAAAATGAGGTAAAAGTTAGTCAGCAAGGGTCGTAGATTTTGACTCGTCAACCCAATCGATGAATTGTCTATGCAAACACATCTAAATTGACATTTTTAGGATTTAAAAAAAAATCAGTCTCAATAAATCCCTAAAAGTGAAAGTTGTTGGTCGGAGGCATCCCTGAAGCAAATTCACTCATCCCTGAATGTGTAAAATAAGCGAATTTTGATCGTGCATTGTATAAGAACCGTGAGGGCTAGAGACGAATTGTCAGCTCCTACACGTGGGGGGATGAGTCCTATAGAAAAATTGAGAAGATTTTATCTAAATCATGATGGACAAGATGCAACAATGAGGTTCCTCTTGTGACTAAATCTCTCATAATGAGGTAAAAGTTGGTCAACCGAGGTTGTAGATTCTAACTCGTTAGCCCAATCGATTAACCCTCTACATGAACACATTTGGATGGGCATTTTTAGGTTAGAACCACTTTTTTTATGTTTTTGTTTGACCCCAAGAGTGAGATTTGTAGTTGGTCAGAGGTATTACTTAAGAGAATTCACTCATCCCTAACTATGCAAAATAAGTGAACTTCAATCGCATGTTGCAATAGAACCCTGAGGGTTATAGATGAACCGTCAGCTCATAAACATGGAGGGATGAGTCCTCTAAAAAAGCTTAAGAGTATTTTATCTAAATCATGATGGATGAGATGTGGCAATGAGATTTATCTCATGGCCAAATCTCTTAGAATGAGGTAAAAATTGGTCAACAGGGGTTGTCGGTTCTAACTCGTCAGCCCAATCAATGAACGTCTACATGGAAACATCAAGATAGGTATTTCTAGGCTAGAACCACCTTTTTCAAGTCTCAGTAGACCCCCAAGAGAAAAAGTTGTAGTTGATCAGAGGCATCCCTTAAGATAATTCACTCATCCTTGAATATGCAAAATTAGTGAACTTCCATCATGTGTTACACAAAAACCTTGAGGGATAAAGATGAACCGTCAGCTCCTACACATGAAGGGATATATCTTTTAATAAAGGCCAATAGTATTTTATCTAACTCTTAATAGATGAGATGTGAAAATGAGGTTTTTTTTGTAGCTAAATCTCTCAGAATGAGGTAAAACTTGGTCAATGGGGGTCATAGATTCTAACTCATTAGACCAACCGATAAATCATCTATGCAGACACGTCGAGATAGGCATTTTTATGCTAGAATAATATTTGTCAGGTCTTGGTAGACCCTTGAGAGCGAAAGTTGTATTTGATCATAGGTATATTGTAAGATAATTCACTCATCCCCAAATGTACAAAATGAGGCAAGTTTCATCGCACGTTACATGAGAACCATGAGGGATAGAAATGAATAGTTAGGCCCAAACATGTAGAGACAAGTCCTATAATAAAAATTGAGAGGATTTTATCTAACTCATGATGGACAAGATGTGGCAACAAGGTTTTTCTTGCAACCAAATCTCTTAGAACATGCCAAAACTTGGTCAGTGAGGGTTGTAGATTATAAATCGTCAACCTAATCGATGAACTATCTATGCAGACACATTGGGATAGGCATTTTTAGGTTAGAATCATCTTTGTCAAGTATCGATAAATAGTTGAGAATGAAATTTATAGCTGATCAAAGGCATCCCTTAAGAGAATTCACTCATCCCTGAATGTACAAAATGAGTGAAATTTCATCACACTTGCACAAGAACCATGAGGGCTAGAGATGAATAGTCATGTCTTACATGTGCAAGAACAAGTCCTCTAAGAGAGCATAGATAATATTTTTTTATGTTTTCTTGAAAGGATAAATAGAGAGAATGTGAAAAAGGATTTGCTTAAGGTAGATGAAATTAATATCAATTGTTTTGGCTTCTCTTCGTTTCAAGAAGATAATCTTCTCTACTCATGACACCAACCATGTGAAGGTGGAAGTTCATCTGGTCACTAACCTACATTTAAATTGTTAGTAAAAATTTTAAATAAAAATAAACATATAATCATAAAATAGTTGACAATTAAAATACATGAAATCAAATAAATTTATTATATTAATTTGAAATAATAGATAAACTTACTAATTCAATCTAACATACCTTTAGGATCAGTTCTATTTGCAAGTGTTTTAAGAATCACTTCATCGTCAGATTCACGTACTTTCCACAAAGTTCTATTTTGAGACTTTCCATGATATTTGATCATTTGAATTTTTTTAGCAATAACAAGGTTTGAATAATGAAGCACCGTCTTGTGTGTTTTAAAGTCCTCAAATAACAATTGTTTTATTTTTTTATGATAGTACCTACGAAACCAAGTTCCAATAACCACTATAGATCTAGTGGGATAATTTATCTCTTCTCCATCCATAACATTTGTGGTTAATTTTTTTTGCCTCTACATAACGACACAAGTAGTAGTTTGTTCCCTTGTTATTGATTATTACAAAAACATGCCCTGCATTTAAAGTATAATCAAATTGTAAGTACATATATAGAAAAAAATAAAAATATCACTAATATCTAAGGTTGTATATTTAATTAAATAATAAATTGTACCAAGTTGTACAAGATTTGAGATGTGGTCAAAGTCAACTGATGATGCCATTTCATGATCTGTTAAATGTTAGAGTGAATGGCTACTCTCTACAGGTGATATGGGTCTACAATACCATTTGTCAACCTATTATTTTGACTCACATTCATTCCAATTAAATTCCATACATGAGGAACAAAAACATGCCATATCCCTAGTATAAATTGTCTCATACATTGCTTTATGTTGTTCCTCTATTAACCAAAAGAATATTCATATATGAGATTATTTATCCAATCCATGACAAATATTTTCATTACCCTAAGTCACAATACTTGTTGCATCAATCAAAATAGCACCATCTTTGTGTTTTGTCTGCTCTTTTTTAAGGGTTTTTTTACATATTCACTAGCACCATCATGTTCCTCTTTCCTATGCCCAACCTCAAAAAAACTCCAAAAATGTTGAATATCATTCTTATTATACATTTTGCTTAACCAATAAAACATTTAAGAATTTTTAAACTACCCTGTACAATTGTCTGACCAAATGTAGTGTGTATCAAACATGATTTCTCTTGCATTCATATTCATATAAAATATCTCAAAACAACCCTAGACAAACTCTGGAGAATGTGATTTATCATCGATCATATAAAAATGGTACTCCCTCAAAATATTTATGTTGTCATATGTGCTATCAAGTGCATGTTTGAATATAATATGAATACAAATTCTAACTTGAATTGAATTATAATATTGAGACTGAAACTCATTATGTGGTTGTCGTGTGTAGTTCTCAGTGAAATCCACAACTAAAATAATGTTGTCAATTGAGAAGTTATCATTGCATTCTTTGGATTGATTATCTAACTATTTTGATTTTGTGTGTGTCTTGCATATTGGTAGATAATATTTTTTTTAAATTTAAATATGAAATCAAATACAAAACCTTTGGTCATAACCAATTCACATCTTGATGACTCTTTTCCATTATTTAACATGTATTTAATAGATTTATACTTCTTATAATCAACTAGTTTCTTTCCAAATTTATTTGAAATATCTTTATGTAAACAACTTGTCAAATTTGACAAACCACCACAACTATTACATGTTCCATCTAAATATTGTTTGGCCAAAAAAAATTGTCCCTTAGGTCTTTGACATAAAAGACCTTGGATTAATTCTCTTGATGTTTTAGATGGGGAAGACACCATACATTACTACAAAATTTTATCGGTATGTAAATTACAATGTATATGACAAAAAACATAAAAATACATAGCAAATTCAATGTGTACCTTACAACATGTGGTGCATGCTTGGTTGATTTTAACATAGAAAGGCTTGCACATCTCAAATAACCTATGGTTAATTATTAATTGACCATTAAATTTTTTCATAAATTTTTTATAAAATTATGTTTGTTGCATGTCTAAAAAATGTTTTTCTTGTGGTTCACAATTTTTTGAGTATTTTCTTCTTTTAACAACATATTTTATATTAAATGAGACCCTTGTGTTGTCGTGCCAAAAAATTTCAATCAATTGTTTTGTTCTTTCAACCAATACATTATCTTTTCGTGGGAGTCTACCACTAAACACCAAAAATATGTGAGTGAAGGGTCATCAAGCCTTGTTCTTCTTTTTATGGCATTTATTAGAGATTTTCTATTTAAATCCAAGAATTTACTTATTTCACTCAAAATTCAAGTTTTAGATGTTGACTTACTCGCTATAGATTCCATTATTACTCGTCTTGTCACATTACTATTTTTATTTCAACATTTATTGTCTATTGCCTTAAATGCATTAAATAAATTCTTTACTATTCTCTTATTTTTTTCCTCCATGTTTAATGTTTTTAACCTCAAATTATGCATCACATGGTGCATATTTTGCATTTTCATTAATTGAACAAATAGTTGACATCATTCTTTATGGCTTTTATTCTCAAATGCATAGTTCCATACATGTTGAGCATGAAGTTGAACTGTTCGTTATCACATTTTACCTTCCATAGGTTCTATTATTTTTCATCTATTTCAACCAAATTCTTTCGTGTTCATCTTATTATCTTTGGAGGTGTGGGTGCAGGAGCTATATTTTGTATTAAATTGGGTGGTGTTAACACTTCAGCCACAGTAGGGATATTAGAGGGTTGACTATCTAAATTAGGGGTTATAGGTGAATTAAATTCCCCTTTATTAGGAGACATGATTCAGGATCATTATTTGATGTCGATTATCATCATACTCAAAAAATTTATTATGAATGGATGTTTCATTATATTGTGTTTATCCATATGTAATATCCCTTTCTTAGGGGCTCCTTTTCCTAAGCAAAAGCTCTGATACCACTGTAATATCCCTTCGAATATCAAAACAAAAGCTCTGAATTGCTTATCTGAATTTTTGCAAAAATAGATAAATAAATCACAGTATAATCTCTTATTTATTTGCTCATAAGCTTACAATAGAGGTCCTCTGTCAAGTATACAAAGAATATTGAAAGTACGGCCTTAATAGCCTGAATATTTTACAAACTGGGAAAGAAATCTGGATCTGGTACGTCTCGGCCTGTTGTGTAAAAAACATAGTCACCGACGTCGGTTATACTGTCGTCGTCGGTCGACCTGTAGTCGTTAACTTGCCGACGTCGGTGATATGTCGATCGATGTCGGTCTCTGTAGGTCTCTGTTCACCGATGTCAGTGCCTGAACTTTTTGTCGATGCGTACGAATTTTCACGGATCTGTACGGACTTCATACAACCGCTGATATAGCACAACTTGTATGTTTGATCTTGATCTGTAAAATTATGGGCTAATACAAAAGATCTATATCTGGATAATTCTTGAATCAAAAACCAAAATAATGAAATACCTGTAAACCCTTGTGATAGCTTCTGTGTGAAGTTATCTCTCAAAGTTGTAAATACATGTGATAACTTCTGTATGAAGTTATCTCTCAATTTGGCAATAGATCGACTGATCTCTCACAACCTTTGAATCGCACACAATGAAGAGTTGACGTTCTTCAATGCAAATGGAATCTTGGAACCCTTGGCTCAGTCTTCACAGAAAAATTTCTTAACAAGAATCAATATCAATAATAATCATGAATACAAACTCTCTCCCATGAGAGATTCTTATACCCCTCCAAAGGTGTGCTTGCTAAAATTAGATTCCCTTAAATTAGACTTAGGGCTTCCTTAAATTAGAACTAGGGTCTTAAAATTAGAATTAAGATCCTAAAATTAGACCCAATAATTAATAATTAATAATTAATTAAAATTAGACTAAATAATTAATATTTGATTAAATCAATCAAATATTAATATCTCCCTTAATTCATGTCTGAAAGAGCCCGAACGAAATCCAACCCATCTCCATCAAGACCCTCTATCCATCCCATCAGCCTACGAGGGTCGCATAATAGGCTAATCATCCGCTCGAAAAAATGTCAACTAGAAGGGGACATGACACCATATGTTTCATCATTCATTACAAATTTATTATTTACATGCTCTACATTTTAAATTTTATCTTGCAACAAAGATTGACTTGGTTCTCTTATCTCATTTGAAGACATATGTAAACTAAATTCTATAGAATTGGACATGTTATTTTCATTAGAAGTATTACCTGGTATAGAAGGACCTTCACCTTGCCTAGAAGCTCTTATAGATGCCCTCCTATCTGCTCATCTTTTTCTCTTTTTTCTTCAATTTTCTCATTTGTTAGCTCTTTGATTGGTCTTTTTCAATGACTTCCCAACCCCATTATTTATCTTTGCCAAAATAAGATAATTGTAGATTTAAATTGAAGAGTTCTTAGTGATTCAAGCGAAATAAATGAACAATTCATCAAATTTGTATAGTTGCAACAAAAATATCAATTTGTAATTTGGAAAGAACAAAATAAATGACTCATTTTCATGACAAATGCAAAAGGAATTCATGAATCAAAAAGGGCGTGTGTGCTTTCAAAATCATGCACGCACTTTAGGATACACGGACCAACAGAAAAATGCATTAATTAACAAAATAGTGGTTGTGAAAATGGGCGAACGCCCTTTGTAAAGGGCGTATGCCATTTTCATAGGACATATGCCCTTTTCATATTTACCAAAAAAAAAAAAAAAAAAAAAACTCATTTTTCCTTCAATTTTGCCTTGATTTTAAACATGGGGAGTCCCAAACCTGGGCAAACTCTATCATGGACTGGCCAAAGAAATTTATAAGAAATTGAAGGGTTTTTTTTCCTTTTTATCGACACATTTGATCAAATAGAATTTATTATTAAAAAAAAATTATATTGGTTTGTAGAACGGAAAGTGTAGTTTTCAAATATATAATTTTTTTTAATGTTAGAATATTATTTAATTTCTATGTAACATACCTCCTTATAGTTTATATACATATCGTCATAAATTTTCTTATAGATTTTTGAATATTAATTGAACGCTTATGAAATTTATATCTCAAAAATATAAACATTGTCAACTATGCTTTAAAAAAAATTGATTTTCATGAAGTTAAGGTCAAAAGTTGTGTTCGTACACTTGTAGTTCAATTTTCTAGCTATCTTGACTTATAAAATTATTTAAAAATTATATATATATATATATATATATATATATATATATATATATATATATATATATATATATATAAAATATTTTCAATAATCTTTGACATTTCACCTATCTATATATGAAATTTCATACAAAAATTTAATGATTTACTAAAAAAAATGAGTTCGTATAGATGCACTCTCCTTATCTTTTTACAAAAAATGACCAATATATTGTCATAAATGTAACTATTTTGCACACTTTTATCATTTGGGTATTGAAAAAAATTATATATATAAAAACTACATTGAAAATTCAACAATTCATATTTTTATGTCATTGTCAAATACTTTTTTGAAGTGTCTATAACATTCTCTCTAAATTCACCTATTGTTATTTTCAGAAAAAAAATTGTCGCTTTATACCCCCTTTCTGTCCCCCATTATCCTATATCTACCTTTATGGACCGATGCAAAACCTCTGATGAATAAGGACTGGGTGACCCTTAAGAACCATTCCTTAACCGCTCTCGCTTTCCATGTACTCCTTAAGTCTTCTACTATCATTTTGAGTCCTATGCTCTCGAGTTCTTTGTGACTGATTCTCCTTTGACTGGGTCCTCTCGTGTTGGGGCTTCCATGCTTTTATCCTCTTGTGTCATGTAGGTTTTGTGCCACGGTGCTTTTGTGCCTATCAAGTTTTATGGCGTAGACTTTCCTCACTATGGTCCTTCCATGTCGTGTCAATTCCATGCCAAAATAGACAAACACTTAGCCAAAATTTGGGGCCAACATGACGTCTATAGTGCTAAATCAGCCATCATTTGGCCTAATAGTATTATGTTATCCCCTTTCACACCTTGCAGTATTAAGTTGACCACTTTAGAACCAACTAAGTCACCGAACTACTACCAAGTCAGCCATTTGAATTTACTATCTTATACAGACTAAGTCGACCTGGTTGACTCTGTTCGTTATCTATGATGACTTTTTAACCAATTGCCATAAATGTATTGGGCATTTATTAGTCTGACTCCTTCCTACTCAATACCTCATTTTCTATAATTCAATCTAGTGTCTAGATTTTACCTAGCAATCAATTTTCTATAATTCACTCAATTTTAAATTAAAATACTAAAAAATATGAAATTCTCAGTTGTTTACCTGTGTTGCATTCACTATGGTTGTTATGCATCCTTCCCATCTCAGCTGTCGTCTCCTCAACATCCTGGGTCTTTGGGCTCTCACTAGGTCTCTCAGAGCTCTATTTTATCAAAATAGTAAAAATACCAAATGAATTACTTTTCATCTTATTTATATTTACTATTCAAAATTATTTATCTTTCAAATATTTACAGTCAGATTTCTTATTTTGATCATACCTTTGTCTCTACTAACTCTTTTTTCCAAACCATAAAATGTTGTAGATTTCTAATATTGTAGAAAACATTTTCCATTATTATAAGTCTATATTTCAAAAAAATTGATTTGTCACTTTTTTTGCTAACCTCTACAGGGTTGCCTAATGTTCTCTACATTAGACACCTCCACATTTATTACATCTCCCTCTGTATCTACAACACTAAGGTAAGCAAAGGTATGTATTTTTTAATTCTGTCATTTCTTTTATCTTATTTGTTCTTTATTTCATTTTATTCAGCTTTAGTGTTGTGTGTCACTATGCTTTTTTCTCGAAGCACCATCCCATGTTGCATCTACATGACATGTGATGAGCTTCAAGTGAGGCATATATATATATATATATATATATATATATATATATATATATATATATATATATATATATATATATATTTCAAACTTTATCAATTATTGACATTTTTTATCTTACAGAAATCCATCGAGTCTCAATCCCTTTGAGTGCATGTCTTAAAGGGTGCACTGAAAAAGGGGTGGGCAGACCATTGGTGTTTTGCAAGATTGTTGTCATTTATTTCCACTTATTATCTACACACTTATCTCTTAAAACCATTCTCTTAAGTTTTACCTATTTTTTACACCCTCCTCTAGTTATTTACCACTTTTATTAGCCCTTCCCTAACCTAAACTCCTTTTTCACAGTTTACGTTAAATAGTCGATCCCATCAACCTTGTATTCTTATTGATAAAGCTTATTAGGGTCTAGGTCGGCTCCTGGCCGACCTAGTCCATGACCTAATTTGTTTTTATCAATTACAATACTAGGTTAACTTGGTCGACCTTGTCAACGTAAACTTTTGGAAGGGATTAGGGTTAGATATGCCTATATAAACACATTCATTTTTCTATTTCTAAGAAAAGAGAAGAAGTAATATATATTACACATCTACTTTTCCACCATTATACTTGGGGAGAAAGCTTAAGGTTTTATACTTTCTTTGGAGATACAGTTCTTGTCTTGTAGAGAAGTCTTTTCGATGCATTGATAAGTTGCGTAGCCTAGATCTGATTTATCCTTATCATCCTTACATACCACAACCTCTTGCGAAGCACCTTGACAAAGGGAGTGATTGAGGCTTGACGGGTTCGTCTTCAAAGGTAAGTATATTCCTAACTTTGTTCCTCCTTTATAAGAATAGATAGATATTTATTTGCACTTCTCTTCCATGCATTAGAATTTCATATACATTGATGTGAGTATATGTATTCTATGCACATTTATTACCCCCACTTTGTGCCACAAGCTTTAGTGAGCACTAGATTAGATTTGTTTTACTTGTTATTAGTTTAATGAATATGAAAACACAGGACCTAGTTAGGGTTATTGCGTAGTTTTGCTTGACTAGAGGCTTTGGAACCCTCTCTATTTATATTATTTATGGTAAAAGATCCTTTGGCTAGGTCTAGTGGATCTATCTTGATCATGACCTCGATTATCTAATATATCTTCAATCGAAAGTGTAAGTAAGATTTATTTTCTCTGAGTTAGGATTTATTTATAGATTTGATGTATTTCCCATTTCATACACCTTATCTCAATTATTCATCATTCTATTATTTCCAATATGTATACCCATAACACTCTAGATGAATACTCTATGTTAGCTGGGATTGACACCATGACCTTCTCCATAACAAACATTTTCAATAATGTAGGTAGTCACTATAAGAATTTACCTCTGATGCCTCTGACAAACAAGTTGTGCACAATTTCAAATGCAATGTATCCTCGCATAGCAAATTTAGTAACATATCTATCAATTATGGTTTCCAACTAGTGGTCTATCACACGTGTCCAATCGGTATCCAAGTTTTGTAGTTTTTTTAGCTTTCTTCTGTCCAAATAAAGTGCTTTGCTTCTCTAGGCCTAAAGCAAAAATACTCATTCCTTGACAACCACTCGATTAACAACTTAGGCAAATCATATCATAAAGTTTCATAAATTTTGTCATGGATATGTTCAACTATGATTTATTTTGCAAATCCTCCAATTCGTCTAGCTTCTTCTTCCGCAAAATTTTGTATTCTCTCATCCAACTAATGTTCAATGTCTCTTTGATTGGGTAATCATCTTCGCATGCTTAACTTCCACACTCACTGCACTATTGTTAGCAAAATTTCTTCAAAATAACCATCAAAACATGATAATGTTTGTATTGTGTGATATTAACTACAAGTTCGGAGTTTTTAGATAGGATTATTGAAATTATGAACATTATTACTTATTGTATATTTAGTTGGACCCAATTTATTATCCAAGATCATACATCTTTTTTATATTAAACACGTAAATTTAAATAGAAAAAGTAAGGCTATGCGCACAAAACAACATCGAATTTTTTTAATGAAATCATCACATGATCTCTACATCATTATCTTACACAAAGCATAAATGTTTGTCATTTACATTACAAGTATTTATAACAATGTGATGAGACTGTCACTTCATATTCTTGGCATTTCCCTTCTATACCAAAGAAGTATTTCAATCTTTTATAGTTGTTTGGTGTTTACACACACGCTGAACTACATACAAAATATAAAACATTGCATACTTGTTGCTTATACAAAACTATGTGATTTTACACATCGTAATCTACTACCAACACCATGCATGTGGACAAACCGAGTTTCTTATAAACATTTTTTGGTTCTATGTTAGATGTCGATAACCCTAGAGGTGGATACAATTCTTTTTTCATCCCTTTAGACCATAACCATTCTCATGGCACGTGGTTATATTAGGAGATTCTCTTTCTTCTTTGGAAAGATATAAATTTTGATATATTTAATAAAGAACGAATAAATAGAGATTTCTCTATTATTAACAAAATTGTTTCAGCATCAAATGCCATCTTATATATCAAGGGGCATGAAGAGAAAGTGGAGCACCTCCACATTCTCATTGGCCACTGGGGCAACACCCTTTGTATTGTTAGCAAGACGCTTTCCAAATTGCCCTCACGAAGACTGTCTTAGAAGGGATTATGAGCGAAGGGATAAAGGTAGGGGTCGACATAGGTCGAGGAGTCACTCCATGTTTTCAACCCCACCGCTAGTTTTCATCGTTAGGGGGGCATGGAGGGTGGTTTTCATGACAGGGTAGTTATGGGCATTATGGTTTTGTGCCTTCTAGTTGAGATGGGCAAGGCAAAATCCTCAAATTATCTTTAGCTATTTCACCCCTTCATCGATAGATAAAATAAGGTGTTAGAACAAAATAGTTGGAAATCTATACATGATTATACATAATTAAAGATGTCAAATATCATCACCTCCTTCGATGATGTCGTTACACTGATGACTTAATATCTTATTTCTTACTATTTATAATTTTTTATTAATATTACAAATATAAAACTATTTTTCTACTTCATTTTAATTAATTCCCCTATATAATATTAGTTACACTTTTTAATGGAAATATACTTTCATACCACTCTCCTTTTGATTAGGTTTCAATTATTAAACATAAAAATAAAACAAAATACCAACCCAAATCGCAACTGTATAGGTACCTACCATCCAATGTAATTAATTGAAGCATGTGGGGTTGGTTGTGTTGCATTGATGGGGATTTATGGACGAGGGGTTTCTTGCTCTGTACGCACCTTACATTTTTGGGAAGGAGATGACGTTATGGCAGGCGCCCTGGATTCTTTACGCGCAATGCTCCACGGTGTACGAACGCACTTAAACAGACTCGTGTCGTTTCCCCGCACACACACTTCACCAGGGATGAACAGTAATCGGCAAACTTTATCGGTCACATTGGTATTTTGCGGGGTCGGACTCGGCATAATGGACAACACGTATTCACTTCCTACTTAATAGCTGCCAATATTCAGAGGTGCAAAGAAGTTGCAGGGTTTGTCTTCGAACGGCTTTATGGGTTTAGGTCGCGGGTTCGATCTTTGGGCTGTGGAGAGCGGCAACGGAACGATGAAGCGGCCTTTAGAAAACGGAAAGGCCGTTGGGAAGGCGAAGCGCGCGTGCACGGAGGGCATCGGCACGAGTAGAGATGTGGATGAATTTCTTGCTTTGCTGGAACGGATCGAGGCCACAGAGAAGCAATTCGGCGCTCCGCGAAGGGTGAATAACAACAAACCCCTTCATCCTCTTCATACCGATAAAGACGCGGTTACTTCGTGGAAGCCGTCGTTCCAGTGGGAGGATTTCTGCACCAACAGAATTGGAACCCGCGACGTCGACCGCTCCCCTGCATCCGAGGCTCACGCGGGCTGTTCCAGTAAAGGAAATCGGCTGCCAAATGATTTCAACAACAACAATAAACGGCAGTGTCTTTATTTAGATCAGGATAACAATGGCGATACAGAGGGCGCCACAGAGAGGCTGGATCTGAATCTAAACTTGCCCTCGACCTCTGGAGGGTTGCAGCTCTTTTACTGAAAACGGTGAAAATAGTGTTATACTAGCCAAGCTCAATATTGACATTTTTGTTTCTCTTAAGATCCTCTACTGGACAAGTGTTTTCTTTACTCTCATCGTATTTATCATATTGTTTTTATTTTTTCAATGATTTTGTTTTAAGAATACAACCTTTAGGTAGCTCGTGAGTTGTAACTTACAGTAATAATAAATTGTGATTTAGGACGCGCTTCAAATTTCTGAAGAATTCACGTTTCTATGGGCTAATGCTATCACAACCTTTGTAAAAAGATACAATCAGGAAAAAAGTTAAAACGAACCATCAGCGCCTACACATGAAGGGATACATCTTTTAATAAAGTGAAATATTATTTTTTCTAACTCATAGATGAGATGTGATAATGAGATTTTTTTTCCAGCTAAATCTCTCAAAATGAGGTAATAGTTGGTCAGTGGGGGTCGTAGATTTTGATTCGTTAATTCAATCGACAAATCATCTATGTAGACACGTCGAGATAAGCATTTTTTATGTTAGAATCATTTTTCTTAAGTTTTGATAGACCCCTAAGAGTGAAAGTTGTAGTTGATCAGAGACATCTTGTAAGATAATTCACTCGTCCCCAAATGTGCAAAATGCATGAACTTTCGTCACGCGTTGCATGAACTTTCGTCACGCGTTGCATGAGAACCATGAGGGATAAAAATGAATTGTTAGGTCCAAACATGTAGAGACAAGTCTTATAAGAAAAATTGAGAGGAATTTATCTAACTCGTGATGGACAAGATGTGGCAACAAGGTTTCTCTTGCAATCAAATTTTTCATAACATGTCAAAACTTGGTCAGTGAGGGTTGTAGATTTTGACTCATCAACCCAATTGATGAACTAGCTACGAAGACACATTAGGATAGGTTTTTTTAAGCTACAATCATCTTTGTCAAGTCTCATTAAATTGCGGGGAGTGAAATTTAGAGTGGATCGAAAACATCCTTTAAGAGAATTCACTCATCTTTGAATATACAAAATGAGTTAACTTTCGTCGTGCCCTCACGAGAACCGTGAGGGCTAGAGATGAACAATCAGGGCCTACATGTGCAGGGACAAGTCCTCTAAGAGAGCATAGATAATATTTTTTTCAGGGCCTACATGTGCAGGGACAAGTCCTTTAAGAGAGCATAGATAAGATTTTTTTTATGTTTTCTTGAAAAGATAAATAGAGAGAATGTGAAAAAAGATTTGCTTTAAGGTAGATAAAATTAATATAAATTGTTTTGGCTTCTCTTCATTTCAAAAAGATAATCTTCTTTACTCACGACACCAACCATGTGAAAGTGGAAGCTCCTCTGGGCACTTACATTTAAATTGTTAGTAAAATTTTTAAAGAAAAATGAACACATAATCTTAAAATAGTTGACAATTAAAATACATTAAATCGAATAACTTTATTATATTAATTTGAAATAATAGATAAATTTAGTAATTCAATCTAATGTACCTTCAAGATCAGCGGTATTTGCAAGTGTTTTAAGAATTACTTCGTAGTCAGATTCACGTATTTTTCACGAAGTTCTATTGTGAGACTTTCCATGATATTTGATCATTTAAATTTTTTTTAGCAATAATAAGGTTCGAATAATGAAGAATCGTCGTGTGTTTCAAAGTCCTCAAATAACAGTTGTTTAATTTTTTATGATAGTACTGACAAACCAGGGTCCAATAACCACGATAGATTCAGTGGGATAAATTATCTCTTCTCCATTCATAACATTTATGGTTAATTTTTTTTGCCTCTACACAATGACAAAGTAGTAGTTTGTTTCCTTATTATTGATTACTGTAAAAACATGCCCTGCATTTAAAGTATAATCAAATTGTAAGTACATCTATGGAAAACAAACTATCAATAATATTTAAGGTTGTATATTTAATTAAAGAATAAATTGTATCAAGTTGCATAAGATCTGAGATGTGGTCAAAGTCAACTGATGATGTCATTTTATGATCTGTTAAATGTTGGAGTGACTGCTACTCTCTACAGAGAATATGGGTCTACAATACTATTTGTCAACCCATTATTTTGACTCACATTTACTCCAATTAAATTTTATACATTAAGAATAAAAACAAGTCATATCCCTAGTATAAATAGTCCATGAGCTTGAATTTAATCTTTGAATAGAGTGAAAAACACTCGATCCAGGGATTATAATGTAATCTTCATACATTGCTTTATGTTGTTATTCTATTAACCAAAAGAATATTCATATATGATAATGTTTATCCAATCCATGACAAATATTTTCATTACCCTAAGTCACAATACTTGTTGCATCGATCAAAACAGAGCCATCTTTTTGTTTTGACTGCTATTTTTTAAGAGCTCTTTAACACATGCACTAGCATCATCATGTTCCTCTTTCCTATGCTCAGCGTAGAAAAAAATTAAAAAATGTTGAACATCATTCTTATTATACATTTTGCTTAACCAATAAATGGTTAAAACATTCAAGAATTTTTAAATTGTCCTATACAATTCTCTGACCAAATGTAGTGTGTATCAAACATGATTTTTGTTGCATTTATATTCATATAAAATCTCTCAAAACTTTAGACAAACTCTGGAGAATGCGATCTATCATCGATCATATAAAAATGATACTCCCTCAAAATATTTATGTTGTCATATGTGCTATCAGGGGCATGTTTGAATATAATATGAATAAAAATTCTAATTTCAATTGAATTGTAATATTGAAATTGAAACTCATTCATTGGTTGTAGTGTGTAGTTCTCAACAAAATCCACAACTAAAATAATGGTGTCAATTGAGAAGTTATCATTGCATGCTTTGGATTGATTATCTAACTATTTTGATTTGTGTCTTGCATATTGGTAGATAATATTCTTTTTGAATTTAAATATGAAATCACATACAAAAATTTTGGTCATAATCAATTCACATGTTGATGACACTTTTTCATTTTTTAACACATATTTAATAGATTTGTACTTCTTATAATCAACTAGTTGCTTTTTAAATTTATTTGAAATATCTTTATGTAAATAACTTGTCAACTTTGACAAACCATCACAACTGTTACATGTTCCATCGAAACATTGTTTGGTAAAAAAAATTGTCCCTCAAATTTTTGACAGAAAAGACTTTGGATTAATTCTCTTAATGTTTTAGGTGGGGAACACAGCGTACATTCCTACAAAATCTCATCGATATGTAAAGTACAACGTATATGACAAAAAACATAAAAATGGATAGCAAATTCAACGTGTACCCTACAACATGTGCATGCTTGGTTGATTTTAACATAAAAAGGTTTGCACATCTCAAATAACTTATGGGTAATTATTAATTGGACATTAAATTTTTCAATAAATTTTTTATAAAATTTTGTTTGTCATGTCTAAAAAATATTTTTCATGTGCCTCACAATTTTTTGAGTATTTTTTTTAACATATTTTATATTAGATGAGACCCTTGTGTTGTCGTGCCAAAAAATTTCAATCAATTGTTTTGTTCTTTCAACCAATATCTTATCTTTTCGTGGGAGTCTACCACTAAACACCCAACAATATGTGAGTGAAGGGTCATCAAGTCTTGTTCTTCTTTTTATGGCATTTATTAGAGATTTTTTATTTAAATTCAAAGATTTACTTGTTTCACTAAAAATTCGAGTTTTAAATGTTGACTTACTCGCTATAGATTCTATTATTACTCATCTGGCCACATTACTATTTTTATTTCAACTTTTATTGCCTATTTCCTTAAATGCGTTAAATAGATTCTTTACTATTCTACTATTTTTTCTCTCTATGTTTAATGTTCTTAACCTCAAATTATGCATCACATGGTGCATTTTTTGCATTTTAATTAATTGAACAAATAGTTGACATCATTTTATATGGTTTTTATTCTTAAATGCATAGTTCTATATATGTTGAGCATGAAGTTGAACTGTTCTTTTTCACATTTTAACTGCTATAGGTTATATTATTTTTTATCTATTTCAACCAAATACTTTCGTTTTCGTCGTATTATTTTTGGAGGTGTGAGTGCAGGAGCTATATTTTGTATTAAATTGGATGGTGTTAACACTTCAACCATAGTAGGGATATTAGAGGGTTGACTATCTAAATTAAGGGTTATAGGGGAATTAAATTCCTCTTCATTAGGAGACACATGATTTATGATCATTTTTTTATGTTGATTATCATCATACTCAAAAAAAATATTATGAATGGAGGTTTTATTATATTGTATTTGTCCATATGTTTCATCATTCATTACAAATTCATTATTTGCATGCTCTATATTTTGAATTTTATCTTGCAACAAAGATTGACTCGATTATCTTATCTCATTTGAAGACATGTAAACTAAAGTCTATAAAATTGGACATGTTATTCTCATTAGAAGTATTAACTGGTATAGAAGAAAACCCTTTACTTTGCCTAGAAGCTCTTATAGATGTCCTCCTATTTGCTCGTTTTTTCTTTCTTTTTTCTCTTTTCTCTTCAATTTTCTCATTTGTTAGTTCTTTGATTGGTCTTTTGTAATCACTTTTCTTCCAATTTTACCTCGATTTTAGGCATGAGGGGTCCCAAACATGGGCAAACTCTATCATGAACCAACCAAAAAAATTTATAAAAAATTTAAAAGTTTTTTTCTTTTGTTATCGACACATTTTATCAGAAAGCATTTATTATTTTAAAAAAATATTGATCTGTAAAACGAAAAATGTAGTTTTCAAATATATAATTTTTTTTAATGTTAGAATATTATTTATAATTATTTTTAATTTTTATGTAACATACCTCCTTATAGTATATCATCATAAATTCTCTTATAACTTTTTGAATATTAATTGAATGCTTACGAAATTTATATTTGATATATATATATATATATATATAATCATAAATTCTCTTATAACTTTTTGAATATTAATTGAATGCTTATGAAATTTATATTTGAACAATTTACACATTGTCAACTATATTTTTTAAAAATTGATTTTCATGAAGTTAAGGTCAAAAAGTTGTTTTCGTACACTTACAGTTTAATTTTTTAGCTATCTTGACTTATAAAATTATTTAAAAATTATATATATAATAAAAAATATTCTCAATAATCTTCAACATTTCACCTATCTATATATGAAATTTCATATAAAAGTTTAATGATTTACTCAAAAAAAATGTGTTCGTATAGATGCACTGTCCTTATCTTTTTATAAAAAATGACCAATCTATTGTCATAAATGTAACTATTTTTCACACTTTTATCATTTGGGTATTGAAAAAAAATATATATATAAAAATTAAATTCAAATTTTCATAATTCATGTTTTTATGTCATTGTCAAATTCTTTTTTGAAGTGTCTCTAACATTCTCTTCAAGTTTATATATTGTTATTTTCAAAAAAAAAATCATTTTATACCCTCTTTTGTCCCCTATTATCTTGTATCTATCCTTACAAACTGATGCAAAACCTCTGATGGATAAGGACTGGGTGACTCTTAAGAACTGTTCTTTAATAGCTCCTACTTCCCATGCACTCCCCAAATCTTTCGCTATCATTCTAAGTACTATGCTCTCGGGTTCCTTGTGACTTATTCTCCTTTGATTGGGTCCTCTTGTGCTGGGGCTTCTGTGCCTTTGTCCTTTTGTGTCCTATAGGGTCTACGCCATAGAGCTTCTGTGCCTATCAAGTTCTGTGCCATAGACTTTCCTCACTATAGTCCTTCCGCATCGTGTCAATTTCATGCCAAAATGGACAAACACTTAGCCAAAATTTGAGGCCTACATGACGTCTATAGTACTAAATCTACCATCTTTTGACTTAACAGTCCTAAGTTATACCCTTTCACATGTTATAGTACTAAGTCGGCCACTTCAGAACCAACTAAGTCAACCAATTACTACCAAGTCAACCCTTTGAATTTATTATCTTATGTAGACTAAGTCAACCTGGTCGACTCTGTTCATTATTTGCAATGACTTTTTAACTAATTTTCATAACTGTCTTGGGCATTTATTACTCTGACTCCTTCCTACTCAATACCTCTTTTTCTATAATTCAATCTGGTGTCTAGATTTCACCTAGCAATCAATTTTCTATAATTCTCTCAATTTTAAATTGAAATACTAAAAAATGTGAAATTCTCAGTTGCTTATCTGTGTTGCACTCACTGTGATTGTTATGCATCCTCCCCATCTCAGTCGTCGTCTATTCACCATCCTGATTCTTTGGGCTCTCACTAGGTCTATCAGAACTCTATTTTATGAAAATAGTAAAAATATCAAATGAATTACTTTTCACCCTATTTATATTTACTATTCAAAATTATTTATCTTTCAAATATTTATAATCAGATTTTTTATTTTGATCATATCTTTGTCTCTACTAACTCTTTTTTCTAAACCATAAAATGTTCTAGATTTTTGATATCGTAGAGAATCTTTTCTATTATTATAAGTCTATATTTCAAAAATTTGGATTTGTCACTTTTTTCGCTAACATCTACAAGTTTGCCTAATGTTCTCTATATTGGACACCTTCACATTTATTACATTTCTTTCTGTATCTACAACACTAAGGTAAGTAAATGTATATATCTTTCAATTCCATTATTTTTTTATCTTATTTATTTTTTACTGTATTTTTTTCAGCTTTAGTGTTGTGTGTCACTGTTCTTTTTCTAAAGCACCATCTCATGTTGCATCTACGTGACATGTGATGAGCTTCGAGTGGGGCATATGTATATACATAATATTTTCAAACTTGATCAATTATTGACATTTTCTACCTTACAAAAACCCATCGAGTCTCAATTTTTTTAGTGCATGTTCTAAAAAGTGCATCAAAAAAGGGGGGGACAGACCATTGGTGTTTCACAAGATTGTTGTCCTTTATTTCCACTTACTATCTACACATTTATTTCCTAAAACCATTCCGTTAAGCTTTGCCTCATATTTTACACCCTCCTCTAGTCATTTACCACTTTTATTAGCCCTTCCCTAATTTAAACTCTTTTTTCACAGTTTACGTTAAATAGTCAGCCCCATCAACCTTGTATTCTTATTGATAAAGCTTATTAAGGTCTAAGTCGGCCCCTGACTGACCTAGTCCATGACCCAATTTTTTTTAATCAATTACAATACTAAGTCAACTGGGTCGACCTTATCGACCTAAATTTTTGGAAGGGATTAGGGTTAGATATGCCTATATAAACACTTTCATTTTGCCATTTTTAAGAGAAGTAATATATATTATGCATCTACTTATCCACCATTGCCGACCTAGTCCATGACCTAATTTTTTTTATCAATTACAATACTAGGTCGACTTTGTCAGCCTAAAATTTTAGAAGTGATTAGGGTTAGATATGCCTATATAAATACATTCATTTTACCATTTCTAAGAGAAGAGAAGAAGTAATATATATATACGCATCTACTTATCCACCATTCTACTTGGGGAGAAAGCTTAAGGTTTTATACTTTCTTTGGAGATATAGTTCTTGTCTTGTAGGGAAGTCTTTTGGATGCATTGATAGGTTGTGTAGCTTAGAGCTGATTTATCCTTATCATCTTTACATAAAACAACTTCTTGCGAAGCACCTTGGTCAAGGGAGTGATTGAGGCTTGACGGATTCGTTTTCAAAGGTAAATATTCTTAACTTTGTTCCTCCTTTGGAAGAGTAGATAGATATTTATTTGCACTTCTCTTCCATGCATTAGGATTTTGTATACATTGATGTGAGTATATGTATTCTATGCATATTTATTACCCACACTTTGTGCCATAAGCTTTGGTGAGCACTAGATTATATTTTGCTTTACTTGTTATTAGTTTAGTGAACATGAAAACACGAGACTTAGTTAGGGTTATTGCATAGTTTTGCTTGACTAGAGGCTTTAGAACCCTCCTTAGTGATATTATTTATGGTAAAATATCCTTTGGCTAGGTCTAGTGGATCTATCTTGGTCATGACTTCGATTATCTAATGTGTCTCTAATCGAAAGTGTAATTAGTATTTATCTTCTCCAAGTTATGATTGATTTATAGATCTGATGCATTTCCCATTGCATACATCTTATTGCAATTATTTCCACTCTGTATACCCATAACACCCTAGATGAATGCTCCATGTCAGCTAGGATTGGCACCATGACCTTCTCCATAACAAATATTTTCAACAATGTAGGTAGTCACTATAAGAATTTGAATTTACCTCTGATGCCTCCAACAAAAAAGTTGTGCACAATTTCAATAGCAATGTATCCTCACATAGCAAATTTAGTAACATATCTATCAATTATGGTTTCTAGCCAGTGATCTATCACATGTGTCCAATTGTTATCCAAGTTTCATAGTTTTTTAGCTTTCTTTCGTCCAAATAAAGTGCTTGGTTTCTCTAGGCCTAAAGCAAAAATAGTCATTCCTTGACAACCACTCGATTAACAATTCAGGCAACTCACATCATAAATTTTCATAAATTTTGTCATGGATGTATTCAACTATGATTTATTTTGCAAAACCTCCAATTCATCTAGCTTCTTCTTCTATGAACTTTTGTATTCTCTTATCCAACTAATGTTCAATGTCTCTTTGACTGGGTAATCATCTTTACATGCTTAAGTTCCACACTCACTGCACTATTGTTAGCAAAAGTTCTTCAAAATAACCATCAGAGCATGCTAATGTTTGTATTGTGTGATATTAACTATAGGTACGGAGTTTTTAGACAGGATTATTGAAATTATGAACATTGTTACTTATTGTATATTTAGTTGGACCCAATTTATTAAGCAAGATCATACGTCTTTTTTATATTAAATACGTAAATTTGAATAGAAAAAGTAAGGATATGCACACAAAACAACATCAAATTTTTTTAATGAAACCATCACATGATCTCTACATCATTATCTTACACAAAGCATAAATGTTTGTCGTTTACATTAAAAGTATTTATAGCAATGTGATGAGACTGTCACTTCATATTCTTGGCATTTCCCTTCTATGCCAAAGGAGTCTTTTCAATCTTGTATAGTTGTTTGGTATTTACAAACAAGCCAAACTACATACAAAATATAAAACATCGCATACTTGTTGCTTATACAAAACTATGTGATTTTACACATCGTAATCTACTACCAACACCATGCATGTGGACAAATTGAGTCTCTTAAAAACATTTTTTGGTTCTATGTTAAATCCCAATAACCCTAGAGGTGGATACAATCCTTTTTTCATCCCTTTAGACCATAACCATTCTCATGGCATGTGATTATATTAGGAGATTCTCTTGCTTCTTTGGAAATATATAAATTCTGATATATTTAATAAAGGACAAATAAATATATATTTCTCTATTACTAACAAAATTATTTCAGCATCAAATGCCATCTTATATACCCAGGTGCATGAAGAGAAATTGGAGCACCTCTGCATTCTCATTGGCCATTGGGGCAACACCTTTGGTACTATTAGCAAGATGCTTTCCAAATTGCCCTCATGAAGACTGTCTCAAAAGGGATCATGAGCTAAGGGATAGAGGTAGGGGTTGACATAGTTCGAGAAGTCACTCTATGTTTTCAACCCCACCTCCTCTTCCCCACCGCTAGTTCTCACCGTTAGGGGGGCATGGAGGGTGGTAGTTATGGGCATTATGGTTTTGTGCCTTTTGGGTGAGATGGACAAGGCAAAATCCTCCAATCATCTTTAGCTATATAACCCCTTCATCGATAGATAAAATAAGATGTTGAACAAGATCGCTGGTAATCCATCCCTGAGGATATATAATTGAAGAGATAAGTCAGAGAATCCACCACTATTATCACCTCCTTCGATGATGTCATTGCATTGATGACTTAGTATCTTGCTTCTT
Organism: Torreya grandis; assembly: GCA_037957365.1. NCBI lineage: Eukaryota > Viridiplantae > Streptophyta > Pinopsida > Cupressales > Taxaceae > Torreya > Torreya grandis. The sequence goes on from JARHVA010000006.1 coordinate 7,886,343, forward strand.
ACTATTTATAATTTTTTATTAAAATTGCAAACATAAAACTATTTTTTTTTACTTCATTTTAATTAATTCCTATATAATATTATTAGTTACACTTTTTAATAGAAGTATACTGTCATACCACTCTCCTTTTGATTAGGTTTCAATTATTAAACATAAAAATAAAACAAAATATCCACCCAAATCAGAAGCGTATAGGTACTTAGCATTCAATGTAATTAATTGAAGCATGTGGGGTACAATGCGCTGCATTGTTGAGGATTTATGGACCAGGGGTTTCTTACTCTGTACGCACCTTACATTTTTGGGAATGGGATGGCATTATGGCAGGCGCCCTAGATTCTTTACGTGTAATGCTCCACAGTGTATGAACGCACTTAAACAGACAAGTGTCGTTTCCCGACACACACTTCACCAGGGATGAACAGTACTCGGCTAACTTTATCGGTCACATCGGTATTTTGCAGGGTCAGACTCGGCATAGTGGACAACACGTATTCACTTCATGCTTAATCACTGGACAGGCTGTAGCTGCCAATATTCAGAGGTGCAAAGAAGTTGCAGGGTTTGGCTTCGAACGAATTTATGGGTTTAGGTCGCGGGTTCGATATTTGGGATGTGGAGACCGGTAATGGAACAATGAAGCGGCCGTTAGAATCGTGAGGGCTAGAGATGATCAATCAAGGCATACATGTGCAGGGACAAGTCCTCTAAGAGAGCATAGATAAGATTTTTTTTATGTTCTCTTGAAAAGATAAATAGAGAGAATGTGAAAAAGGATTTGCTTAAGGTAGATGAAATTAATATAAATTGTTTTAGCTTCTCTTCATTTCAAAAAGATAATATTCTCTACTCACAACACCAACCATGTGAAGGTGGAAGCTCGTCCGATCACTTACCTACATTTAAATTGTTAGTAAATTTTTTAAAGAGAAATAAACACAATCATAAAATAGTTGACAACTAAAATACATTAAATCAAATAACTTTATTATATTAATTTGAAATAATAGATCGACTTACTAATTCAATCTAACGTACCTTCAAGATCAGATCTATTTGCAAGTGTTTTAAGAATCACTTCGTGGTCAGATTCACGTACTTTTCACGAAGTTCTATTGTGAGACTTTCCATGATATTTGATCATTTAAATTTTTTTAGCAATAACAAGGTTCGAATAATGAAGAATCGTCTTGTGTGTTTCAAAGTCCTCAAATAACAATTGTTTAATTTTTTATGATAGTACCTACGAAGCTAGGTTCTTATAACCACGATAGATTCAGCAGGATAAATTATCTCTTCTCCATACATAGCATTTATGGTTAATTTTTTTTTGCCTCTACACAACGACACAAGTAGTAGTTTGTTCCCTTATTATTGATTACTATAAAAACGTGCCCTACATTTAAAATATAATGAAATTGTAAGTACATCTATGAAAAAAATATCAATAATATGTAAGGTTGTATATTTATTTAAAGAATAAATTGTACCAAATTGCACAAGATCTGAGATGTGGTCAAAGTCAACTGATGATGTCATTTCATGATCTGTTAAATGTTAGAATGAATGGCTAATCTCTACAGGTGATATGGGTCTACAATACTATTTGTCAACCCATTATTTTGACTCACATTCATTCTAATTAAATTCTATACATGAAAAACAAAAACATGTCATATCCCTAGTATAAATAGTCCATGAACTTGAATTTAAGTTTTGATTAGAGTGAAAAACATTCGATCCAGGTACTGTAATGCAATCTTCATACATTGTTTTATGTTGTTCTTTTACCAACCAAAAGAATATTCGTATATGAGAATCTTTATCCAATCCATGACAAATATTTTCATTACCCTAAGTCACAATACTTGTTGCATCAATCAAAATAGCACCATCTTTGTGTTTTGATTGCTCTCATTTAAGGGCTCTTTTACACATGCACTAGCATCATCATGTTCCTCTTTCCTATGTCCAGCGTAAACAAAAACTCCAAAAATGTTGAGCATTATTCTTATTATACATTTTGCTTAACCAATAAAACATTCAAGAATTCTTAAACTACTTTGTACAATTGTCTGACCAAATGTAGTGTGTATCAAACATGATTTCTCTTGCATTCATATTCATATAAAATATCTCAAAACAACCCTGGACAAACTCTGAAGAATACGATCTATCATCGATCATATAAAAATGGTACTCCCTCAAAATATTTATGTTGTCATTTGTGCTATCAAGTGCATGTTTGAGTATAATATGAATAAAAATTCTAACTTGAATTAAATTGTAATATTGGGATTGAAATTTATTTTGTGGTTGTGTGTAGTTCTCAACGAAATCCACAACTGAAATAATGGTGTCAATTGAGAAGTTATCATTGCATGCTTTGGATTGATTATCTAACTATTTTGATTTGTGTGTCTTGCATATTGGTAGATAATATTCTTTTTGAATTTAAATATGAAATCACATACATAAACTTTGGTCATAATCAATTCACATTTTGATGACTCTTTTTCATTTTTTAACACATTTAATAGATTTGTACTTCTTATAATCAACTAATTGCTTTTAAAATTTATTTGAAATATCTTTATGTAAACAACTTGTCAAATTTGACAAACCACCACAATTGTTACATGTTTCATCGAAACATTGTTTGATAAAAAAAACTGTCCCTTAGGTTTTTGACAGAAAAGAACTTGGATTAATTCTCTTGATGTTTTAGGTGGAGAAGACACCATACATTGCTACAAAATCTCATCAATATGTAAAGTGCAACGTATATGACAAAAAAGATTAAAATGTATAGAAAATTCAATGTGTACCCTACAACATGTGGTGCATGCTTGGTTGATTTTAATATAGAAAGGTTTGCACATCTCAAATAACTTATGGTTAATTATTAATTGGCCATTAATTTTTTCAATAAATTTTTTATAACATTCTGTTTGTGTCATGTCTAAAAAATATTTTTCATGTGATTCACAATTTTTTGAGTATTTTCTTTTTTAAACATGTTTTATATTAGATGAGACCTTTGTGTTGTCGTGCCAAAAAATTTCAATCAATTGTTTTGTTCTTTCAACTAATACCTTATCTTTTCGTAGGAGTCTACCACTAAACACCCAACAATATGTGAGTGAAGGGTCATCAAGCCTTGTTCTTGTTTTTATGGCATTTATTAGAGATTTTTTATTTAAATTCAAAGATTTACTTGTTTCACTAAAAATTCAAGTTTTTAATGTTGACTTTGCTATATATTCTATTATTACTCATCTGGCCACATTACTATTTTTATTTCAACTTTTATTGCCTATTGCCTTAAATGCATTAAATAGATTCTTTACTATTCTATTATTTCTCTCCATGTTTAATGTTCTTAACCTCAAATTATGTATCGCATGGTGCATTTTTTGCATTTTAATTAATTGAACAAATAGTTGACATCATTTTTTTTGGTTTTTATTCTTAAATGCATAGTTCCATACATGTTGAGCATGAAGTTGAACTGTTCTTTTTCACATTTTAACTACCATAGGTTATATTATTTTTTATCTATTTCAACCAAATACTTTCATTTTCGTCGTATTATCTTTGGAGGTGTGAGTGCAGGAGCTATATTTTGTATTAAATTGGGTGGTGTTAACACTTCAACCATAGTATGGATATTAGAGGGTTGACTATCTAAATTAAGGGTTATAGGCGAATTAAATTCCTCTTCATTAGGAGACACATGATTTACGATCATTTTTTGATGTTGATTATCATCATACTCAAAAACATTATTATGAATGGATGTTTTATTATATTGTGTTTGTCCATATGTTTCATCATTCATTACAAATTCATTATTTACATGCTCTACATTTTGAATTTTATCTTGCAACAAAGATTGACTCGATTATCTTATCTCATTTGAAGACATGTAAACTAAATTCTATAAAATTGGGCATGTTATTCTCATTAGAAGTATTACCTGGTATAGAAGAAGACCCTTTACCTTTCTGTTTCTACGCAATTTCGCATTCACCATTCAAAGGGAGAAAATGTATAGAAACTTAAAGAAATGGTCAAGGCTTGTATGTACCTAGATGTAGTCGTCCGCACCGTAATCCAGACGCAGTGAGAACTCTTCTTTGATTGTGGAAGAATGACACTTGAAAGAGACAGACACTAAAACACGAAAAATATTAGTTGATAAGAAGGTGGATTGCCAAGCAAAAGCTTGGTCCTAGAATGTCGCTAAGGCTTCTTGGAGGATGACAATCCACTGTTTAAAATAGAATATGACAGATACAGAAAAGAAAAATAATAAAAGACTGAAAAGAAAAAACTAAAAGCAAATGCGTCCCTGATAAGCTGCAATCTGCTTAGCACAGTCGCCGACATTGGTGATATTGCCGTCGTCAGTCAGAAGGTCGCCGATGACGGTTAGACTGCCGACGTCGATAGGGGAAATGGACGAGGTCAATCGGGGTAATGGCCAGGGACGGGTTACAAGTCTAGTTTCTAGTCTACAAGAATAGACTGTGGTCTTGTCTGTCAAGTCAGAGAGTTTGTTTGGGATGGTAAAACAGTAGATAGAATCTTTAATAAGAACTAAGGCAGAGGGTATGTTGTCAGGAAAAAGGGTAAGGGGCAGGAGAAAGGCTTTTCAGCGTTTTCGTGAAGCAATTTAGTCCGGTTGATTAGATTAGCCTTAAGATGGTTTGTAGGTCTTTGATAGCTTGTACTGAGTTGATTGGACAGAGGGTGTTGTCTAAAAAGATAAAGGGGTGTCAGAGGCAAAGAAAAGGGAATAAGGGGTGAGAGAAGGCTTTTCAGCCTCTTCGAAAAGAACAAAAAAGATTGGATCAAAGATGCTTGGAATAGACTGTAGACATAATACTAATATATTTGAAATGACACTGAAATGAAAACAATGATAAATACTTAGCTGTGATAAGAGTTGGCAAAGGTGTAAAAGTTGTGTTTCCGTTGTCACTGGTGATGGAGATATCGTGCAATCCCTGTGCAGAATGTCTGATGCAAACCTCAGTGCCTAGAAAATGCTGTCAAGAATGTTGATCCATACAAGAACACTAAGAAGCCAGAACACTAGAAAGCAAAATCACGAGAACTTTATTTCGCCGAAAGAAGATTTGAGATTCGTGATTAGCTCCAGAGATTAACTGATTTGTGATTAGCTCAACCCAAAAGGTTAGAAATTTGGTTTAAGTATAACCGACGTCAGCGATTCCGCCGGCATCGGCCGACATTTGACCGACGTCGGCGGTCGGAGAACGGGAAAAAGAGCCACCAAGCCCGTTTTCCATCCGCCAAGTGCACTATCCATTGGAGAATGTCAAAGGTTGGGCTAAATACGCACGAGAGTTGGTTAGGCGGTTAGAAAAAAGTAAAAATAGGTCTTGGGTGAGTCATAGGGTGGAAAATAGTCTAAGGCGAGGTGTCAAAGGGGAGGATATTAATAATAAATTATTATATTTAAATTAGTAAGTGCATGTTTTAGGAATGGGTTAGAATGGACCAAGGGGGAGGATGACCAAGGGTTAGACACTATTTCGGTGTCTACACTTGCCTAGAAGCTCTTATAGATGTCCTCCTATCTGCTCGTTTTTTTCTTTCTTTTTCTCTTTTCTCTTCAATTTTCTCATTTGTTAGTTCTTTGATTGGTCTTTTGCAATGACTTTCCGATCCCATTATTTATGTTTGTCAAAATAAGGCAATTGTAGATTTAAACTTGAAGAATTCTTACTGATTTAAGCAAAATAAATGAACAATTCATCAAATTCATATAGTTACAACAAAAATATCAGTTTGTAATTTGGAAAGAAAAAAACAAATGACTCATTTGCATGACAAATGCAAAAAAAATTCATGAATCACAAAGGGCATGTGTGCTTTCAAAAACATGCACGTCCTTTAGGATCTATGGACCAATAAAAAAATGCATTAATTAACAAAATATTGGTTGTAAAAAGGGCGTACACCCTATGAAAAGGGTGAACGCCCCTTGTAAAGGGCATATGCCATTTGCATAGGGCGTACACCCTTTCCATATTTACAAAAAAAATATCACTTTTCCTTCAATTTTACCTCAATTTTAGGCGTGGGAGGTCCCAAACCTAGGCAAACTCTGTCATGGATCAACAAAAAAAATTTAAGGGTTTTTTATTTTTTATCGACACATTTGATCAGAGAGCGTTTATTATTTTTAAAAAACTATATTGATTTGTAGAACGGAAAGCGTAGTTTTCAAATATATAATTTTTTTTAATATTAGAATATTATTTATAATTATTATTTAATTTTTACGTAACATACCTCCTTATAGTCTATATACATATCATCATAAATTCTCTTATAACTTTTTGAATATTAATTGAACGTTTAAGAAATTTATATCTCAACAATCTACACATTGTCAACTATGCTGTAAAAAAAATTGATTTTCATGAAGTTAAGGTTAAAAAATGTGTTTGTATAGTTGCAATTTAATTTTTTAGCTATCTTGACTTATAAAATTATTTAAAAATTATATATATAATAAAAAATTAATAAAAAATATTTTCAATAATTTTCAACATTTCACCTATTTATATATGAAATTTCATACAAGAATTTAATGATTTACTCAAAAAAATGTGTTCGTATAGATATACTGTTCTTATCTTTTTACAAAAAAATGACCAATCTATTGTCATAAATGTAACTATTTTGTACACTTTTATCATTTGGGTATTTAAAAAAATTATATATTTAGAAACTACATTCAAAATTTCACAATTCATGTTTTTATGTCATTGTCAAATTATTTTTTGAAGTGTCTCTAACATTTTCTCGAAGTTCACCTATTATTATTTTCAAAAACAAATATCGCTTTATACCCTTCTTTTGTCCCCTATTAACCTGTATCTACCCTTACAGACTGGTGCAAAACCTCTGATGGATAAAGACTTGGTGACCCTTAAGAACCATTCTTTAACCGCTCCTACTTCTCATGCACTCCCCAAGTCTTTCGCTATCATTCTAAGTCCTATGCTCTCAGGTTCCTTGTGACTGATTCTCCTTTGACTGGGTCCTCTCATGCTGGGGCTTCCGTGCCTTTGTCCTCTTGTGTCCTATAGGTTCTACGTCATAGTGATTATGTGCCTATCAAGTTATGTGCCATAGAGTTTCCTCACTATGGTCTTTCCATGTCGTGTCGATTTCATGCCAAAATGGATAAACACTTAGCCAAAATTTAGGGCCAACGCGACGTCTAGAGTAATAAATCGACCATCCTTTGACCTAACAGTACTAAGTTATACCCTTTCACACCTTGTAGTACTAAGTCGGCCACTTCAAAACCAAGTCAGCGAAATTCTACCAAGTCAACCCTTTGAATTTATTATCTTATGTAGACTAAGTCAACTTGATCAACTTTGTTCGTTATCTGCGATGACTTTTTAACCAATTTTCATAACTGCCTTGGGCATTTATTACTATGACTCCTTCCTACTCAATACCTCATTTTCTATAGTTCAATTTGGTGTCTAGATTTTACCTAGCAATCAATTTTCTATAATTCACTCAATTTTAAATTGAAATACTAAAAAACATGAAATTCTTAGTTGTTTATCTGTGTTGCACTCACTGTGGTTGTTATGCATCCTCCCCATCTCAACTATCGTCTCTTCACCATCTTGACCCTTTGGGCTCTCACTAGGTCTACCAGAGCTCTATTTTATGAAAATAGTACAAATACCAAATGAATTACTTTTCACCTTATTTATATTTACTATTCAAAATTATTTATCTTTCAAATATTTATAGTCAAATTTATTATTTTGATCATATCTTTGTCTCTACTAACTCCTTTTTCTAAACTATAAAATGTTCTAGATTTTTGATATCGTAGAGAATCTTTTCTATTATTATAAGTCCATATTTCAAAAATTTCGATTTATCACTTTTTTCGCTAACCTCTACAGGTTTGCCTAATGTTCTATACATTGGACACCTCCACATTTATTACATCTCTTTCTGTATCTACAACACTAAGGTAAGTAAAAGTATGTATTTTTCAATTCTATCATTTATTTTATTTTATTTGTTCTTTACTGCATTTTATTCAGCTTTAGTGTTGTGTGTCACTATGTTTTTTTTCTGAAGCACCATCCCATGTTGCATCTACGTGACATGTGATGAGCTTCGAGTGGGGCATATTTATATACATATTTTTAAATTTGATCAATTATTGACAGTTTTAATCTTACAAGAACCCATCGAGTCTCAATCTCTCTGAATGCATGTCTTAAAAGGTGCATAAAAAAAAAGGTGGACAGACCATTAGTGTTTCACATGATTGTTGTCCTTTATTTCCACTTACTATCTACACACTTATATTCTAAAGTAATTCCTTTAAGCTTTGCCTCATATTTTACACCCTCCTCTAGTCATTTACCACTTTTATTAGCCTTTCCCTAACCTAAACTCCTTTTTCACAATTTACGTTAAATAGTCAGCCCCATCAACCTTGTATTCTTATTGATAAAGCTTATTAGGGTCTAAGTCGGCTCCTAGCCGACCTAGTCCATGACCTAATTTGTTTTTATCAATTACAATACTAGGTCAACTGGGTCGACCTTGTTGGCCTAAACTTTTGGAAGGGATTAGGGTTAGATATGCCTATATAAACACTTTCATTTTACCATTTTTAAGAGGAGAAGAAGTAATATATATTATGCATCTACTTATCCACTATTGTCGACCTAGTCCATGACCTAATTTGTTTTTATCAATTACAATACTAAGTCGACCTTGTCAGCCTAAACTTTGGAAGGGATTAGGGTTAGATATGCCTATATATACACATTTATTTTGCCATTTCTAAGAGAAGAGAAGTTATATATATATATATATATATATATATATATCCACCATTTTACTTGGAGAGAAAGCTCAAATTTTTATACTTTTTTGGGAGATACAGTTCTTGTCTTGTAGAGAAGTCTTTTGGATGCATTGATAGGTTGCGTAGCTTAGAGCTGATTTATCCTTATCATCTTTACATACAACAACATCTTGTAAAACACCTTGGTCAAGGGAGTGATTGAGGCTTGACGGATTCGTCTTCAAAGGTAAATATTCCTAACTTTGTTCCTCCTTTGTAAGAGTAGATAGATATTCATTTGCACTTCTCTTCCATGCATTAAGATTTTGTATAATTGATGTGAGTATATGTATTCTATGCATGCTTATTACCCCCACTTTGTGCCATAAGCTTTGGTGAGCACTAGATTAGATTTTGTTTTATTTGTTATTAGTTTAATGAATATGAAAACACGGGACATAGTTAGGGTTATTGCATAATTTTGCTTGATTAGAGGTTTTGGAACTCTCGCTAGTGATATTATTTATGGTAGAAAATCCTTTGGCTAGGTCTAGTGGATCTATCTTAGTCATGACTTCGATTATCTAATGTATTCCTAATCAAAAGTGTACATAGGATTTATCTTCTCCGATTTAAGATTGATTTATAGATCTGATGCATTTCCCATGCATACACCTTATCTCAATTATTCACCATTCCATTATTTTCAATCTGTATACCCATAACACCCTAGATGAATACTCCATGTCAGCTGGGATTGGCATCATGACCTTCTCCATAACAAACATTTTCAACAATGAAGGTAGTCACTATAAGAATTTGAATTTCCCTCTGATGCCTCTAACAAACAAGTTGTGCACAATTTCAAATGCAATGTATCCTCGCATTGCAAATTTAGTAACATATCTATCAATTATGGTTTCCAGCGAGTGATCTATCACACGTGTCCAATTGGTATCCAAGTTCTGAGGTTTTTTTAGCTTTCTTCCGTCCAAATAAAGTGCTTTGTTTCTCTAGGCCTAAAGCAAAAATACTCATTCCTTGACAGCCACTCGATTAACAATTCAGGGAACTCACATCATAAAATTTAATAAATTTTGTCATGGATGTATTCAACTATGATATATTTTGCAAAACCTCCAATTCGTCTAGCTTCTTCTTCAAACTTTTGTATTCTCTCATCCAACTAATGTTCAATGTCTCTTTGACTGGGTAATCATCTTTGCATGCTTAAGTTCCACACTCACTGCACTATTGTTAGCAAAAGTTCTTCAAAATAACCATCAAGGCATGCTAATGTTTGTATTGTGTGATATTAACTACAGGTTCAGAGTTTTTAGACATAATTATTGAAATTATGAACATTATTACTTATTGTATATTTAGTTGGACCCAATTTATTATCCAAGATCATACATCTTTTTTATATTAAACAAGTAAATTTGAATATAAAAAGTAAGGCTATGCACACAAAACAACATTGAATTTTTTTAATGAAACCATCACATGATCTCTACATCATTATCTTACACAAAGCATAAATGTTTGTCGTTTACATTAGAAGTATTTATAGCAATGTGATGAGATTGTCACTTCATATTCTTGGCATTTCCCTTCTATACCAAAGGAGTCTTTCAATCTTGTATAGTTGTTTGGTATTTACACACAAGCCAAACTACATACAAAATATAAAACATCGCATCCTTGTTGCTTATACAAAATTATGTGATTTTACACATTGTAATCTACTACCAACACCATGCATGTGGACAAACTGAGTCTCTTAAAAACATTTTTTGGTTCTATGTTAGATCCCGATAACCCTAGAGGTGGATACAATCCTTTTTTCATCCCTTTAGACCATAACCATTCTCATGGCACGTGGTTATATTAGGAGATTCTCTTTCTTCTTTGGAAAGATATAAATTCTGATATATCTAATAAAGAACAAATAAATAGAGATTTCTCTATTATTAACAAAATTGTTTCAGCGTCAAATGCCATCTTATATATCCAAGTGCATGAAGAGAAAGTGGAGCACCTCCGCATTCTCATTAGCCACTGGGGCAACACCCTTTGTACTGTTAGCAAGACGCTTTCCAAATTGCCCTCATGAAGACTGTCTTAGAAGGGATCATGAGCGAAGGGATAAAGGTAGGGGTCGACATAGGTCGAAAAGTCACTCTATGTTTTCAACCCCACCTCTTCCCCACCGCTAGTTCTCACCGTTACGGGGGCATGGAGGGTGGTTTTCATGACAGGGAAGTTATGGGCATTATGGTTTTGTGCCTTCTGGTTGAGATGGGCAAGGCAAAATCCTCAAATTGTCTTTAGCTATTTCACCCCTTCATCGATAGATAAAATAAGATGTTGAACAAGATAGTTGGAAATCCATCCCTAATGATACATAATTAAAGATGTCGAATATCGTCACCTCCTTCGATGATGTCATTTCACTGATGACTTAATATCTTGTTTCTTATTATTTATAATTTTTTATTAATATTGCAAACAGAAAACTATTTTTTCTACTTCATTTTAATTAATTCCCATATATAATATTAGTTACACTTTTTAATGGAAATATACTTTCATACCAGATTAGGTTTGAATTATTAAACATAAAAATAAAATAAAATATCCACCCAAATCACAAGTGAATAGGTACCTACCATGCAGTGTAATTAATTGAAGCATATGGGGTTAATTGTGCTGCATTGTTGGGGATTTATGGACCAGGGGTTTCTTGCTCTGTACGCACCTCACATTTTGCGGATTGGGATGACGTTATGGCAGGCGCCCTGGATTCTTTACGCGCAATGCTCCACGGTGTACGAACGCACTTAAACAGACTCGTGTCGTTTCCCGGCACACACACTTTATCGGTCACATCGGTATTTTGCGGGGTCGGACTCGGCATAATGGACAACACGTATTCACTTCCTACTTAATCGCTGGACAGGCTGTAGCTGCCAATATTCAGAGGTGCAAAGAAGTTGCAGGGTTGGGCTTCGAACGGCTTTATGGGTTTAGGTCGCGGGTTCGATATTTGGGCTGTGGAGACCGGCAACGGAACGATGAAGCGGCCGTTAGAAAACGGAAAGGCCGTGGGGAAGGCGAAGCGCGCGTGCACGGAGGGCATCGGCACTAGTAGAGATGTGGATGAATTTTTTGCTTTGTTGGAACGGATCGAGGCCACAGAGAAGCAATTCGGCGCTCCGCGAAGGGTGAATAACAACAAACCCCTTCATCTTCTTCATACCGATAAAGACGCGGTTACCTCGTGGAAGCCGTCGTTCCAGTGGGAGGATTTCTGCACCAACAGAATTGGAACCCGCGACGTCGACCGCTCCCCTGCATCCGAGGCTCACGCGGGCTGTTCCAGTAAAGGAAATCGGCTGCCAAATGATTTCAACAACAACAATAAACGGGAGTGTCTTTATTTAGATCAGAATAACAATGGCGATACAGAGGGCGCCACGGAGAGGCTGGATCTGAATCTAAACTTGCCCTCGACCTCTGGAGGGTTGCAGCTCTTTTACTGAAAACGTTAGTGAAAATAGTGTTATACTAGCCAAGCCATTGGCATTTTTGTCTCTCCTAAGATCCTCTACTGGACAAGTGTTTTCTTTACTCTCATCGTATTTATCGTGGTGTTTTTATTTTTTCAATGATTTTGTTTTAAGAAACAACCTTTAGGTTGCTCGTGAGTTGTAACTTACGGTAATAATAAATTTTGATTAAGGACGCGCTTCAAATTTCTGAAGAATTCATGTTTCTCTGGGCTAATGCTAACAACCTTTGTAAAAGGATACAATCGGAAAAAAAGTTTAAAAAAAAATTATACTTGAAAGGTTATATTTTAAAATTTTGCTAACTGATTTATACATTATTAGATTTACAATATTGAGTAAGAATACATCTAAATCAATGAGATTTTTACAATACTGAGTAAAGATGCATATTAATCAATGAGATTTTTTTTGAAAAAAATTATATCATCAAAAATATTATATGAAATGATCGAGTTACATAGAATGTTGGCATTTTTGTTCATAGTTTAAAAATAAACATATAGGGGATTTACAATGCTAAGTAAGAATACGTCTCAATCAATGAATTATTTTAGTTAAGCAGTAAAATGTTTGGTATCTCTACTTATATTTCAAAAATAAATATATAGTGAATTTACAATATTGAGTAAATATATATCTAAATTAGTGAGTTCTTTTGGTTACGACGTAGAGATATCCATGCCATCAAAATCATTTATGACATGATCTTGGTCTTAAATCGCTTAATTTTTTGTCAGCTATCTACATGGATTTCTACTTTAGTGGATGCATATAAGCAAAACCATCATCCTCACCATCTAGTGTACAACTTTTTCTTTTTCGATATTAAAAATAATTTAAAATAATTAATTTTAAAAAAGATTTTATTTTAAATTTGACAACTATTTAATTGTTATACCAAAGTTTTTCTTCTTCTTTGAAGAAGTTAATGAAAAAATCATGATATCTTAAATATACAGTGGAGTTGCATCTGATGGAGTTTGAACTCTTAAAAGGATATTGAGTATGATACAATAGTGCACTTGAAAATATATTAAGTATGATGCAATAGTGCAGTTAAATCAAGGCCATTTTTCAAGTTGAAGAAAAATTTGTAGTGTAGGTATTTTAGTCATTAATTAGTGTGGTATGTGACAAATATGAGATAGGCATCCCAAATTGATATTTCTAAATATTTATATATCAATTTGAGGTGTCTATCTCATATTTATCACATACCACACCGATTAATAAGTACGATACCAACTCCACAAATTTTTCACAAACTTTAAAAATGGTCTTGCTCTTATTGCAATATTACATCATATTCGATAGATCTTTATATATATAATATATATGGGGCATTTGACTCGAACATCCAAAAAAATTGTAAAGAATTTTATGCAAACTACAAGTAAGCATTTTTTAAATCTTAAAAAATATTTTTCAACTTTGACATTGTGATATAACTAGATTGAGGGCCTTTGATTCTTAACATCCAAAAAAAATTGTAAAGAATTTTATGCAAACTACAAGTGTGATATATATATATATATATATATCACACTTGTAGTTTGCATAAAATTCTTTACAATATATATATATCACACTTGTAGTTTGCATAAAATTCTTTACAATTTTTTTTGGATGTTAAGAGTCAAATGCCCTCAATCTAGTTATATCACAATGTCAAAGTTGAAAAATATTTTTTAAGATTTAAAAAATGCTTCAAAATTCATTGTAAGCCTAAATGTTTAAAAAACACTCCAAAATTTACCGTACGTTTTAAATGTTATGACCAAAACTACCTTATGACAATGAAATGAACATCAAATTTAAATTTAGTCATTTTTATTGACATCTCACATTATTACATTCTACCATTAACTATGCTTTTCATTGTAAGTCATATCTATCAACATAATTAGAATGTATATATAAAATATATTTATTTTAAAAACACTAAGATATACCAATCTCAAAACACTTATCTTAAATTTGTCACATAATTTTTGCTCATTGAAGGGTTTCAAATTAATTAACATCTTCATCACCTTCTCTGTAAATTTTCCAATAATTATTTATGCATTGCCTCAGTGTAATTGCACTATTCCATTGGCATTAAAGAAGTATCTGTGATTGAAAAAAGGGACTCTAAATTCCACCAAATGCTAAATTTATCATTGTCTTTATTTTGTTTTTTCTAAGAATCAAATAGATGTCAAATTAAAGACAAACCATATTTATAGACATCTCACACTATTACACTCAAGATTGAGATTTAACATTGCACCTTAGTGATTGCATAACATTTTATGACATGGCCTTTACTTTTAATAACCATATTTTTGTTATAAGTAAAATATATATTTTAAATTTTATAATGAACAATTTTATATAGGAAAATTTCAATATGTTGTACAATTGTAAGAAAAATCTAGCACATTTTTCCTTACAAATAGTTGAGAGTTCTAAAATCATAGAAAATAATAAGTATGATTCAAAAACCTTCCCTGTGCCCAGGAAAAATATAGTAACAAAAGACATATCTATGCACATTTGACATCTCTAAATCTTGCATTCATCTCTTCTTCTACATTGTGATGTTGTTTGCTCTTCTATATCATTATTTTGTCCATTATTTACAACATCTACATCCATTTCATCTTGAGTTACTTTCTCTAGTATTTTGAGCACACGATCTATCGATATTGGCTTTACTTTTTTAGAATTAATGTCAACATAAGTAATTAATCGATGATAGCGCCCTTGAGATGCTTCACAATGAATTTCTTGTTTGTGTTGTCTTTCTGCCTCAGTCCATTGCACTAAACACATTTGTTTTTGTAATCATTATGTACCTTCTTCATAAGAAAAAATTGCTTCATGTAGATGATTTACCATCCGGGCCTAAATTTGAAGGCCACATGAAAATTCGTAGGAGTCTACTCCCTGTGTGGCTAGTAGTTGTCACTTGACGTGACTCCCCATCATCTAACTTATACTGCACAGTCCCTTGGCCTCCAACCATTTTTTAGCTTCAATATAATTGACCACCCCTTTAGATCTCCACATGTTGCATTACATTTTAAGTAATTCACAGTTTTGTGTGGTCCCCATAACCTATCTCTTTACAATAATTTCTACATTCAATTGTTTTTAAATAAAAATGATAATACTTCATAAAGTCACTTTAAATGTCATTGTGAGCTGATGGAATCTATTAATCTATGTGACTATAATCAAAGTCTTAACACTAATGAAGTCTAAATATTCTTTCAATAACAAGTACTAAAGTCGCATCAAGATACTTGTTTCAAAATATAAGACAATAGTTTTTAAAAACACTCTTTAGTAGAAGACTCATTATCTACTCACCACTCTCTTGTCGCCCTAAAAAAAAATAATAAAAAAAAAATTACATAAAAATCATCAAAATAATTACGAAGAAAGATTAAAAATCTCAAGCTCGCATTATCAAAATAATTTATCGAGACCAATTAATACACGACGAAGAAGTCTATCTCACCCCACACATACGAAATATAACCATTTTTATGAAAAAAAATATTTTTAAATTGAAACTTATTTTTATTTAGATTAGATGGACAAAATACTACAAGAGGAGATATTTTCAATATGAACCTTCTATCAAGGCCACAAGAATTTTAAAGGAATAGTTAAATGGTTGTAAGAAAAATAAGAAGACAAGTAAACATTGATCATGACTTGTCAGCATATATAACTTTAATCTTATAGTTTTGAATTGCCAAGTGCGTGTTCTACATTTTCAAATCATCACCTAATTTTGTAATAATGCCAATTGAATTATTTTTTTGTAAAGATAGATTCAAAGCTCATATGCATGGTTATGGTTTGTGAAAGGGATTTCAAATAGAGGTAAGACTAGGGAGTGAAAGCGGAGTTTTTTCTACCAAAATGTGATTGACATTGATAAGTGTAAGGTTTTGAGATAATGTATGCCGGCGATTAAATTCTAGGCTCGGTATTTACCAAATCGTGTGTGTATATATATAAAAGAAAAGTAATGAATTCGCATTTTGTTTGACACGTTTAAAAAATATGATTTTTTTAATCTCTTATATTTAAGTTTATTTAAATTGTTATTTATTTATTTTTTTAGAAAATTTTCTGATATGATTTGTAAGTGAAACAATTAACAATGTCACGTAAAAGAAGAGCTAAGAACATTTCAAATTTTCAAATTTAAATCGAATTTTATAATATATTTTAATTTTTTTTTTTTGGATTAAAACTTTCTATTTTTTTGTTTCTATAACTCTTTGAACCCCTTAACCTAATATATCGGCAAAACCAAAAAGTGATAAATTCATATGTAGAGTAAAACCCACAATCCTTCCTAATTATCTTATAATTCCACAAAGACCCTAGGTAATTAAGAGGAGTTGATTGCATATATATTGGAAATAAAATATAAATTGAGGACTTGATTAGGACTTTGAGGGACTTTCGTTCTACTAACCCCTTTTGTGTTTCTTTGAAAAATACAATAGATTCATTATTAAATGAAGGGACTCGGTGACATGTCAAATTGATAGGTGGGAAATGTATAACAAAACATGTAAGTCTTATTATGCAAAAAAATGCCATACGCTGATGCAAGATACAAAAAAATAACACAAGATAAAATATGTGAATTATTCACTGATAAAAAAACCAATGCATCATTTTTGTTGTCATGCAAACACTTTTCAATCCATTGGTGCTATCATGATGAGATAATTTTTTTTGGGACCGATGGTGAATCGTCTTTGGTTACACACCTTGTAACAATTAGAAGACCTTTTTTATATGTTTTGAGAAATTTATCTTTTGAGTTTATCCTCAATGACATGTCTAATTATTTTGATCACTCGGAGTTTCAACGCAAAGGAATAGGTTCAACACAAGACAAAGAGGGTGCATGTTGTACACCTAATTAGCATGTGAGAGTCCTTATTCAAAAACCGGTTCAACCTATGTTAGTCCCTTCTCTAATGAATGAGACTATGGAGATTAACACATTACATGCACTTAGGGTGCTTACTAATACCCTCGTTCAACATGACACAACTTTCTCATATTGATGTTGATGACGGTGTATATGGTGTTGCTCCAATTAGATCTCATCCTTGATTATACTATTATAATTTTTATAAGGCTATCTGTACTGGACCTTTAAAAAAAAATGACGATTTGATCTACCTTAATTGTGGTGTTATATCCACATGGATTGATGATATGGTTATGAATGATGAATTATTGAAAAATACATTTGATTTGAACACCTTGACCACATCTTCTTAGATATTTTTTATATTTAATACATTACAAATATTTTTATTGGATTTTTTGAATTCCAAATTTATATATTTAAAATAATAAATAATTTATATATAAATTTAAATTATATAAATATATTAATGTTCAAGTAGTGGATAATACCATTATTATTTTTCTAAAACATATTGCAACTGGTATAAAGGTGCCTAGTGTAATAATAACAGAAGTTTAAATTTAGCTTGGAAAAGATAAATGATAAAGACGGGTTCCAAATTCAAGAGGAGATATATCATTTTTTCGTCAGCGATGGTTAAAGATATTTAGAAAAGCTTATGTACATAGGCGTCCATCCAAGCAAGTGTGATAAAGGCATGTGAAATGAGGGAAACACCCAACCAAGAAAATAAATATTTATCTATGCATGTATGGTTCTCATGTATGGGTTAGTTTGGAATCATCGGTATATGTATGTACGTATGTATGTATATATGTATGTCTGTATGTGTGTATATATGTATACATATGATAATGACCACCTAAGACAATAAATTTAAGTTAATAATTATATTTTGGTTGACATAGTTTCTTAATTGAAATAAAAAAATATTTGAAAGACAAATTATGGATATGGTTAAGACATTTTGGCAGACCTTATTATATAGTTTATAATATTAATACTATGAAAATGTTTTGAATATTTTCTGGCACCATATATAAAACTGAGTAAAACAAATATACTCTTCCTTATATAGTTTTAACAACTAAAAAACTTAATAACAAATAATTATCAAACCTAACATTGATTTTATTTCTAACATTGAATGCAGTGTAGGTAGAATTAAAGCTACAGGGATCGAGGTTGAGATCTTACCCCATGTTTTAATGAATTGGTGTCATCATATTGAGGGGCTCCAAGGCAAAATTTAATATTGGTCCAACACGTCACTCACAAGATTAATGTAAGTTATTCGAATATATATATGATGTTTTCTCAAATTTTCTAGTCATTTATGCAAGCTATTGGTGGAAGCAAAGCTTTGGTAGTCGAGAGATTGGGGTGAGAGGTTGGAAATAAATGTGCAGATAATTTCTAAGCTAGTTTTCTTGTGATTGAAAGGTATAGATTTGTGTTTCTTTGTTTTGAGAGTAGTTTTTGCATGCACAATTGTCTATCTTGAAATGAATAAATATAATAATAGATTCTGTAAAAAACATTTCTTTAAAGATATTTGTTTAAAATATTATGTTGGTTTTCTTGAAAAATTTGTTTATATCTGCAAATATTTTTCTTTTAAAAAAAAGATTTTGTTTCTTTCACTCATTTTGACTGCACACAATTATTCCATTTGCACATGTGATAGAAGATTGATATATTCTCAAAATTTTTGAAATGGGCATTTTTGTGTTACTCAGAAATATGGTTGAAATGATCATGAGGCTTTGTTGCATTTATTCATTTTGTTTTTGTGCATTATTTAAAATAATTATCTTGCATGCCATTATTTCTTAGAGGAAATCAATGTTTTATTTGTTTAAAATAAGTATATGGTAAAGATCAACTAAATAATATAATAAATTGAGTATATAAAAAATTATGACAAGAAATCAAAGTATAGAGTATAAATAATAAACTGAATATAGAGTATATTATCTCTTTACTCTGATTTTTTGGCATTCACTACTCACAAAATGTGGTTAGGTAAAGATAAAAATATGAGCACAAATCAACCATTCACCATTGATTTCATTATTTAACCCTGACATCCATCTATCTATTGAACACAGTTCCACATTATCTCATGAATAAATCATAAATTGGTAGCAGGTTACCCTCTTGTGAATATATAGTCCAGATCTGACAGTCTCAAATATCAACTTTATTATGAGATAAAGAAATGACTCAAAAATCTATCACTGAGGAAATGGAACTAAATAGACATTCCTATCTTCACCAAAGTCTACTTCATGATCCATGACAAGAACTCCTATCTTGAGAATATAAAAATGTTTCTTTCTAAAATTACATCCATTCTTCATGTGTGCAGCTACTGTCATTCTACCCCTGTTGCTTCCATTCTTGACACTCCTGTGATTCATAATAAGGGGATTTAAAATGAAATAAACCATATGAATGGTAGGAATTTTTGTGAGAGTTGATTTTTGAATCTTAAATTAATTGTTGTAAATTTAAATATGGACGCATGTTAATTATAAATCAAATTGAGTTAATAAAATAACAAGTTTGTGTAGTTTATTAAATGCATTATGACAAGAAAGCAAATCTCTTGATTTCATGAGTCCAAAACAATAGCACATGTCAGGGGGTAGAATATGATTGGTCATAATAAAGTAAAATCCAACGTAGATCAGAGCTCAATAAAGGGATCATATATAATCTAAGTGTGAATATATCATTTAAATATGATCACATGTATTAGTTTATTGTGAACAAGACTAGAGTGTAACATATGATAGTTATAGATCAAGGTGAACAAATGTACGAGTCCATAGAGTTTTCAAGGCCACAATCAAAACAATAAATAAATGTGTGAACCCGATGACTGTGGCCTATAAATGAGTGTAACAAGTCATTTTGTGGTTAATGTGTGTTAAATTTAATCGTAGCCACATTGTTTGTTATGCATGATCATGAACGCATGATAAAAAATAATGAACACAATGAAAACATGAATGAACGCTTTGTTAAGGTAGAAATTCATGACCACTAAACACATATCATGTGTCTCCTTTTGGTTTAGATGGTTTTTAAGCATGTAAAGGCAGGGACATGAGAATTATAAATCTAAGTGATTTAATGAAATGATGGGTTTGTGAAATTTATTAAAGTCACTTAAAAAATAGAGGGCATCTTGTGAGTTTGTGAGCCCATAGAAATCAATGCATGGCACATGGTATAATGTGATTGGTGAAAATAAAGTAAAAATCAAATAGGAACATATCTCAACAAAGGGATCACATATAATAAGTACGTGTCAATAGATTATTTATATGTGATTGCGTATAATTTTTTATTATGAACAAGATAAAGCGTAGGGACATGAAAAATATAAAGCAATGACCACCATTTATTTGGACTCCTTATAAACTTCCATATTAATTCGCATTGTGTATGTACTTTGAAATCTATATAAAAATTGGCATGTTGAAATTTGAAATTTAGGCATCTAAAATCCGAGGTTGTTAGAGGAAGACAATAGATTTTGTGATCCCCAATAATTTTCCATGGATTCATAAAGCTAGATTGCATTTGATAATAAATATTGGGTGACTCTAATTTTGGTGGAAAAGCGTTAATACTTGATTAGAAAAACATGTATTTTTATGCTCTGTTTGATCAAGGGAACATGTTTATAATAGTTGTAAACTCTATTATAGATATGCATAAGTATATTGTGGTGTTCCCTCATTATTTTATACCAAACTTATTTGAGGTATCTTTAGTGTAATGAACTGTAAGTATTTATATTGGACCAATAGCTTCACTTCCCCCTATAGCTTACATAAATGAGTAGACAAATCGATAAAACTGTCATATATGTATTTGAGCAACTTTCATTAATCCCACGTGTAATGTGTCGGATCAACATTAAATTTTTATTTGACCCTTTAATATGCCAGTGCCAATTCACTAAAAAATGGGGCAAGATCTCAACCTCGATCCTTGTAGCTTTAATTCCCCCTGCACCACATTCAATGCTAGAAATAAAATATACATTAAGGATTTGGGATGTGAAGTCATTTATGCCATTAACCTTTTTTAACACTACCTAATTTTTTTAGCCTTGAAGACGTAGCAATTTCAACTTACAGGTTTATATTTGAAGTCTTATGAACTTATATCACCCAACACTCATGAATCTTAAACTATATAGTTATAAATTTCATGATATTGACTGTTGTATTATAAACTTTTAGTAGATTCCTTTGGATTTACAGTGTTATAAAAATCTCACTTTTAAAATCAATTTCTAAAATATTAAGAAGACAACTAATTTGGTTCGGTTCTTTATTTTAATTATTTAAAGTTTTTGTGAGGGGTTGCATCAATCAAAAAATTATATGATACGCGATGGACTAAACGCATGCTTGTCAGAAACCGTCAAATCCAGTGGTATGTAGTTGGATAGTGATTTCCCGTCCTTACCATAAATCAGATTTCACCGTCACCAAAATTCCATTTACGGAAAGGTGCCGTTCAGATCAGATCAGATCAACGTCTCCTCACTCAAAATCATGTGGAATCGTTGAATTTTGATATCCGTCGTTGGGACCCCTGAACAATACTAAATTTGAATGTCCCGTCCATTAATTGTTATTCTCGAAATCTCGTCAGCATTGGAAATTATCGCTTATCCACGGATGGACTAAAGTGTCTGTCATGAAAAACTTTGATTACAGTTATCTATCCAAACATTTTCCTTAAAATGCTATCACAGATCATTGTAAGAGGTCCATCGTCATGAAAATTAACTTTTAAACACCAAATTCAAGGATTAACATTTCATGCTGCGGTAATTTTATAATATATTGAAGAATTAAGGATTTTGTAATTAATGAAAAGAAATAAAATATATAATTTTTTTTTTTGAAATTTCAGATCACCACATACAATTTATTATGAGGATGCAAAATATATGCAAGACTACAATGCTTTATACGGTACTTTCACAGGTACAAGATGTGCATAGGGTCCACTTTAAAATAATAAATGCTTAAGAAATGGTTAAATTTTTTAAAGTGTAATTATTTTAAAAATTAATGTACTTATTTAAAGTGGGATTAATTCTTAATTTGTTAAGGACGGGTTTTTATATAGAACCTTTTAGGTTTATTTTAAAATCATTCACAATTTTTTTCTTTTGAGAATAATGTTATTGTGATTATGCAAATCATCATCGTCAAATGTTAACATACAAACTAACAAGTCTCGCATTAATGTGAAACAAATCATACGAATTTATCCACAATTAATCTTATCGAATTAATAAGGATAACTTAGTTATGATTTAATTTTTTAAGCACATGCTAAACTGCGATGGTAGTCCTATAGTTATGGTCCTTAAGAGAAAATTTCACCTAAGTTACTTGAAATCTAAAATGGACCCCACCAAAGGATTCAAAACGTCTAAAAATATAAAAAACCCTTAAGAACTCACCCTCATTAGACATCAGATGGAAAATTCATAATTAAGCTAAGGTTTCTAATTATTCTAATGCAATTTCATTTTATTGAGTTTCACACATAATTCTATATTTTATCCTAATTTAGATTAATAGGTTAGATTAATCTAATTAAGAAAGAACTTTAAAATGTGATTCAGATCCATAGATATGACATTTAAGCATACGTCTAAATGTAAATGATTGACAATGATTCTTTTGATTTGATTATGGCATATGCTAACTCTAAAAAATACTAAACGAATCATGACACTTAGCATTTTTTATTGATTACCTAACTATCATTGTATTCTAAAAGTGAAAATCTAGATAAAGCAAGTCTATGGTTCATTTGGTTCCAAAACAAGGTCTCTACCTAGGTCGGTTTCATAGATTTGGGGCAGTATCTTCGATTTTTACTGACCTACTAATTGATACTAAAGATCAAGTAGATAACCTAGGGGTGACATCAACATAATATGTTACCAATTATGTTGATGTCACCCTTAGGTTATCATCATCAATTATTATGTAAGACATCAATTCATTACCATCAAGAGAAAGACATCCAAACAATTTTACATGATGTGTTACCTACTTGATGCCCTTCTTGCTTTGATCACCTTCCCTAGAATAAGGAATTGGTCCCCAAAAGGTAGGAAAATCATATCACACCACTATTCCAAGATGCACATCTTCAAGTACAGGGATCACATGTCGTTTATCTATGACCACATTTTCCTAGCAATGGTTAGAGCCATCACAAGTGTACCCATGCTTAGGCTTCATCCCCTCATCAAAAAGTGTGTGGATTTGATTGGGGACATGTGGTATTATCCTAATTACATATTCATCAAGATAGAGGGAATTATGTCCCATCCTTACAGACTACCATTGCATGTCCCAAATAAACTTGTTGAGCAGGGGATTGCCTCCCAGATCATCCTTGGCATTGACAAGGCTTGCAAGGAAAAGAGGAAAGGTCTGCTTCACCCCTTTCTATTGGCTATTGGGAAAATCATAATTAAAGATTGGAAGTAGGTGGAAGTTATGGTCACACATAGGAATTCATTTGGCTTTCATCTAGATGAACCTAAAATGTGGGATTCAAGTAACAAAGTAGGAGAACATCTAAAGGACAAAAATATCAAGTTTGAGTATGTACACCAAGTGGGTGTTCATGACACCATATACATCAAAGCTAGGAACTATGGGGAAGTGTTGAACAGGATCGGAGGCCATAATGTCAAACTAGAGCAAAGATAATGATATTCCTTTTATAGTTTTAGTTATTTATTATCAAGTTTTTGTCATTAAAAACATATAGAAGGAAGAGCATGCTTATTTTACTCGGTTTTATAAACATGTTAAGGACCACTTAGAACAAAATAGATTTAAGGTAATCTTTTTTTTGGCATGGTTTGTTAATTGAAATAAAAACAATATTTGAAAGCCCAATATGGATATGGTTAAGACATTTTGGAAGACCTTATTATATACTTTACAATTTATAAACTATGAAAATGTTTTGAATATTTTTTTAAGTTCTATCATCCTCGCTTTTCATGGTTGTCTTGCCATATGGCCCCATAGTTGGTTTATACTATATACTTTGATTTTTTATCACAAGTTTTTCTATACTCAATTTATTATATTATCTGGTTGGTCTTTTGAGAGATTTATATCAGTCTATACTCAATTTATACTAAGTTATATGGCCATAAAATTTAGTAATTAAAAAAGACAAATTTAAGATCTTGACTTTAAACTTCTCATCCTCTAACCTCTTTCTTCATTATTTTTTTAATCAACACAAATTACCTCTTATAGAATAAATCTACACAAGTGCTTCAAATTGCTTAAAATCCTAGAACCACGAAACCCTCAAACTTAAATTCATATAATTTAATTTATGTTAAAGTTTTATTCATTTATGGTCATGAAAATTGTGAAGTAAGTGACAGGTAAAAGAAGAGGCCAAAGAGGAGTCTAAGCAACCAAAAATGAAGTACAATCTAAGTAAGAAATACAAGCCCTACATGTCATGGGAATCATAAATCGATTGATAAATTTAAAAGGAGGTTAAGTAGGAGTCTAAGCAACCAATAATGAATTACAATCCAAGTAAGAAATATAAGCCATACATGTTATGGGAATCATGAAGCAAGCAATAATTGCAAGAGACCAAAGAAACCAAGGTAACTTATCAAAAGCACTATATCAAGAATTTAATTGAAAAAAACTTCCTTATTTCCATACAAGTCATAGTTACAACACATTTACAGGTCTGAAGTACTAAAGGAGTAGTCTAAGAGCCCTATTTGCTAAGTTACAAGCTAAATCATTATTGTACTTATTTTACACATATTACATGATTCACACACAAACCAAACACGTAAGGGAGAACTACATGAGTCTAAGGCCCTATTTAGAGTATAGGCTATATAGGAAGCACCCTCTAATAGTGGTGTTTTTTCGGTCAGATCAACACCATGTGCCCACTAACCTATTTTCCCCTAAGGTCACCATGATGATGAAGAACTAGGGTTTTTTAAATTCATGATGAGTGATAGTCCATGACACAAATCTAAATACACCAGATTGAAGGTGAAATAAAACCCACAAGCATAAATGTGGTCACATCTCTTTTTAGTAAGTATTTTATATAGGACAATTATGTCAAACCCAAATAGTAGTGTCGATGCAATTATCCTAGGTTGGCATTAGTGCCTAGAGCATCAGAAGCGTCAGATCTAGAATTTGATGACTGCTCACGAATTGTCTTCCATCTTGTTTCTTGTATGTTCTAGATCAAGCACTGTGTTAGCATCAGATCCAAATAAGTATATTACTTCTTTGTCATTTTCATGCATATTTTAGTTGTACTTTCTATATTTAGTCTATACTCAGCATAATAAATTTAGTATATGCTTATATCTGCTTTTAGCACCCACTTGACCTGTTGTGGATTTGATTATGTCCCTTGTACATTGTTATTTATATATTCTTAACCCGTAAACCATAAAAAGATAGGATAATCCCTCTTATCTAATTTAGAGTTAAACATTTGGTGAACCCAATCTTTAAACATCATTTCTGCCCAAACATTCCCTATAAGATGTTTGTTGCTTACTTTGTCCTAATATTTATTTACTTCATATCTTTCATCATGGATGATATTTATTGATTTGATGACTATGATTATGAAACTCTAAAAATTTATATCAAATAAGGGGTAAAATTTGATTACTCTTGTATCCTTCTAATTGCTAAAGCTTCTAACCTCAAAGCCTTGAATGGTGGTAACTGTTATCCCTTTAATTAGGTCCATGCTCCCACCATTTCAAGAGATGATTTGAGCCATATTAACAAAGATAAAGAGCCTTTATCCATACTTCCTACACAACTCATATGATTTTGGTCTTCAATATTTGTAAAATTATGGATAGAAAGGCCAAAGATTGGGAAAACATGAACAATGTATTGTTCAACATGTTATTCCTAAAAATAATATATCTAGAAGAGGTTTAAGATTTTTGGAAAATTATATGAGACCCAAACAATGAAAATCATATAAGCATGCCCTTCATGTACATTTTACCACTCAAGTGAGTACATATGACCAAGTGGCTCCTTCATTTGACCACCAAATTTTTAGGCAAATACATCAAAAATTTATGAATGGTTTACAAATAACTTATAAGGGGGACATAGCTTCAAACAAATTAATTCCTACATTCCCAAAAAATATTCCCCTTAACAAAGATGATGGTTCCCTCATACATTTATTAGAAATAAATTATACACCAAAAGAGGGGCCTCAACTAAATATTGTTCAATCTCAAATTTATAAACCAAAAGTACCTAAGTTCAAAGATCCCATACCACTACCAAAACATGCTAAATTTAGCGATCATGAACTTGCACTTTATATATATATGAGGATGATGATACTCATATACCTAGATTCAAAAAAGGTGGTGGATTGAAACCAATGATAACACCTATGACAAACACCTCTTTTCCCATAGAATATCTTATGTCTATGATGACCACTATTGGTGATCTTCAAAATCAGGTTTCTATACTTCAAATTTAAATGGTTTTCCATTATAATACTGCACATATAACCTCATGCAATACATAATCTCTTGCAAAATGTATACTTAAATATCCTTATCCATGAGATTTTAAATTACTAGTTTACCTCTATTTTTGTGACACAAGGACCCATTTGACCACATGATTAACTATGTACATTGTTTTGGTCAATAGACACAAGATGACAAACTATTGCTCAAGGTTTTCCATATGAGTATTTATGATGAGGCTCAAAATTGGTTCTATAGTTTACCAAAGGGTTCCTTAAACACATTCTTACAATTAGAAGATGCATTATTCATGGCTTTTAATATCCACAAAGGTGCCAAAACTTAAATTAGAACATTTGCACAATTTAAAACAATGTGATGATGAATCCCTTCAAGATTATAGTATTTGATTCAAAAGTACATTTTATGAGCTAGAATTTCAACCCTCAAAATTGGAATTTCAATTTATCCTTAGTAGAGGCCTTCTTTCCCCACTAAAGGAAAGAATATTGCATGAACAATATGAGTCATCTACCAATTCATATAATGATGTGCATAGATATGCTTCATTCATAATTACTCATTCAATGGAACTTAACATATCTCTCTCTAATTACAAAATTTTTATCCCTCACACAAAGCATGGAGATAGCTTACCTAAGGAACATTATAAACAACAATGTGGTATTTCTAATCTTTATATGACCATTTTTCAAATGTTACTTAACATGGGTCCACCAAGGTCCACATCTTATGAAAGAATCTCAAAATGAATAACACAAAGATCATCCATGCTAAAAAGATTTAACAATCACATTATACATGGGTGGGTCTTATTTTTGGCATAACCATATTAATCCTACACAAGTAAAAACTACTTGCAATGCAAGACACTTACATCAAATTGGCTTCAATCTAACAAACTTACAAAATAAAGGAGCTTAGAAATACTCCTTAGTAAACACACTAATACCAACTGATTTTGGTCCTAAAGTAATTCAAACATGAGTTTGGGTTATGCCTATCACATCTCCATATGCGCTTACACAAGGAATTCTTTGGATATAAAAGATTGAAGCCAATTTCGATCCAAATCAATAAGGTAGATCATTTTATCACGAAGGCAAATTAATACATATTTCAAATGATAACATAACTTTTTTTACTACGGTTGGCTTAAACATTTGTTAGGGGGACAAAGTAGTGACTTTGAGTCAACAATGTGGGAATTGAGTCCTTACGTTAGTCAATAATATAGGATAAATTCTCTCTCCTATTAGCAGGTGGAGCTACTTTTATTGAAAGCCGAAAAGGGAAAAATAAGAAAAAAATATTCACAACTATTTATAGCAAAAATGTTTTCTATATTGGGGGTTTCGTACTTTTAACTTGAAAGTATAGAAAGGAGATAGAAAGGAAATGAGGGGAATAATAGAAAGGAAGAAAAGAGAAAGGAAATGAATAAGGGAGAACAAGATTATTATATTCATTTAAACACTAAACTACTATGGAGAACAAGATTATTATAGTCATTTAAACACTAAACTACTATGATAACTCTGGGGAAAATGAAAGATAACTATGGGTAGCTAAATGCAGAAACATGCCACAATAGATTAGGAAGGGGAAAAAACTGTGTGCATAGAAATCTCTCTAATTCAATGGGTAGTAAAGACATAATTACACTCTTACGAGTGTAAAATATACATCGAAACAATTTTTTAATACTGATAGTAGACCAAATAGAACCATCCCATATTTACCCATAAAACACAATTAAAATTTTACTTAAACCCCACTAAGATTTCACATTCCTAGAAACAACATAAAAAGATTCTAAAAGAAATACTTAATGTGAAATTCTCATTATCTGACTATTTGGTAATGATTATGAAGATGAATTTAAAGTATAGATATAGAAATAAGTGAATCACATATAAAGATATAACTCATGAATAAATTTCAAATACAAAGCTTACAAAATCTCCCAATTTCGATCTTTATTGAGTTGATAACAAAGCTCAACTCTTTAGACAAAATCTTCGTATAGTCTCATTGCCAAAAATTCCCTTTACAATGAGCCTTACACTCATATTTATAGCGTACAGAGGTGGTTATGGTGTGTGACCACCTTTTTTGCATTTTAGAAGCTGCAAAAATGAGTTTACAAAAAAAACCCACTTAAGTGGTGTAAAAGTGTGTTGGTGTAATTACACCACGTGCTAAAGTGAAATTACAATTTACAAAGCTGGCACAGTGCATTTTCACAACTTACATTTGTGAGTTTACACTTACATAATTTACAACTAGAAATTGTAAAACAAGATTCAACATTTTTATAAAAAGACCAAAAACATTTGACATAATATATTTTCCCTCACTTTCAGTGTGTGGGAATGTCTACCCAAAGTGGTCTTTGTCATCTTTTATCTTTCTAATATCATCATCCATCCTATATTACTTCAATATTGTATAACACCTAGATGCCTGAGAACATGTAGATGGTATGTAGAGGTGGTATCTCTCGAGCTCAGCATAGTATTCACATGTCTTGTTCCCATTTGACCAAATGTCTCACTAAAATTGATTTAATTTGCTTAGTCATTGGCTTGTTCACATGGTACGAATTGGGAGAATGCTTACAATGGTTGTAGATTCAAATTTACACTTGTTAATTGTATTTGCATCTTCATTCTTGTACTTGTTTTATGTCTCACAACCTTATTGAACTCTCCTCCGTGTCTATACATTATCCATACCTCTATCACCTATAGTTTTTGATCTATCCACTTTCACATGAACCTTCTGAAAAAATAACTCAATGAAATTTTGTGCCTAATCACCACTACTACCAATCGATAATTTCATCTGTGTGAATTCATTCTAGTGCCTATTCAATACCACTTGACAAATTTTAATTTCTCACTCAATTATCGTTCTCAGTTTTGACTTTTTGTTTGATCAATTACTACACATCTATAAAATGGACCTTTCTGACAAGTGTAAATGAGCTGAAACATGATTTCACAAATTTTTAACTTTTGAATTTAAAATCCCACTTTTTTGTTTTATATTTTATCTTAGGCTTAAAAAAAGAATATTACAATCTGCCAATTCTATTTTTGTTTCGTCCCTAGACACTAGTGTACAATAGGAATTCTAGGAAAGAAGAATTACACATTTTCAAATCAAGAACAATTTTCTCTTAATTTTATTTTCTTTCTCCTCCCCAAGTCTGTACATTTCCCTTTTTGCTCAAAAGAAATTAAAAAATTATCACTTTTTTGCTATTTTCCCTAACTTATTTGGCCATACCATTTGTATATGGGCAAATGAAAAATTCAAAGACAAAAATTTGCTTTTTAACTTGTCTCCCCTTGGGCGCACGGTGGTCGTATGACTAAAATTTTACCTAGAAAAAGCTAAAATGAATTTTTAAATCACCACATTTTGCCTCATGTAGGTCGTATGTTTCTATGTATAATAAGAAATAGGAAAAAAGTATAAATTTCACAAAAACTTGCAAATTTTTTCTCCCATGCAATTTTATATGGTTGGTCGTACAGTTTGGAGTTTGGGCAAATAAAAGACAAAACTAAGATTTTAAAGACTCCTTATTCCATCTTATTTCCTTTTTCTTTCCTCTTTCACTGGAATGCACTTGTATGGTTTTTTCTCAGTTGAAGAAGAAATTAAAATAAATTCTTTCTCCTTTTGAGCAAAATTTTTCTGATGGATGGAAGCTAAAAACACAAATGAAAATTCAATTTTTATTTTGCTAAAAATTGTCAGAATCGAGCATGCAGGTTGAATTTGTTTTTTGAAGGGAAGATAGTCTTTAATCAACACAACCTAAAAAAATAATAGAATTTTCATGATTACCAAAAAAATAAATGAGATTTCATGCAAGTTAAAAAAATAGAGTTGAATTTGCAATGATAATTTGCACCATTAAGAAAGGTAATTACAACGTGGAGGTTTACATTTACATGGCTCAGGAAAGTGTATTTTGTATTTGCATGATTTTGGGAAGTGTAATTTGCATTTACACTAATTTAAAAAATGGAATTTAAAATTGCACAAAAGGGAAACTTAAAACAAATTTGCAACTTGCACAGAATCAAAAATTGATTTTGCAACTTGCACGAAAACTCAAATTGATTTTGTAATTTTCACGGAACCTTGAAACAAAATTGTAATTTGCATGGAAACTCAAATTGATTTTGAAATTTGTATGAAAACTCAAATCGATTTTATAATTTTCATAAAAACTTAAAATAAATTTACAATTTACACAAAAACTCAAATCGATTTTGCAATTTGCACAAAAACTCAAATCAATTTTGCAATTTGTAGGAAACCTCAAAATAAATTTACAATTTGCATCGAAACTCAAATCAATTTTGTAATTTGCACGAGTGAAAAAAATTAAAAAAATGATTTTGTGTTTCATGCAATTTGCACAACTTTTGGCAAAGTAACATGTGTTTGCACAACTTATAAAAAGTTAAATAGATTTTTCAAATTGTGAGAAATG
The DNA here is from genome assembly GCA_037957365.1 of Torreya grandis. Taxonomy (NCBI): domain Eukaryota; kingdom Viridiplantae; phylum Streptophyta; class Pinopsida; order Cupressales; family Taxaceae; genus Torreya; species Torreya grandis. The sequence continues at coordinate 7,917,888 of JARHVA010000006.1, forward strand.
TTAACAATTTTTTTGCATAGGAGGCTCAAATGCATTTTAGAATAGTTTGGGATAAAGAAGTGATTTGGCCGTGAATTTTTAATTTATCAATTAAATTTAATTAATTAATTAAAAAATTAAAATTTCTCAAAATTTTGATGGTTTTGAGCTCAGCTCAATATTTAGCCATTAGTAAATATTAATTTTTCACAAATTTTTTATTTTTTCAAAATCAAGACAACAACTACACATGTAAAATGTGAGGAGGAATATGTTGTGTACCTTTTTAAACTATCTAATAATGATTCCAATAATGTAAAATATTCAACTTAATGTTGTCAGGGACCAAGTAGGAGGGATACCTATGACCATCCATTAGATGAGATCATAGAATAGTCTCTTCAAATATTCCACAATACTAAAAAAACCATTCAAAAATAATCAAAAAATATTTTTGGCACCTACATGTTATATTAGCTCTTGGGCATCTATGTGTTAGTTCCATGTCAATGGATGGCATAATCAATTACTCCTACATGCACACATGTGTGTCGCATTTACACTTGAGTGTGATATAGGCATACATAGATACATGATCTACTCCTATTTTCAGATGTTGAGCTTTCCATCTACTCATGTCATATGGACATTGAGGGCATCCATTTATTTGATTTAGATATACATAAGTTATATGATTTGATGATCACTCTACATTATCATGTTTGAGATTGCATATGTACTTATATATGCCTTTATGCATGATTATATCTTACACAGGGTACTTGATATGCTATACACTTGACATTGTTTCCTAACACACTTGATCCATATGCTACCATGACATGTTTATATTGGTTGTTTATGTTTTAATTTATGAACTTCCTTGAAAGTCTTGCCTTACTATCATATTCCTTATTCAATCATTTGAAAATTATCCTTTGTTTATGGCCCCCATGCCTATGTATGATTTTATTGACATTTGGATATGTCATTGTTTGTCATATAGATATTTGAATATGTCATCATTTGCTTGTTTGGACATTTGACTAAGTTATGTCCCTTTTATTGTGTGGAATTTGAACATGCCTCTTGTTTGCAATCTCCTCAGACAATTGCCTTTTGACTTGCTTTTGAATCTTCTTGTGTGTGTGCTTATTTACTTGGTGAGTTTGTATTATTACTATCTATATGTTTCCATGATACTTATAATGCATCATAGGCCTTCATGTGATCATATTGGTTCTATACATTTCAATGTTATGTCTACCTAGACATGTTCCTTCTATATGCTATTTGGATACATTCACATATTATACGATTGTCTTATCATTTTGAGGTGAGGTAACTACTAGTTCTTATCTTTCTCTCACCTTAAATGGGGGGTATATTAGTGGGGGCATGTCATAGAGACATGTTCTTTACACTTGGCATAATTTTCGGATTAAGTGGAACATGCTTTGGAAGCATGTTCTCCACACTCATTCAGTATATGGTACTTATATAAATTTTTAGATTTAGTGGGGGTATGCCATATGGGCATGACATACACATATTCATAATTATCAGATTCATTGGGGCCATGCTTTGGAACCATATTCTCTACACCTATTTAATATTTAACATCTTTAGATTATAGTGGGGGCATGTTTTAGAAACATGTTCTCCACATTGGTATTATTGTAGCATTGATTTACACCATTTGGAGAGAGTTTTTTAGGCTTTCTCCAACCAAGCCATAATATTTTTACAACCCCAGGATATGGGTATCCTATGGTGGGGTTGAACCTCTGAAGAAGTTTGGCTTCCTCTTAATGGATCACCTATACTAATGATTATACTAGGAAAAGGGTTTGAGAGGACGTAAAGGGTTGCTAAAAAAGATAAAAAGGTGATGCACCAAATTTGAATGAGAAATCACATAAGCATGAAATAAACACTAAATAAGCACAAAAAATTGCTAGCTCAAACAATCTCATAATCTATTTAATTGCATAAGTATTTCATGAACTAGGTTCAGGAAGTAATGGATGAAGTAAAGAGGAATTCGAAGACTCACACCAAGCTTACATTAATGGCAGAAGGAACACAAGTCCAAACCTGAAACTAACTTGAAAACACCTAAAATAGGCTAACAAGAAGGACAATGGATATGGAAGAATCTCCTTCACAAGGCCATCATGCACAAGTTTACTAAACATAGTTCAATGTCAAGAGATAGGTAAAGAAAATCTTTATGGCTTCAAGAGGTATTTCATACAAATTTTGATAGGGTCTAGGCTTATCAAATAAGAGTCTCTTTTCTCCAAATGAATTATTAGAGATCTAATCTATCTAAGAGAACTACAAATGAGGGAGAAAAAAGAGATATAGGAGAAAAGGAGAGGGGAGAAATCATACCATTAAAATCAATAAATGAGCTACCACCACCCTTTAATGAATTCCCAACCACTTTTTGATCAAATTAGGACTAGCCCTCCATTGTAAATTTAAACTTCATTTATCTCAAAAACCTTTGAGTTTTCTCATTGGCTGAGAAATACACTATAAGACAAATATTTTTTAAGGATGATGAGTCATGATCTATCAGGAAGGAAAATATTTAAAACCCTTTGAAAATGCATTGAATGCTCCAACTACATTTTCCAATCCCCAAATCTATCCCTTGGAACTCTACACCACCAGACACTTGGTTTTCATTATAAGGACAAAATCTTAATATTCATGGATCAGACATAACCATGATTACATCTATTTTAAGTGGTTGTAGGTACTTGTTCATCAAGGATATGACTATGTTGGAAGATAAGACACTCTTATATATCTTGTTTATATATGCTCCTACTCAAATATTGATCATAGGTTTACTATAGATTGAAAACCAATCCTTTTATTGGTTTTACTATAGTTATGCTATCAATTAAAAGCCTATAGGCCACATAAATTCCTTCTTGATCTCTATTAGGTCTAAATAGACATATTCTGCATCTATTGAGCTCTAATGGCAATGCTTGATCTTGAAATATCTGCCCTAGTTCAACCTAGATCATATTTGATCTTGGTTCTATGTAGTCACCTACCTAGGTTTATAAAACCATTTAATCTGACATGTTTACCTATGTGGCATCCTCACCTTGTCATTTATCATATTTATTGATATGATTGTTGAAAATTATGACACATCTCACCATCGTATACCTCTTGGAACTTGATTGAATTTGCTCCATTGATATTTTGGATTCCCAAATTATGACACTTGGAAACCCTGCATTCAATCCATGGACCCTACTATCAAATCTTCATCTGGTTCACATGATTACACCATGTGGTGGCCTCACATTCAATCTAGCTCATTGACCTTTTGACCCTATGCGCACCATCGATATTTTTTATAAGGTTGAACGAGTGTCATTGATCTTTATTAGCTTTATAAAATGTGTACCATTTATCCTTTGATTTACTATGATCATCCCCCTTGTCAACCCCATGTCTAATCTCAGGATCCTCTAACTTGTTGACCTCAAGCTCATCGTTGATCCTTGATTGCATGATTGAACGCATGCCATTGATTTATGATCCATTTAAGTGAGATTTTGACACTTATTGACTCCACATTCAACCTCAAGATCCTTTGAAATATTTAAATTCTAATGGCTACTTCATGTGGTTTTATCTTGATGTCCCTATGCACATCCGACTCTGCTGGTTCAACTTTGAAGGCTTATATCATGAGATAGATTACTCATCAAGATACCAAATTTTTAAGGGACATTCTTGGCATGAAATACATCATCTTCACATGATATTTTGGTTTTGATAGGCTTCTCGAGCATACTTATAAAACACATAGATAAACTAACCTATTCATTCCTATGTGATGTGTTATAATGATCTGGTTTATCTAAGCTTGAGCAAGTCATTTTTCTTCCTTCAAAGCTCTAATGAATTAATGAGACTTTGATAAAACCTACTTCATTCCTCCTAGATGCCATGAACATCATGGAAACCTATTGGATTCTTTCTCTGTAATTCTAGACCTACTTCCAATCCATTTGATCATTCACTCAATAGGGATTCTACTCAGCTTCTCACTCTACTCCAAGACTTATAGAATACTAATCCATTCTAGGTGAAGTTTTTTATGTAGGCCAAAATTGGCCAACATTTTTGGTGACATCCTGGGATTGCATGCTTGTTATGCAAAAGACTAGTAGCCTTAAACTGTCTATTGGGTATATGGATTCAAGGTCTTTCTCTCAGTTGATATGAATTTGATAAAATGTTGTTCCCTTACAGAAAATGTTTCTTGAAGCAAAAGGACAAAAGAAATGAAAGCAACATTTTTTCCAAGGCACTTATGGAGGGAAACACACAACTAAAAGAAATGTGCATAAGGCACTTAGAGGAAAACATGAAATCTACTTGAATATGTACCATATTAAATAATGAATGTAAACTCTATTAATAACAAGGATTTAAATGAATGACATTAACTAAGATGGGTAATACCTCTCCATCCAACTGGGCAAGCTGAAAAGCATTATATTGTTTGTAACTATTAATAGAATAAGGATCACTCCACAAGCTATCCAACTTGGTATGGTTTCCTGGTTTGGCCTTATTTGAATCCCACTTGAGGACTAGCTCCCATTGAAATCTAAACCCCACTGCATGAAGGGTTTTTCCACTTGAATTGGGTTGAGAGGAAGGGTTGCCAATATTTTCTTACCTATAAAAAGAGCACATTTTTGAAATTTTATAACCCATGTATAGGCATCCTTGAAGAGACTAGGCTAGTAATAACCATCTCTCATCACCTTTGTTGTTGTAGTTCTTGGATCAAAATGGCCTCCTATAGGTCCATCATGAAATTGCTCCAAAAGCCCTAACAATTGGTCATCATCTATGCATCTAAGAAGCACTCCATTGAGGTGTTTTCTAAAAAAACCCCCTTAACCAATTAATAAGGTATGGACTAAAGTCTAAAATACCTTCTCTTTGCCCTATCTATACCTTGAGGGCACTCACCTGTTAGCAAGTAATGTGTCATATCTTGGAGCCAACCAACATGAGGTGGAGGTGCATTTATTTGTAAGTTGTCTTATGTTTCCAAAATAATTTCTTTATCTTCTTGAAGGTCATACACCATATGCTCACATAAGCCTTTGCCTCTCACTAGCTTAGTGACCTTGATTTCCACGTCATACCCCATGACCTTGGTAATTTGACCATCTCTCTTTTCATTCAAGTATTTATTGAGAAGGAAATCCCTCACTCCAGAATGAGACACCATAAGATGAATCACACTATTAGATAGCATTGGTTGAACTTTTTGAGGCTTCTCAAAGTTGTAAGAACTTAATTTTTTATAAAGGTGTACCTTACCTCATATCCTTCAAGCCCTTGACTGAAAAATGTAATTGGTTTCTCAAGTCTTTTACCATGATTTTGAATTAACATAGTTGATATATTATCAATATTAGTGAAGGTATACGATATGAAATCCCTTAAGAAATTAGGATTCATGAGTGAGGGTTCTTGGGCAATGGCTTGCTTGATGGCCTTAAATGCTACTTTACCTTCATTTGACCAAGTGAACACTTGGTTATTCTTTAGCATAGCAATGATGGGTTTGACCATGCTGGCAAAACTAGGTATAAACTTTCTCACAAAGTTTATTTTCTCAAGGAAACTCTCGAGTCCCTTCTTGTGCTTGGGTAAGGATAATGTTAAGATAACACTTATTCTATCAGGGTCAATGGCTAATCCCTATTTTTAAATAGTGTGTCCCAAGAGTTTGCTCTTATGGAAAAAAATACACTTTTATTAGGATTCAAATAGATCCCATATTCTTTGCATCTTTCAAAGATCAACCTTAGGTGATCCAAGTGCTCACTAACCTTCTTGGAAAAAACTTTGGTGTCATCCAAGTAGACAAGCACCATTTTATTTATAAATCCTTGGAAATCCATGGCCATTTCTCTTTATAAAGTTTCTCAAACATTTGATAGGCCAAAAGGCATCTTCTAATAAGCATATGTGCCCCACTTTGTGGTGAATGTAGTCTTATATTTGTCTTCTTCCCTTACCAACACCTAGTTGTATCCTAAGTACCCATCTAAGAGAGAGAAGTGTTATAAACCTACAACTATCTGAAGGAGTTGCTCCATGGATGGTAGGGGGTATTGATATTTCAAAAATACCTTGTTTAGATATCTAAAGTCAACACACAACCAAATCTCCCCATTCTTCTTCCTTACAAGTACAAGGTTGGCTACCCATGAGGAGTGCTTGATGGGAAATATGATCTTATATTCAATCAACTTAGTCAATTCTTTCTTCATAAGATCTTCAATTTTGAGGTTGATAGGCCTTTGATTCTACCTGGCAGGCTTAGCATTAACCTTCAATTCTATAGTGTGTTGGGCTAACTTGGGATCAAAACCTCTCAAGTCACTATATTCCCAAGTAAAGATGTCTACATATTATTTACAAATCTCAATAAAAACATGCCTTTCAGCCTTAGTGCTTACCTTTCCAAGATTAAGGAGTTTGTCTTTAAGGATAAGAACTCTTTCATAGTTCTCCTCATTAGTTGACATCACTACCTTGTCTTTCCTTATATGATATCCCTCATGAAAGAGACCTTCAAGGGTGATCAACCCCTTAGGAATTTCGTTATACCTCAGCTGAACAATTTGATCCTCATACTAATGTTGAAACTTATCTTGGTTCAATGAGAAAAACTTGGCTTCCTCCTAAAATAAATAAGAAATCTACTTATCATTATCAAAGACCTGCCAATGAGCTTCATTGTCTGACATTGATGGTCTTACTACCACTTTAACATATGGTTGCACTTTGGATTTTTTCAATTCATTTGGGAGGTCAAATTGAGCTCCCATAGCTTCCAACCTATCAACATGCTAGTTTTTGTCCCTTGGCACTACTTGTATGTTAAAGGCTTAAAAATCTTTAAGAATGTCCCACATTATATGCTTATAAGATCTCATCAAGGGATTCTTTCTGATATTTTGGCCTCTAACCTGGTGCACTATTAGCTCACTATCTCCATACACTTGTAATTGCTTGATTCCTCTCTTACTATCCCATTGAAGGCCATACATAAGGCCCTCATAATATATTATATTTCAAGAAAAACTAAATTGAAACATGTAAATAGATAAATACTTATCATTTGAGGGAGATACTAGCATTGCACTTGCACCTGCTCCATGTTTGCTCCTTGAATAATCAATGAATAATTTCCATAACCACTAGCATCTTCTTATGGCCTAGTGAGGGATGACATGGATTAAATATCCTCATGCAAGTAATAAACACCCATTTCTCTTTCTTCAACACCTTGCAAAGGGTTAATTTACTAATTGTCACTCCATAACTCATCTAAGAACATATCAGGTATCTCCTAGGATGAGTGTTTAGTTATTAACCAACCAGGTGTTCATCTTCATCTAGGATGGTGTAGTTGATATTTGAGCTATCAAGCCCATAATGTTTAATGTGGAACTATGAAATAGGCTTAGATTTTATGGATACCTTGGTCCCATACCTTTTTCTAAAATCCATGTAGAATCAATCTACTATTAGATAACCTCCAATTTTTGCTATGAAATTTTTAGATAAACATAGAGCAAAATAAAGAGGGACATATAGAATCAACACATCTTGAGTCACAAAAACACTAGGACAATCATACAGGGTCAAGTTTAGACCTTTGATGATGCCAAATGGTTTGGTGAAAGATCCACCAAGCTGTAGAAATCCCTTAGATTGGGGCTCATATTTCAAACTAAGTTGATCTACTATGGACTTTGGCATCATTATAGTGCTTGTTCCACTATCTACCATGCATTTATGTACTAAAGATTCACTAATAATAATATAAATGTAGAATTTAGGGGGATTGACCACCTTGTTTGATTTCCTTTCATTAGGCCCTTTGGTTGCATTGGTGAGAACCATATTTTCTTTGCCTGGTGGCTTATCTGAAACATTGATTTTTTGGCAATCCTTCTTGAAGGATGTCCACTTGACCAGGCATAGATAACATCTCCCACATTGACACACTCACATTATATTTTTTCATTTGTTCAACAATATTGATGGGAAAACCACCAACTTTTAGTTGTGCCTTGGGAGCCATAACTGTACTTTGAACTTGTGAGTTTTGGGATAAAAAGGCATTCCCTTGGTTGTAAGTTTTTGGAGATATTGGAGCCTTTGGAGAGACAATAGGTTCCTTTGGATTTGATAATAAAGGAGTAATGGTAGGAATATCTTTGATTTATTCTTGGCTACCATCCATGTTCCTTCTCTTGAACTTGGTAATGGCTACCACTGGAATGTATGCTTGCTAGAACCAGCCTGCTGATTGGATGCATAACATTGTTCTTGCTCTTAATTGAGAATTGTAGCACCCAATTGGATCATTTATTCATTAGGCCCTTGACCTTGTTGAGGATAATTTGGTTTTATCATCTTAGCTACTTCCGTGTTTTGAGCCATAAGGGCTTGGTTGTATCCATATGTAGCACCTTAATGCCATTGCTCATTGAAACCTTGATTGAACTCAACATTTAGGACAATGGATTGACCAAAAGAGTAATTATAAGGCATGGTACCCTCAAATTAATGAGAAATATTATTCTGAGTAGGGACCAAAGTGGTAGAGGTACTTGTAGCATTTAGGTTATAATTGTTCTTCCTAACATAGTTAGGTTGCCCTTGTCTTTGGCCTTGTTGTTGGCCTTGTCCTTGGAAATTTATTTTTTAGGGTGGCCTATTTGATTTATAAGACTATTGATGAGGCTAATATGGAGCTTAATAAGGTCTATTTAATTGATATTTTTGCCTCTTCACATTTACCAACTCATTTCCAAAGGATTGAAGCATGCTCTTAAGCTCTTGGAAATTCTTATTTTCTTGGGAATCACTAGATTGACTAGTGGAATCCTTTTCTTGCTTTGGCATGGGTATAGAATCAATTGTTGGCATAGGAGGAATGGTAGTAAAGGGAGGAATTATTATAGGAGGTGGATGAATCTTAGGAAACAAAGGCATTAGTGGTCTAGGTGTAGCTTACCAACTTGCACTAGAAAATTCTCAACTCTAATTACCACCTCATAAGCATTTGGTAGTGTGTTACCTACTGTGGATTGAATCATTACTACAATATCAATATTAAGAGCCTATAGGAGCAAGCCTAACAGAGACTGAGATCCTATCCCATGTTTTTTTAAAACTTGTGTTGAAATCTTGTATAATCTCATGAGGGGCCCTCTTGATTGTGGTTAGTTGTTCTACAAGTGATAAATGGTCACTTTTGTATTCAAAGATTTTACATAAGGCATCACATAAATAATCCCATGATGTGATAGAGTTAGCACTAAGGTTTTTATACCAATCTAGAGCTTTAACCTTGAAAGATATGGCCATTAGTTTAATAGCCATATTTTCCTCAGTCATGTCATGAATATTGAATAAGTTGGTTATGTCTCTAAGGTGTTTAGAAGGGGTTGTAGATTGGTCCCTTATGAAATAAGGTAAATTTTTTTAATCTGTTATTGGAATAGGATTATTATAATAGAGGTGTAAATGAATTTTTCCATTGAAATCCATGAAAGGAAAAGCTCTAGGGTCTGCCATGGCAATGAAAGGGGCTAACAAAGATCTTCTTGTAGAGGTAGTTTTTGAAATTGTTTATGAGGAAAGATTCCTTTATATGGATGTATATTAGAAAATATTAAAATATTTACTAATTTAAAAGGTAATTCAACAAATTCAAAAGTAATACCTCTAGAAGTTGATCCTATAGTCACCTTTGGTATGAAAGATAGACACTGCTCTGCCCTAGAATGTTGAGTGTTATTTTGGAGTCACCAGATACTGTTGCATGAAAACTATAACTATAAATTGATCAAACCAACATCAAACTTGATCAATATTCTTTGGAATTAAGTCCCATTTGGCATTTTAGAAACTATTTTAGCATTGATTTGTACCCTTTAGAGGGAGTTCTTCAGGATCTTTCCAACCAAGCCATAATATTAGGACAACCCCAGGCTATGGGTATCTTATGGTAGGCTTGAACCTCCAGAGAACATTGGATTCCTCTTGATGGATCACCTATGATAATGATTCTACTAGGAAAAGGGTTAGAGAGGGGCTAAAGGGTTGATAATAAAACTAAAAAGATGATGCACAAAATTTGAATGAGAAATCACATAAACATAAAATAAACACTAAAGAAACACAAAACAATGTTATCTCACACAATCTCATAATCTAGATAATTGGATAAGTATTTCATGAACTAGGTTCAGGAAGTAATGAATGAAGCAAAGAGGAATTCTAAGACTCACACCAAACGTACATTAATGGCAGAGGGAACACAAGTCCAAACCTGTAACTAAATTGAAAACACCTAAAACAAGCTAGCAAGAAGGACAATGGATATGGAATAATCTCCTTCACAAGCCCATCATGCAAAATCTTACTAACCACAGTTCAAAGGCAAGAGATAGGTAAATAAAATCTTTATTACTTCAAGAGGTCCTTCTTAATTTTTTTGATAGGGTTTAGCCTTATCAAATGAGAGTCTCTTGTATCCAAAAGAATAATTAGAGATCTAATCTATCTGAGAGAGAGAGAGAGATACAAAAGAGGGAGAAAAAGGAGACATAGGAGAAAATGGGGGAGAGAGAGCATGCCATCATAATCAATCAATGAGTTTCCTCCACCCTTTAATGAATTTGCAACCACTTTTTGATCAAACCAGGACTAGCCATCCATCAACAATTTAACCTTCATTTATCTCAAAAGCCTCTAAGTTTTCTCATTGGTTGAGAAATACACTAGAAGACAAAGATATGTTAAAGATGATGAGTTATGATCTATCAGGTAGGAAAATATTTAAAGACATCTAAAAATGCATTGAATGCTCCAACTACATTTTTCAATCCCCAAATCTATCCCTTGGAACTCTACACCACTAGACAATTAGTTTTAATTATAAGGATAAAATCTTCAGATTCATGGTTCTAATAGAACCATGAATATATCTATTTAAAGTGGTTGTAGGTACCTATTCATTGAGGATATGGCTATGTTGGAAGATAAGACACTCTTCTATATCTTGTTTATATCTGCCCCTACTCCAATCTTGATCATAGGTTTACTATAGATTTATAACCAATCCATTTATTGGTTTTCCTATAGTTATCAAGTCAATAAAAAACCTAAAGGCCACATAACTCCCTTCTTATTCTCTATTAGGTATAAATAGACCTATTTTACCTCTACTGATCTTTAATGGCAATGCTTGATCTTGAAATACCCACCCTAGTTCAACTTGGGTCGTATCTAAACTTGATTCTATACGTTCACTTACTTAGGTCCATAAAACCCTTTGATCTAATGTGTCTACCTATGTGGCATCCTCACTATGACATTTATCATATTTAAAGATATGACTACTGTAAAACTTGACACGTCTCACCATCTTCACCCCTTGAAACTTAATTAACTTTACTTCATTGATCCTTGATTTATGATTCCTAAATTATGACACTTGGTAACCCCATGTTCAATCCATGGACCCTAATATCAAATATTCATCTAGTTCACATGCTTATGCCATATGGAAACCTTGCATTCAATCTAGCTCATTGACCTTTTAACCTTATGTGCACCATTGATCTTTTTTGTAAGGTTGAACATTCATCATTGATCTTTATCAGCTTGATCAAATGTGCACCATTGATCCTTTGATTTACTATGATTTTGCCACTTGTCAGCGCATGTTCAATCTCAAGATCCTCTGACTTGTTTCCCTCAAACTCATCATTGATCCTTGATTACATGATTGAATGCATACCCTTTATCTTGATGGCCCACAAACTTGATCTATCCTCTGTGTGTTGTTGATTTATGATCCGTTCAAGTAAGAATTTGACACTTGTCATCTCTATGTTTAACCTCAAGATCCTTTGAAATATTTGAATTCAAACAACTACTTCCTGTGGTTTTATCTTAATGTCCCCACACACGTCCCACTCTACTAGTTCAACTTTGAAGGATTATATATTGAGATAGACAACTCATTAAGGTACCAAATTTTTAAGAGACATTCTTGGCATGAAATAATTCATGTCCACTTGATCTTTTAGCTTTGATAGGCTTCTTGAGCATACTTATAAACTATATAAGTGAATTGACCAGTTCATTCTTGTGTGACGTGTTATAATGGTCTGGCTTCTCTAGGCTTGTGCAAGTCATTTTTCTCCCTTCAAAGCTCTGATGAACTAATGAAACTTTGAGAAAACCTACTTCATGACCATGGATTCAATGAACATCATGGAAACCAACTGGATTCTTTCTCTCTACAATTATTGACTTGCTTCCAAGCCATTTGATCATTCACTCAATAGGGATTCTGCTAAGATTTTCACTCTACTCCAAGACTTCCAAAATACTGATCCATTCTAGGCAAAGTTTTGTATGTAGGCCAAATTTTTTGAATAGGTAATTATATCAATTTATATATTTATCCATATATAGTGAAGTCATGATTTGGAAGCATGTTCTACACACACAATTTTCTAAATTAGCCAAAATACATAGTTATATGATTCAAATTCATAATATGGTAGAATTCTATACATTGGTACTATTGTTATACATAGTTTCAGCATGAGACTTATCTAAGGTGTATATGCTATGCAATGTGCACCTAATATTGTAAAATTCAATTTAGTTTCATATTTTAATTTTTTTTAATGGACTATTACCACATCACTGACTTTTCATATTGATACCCCATAGACTTTTATAGACTTTTATTGAGCCAATTTATTAGAGTATTTGGTTCACTTTTTGGTATGGTCGAGGTGATAAAATCGGTCACTCTTGCCAATTTTTTGAGGTTGGACTTGATTATATCATACAGCCTCACCAAATTCTAAGTATCATTGGGTTGCACATTTGAGCTAATTTCAACCACTAGGTGGCAACTCACTTTTTCTCCAAAGTTAGGGTCATGTGCCTCTCTCTCTCTCTCACCTTGGATATATGAACTTTACAAATTTATCTATATTTATCCAAATCTCAATTTTAGATCTTTACTATGATACATCTTTTTCCAATCAACTTTCCAATATGTAATGTAGTTACATCAGGTCCACTCTTGAACCTTTCTCTTTCAATTTCAATCTATTTCAAGTAATTTTAACTTAGATTATATGCACCGATTATATATTGTACCATGCTCTTGGTTGTAGGTCAGTCACTAATAAAACACTCAAGTTGGGCACACGTAAAGACAAGGTGTGTTATACACACCTAGGTATGCATTTATTTCCTTTAAACTAACAATTTCATTACTCAATTTAAGGGGTTTAAATGTAAATACTCTTTATGGATTATATAACACCTCAATCTTGTACATTTTGAAAACTCATACCTTAGTTTTTCCTCTCAGTTTTGGACCTTACCAACTTTTGCAACTCTCACATCTACTCTATCTTGTGCCCCTTGCCAAATATCTTTTAGTTTGACCAATCTTATGTTGGTGAACCAGGTCTTTTATCTTTCCCAGAATGCTTAAAATGCACTTATCTTCCTATTTTAAAGTTTTAAACATGTACCTACTTTGCTTCTCCCTAGACACTAATGTCTAAGATAGACACTAGTGTCAATGTTAGTGTCCTAACTTGATGCAAGTGTTTAGTGCCCTATAGCCATCTATTTAACAAATGAAACATATCATAATGGTTGGCCTAAGTGTTTTAATGTGAGTTATTACTCTACATGGATTGATATAAATACAAGATCAACCATCATTCATTTCTCACCTAGCAAAAGACCAAAGAGACCAAAGCAACTTATCAAAATCACTCTATTATTGAGAGAAAAATTTAGATTATAAATCTACGCAGGATATTTGTCTAATATTCATGCATTATGTACTCATTTTGTCATATATAATTCTATTTTATCCTACCTCTATGATTATTAATTGGTTAGAATATGAACAGACTCCACTTTTGGCACCAATTATGAGAAGAAGATGAATAATCATCTATTGGAAACATCTATCTATACTTTTGATTGTAAAAAGAATAGAGTTTCACGTTTGAAGAGATCAATAGAGACTTATCTAGTTATAGTTACCTATGTGATTTCTTACTTTATTCCTTATGTACATTCTCATGTATAATGTTTGATTACTTTCTATCTAATTTAACAAGAATACTCTAGTTATGTTAATGAATCACTGTTTGTCCTTATCTCCTACTTAATGCACGATAATTCACACTTGCTATGTTTATGTTATCCAACCTCTTGTGTGAATATGATACACTATTTTATGCGCTAAAGTATATCGTAGCTATCCTCATCCTTTGCATGTTTTGATGCTTCAGGAACCTTTGCTAATAATGGTGTGGTAAGCATGGAACACTCCTTCTGGAGGAAATTATGCTAAGATGGTTACCATGATAGAGAGATATTGAGACATGGTTAGACAAAAGAATATGTAATTTTGTAGAAGAAGAATCAAAATGGATTATTTTACCATATAATAAATTATTCAAGAGCATATTTATGGAGAGACTTATGATTTTTTTTGTGTGAGTTGTCTGAACTACTAGCTAACTATTTAGTATGGTTGAAATACTACTATTTTAACCTAAGAATGGAAGAAACAATAATCTAGACTAAAGAAAAGTTATACCAATTATAGAAATTGGAAACTGAGTGGATAAGAACAATAGATTATTGGGTTACTACTATAGTAGATAGATACATAACTAAGTTTGCATTACAAGGATACATATATTTCAAAGCTGTGAAGGACTTGTTTATCAGAGGAATTCAAGGGAACTTTTTGTAATGACTACCTATCCTCATGAATATTTTGGTTATGGACAAAGCCATGGTTTCCACTCTAGCTAATATGGAATAGTCACTTTGAGTGTATGGGGGTGTGTGTGACATGCTAGTGAATGATGATTAGATGAGAGGATAAGGCTTGAACTTGAATCTAGAATGGAGACATGAGGGAAGAAGACTCAAAAGAAAAGTCTGGATTCAAAATGTGAGATGTGACAACATAATAGATGGAATAAATAGAAGAATACCTAGGTAACAATAAGTAGAGTTAAGAGTAGTAATAACATAGATGGTTAATGAGTAATAAGATGTGACGATGAAGATTAAAGAGACAAAAGACAATAGATGAAGAAAGATGATATGAAAGAAGATGATGAGTGTTGGCAGAAAGAAAAGAGTGATGAAGAACAAGAGGAAGATGAGATGTCTGAAGAAGAAGGTGAGAATAGTGTAGAAGTAGAGAAGTTAGATGATACATGTAGTGTGCAACTACAACAAGGGTATTATTAGGAGAAAGGCATGAAGAATTAGGTAAAGAAGCATAATAAAGTCATAGAGTAATCATAAGTTCAAGCATAGAAGAAGAAGTTACAGGAAAGAATCATTCACCAGAAGAGCACATGTCCCCAAAACCCAATTTCTTATATTTTAGTAGAAGTTTTCAACTAAGCAAATAGGGAGACAATAGTTAGGAAGGTCCATTTTAAGAAAAAGTGCATCGTTAGGGTACTAAAATTGAAACAACATAAATTTTAAAGGATTTAAAGGCTATAAGGTTTGTTGAAACCAAGCAAAGAAAATAAGGAAACATAGAAAAATAGAGTGTCTAGGTTGACTCTCCTAGTGTGCAAATAAATCTTTGTGGTATGCACGTAGGATCGCATAGAACACAACTTCCTCTTGTAATAATTACATAACAGATCCTCTTGACATCAATTTACATAATGGGTGTTTTAAGAGCATTTATAAATCTGGTGACATATGATGGGTCTATAGATCCTGAATATTACTTACTAACCTATGACATGAGATGGCAAGCTAAGGGTATTACTAATGAGGCTATCAAGAGGTGATAGTTAATAAGGGCACTAAAAGAAAGAGCACTTGATTTTATGTATCATAGATAAATTTCACAAGCAAGTATACAATAGGCTTAAGAATGGATTATCATAGAGTTTAAGATAAAGAAATGCATAAGTTAGACTATCAAAGACTTGAAAGAGATAAGGCAGAAGCTGGGAGAATCAGTCTACGACTATGATCCCAAGTTCTTTGATTTTATGAAAAAGGAGGAATTTACCTTAGTAGATAAAGATAAAATAACCTAGTTTGTCGAAGGAATGCATTCCATAATTATATTTTCTATAACATTGAATCAATATGTTACTAAGGTAGATGCTACAGATGTTGCCCTATGAGTGGAGGAAATTGAATACTATGGTGAAGCTCTTATCATAAGTTCTAAGATTAAAAATACGTTGAAAGCTTTTATAAAGAGAATGGAGCAATATCATGAGGAAGATAAAACTAAGTAAAATAAATGGTTCATGGAGTGTGGGAAAGGACATCTTAGGAATGATTATTCTAATATCAAGACAAAATTTTATGAAATTTGTCGAGTAGTATGGCACTCAACAATGCAGTGTCATCTCCTGCAATAGTATGTCAAAAATTCACAGAGTTTATATTGTAATTTCTATAAGTTACATAATCATGATGAAAAAAATTGTAGGGATTTCTAACGAGATCAAAGAAGACATAACCAAAAATCTATTCATCATCATTACATAACAAGTGTCCTCGATGAAGTAGATGATTCTAGGCCTAGATTTTGATAAAGGTTGTGTGACCCAAGGAGGTTTTTAATGGATTCCTATTTTGCCTCAGTACCATCTTTAAGCTCTGGTTAGTTAGACCCCTCCTTCACCAAGTTGGACACCACCATCACCATAATACCAATAAGTAGCACCCTAGAGTCCAACAATGATGTAAAAAATTAGTTGGACCCCACCAGTTACACAAAACAATTTGGAATTGGTGATAATACCTAGTAACATCAACATTGGAATATAACACATCAACAAGGAGGGTATAAAGGAGGTTATTAGTTGAATAAAAGAGGATCTAGGGGAAGATACAAAGGAGGCTACCAAGGTGGTAGAGGAAATAATTATCAATGCCCTCTTTTGTAATGCTATTTGTGTGGAGAGTATAATCATGTGAAATGCAATTGCCCTTTGAATCCTCAAAGATAGTCTTACTATGCATACTGCAGAGTATATGACCAGCATGAGATATAAGACTATCCTATCTTGGAAAAGAAATGAAAGGATAAAGCCATCAGGAATATTAATATGGTGAATGTGTAGCCTAAGGAGGATGCATTCTTGAATGCTACTACAAGACACTAACACATAGAGAGAGGATTGTCCCCTCTCAAAATGCCTTAGGACTAGAGAATTTGGAAATAAAAATAGGATAAATACCTAAACCCAATTATAGAAAATGGGCTCATGTATGAATCTATGTAGATGTTGAAAAACATTCAAGATCAAGACACTACTGAGGGAGATGTTGTAGCAATAGATGCCCAAATGTATGGTTAGATCATGTGCATTATATGTCAAGATGGAGTTGTTACTATGCTAATAGATTTACTAAAGATTTTAAGAATACTGAATAATGAAGACATCTCTTAGAACATCACAAAATTGATACAAAATCTACTAGATTGTGAGCATCGGGGGAAATAGAAGATATAAAATCTTGTTTGGTATGTCAAAATAAAGAAGCCATGGGATGTAGATGCATGAATCAATATTGAAGTTGAGGGATATGAAATTCTAAATCTTATCTTTGATTTTGGCATCATAATCAATGTGATTCCCAGGTCTACATGGGAGGCTATTGGATGGTTGATTTTAAGTTACAACCTAGTAACACTAAGCTTAACTGACTATGGAAGAGTTGATCCCATTGGTATATTAAAAGATGTTGAGGTCAAAGTCACAGAACTAACCCTGCAAGGTAACTTTGAAGTCATTGATATGAAGATAAAAACAACACATTACCCTGTATTGATTGGCAAGAAATGGGCATATGATGGTCAGATGAATATTAATATTATGCAAAATCAACTAGAGGCACATCAAGGAGATAATGTCATCATCATTCCTCTAAATAGGGTGCACAAACCTTACATCATTTTGGTTGAACCAGACTCTCTTTATGTCACACAAAAAACTAGCTGGATGAAGGTAAACTAAAGACAACTTGAAAGCTCTGCATGGAGATGAGTGCAACTTCTGAATAATGGAAGCCTACTCCAGTAGTTACTTAGTCATTGGTAACCCAATTTTCCATAGAGGACCGTGTGTCCATGTTTTTTAAATCCCCTACCCATTATGAAATTAATTTTCTCTATCAAGTAGGTGATCATATGCAAGATTATCTAGAGCTGACCATAGAAGTCACTTTACCTTAGGAAATAGCTTCATCTATCAGTGGAGAATTAGACATGCACCTACTCAATTAGGCTCATAGTGATCATGAAATCTGACCTTTGATAATGGTCTTTACACATGAGAGACAACTTCATATGTACTATGTGCTAAGAATATAGAACATAGAGCAATATTAATGAATTAAAGATAAAAATAAAATACAAAAAATATAACATGATAGGGACATAAATTTAATGTGTTTCACCTAATATGGGCTACGTCCACACAAAAACATCTAGTCTTTATTATTCAATCTAAAAAATGAAGGGAAAAACCTGTAATACATCTATTGTAATATCCTCTTCACTCACACATAGTATACCACCATGATTTCAATGCCCTCATATCAAAGGAGGGTTACATATTAGAGAAAAAATGCACAAAACATAATTTATACCATTAGATCCATGATCTAATTGTTTTTAACTCATTTTTGTGCTTTTACATTCAGAAGAAGAAGAAACTAAAAGATAATGGTCAGGGGTTAGATGATACCCGGATGAAGTTACGCACCGTATCCAGACGATTGAAGGAGTTCCTCTTTGGCTGTGGAGGATGACACCTATAGATAAGAAAGACTTAAACAAAGAAAATGTTAGATAGATATATAGTGGACTGCCAAGCAAAGCTTGGCCCCAGAAATACAAAGACTTCCTAGAGGGATGACAGCCCACTTATTTGACAAAAGAGTGTTGCTAGAAAGAGAGATAATGAAAGGCTAAAGAAGATAAATAGATAATGCATACCTAATTCCTATAATCTGCCTCTCACAGTCACTAATGCCGATTAGTCTGACATCGTCAGTTGGTCAATGTTGCTGATGTCGTTAGTCTGTCGACATCGGTAGGGGCAATGGGCCTTGATGCCAATGTCGATAAGGGCAAGGGGCCTTGGACGAGTTTTAGGGTATGTCTGTGGTCAACAGAATGGTTTGGGAGATTCAAAAGGGTTGTGTAGGGATGTAGGACAATGGAAAGAGTCTTAGGAAGGACAAAGGTAGGGGACAGGTTGTCAAAATGGGTCGGGATAAAAGAAAGGCTTTTCAGCCTCTCTAGGAAGAAAGCTGGATTTGGTCTCAATAGTACTCAGAAATAACCAATGGACTAATTACCAATGCACTCTAAAATACTGAAATATAAACTAGAAGAATACTTAGCTCTTAGTGGAGAACCAGAAGTGTAGAAGACTTGTTCCCGTTACGGCTGATGTAGGAGACTTCGTACAACCTTCTAATCCAATGTCTGGAGTGAATTTTGTAGAGTTTCTTAGCCTAGAGAGTGATGATAGAATGTTGATGCCTCATCCCAAAGCCTGCCTTTGATATGTAAAGAGTCGAGGAGCAAGAGAATTCGAATCCAGGGAGCAAGAGAATTTGCAATTCGGGCCCCCAGCCGAGGTTAGAATTTAGTTTTAAGCAACCAACGTCGGCGATTCCACCGGCATCGACCGATGGTTAATCGACGTCGGTGGCTAGAGAATAATTAAAAATGCTATTTTTAGCCTTTTGCCCGTTCCTCCATCTGCCAAGTTCAGTTGCCATTGGTGAACAATCGAAAGGCGAGTTTTATAAGCGCGAGAGGTAGTGGGAGAGTTGAAATAGGTCTTAGGTAATTATGATTAGTCATAGGGTGATAAATGGTCTAAGGGCAAGGAATCCAAGGTGAGGTGTCTAAAGGGGATGATTAATTTAAAATAAGTATTTTAAATTAATAAAGTATAGGTTAGGCATGTTAAAGTTAGAAAGGGACCAAGGGGGGGTTGACACTATTTTGGTGTCTACACTAATAGTGAACAGTCTAGATTTAATATGACATTACAATATTTTGCAATGCATTTTTAAAAAAAAATTGCTTCAAGGGCGCTACCCCTCCCACCCCCATGGTGACCCTAGTGGGGGGGTGTTTCCCCCCACACCCCCTGTCAGGAAATAGGCATTAAAATAAGATCAGGCTGTACCATCCAACACTATGTAATCGAGGATATTAATCAATTCATTCTACACCTACAAGTTTATGTACCTACCATTAGTCAGTGGGTCAGTGCTTTAAATTATGTTTTGAAAGGAGTTACAATGACATGGTGGAAATTCATAAAAATGATCTGTTCGGTTGGCATGATGTGTAAAAAATCATGATGGCATATTCTAACTATTGTAGGTTATCAAGAGTAATTAGCCTTTCTTCCAAGAAGGTGAGTGCACTGAAATCCATATTCATAAATGTGTTAAAGTCTAGACTAAAGAACATGTGGCATTGAAGTACTGGGTTCACATATTTCATTACACACTAGCTCCTTTACCATCAACATGGTATATTCATCAAGAACACATGAGGGAGATTAAGCATTGGGAACAGGTGTAGAGAAAATTCATATAAACATTTATTTTTGAAGATGAGAACCCTTTAGTTCACAATGCATTACTGAAAATTAAATATTTCCTACACCATGGGTGCACAAAATATTTAAGCACCATGATAGAATCCACTACGTAGAAGAACACAATTTGTGATCTAAATACAATATTACAAAGATATAAAACTACCAATATAGAAGAACAATCTCTCATGCAACCATGCCACCAAATACAAGATGAAGAAGAGGACATTAAAGATTCAGATATTGATGGTGATATCGATTTGACTGATTTGTTTGGACTTGAATGGCTAGTAGAATCATTAAAGGACCCCATCACAAAACCTACTGAAGAAGACAAGCTATGTAACATACAAATTAAAAAATAGGAAGAACAATAAATATTCCAATAATCTTTTGCTAAGGAAAAGTGCAAGATTTACTAGTAGCCCATTAAAAAGCATGTAGAAAACATCAAAAGTGTGGAGATTCCTAAATAGGCACATATAGGTTATTATTGGACCGAATTTGAAGTTTCTAAAGCTATGAAACTCTTGAGAGATTATCAAGATGTGTTTCCCACTAAATTTTTAGAAGTTAGAGGAGTCAATCCATCTCTAAGCAAAATCCAGATCGAATTCAAGGAGTGCACATGACCCATAAATAAATGACCATACAAGTTGAATCCAAACATGAAGTTGAAAGTGAAGGCTGATCTCAATAGAATGCAAGACACAAGTATCATCTATCCTATGGAAAAGGTATATTGGGTTAGTCCCATGGTAGTGCAACCTAAAAAATAGGGGAGAGAAGAATATGTGGTGATTATCAAATTTTTAATGATGCATGTGTGAATGATCCATTTCTAATTCCCTTCATAGATTAAGTTTTGGAATCGATCACAGGTCTTGAATTTTACTCTTTCATGGATGGATTCAGTGGCTATCATCAAATACCCATCATAAAAGAAGACAAAGATAAAATGATTTTTTCAATAGAATTGAGATGCTTTGCATACAAGGTAAATCCTTTTGGCCTCAAGAATGCACCTATGGTTTTTTCTCACACAGTGGTGACTATGTTTAAAGATTTCATTCATAACTTCTTGGAAGTCTATCTCGATGATTAGGCAATATTTTCTTTATTTAAAGAACATTTGTCTAAATTATGCCTCATGTTAGAATGATGTTGAGCTCTGTGCATTGCTCTAAATTAAAAAAAAAAAAAAAAAATTACAAAGTTTGGTGTCTTACTAGGTCATATAGTGTGTAGTGACAACATTCTAGTAGACTAGGCCAAAATTGCAATCATTCTAAGTATGCTTCCACTAGTCAGCTCCATATAAGTGCAATCTTTTCTTAGCAATATAGGGTACTATTAGAATTTTATCAAAGTATATGCAACCATTTTGTACCCATTAGAGTATTTATTATGCAAATGTGTGAAGTTTCTCTAGATTATTGAGTGCCAAACAACTTTCATAGAATTGAAGCAAAGATTGGTCACTGTGCCTATCCTCATCTTTATATATATGAGCAAGCCATTTCATGTGCACATTGATGTTTTGGGTATCATAGTTGGTGCTATGATTTCACACCATGAGACGTTAAATTGAACCACCCCATACATTTTTCAAGCTAGAAGTTATCTGACATAGAAAATAATTACATGACAACTGAAAGACAGGCACTAGATATTGTGTTCGTATTGTATAAATTTTGCCATTATCTTTTTGTGACACCATTTGAAATTTGCATGGATCATCAAGCTTTGTGCTACCTTGTCAATAAGTCGATGCTTGGAGGACATATTTCTTAATGGTTGATGTTATTTCAAGATTTTGAATTTCACATTAACATCAAGCCAAGAAGAGATAATTTGGGACCTGATCATCTCAATCATATCAAAAATGGAGAATAACCAGAAGAAATAGAGGAAGATTTTTTAGATGCCCATATATTTCACATTTTTATGATCCCTAAATTTTTTGAAACAATTTCTAACTTCCTCGAATAAGGAGTATTTGTTATGAACTACTAATAAAGAGACAATAAGTAGTTTATCACCAGAGCTTTGCTATATACCATTATAAATGGATTGTTGTATCATTTGGGGAAGGATTAAGTACTATATAGGGTAGTTTTAAAATATGAATGACCACAACTCTTAGAAGAGGCACAACAAGGAATAGCAGGAGGACATTTTTCCAGAGAAACTATTACCATAATTTTATTATAGAGTGGGTTATGGTGGCCAAATCTTTTTTAGGATACACATAGATTAGCGTAGCACTGTGATGTATGTCAATGCATGGGTAAACCACTAAAAAGAGATGAAATGCCCTTCTAGCCTTTATTATCCAAACAACCTTTTGAATAATGGGGCATTAATTTTTTTGGACCCATCAATCCACTGAGTAAATGCAGTAAAGTAAGGTATGTTATCACTATGACAGATTACCAAATGGATTGAATTTGCTATGATACTCAACTTTGGTGTGGAGGACACAAAAAATTTCCTATACGAGAATATTATTAAAAGATTTAGATGCCCCATCAAGCTCGTTAGTGATCAAGGGACACACTTCATAATTAATACCATCAAATATCTTACTAATGAATTCATGATTTCTCACCATAAAATTACTATGTACCATCTACAAGCTAACAACCAAGCTAAGGCTTATAACAAAGTGTTGGGTAAAATTTTGACAAAAATCTGCAATGCTAAGAAGGATTATGTGGAAGATCACATTCCTATGATTCTATGGGAATATCACATGAACTATAAGAGAGCAACAACATTTAATCCATTTCAGTTGGTCGCTTGAAGCAGATATGCCAATGGAATATTTGGTACCCAATCTATGCATTGCAGTGGTAATGAAACTAAGTTATCATGAGCCTCTCACCAACTGAATTCTATAATTGAATAGGATGGATGAGTATTGATGTAGAGCATCTTGGACACAAGAATTTCATAAGCAAAGCCATAAATCATGGCATGATAAGAATCTCTGCCATAATGAATTTCATAAATATCAACTAGTTTTGTTAGATGATAGTCATTTCAAAGCATTTCTGGGTAAATTACAAATTATATGGAAAGGGACTTATGTTATACATGAAATATCACTACAAGAAACCATTGTTTTGAGATATCTATAGGGAACCATTTTACTAGGGCAAGTGAATGGATATAGGCTTAAGCCCTATAACCAATAATCTTAATTGATCTCTTCTACTAAGTGAGTGGGTATTGGGTAACACTGAGTAGATTATGATTTCTCATTTTTGAATCTTTTCTTGTGTGTTTCTTTCTCTCTCTATGTGTGTGTGTGTGTGTGTGTGTCTGTGTGTTTGGAGATGATCTCTTCACTACTATTAGGGAACCAAGATACCAAGTATAGTGTGCACCAACCGTATTAAGTCCAGGAGATGTATGGACAAGTCACATCAAATAAGATCTTCACCATATAATGGTCATCCCCAAGTAGTTAATGCTAGATCCAAGGTCCAGTTGATCTAATCTTCAACAAATTAGTGTCCAGTCAACATCATCCACTTATACTCTCATATGGATAACAAATAACATAATGGTGTATCTCCACACATGTGTCAATGACCAACTATCTTAATTGCAAGATTAGACAAGATTTACCACATCAATAATTACATTCATTTTGAACATATAACTTAGCATGGCATTTACATGAAAACCAATAGGCATGAAATCTATAAAGGCATAAGCTTGTGAGCCAAGTCTATATTTCATCCTTTTAAATATTTTCACAAGATGTAACTTCAAATAGGTAAACTAATTTTACTACCAAGAGAGGTAACAAAATTTCAATTTCATCACTCAATAATCATGGATACTTCACAACTCATTAGGGGTTTGATAGATGTTTAAAAAGAATAAATGGGAATTGATCTGGCCCTTAGACAAACAAAATTCAATGATCTATATCCCTTTTATTTTATTCAATAAATAGAGGAAAAACTATTCTACCCAAACCCCATCAATGTTGCACAACCACTAGCTCTCACAGTTCCCCACCACTTCCATAACATAGATGTCGAGCACCTAATTTGAATTCCCACTTTTGGTGACTTAGGGGAGAGTGTAGAAGTATTTCTTGGATTCTAAAATGATAGTAACATATAACATATACATTAGGCCTGACACTATGATCATCATTAACATAGAAGCAAGGGCTCGAGCTTCGTGCATGTCTCTGTAAAGAGATTCTCTTATCCTGTACAAGATGAGAATGCCACCCATTATTTAGTAAGTTTGAGATTTATATGTTTAGGGATCTATAAGGATAATAGTTGAATATATTCATGATGAACCAATGCAAATCCTATTATAATAAATCACATAGAGATTCTGGTAGACCACCAAGTCTGCCAAGCAAATTCTAAAAGGGGTCATGGACATTACCCACCACATGATCCACTAAAATGAGTAGTTTAATCAGCCCAAATATTTCATTCAAGAGATGATGATGAAGATTCAAAAGTTCCACACATATCTTAAATAGACATTCTAGTACCAATTCCTCATTTTTCTATTGTGCTCCACATAATAGAAGTCCCTTGAGGGAGAAGTACACTGCAACACCAACTACTAGCCAACATAGTAATTTCTCAACCTGATATGGACACCTAA
Organism: Torreya grandis; assembly: GCA_037957365.1. NCBI lineage: Eukaryota > Viridiplantae > Streptophyta > Pinopsida > Cupressales > Taxaceae > Torreya > Torreya grandis. Next base: position 7,943,306 of record JARHVA010000006.1, read on the forward strand.
ATGTAAATCCCTAGCCCATGAGGGAAAATTCAAGACATGGTGGGAGGAGTGCCTAGAGTTGATTACCACACATCCTTGGGTGTCGCCAGATGTAATGCAATACTTAGGCCAACATGTTACTATCACTTTGCTATTAAAATGTGTATTCATCCATATCCATGGGCTACTAAGGTCATCCTTTAGACCCATACCATTCTTTATTACCATGGCCATGGTGCAGGCCAAAGTCACCAAAAAATAAAGCCTTCATAGCTAGGCATGCGACACCACTCCAAGCTATATCACCTAGCATAGCCATCCCTATAACATAGAAAAAAGAGGAAGCCACTATTTCATAGCCATAGAAAATAAAGTGCAATATCTCGACCGAGTATCAATCTGCATCTCCTCCATTAAAGTGCAAGAAAGGAACACTACAACTTAGTTAGATGATCCTAAGGTACCCTAAATCTCAAGCTTGTGTGACTTACTATAGATGGGTATGAATAAACAAGAAGTCTACGAGGTAATGCTTTTCAATATGGCAAAGACTTCTATGATAGGGATGAAGAGAAGGAATTTTGCTTCTAGAGTTATATACATGGTCCAAATGCGCAATAAGATTCCTATGAATATGCAGGTGTACCTATCACCATGCCTTGCATCCATCATCATTGATATTGTGCAAGAAAAAGCTGAGTAGCTATAGTGAAGGGTTGACTTCTTCCAAAAGCAACCTTATACCACCTTCATATCTAAATATGTCTTTGTACCACTTCCAAAAATCCCACAGGAATCCTTCATGTGCAAACCATAAACTAGGCACAAGGCTAAGGCCTCACCCTTGAAAAATGCACATTCGATCAACCAACCAAGAAATAAGAAGCACAACCTGCTCCATCTTCAACTTCACCACCACCCAAATGTAGGTTGGTCACCCTAAGATGTAATAAAGTACATGTTTCTAGCTCCATGGTCTAGCTAAGTGATTCATCACCTTCAAAACAATCCCAAGAGGTCAAAGAGATCACAAGATTTAAGGGAAGAAGCAGCTTATGCAGTAAAATGACGAGTCAAAAAAGAGGAGAAGAAATGCCATAAAGAATAGGCTCAACAACAAAAAGCTCAACAAGCAAGTCAACAGGCTAAAGAAGTTGAGGCTACACAAAAGGCCCAAGATGTAGAGACTAATTGACATAATGCTCTCAAGGTGGCCAAAAAAGCATAAGAAGCTACTGATGTATCCAAGCAAGCATAGGAGGCACAAGATTAGGGGAGAAAATAAGTTGAGCTTGCTATAAAGGCTAAGGCCAAAGAAGAAAAGAAAACATGGGATGCAGTGGTGCAAGCCAAGTAGGCCATGGAAGATGTCACTTGTGCACAACACCAAGCCAAAGAAGCTACAAAGAAGAAAAAATAAGAAGTTGAAGCCCTACACAAATAAAAGGCTTAAGCATTGGCACATCAAGAAAGTGTAGCCAAGGCACAAGCATAATCATAGGTACAAATGTAGGCATAATCATAGGCACAAGATACATCTAAATAAACCAACGCTACTACTCTAGAGGAATAAAAGAAAGTAGAAGCACGTGCATAGAAAACAAAAAGCTACACAAGATGAACTTATTAGAAAAGTAGAGGAGGATGTTAAAAGAAAACAAGCTAAAGATGTTGTGAAATAACTCAAGCTTGTAGCAAAGGCCATGACACAAAAACAATAGGTACCTAAGTAATAACAAGATAAATTAGATCAACAAAAATAAGAATAAGAATTATCTGCCACTCCAATGGGTCTATATCTACTAGAATCACCTTTGGAAGGAGTCTAGCTATGGGACATCCTAACTGTGGGTGCTCATAGCACCACCTTCTCTCTTCCACTTGTGACAATGCCATGACCTGAGCCTTCTACAAATTCAATCACATTGATAGCATTCCCTCTCCAATAGGAAGCATTACTAGATGTCTCCAGACTACCATTAAAGAAATAACTAGAGGGCACAACAACATTCTAGGACTCTATTATGTAGAAGATCACCTCTTTAGAATAGGAAATGGATCAATCCAAGGCTGAAAATGTTGAGTTGAAGGTTCACCTCCTTAAAGCTTCCAAGATTATCCATGATGCCTATCTTGAGTTGGTCACTTGAGAAATCAAGGACCAAGTCATGTTTGACCATCGTAGATGCAAGACACTAGTTTCTGAGTTAACCAAGGACTAGTGTACAACACAGAAACTCCACACAATTGAGACATTGGGATAGGATGTTAAAACCAAGGCTATGACTCATAAATTTTCTATAGGAGTATCAAGGCATGCTAGATACTACTACACTTCAAGCATAATAGATTGCATGCAGATTATTGGATTGGAAGCAACAAATGGATAATTCCCTAACTAGTTCCAGTGCATACTTTACAATGACCAACACCACCAAAATAACCATGGTTAGTCACATTACCACTAGGGAGGAGAAGGATGGATCACTCCAAGTGTCGCTTAATTCTAGTGTCAATGTTAATGATAACTCCTCAATTGGTAGAGTTAGCTATTACACAATTCCTTCATCAGCCTCCAAGCTTAACATCACATAGATAATATAGAGCAGCTGGGTGATGAGATTTAGAAAAGGGTCACCAACACCAAGGTAACCATAAGTATAATTGATGATGTAGATCTCAAGTAAATCATTGGTTACTATTGACCATTTTTTGCCCAACAGGCCAAAAATCGGTCCCCTTCTATCCCTGCTGTTCTAGGCCATTTCATTTTTTAATTTTGCATGAATTTGTTCATTTCTACGGACTCTGCAAAATTTCTATAGACTCTGCAGGTCTAAATCTATGGAATCTATAGGTTAGTCCTTTGGCACATGAAGGATCAGTTTAGAGAGTGCTGGGTTTTACAAGGCTTCTTCGGGCTCTTATCTGAAGAAAATCATGAAGAAGGTTGGCATCATTGAACCATTGAACCCGGTTCAATGCTTGGTTTAATTGCTTGGTTAAATCAGCCTTGGTTCAATGCCTGGTTCAATCGACAGTTCAATCAATCCATTTCAAGCATGGTTCATCGCTTCAAGTCCATCACTTCAATTTCCAGGCTTGGTTCAATGCCTTTGGTTCAACGGCTTTGGTTCAACATGGGTTCAATGTTTAATGTTCATCGGCAAAGTTCAAGGCCATGGTTAGTCACATTACCACTAGGGAGGAGAAGGATGGATCACTCCAAGTGTCACTTAATTCTAGTGTCAATGTTAATGATAACTCCTCAATTGGTAGAGTTAGCTATTACACAATTCCTTCATCAGCCTCCAAGCTTAACATCACATAGATAATATAGAGCAGCTGGGTGATGAGATTTAGAAAAGGGTCACCAACACCAAGGTAACCATAAGTATAATTGATGATGTAGATCTCAAGTAAATCATTGGTTACTATTGACCATTTTTTGCCCAACAGGCCAAAAATCGGTCCCCTTCTATCCCTGCTGTTCTAGGCCATTTCATTTTTTAATTTTGCATGAATTTGTTCATTTCTACGGACTCTGCAAAATTTCTATAGACTCTGCAGGTCTAAATCTATGGAATCTATAGGTTAGTCCTTTGGCACATGAAGGATCAGTTTAGAGAGTGCTGGGTTTTACAAGGCTTCTTCGGGCTCTTATCTGAAGAAAATCATGAAGAAGGTTGGCATCATTGAACCATTGAACCCGGTTCAATGCTTGGTTTAATTGCTTGGTTAAATCAGCCTTGGTTCAATGCCTGGTTCAATCGACAGTTCAATCAATCCATTTCAAGCATGGTTCATCGCTTCAAGTCCATCACTTCAATTTCCAGGCTTGGTTCAATGCCTTTGGTTCAACGGCTTTGGTTCAACATGGGTTCAATGTTTAATGTTCATCGGCAAAGTTCAAGGCCTTGGTTCAGCAGTTGAAGTTCAACACATTTTGGTTCATCGGCGCGCAGCTTTGAACTGTTGAACCGATTCAACAGATTGGTTCAATCATTTGGTTCAACACTTCAGTTCAATAATCAGTTCAAAGGCTTGGTTCAACGGGCTCGGTGTGCAGTGGTTGAACTGTTGAACCAATTTTGGTTCAACGGCTTAGTTTAAGGGTGTGCCCTATAGCCGGAGGGCAGTTCAAGATCTAAATGCCCTTGAGGAGGGCAAGAAGACCAAAAATCCAAAGGACACAACCGAAGGTCTAAAAGCCCTTGCAGAGGGCAATTCAAGGTCCGAAAGCCCTTGCAGAGGGCAGAAAGAGCTTCAAAGAGCCCAAAAGACAAAGACAAAGACTAGGATAATTTTTGCGAACTTTTTGTCCACAGGAAAAGCTCGAAACAAAAGACCTGTAGGAAAAAAGCTGTAGAAAAGCCAGATGAATTTTATCGAAGATGATGTCAGGCACCTAGAACATAAATGCTCTGATACCACTTGTTGGGGATCAACCAACAATGCTGATTACTATATGAAAGCAATTAAATACAAAATTAAACCAAAATGATAAGTAACTAGAATCAGAAATAAGAAAGAATAAGAGATACAAGAGACCACCCTGAGAACTTGTATTAAACTCTTTACATAAGGAATACAATTGAAAAAACTTTTTTTCTTCCACACCTCTCTCAGATGTATAGATCTCTTTCTAGATCTCTTTACCTCAAGAGCTCTCTCTCTCAATTACAATCAATTCTAAAAACCTGAATTGATACACATATACAATTCTTGTACTATTCTTCTACAATAAGCTATAAAGATCTAATCCTATATATAATAATTAGGAAACATGAGCATACAATTACAGCCATTATATGCACTTAATCAAGGGCTCTAAACAGTCTTACTAAAGATAGAGATGCGGACTTAAGACTAACACTTAATCCTATCATGCAAACATTCTTTTCTGTCTACGAAAATAGCATTTTGGATGCACAGGTGACCGACGTCGGTCCCTGCCTGTCTATACCTGACTGACGTCGGCTGAACATAACCGGTGCCGGCATATCTCAGTCGACTCCTGACCAACGTCGGTTGCTCTTGACCGACGCCGGTGACTGTGTAAATCCTACAACTTGCAAACTCACTCATTTGGTGAAGCTTTTAGCTCCACACCTCAACAATCTCCCACTTGGAGATAAATAGTTGCACCAGTACCTGTACAGCAACATCTTCTAGCTTCTCCATCTTCAAACTCAATCATGAAGACCAACAAAAGTTGAATGAAGATTCAACTTCTCCTTTGTTACCAGCTTGGTTAACATATCCGTAGGGTTCTTATCTGTATAGATCTTCTCCAGCTTCAACTCACCATCCTCCAATACCTGTCTTATGAAGTGGTACTTAAGCTGTATATGCTTTGTTCTTGAATGAAAGGCTGAATTCTTAGCCAAATGAATTGCACTATGACTATCACTGTATAATATGTAACTCTCTTGATCCTTTCCAAGCTCTTCCATGAACTGTGTCATCCATATCATCTCTTTGCTAGCCTCTGTGACTGCAATATATTCTGCTTCTGTAGTTGACAAGGCAACAAAATTCTACAACTTTGATATCTAGCTAACTGTTGTTCCACCAATAGTGAAAACATATCCTGTGGTGCTCCTTCTGCCATCCACATCACCTGCCATATGCAAATCTACATAACCATGTAGATCAGTGTTTGACCCACCATAGCACAAACGCCTACTGCTGGTCCCTCTCAGATATGTAAGGATCCACTGAACTGCTTTCTAGTGTTCCTTCCCTAGATTGGCCATATACTTACTAACAACTCCCACTGCTTGGGCAATATCCGGTCTAGTACAAACCATTGCATACATTAAACTCCCTACTACGAAAGCATATGGAACTCTACTCATGTACTCTACCTCATCATGTGAATTAGGACATTGTTCTTTACTCAATTAAAAATGTCTAGCCAAAGGTGTGCTTACCAGTTTTGCATCCTGCATATTGAACTGTTTCAACACCTTGTTCACATAATCCTCTTGAGACAAAATCAACCTGTAATTTTTCCTGTCTCTCTTAATGCTCATGCCAAGGATTTCTTTTGCTACTCCCAAATCCTTCATGGCAAATGTGTGAGCTAATTTCACCTTAAGCTTAGAGATATCATGCATGTGTGATCCTGCAACCAGCATATCATCTACATACAACAACAGAATAATATATCTACCATTATTCAATCTCTTAAAATACACACAATGGTCAGATTGACACGTAATGTAGCCATGCTCAGTCATAAACCTATCAAATCTCAGATACCATTATCTAGGAGCTTGCTTGAGGCCATACAAGCTTTTCTTCAATTTGCACACTAACTTCTCCTTACCTTTGACCTCAAATCCTTTCGGCTGATCCATATACATTTCTTCATTCAAATCTCCATGAAGAAACGTTGTCTTAACATCAAGCTACTCAAGATGCAAATCCTCAATAGCAACTAAAGACAATACAGTCCGTATAGAAGTCATTTTAACTACAGGGGAAAAAATCTCACCAAAATCAATACCTAGTTTTTTTGTAAATCCTTTCACTACCAACCTGGCCTTATATCTCATCTGTCCATTCTCACCTTCCTTCAATCTGTAGATCCATCTGTTCTTCAGTGTCTTCTTTCCTGCTGGCAACTCAACCAAATCTCATGTTTGGTTCTCTTTCAAGGAATCAATTTCCTCATTCATGCCTAGCTCCCACTGATTCTTGGATTTCACCTGTATTACTTCATCAAAACTCTCTGGTTCTCCACCATCAGTAAGCAATAAATAGAATAATGAAGGGGAATATCAAATTAGAGGTTTACTTACCCTTTTTGACCTCCTAATGGGCGTCTGAGACTCATTCACAACACGCTGTCTGCCCAAATTCTTTGACAGTGATCGACCTCAGTCACTTCCAGGCCTGTAACTGGCCGACATCGATTCTGCCTGACTGACGTTGGTTCCTTGCTGACCGAGGTCGGTCACTGTCTGACCGACATCAATTCCTGTATTGCCGACATTAGTTCTTGCCTGACCGACGTCGGTCTCTGTGTTTTCTTGTCTATGATTAATTTTTCTCGCGAGCTTATTTTAGACCGCGACCTCGTCCAATTCTCTATTGCTCTGTCCAGATTGATTCAGCTTCTTGCGCTGATCACTATACATCACTTTTTCATTGAAAACAACATCACAGCTCCTAATTATCTTGTTAGTTCCTAGATTCCAAAATTTGAATCCAAAATCATCAGAGCCATAGCCAATAAATGTGCACCTCATAGACTTAGCATCCAGCTTCTTTCTATTTTCTTTATCAATGTGCACAAAGGCTTCACAACCAAAAATTTTGAGAAATGAGAGATCTACCTTTTTACCTGTCCATGCCTCTTCTAAAATTCCACCATACAAAGCTGTGGAGGGTCCTATGTTAATCAAGTACACTGCAGTATCCACAGCTTTTGCCCAAAACTCTAAGGGCAAACCAACATGCAATCTCATACACCTTGCACACTCCATTACTATTCTATTCATCCTTTCAACAACTCTATTTTGCTGAGGTATCCTTAGAACTGTCCTTTATCTGTGAATCCCATGGATATATCAATACCAGTTTAACTTATAGCTGCAGAACTTACCACCATTGTCAGATCTCAGGCACTTCAATCTTCTACCTGTTTCATTCTCAACCATAGCTTTTCAAATCTTAAACGTGTCAAAAACATCAGATTTCTTCTTTATACAATAGACCCATACCTTTCTTGTAGCATCATCTATGAAAGAAACATAGTACCATGATCCTCCAATAGAAGCAACTTGAGCTGGCCCCCACACGTTTGTGTGAACAAGCTCCAATTTGTGCTTCTTTTTTGTTGACCCAGTCTTGAGAAAACTCACTCTCTTCTATTTTTCAAACACACAATGCTCACAAAAATCCAGATCTATGCTTTTCAAATCTAAAAGCTTACCTTTTGACTTAAGAATAGACATTCCCTTCTCACTCATGTGGCTGAGCCTAGAGTGCCACAACTTTGCATCCACATCTGAAGTAGATAATACAGAAAGAGAATTATCAGTAATACAATTACATAAATAGAGAGTACCTACTCTCTTACCTCTGGCCAATACAAGTGCTCCCTTGGTCACCTTCCAAGTTTCAGCTGTGAGAGTTACTGTACAACCCTCATCCCCTAACTTTCTTGTAGAAATCAAATTTCTCTTCAAGCTGGGAACATGCATGACATCTCTTAACACTCATGTGTTGCCATTCTGCATTTTTAGCTGCACTTTTCTTTTGCCAACAATTTTTCAAGGCTCATCATCCCCTAAATAAACTATTCCAAAATCTCCATAGACATAGTCACTAAAATATTCTCTATTAGGGGTTGCATGGAAAGATGCACCAAAATCTAAAACCCAAGATTCTATATTATTATGCAAAGAGAATATAAGAGCATCTTGTGCAATACCTACAATTTTTGCTTCTTCTTTACCTTCATGTTGATTGTCTTCTTTAAGCTTTGACCAGCAATCTTTGCTTATGTGCTCTATCTTTCTACAATTCCAGCATTGTGGCTTCTTGCCATTTCTAGATTTGGATCTACCTCTCGTCTTTGACTTAGACCTTGATCTCCCTTTCTTGCCCTTCTCTTTTTGCCTTCCCCTACTCTCAAAACTTAAAGCGTTCCTTGATGTTTCCTTTGTGCTTTTCTTGCAAATTTCTTCATTCAAGATTACACTAACAACATCCTCTACTTTTAAAATATTTGAAGCAGATACAGTATTACTAACTGCCATTACCAAGCTATGCCAGCTTTCAAGTAAAGAAAATAATATTAAAAGAGCCTTAATTTCATCATCAAATACTATTTTGACTGAATTTAATTGATTTACAATTCCATGGAAATCATTTAGATGATTAGATATAGATCCACCTTCTTGCATTTGCAAATTAAATAACTGCTTCATAAGATATACCTTATTTGAAGCTGAGGGTTTTTTATATAAATTTGCTAAAGTAGTCATTAACTCTACCGTTGATTTTGCCTGTGATAAATTAGATATCACAGTAAATGCCAGACTCAATCTTATAGATCTAAGAGCCTTTCTATCAAGAACTTCTCATTCTTCATCATCCATGTCTTTGGGCTTCCTTGAAACGCCACCTAACGGTAAGTATAGATCTTTTTGATATAGATAATCTTCTATCTGCTTCTCCAATGTTGATAATTCTTGCCATTAAACTTCTCCATTCTCAGTTTACTTTCTTCTGCCATTGCTTCTCCCACTCAAACAAAAATCTCTGCAAAAACCTCTGTGAGTACCTTGTAATCAATACACACTAACCAGATCTGAAACGCCTGTTAGTCAACCTGAGCTCTGATACCACTTGTCAGGCACCTAGAACATAAATGCTCTGATACCACTTGTTGGGGATCAACCAACAATGTTGATTACTATATGAAAGCAATTAAATATGAAATTAAACCAGAATGATAAGTAACTAGAATCAGAAATAGCAAAGAACAAGAGATACAAGAAACCACCCTGAAAACTTGTATTAAACTCTTTATAGAAGGAATACAATTGAAGAAACTTCTTTTCTTCCACACCTCTCTCAGATGTACAGATCTCTTTCTAGATCTCTTTTCCTTAAGAGCTCTCTCTCTCAATTACAATCAATTCCAACAACCTGGATTGATACACATATACAATTCTTGTACTGTTCTTCTACAATAAGCTATGAAGATCTAATCCTATATATAATAATTAGGAAACATGAGCATACAATTATAGCCATTAGATGCACCTCCTAATCAAGGGCTCTAAACAGTCTTACTAAAGATAGAGATGCGGACTTAAGACTAACACTTAATCCTATCATGCAAACATTTTGTTTTGTCCACAGAAATAGCATTCTGGATGCACAGGTGACCGACGTCGGCTGAACATAACCGACGCCGGCATATCTCAGTCGAGTCCTGATCGACGTCGATCGCTCCTGATCGACGCCGGTGACTGTGTAAATCCTGTAACTTGCAAACTCGCTCATTTGGTGAAGCTTTTAGCTGCACACCTCAACATGACTTTTACCGAGGACGATGACATCCCAAAAGTCATCAACTTTAAGCAAATGAACTAGCCGTTGGGTGACAGCTGCACGAACGTCAAATTTAATGCAGTGAAATATCCATTTGCTTTTGAACTATAAAGAGCACCAAACCATGGAAAAGGCCCAAGGAACGTAGTGACCCACTAGAAGATCACCCTCGAGGGCTAAAAGAGTAAGAAGACAAAGAGTAGAAACAACAAAGCATTCAAGTGGTGAAGAGATGGAGAGTTATTGCAAATGAGTGGCGTGACCTATTTTTCTACAGTTGGCATCGATGAGGGGAAAAACAATAGTTTATTTACAGAAAAGAGGTGCGGCCATGATCTTACATTAATGTTTGAATGCCAAAGTCAATTTGGGTGATTATGCAGTATGGTTCTAGCAGGCCTCTTCTGAAGAATGACATCAATAACAGTGGCTTTCCTCTTCCTGATGTGTTCAGTGCACATGGGCCACTTGCAAAAAAGAGTGCCAAAGTCTTTCCTAGGAAGCGCCAAGTTTCTCTTCCTCTTTCTATATATTGAAAAATTCTCTTTTGAGAAAAAAATCTGGTCTCAGCCTTAAGGCAAACTCTGCCCAAAAATCTCTTGGGGCTTGTAAGGCAAAGCTACCAAAAATTTACCTTGAATCGAAACACAAAATTTTTACCTCCATTTTGAGTTTTACATCTTTAGTATGTGTCTATGCCTTGATTATGTGTTAATTCATTTTCTTAAATGCTTTGCAGAATGATTTCAACACGTCTGGTGTATTTTTGTGAGTTTCCTTTTACAGGTCTGTCAAAAGTGTCTCTAGAGGAGTGTAGGTGAAGTGGATAGGCTGTTGTAGTGTGTCTCAGAATGCCTCTAGTAGTTATTTCCTCCCTATATCTCCACGGACCCCTGACCCACTGATGCAAAAGGTTTCCTCATGTCAGATGAAGTGTATAGGTGCTTCCTATTGGTGAAAAGTATATATTTGGCTGGGTGGATCACATTTTTTGGTGTATCACATTTTATTTTCTTTTTAGGCTTAGGCTTTGTTTTTAGCATCTCTCTCCTTTTTCATCCCCCCTTTTTTTACATTTGTTTGTTAGCAGTAGGAGAAGCAAGTGCCTAAATGATACATCAGAGGGAGCTAGCCCTTATCTAGAGACTCTCCTCTCTAGCTTCGCTGATCCCACAGGTGAGAGGGGAGTTTCCATTATTGCGTGAAGAAGGCAGGAGCTCGGCCTCCTGCCAAGGGTGCAATATTTTGCATCAACAGTTTTTGGCACGCCTAGTGGGACCAACTAGAACAAGTTGTGTCCAAAGAGTTGAAATTTTTTTGGTGTGTTCTTCAACCGACCAGCCTTTGGAGGCTTTTGCATCAACACCAATGGCAACTCTGAGTTGAATCTACTGGTTAAGCAACCTGGTGCCATCAAAAATCATTTTTGTATGTATAATTCCTTTGTACAGAATCATGGGTCTTGTGTTCCATCATATGACTTCAATCAGACTCAAAAAATTTAGAGAATCACCTCAAGTAGCTCTCCTAGTTTCCCTGCAACGATAAGGGAAATGGCCTTGGAGTTTGAGAAGCAGACGATGAAAATTGACAGACTAGAGGAGCAGTACAGATATCAGTAGGAGCCGATGTATAAAGAGGAGTGTTTGTTTAGGCAAGCACAGGTCTTGTAATCCATGGAGAAGGAGGTAGAAAAATGGAAAAATCCATTTATTCAAGGCAGTCAACCTTATGTGCCCCCTCCTATTCTAAAGAAAACCCCCTCTTTTGCATCAAATTCTTTCTATCAGATAGCACTTGCTCATTCCAGCTCATCAGATGCATCTGCTCTCAATCTCATGTGCCTGGCTTTCCAACACCAGAGGGCATCAGAACAACCTCCCATGGAGATGAACCTTCTAAACTCCTTAGATCGTGAATCTTCCATTGGGGGGAATACCATGAGCCAACACGTCCCTCTTCTAGAGACTCTTTCGGTGCATCAACAGTCTCTTCCTAGCATTCCTCAACCTACCCAAAAATTTTAGCATGATATGTAGATTTCGAGTTGGAAGAAGGAATGCCAAGAACTAGCCCAAAGCTTTGAAGAGGATGATGTTGGTGACCTCCAAGAAAGATTCTTTCAGGACAATCTAGCCAAGCAAATTGAAGATTTAGAGGCTAGGATGAGTTTGCTCTGTGAAAGAGAGATAGAACTTCTAAACCTTGTGGAGGAGCCCTAGGACCTTGGAGAAAACAAAGTTGATGCCTGTTCACAAGAGCAAAATTCCAATTCTGAGATCCTAAACTGGGGGAAAACAATAGAATCATGGGGAAGGAAGGAGGAGAAGCAAGGTTTTTCTCAAAACCTTGAAGAAGCCGAAGTTGCTCCTGCTCATGAAAATGCTGATGACCTCAAGGAAAAGCTCTTCCAAGAAGATTTGGCTAGGAGAATTATAGAGTTGGAATCTAAAGAGAGATTCCTCAGCCAGTGTGTGATGGACGGTTCAGACCCAACGACACATTCCATGTTTGAACATACCCCACTTACACATTTCCAAGAGAAATATCAGGCCACACCTGATATAGATGAAGTGCTGACCAAGTGGAAGGAGGAGAATCATTCAATTTTAACTCAAGCACTACCTCCTCTTCCACACGGTTTTCCCACTTTACCCCTTCTCAAGGAGGAACCTATTTTTCAAGAGGTAGGTGAGGAGCAAAAGATCCAATATGTATTTTTCCAGGGGACTGTCATGAGTGACAATGAAGAAGAAATCATCATTGAGGCTTTTTGTGAAGGCATCATCATCAATGGAGAAGACTCAGGTCACGCATACATGCAGATGTTCTAGCAATACGAGGAGGAACAAAAGCATAGTGAGCTCTCTTCCCCCTTGTTTGATGAACTTCCTTGTTGCTTCGATGAGGAGGATGACTACGCTAAAGAGCCTGAGTTAGAGGAGGAAAAGGAGAGGTCTGTCTTCCTGGAGGAAGGCCTTGAAGAAGAAAGCTTCAAACAGAGAGGTGATGTTCTGTGGGATGAGAAATCAGTTTGTGATTCCATTTCAGACATCACCATAGTCACCCTTCTTCAAGAAGGCCAAGAGGGAGTAGAGGATGAGTCTGATAGAGCCTGCAATGAAGCAAAAGGAAACGGGTCAGACCATGATACATTACAAGGGAGCTATACATGTCAAAGGGCTAATGGTGATAAGCCAATAGCCACTAATTTTTTGGTGAAGAGCACCAGTATGAAGGACCAGCATTCAACAAGCTTCCAAGAACAAATAAGATACACATATGTTGGAAGCATGTTTGAATTTGATCCACTAAAATACCAGCCAACTCAGGTGATAGGCAAGAGGAGCAGGTCACCAAATCTCCTTTTCATTCAGCTACTTGGTTGGCACCATAAGTCTTCTTGCTAGGATGGGGACTTAAGAAATTTTCCCTTTGTCCAGGAGGGAGGCAATTATTCTTGGTTAGCTGTATATAGTAGTTTGCTTTCAGTTTCCTTCCCTGTTTTCTCTAAGTGCAGTTTGCACAAGTAGTGTTTTTTTTAGCCTTGTGTGTTTCCCTTTCCGTGTGGGGTAAGAAGCTTCATGTTTTTATTCTCGGATCTTTTGGGGCTATCACTAACTTTCTTCAAAGCTGCATCTGACTCCGTGCCCAATGGACTGCAAGGCAACTGGTCTTTAAGCATAGCGACATGCTTCCCCTGGGAGTCACCAATTTGTTGACCATTTTTTGCCCAATAGGCCAAAAATCGGTCCCCTTCTATCCCTGTTGTTCAAGGCCATTTCATTTTTTAATTTTGCATGAATCTATTCATTTCTACAGACTCTGCAAAATTTCTACCGACTCTACAGGTCTAAATCTATGGACTCTACAGGTTAGTCCTTTGGCGCATGAAGGATCAGTTCAGAGAGTGCTAGGTTTTACAAGGCTTCTTTAGGCTCTTGTCTGAAGAAAATCATGAATAAGGTTGGCATCATTGAACCATTGAACCATTGAACCCAGTTCAATGCTTTGGTTCAATGCATGGTTCAATTGCTTGGTTAAATCGGCCTTGGTTCAATGCCTAGTTCAATCGGCAGTTCAATCGCTCCATTTCAAGCCTGGTTCATCACTTCAATTCCATCACTTCATTTTCCAAGCTTGGTTCAACCCCTTTGGTTCAACGGCTTTGGTTCAACGCGGGTTAAACATTTAAAGTTCATCGACAAAGTTCAAGGCCTTGGTTCAGCGGTTGAAGTTCAATGCATTTGGTTCATCAGTGCATAGCTTTGAACCGTTGAACCGGTTCAACGGATTGGTTCAATCATTTGGTTCAACACTTCGGTTCAATAATTGGTTCAAAGGATTGGTTTAATGGGCTCAGTGCGCAATGGTTGAACCGTTGAACCAATTTTGGTTTAACAGCTTGGTTTAAGGGTGTGCCCTACAGTCGAAGGGCAATTCGAGATCCAAATGCCCTTACGGAGGGCAAGAAGACCAAAAAGCTGAAGGACACAACTGAAGGTCCAGAAGCCCTTGTGGAGGGCAGTTCAAGGTGCGGAATCCCTTACAGAGGGTAGAAAGAGCTTCAAAGAGCCTGAAAGACAAAGACAAAGACTAAGACAATTCTTGCAAATTTTTCATCTGCAGGAAAAGCCCAAAACAAAAGACCCACGAGAAAAAAGTCACAAAAAATCCTGATGACTTTTGCCGAGGACGATGACGTCCTGAAAACCATCAATTTTAAGCAAATGAACTAGCCGTTGGGTGATGGCTGCGTGAACGTCAAATTTAACGCAGTGAAATATCCGTTTGCTTTTGAACTGTAAAGAGCACCAAACCACAAAAAAGGCCCAAAGAAAGTAGCGACCCACCAGAAGATCGCCCCTGAGGGCTGAAAGAGTAGGAAGAAGACAAAGAGCAGAAATGACATAGCATTTAAGTGGCAAAAAGATGGAGAGTTATTATAGATGAGCAATGCGACCTATTTTTCTACATTTGGCATTGATGAGGGGAGAAATAACACTCTGTTTATGAAAAGGAGGCGCGGCCATGCTCTTACATTAATGTTTGATTGCCAAAGTCAATTTGGGCGATTGTGTAGTATGGTTCCAGCAAGCCTCTTTTAAAGAATGACATTAGTAACAGTGGCTTTCCTCTTCTCGATGTGTTCAGTGCACATGGGCCACTTGCAAAAAAGAGTGCCAAAGTCTTTCCTAGGAAGCGCCAAGTTTATCTTCCTCTTTCTATATATTGAAAACTTTTCTTTTGAGAAAAAAAATCTGCTCTCAGCCTTAAGGCAAACTCTGCCCAAAAATATCTCAGGGCTTGTAAGGCAGAGCTGCCAAAAATTTACCTTGAATCGAAACACAACATTTTTACCTCCATTCTGAGTTTTGCATCTTTAGTATGTGTCTATGCCTTGATTCTATGTTAAGTCATTTTCTTAAATGCTTTGCAGAATGATTTCAGCACGTTTGGTGTATTTTTGTGAGTTTCCTTTTATAGGTCTGTTAGAAGTGTCTCTAGAGGAGTGTAGGTGAAGTGGATAGGCTGATGTAGTGTGTCTCAGAATGCCTCTAGTAGTTATTTCCTCCCTGTATCTCCATGGACCCCTGACCCACTGATGCAGAAGGTTTACTCATGTTCGATGAAGTGTATAGGCACTTCCTTTTGGTGAAAAGTGTATATTCGGGCTGGGTGGATCACATTTTCTGGTGTATCACCTTTTCTTTTCTTTTAGGCTTAGGCTTTGTTTTCAACATCTCTCTCTCACTTTTCATCCCCCCCTTTTTTACATTTGTTTGTTAGCAGTAGGAGAAGCCAAGGCTTAAATGATACATCAGAGGGAGCTAGCCCTTATCTAGAGACTCTCCCCTCCAGCTTCGCTGGTCCCATAGGTGAGAGGGGAGTTTCCATTATTGTGTGAAGAAGGCAAGAGCTCGGCCTCCTACCAAGGGTACAATCTTCTGCGTCAACAGTTACCATGCTTTATTATGCACCCTGATGTAGATGATTGTAGACACCTAAAAAGTGTCTAACCCTTGGTCCTTTCTCCCTCCTAGTCCTCCTTGGTCCCTAACCTACCTAAGTCTTATTAATTGAAAATAATCACCTATTTTTAATTAAATAAGACCCTCTTCCTTCTCCTTGCCACCTCGCCATCCTAGGATACCTTCCTTGGATCCCCTTCATTCTCCACATGGCCATTTAATGCCTTAGACTCCCTTTCCAACCTCTCCTCTCGCCCATTTAACCCTCGTCGACCGTTTCATCCTCGCATTCATTTGACCTGGCCGTTGGGAAACGGATGAAAGGCTATTTTTAGCCTTTCTTCGGCCTTTCAGCCACCGACGTCGGTCATCCTTCGGCCGACGTCGGTGATATTGCCGGCGTCGACACCCTTCATAACGGTTTCTTCACCGTTTTCTCTGTCTACTGGTTCCGCTTGGCTTTTCTTCACTCCTCTGCTTCTCTAGCTCTCGCATCCTGACTCTTGAATCTTTGGCATCAAAACCTTGTATCAGCAATCTCTCTACCAATCAATCTGACTCTCTCTCCCTCAGATACACAGCAATCTTCTGCAGGTGAACAACAGGGATTCTTCATCAGCAACAGGGCTTCAACAAGCGGGAACAACAACACCTTCTTCAGCAGGGCACAGGTATGTTCTCTATTTGTATTCTTTATGCTTTCTAGTTATCATGTTTTAAGCTATATTCAGCTCTTCTACCCCCTCAGACCTGACTGTCACCCAGACCCAGATTCCTATCTCCCAGATTGGCTTCCTCTATCTCCCTGTCCCTCTCCGTCCTTCTGACTAAAACCCATCCTCAAACCAGGCCCATAGCAGACTCAGACCTTCATCCACAAACCCGTCCACTGACCATCTTTAAATAGAGCACAGATCAAGACCCGGACCATCCACAGACCGGACCCTGCCATTGCCCCGACCGACGCCGGTCATTACCCCCACCGACGTCGGCAGGCTAACCGACATCGGCAGACCCGACAACCGACGCCGGTAGGACCACCGACGCCGGCGACTGTGACCAAGCCGACAGCTTCTTCCAGGTAAGCCTTTGCTTCCTTTTCTCTTTCAGTTTGCTATCATTTCAGTTTATTTTAGCATTCTGTCTTTTTATCAGTCACTTATCTTTTATCAAAATAGTGGGTTGACCTCCCTTAAGGAAGTTCTCATACTTCAGGGAACAAGCTCTTGCTTGGCAACCCACCGCCTATCTATCTAACATCCTTTTTGTACAAGTTTTCTTCTTTTGCAGGTGTCATTCCTCCACAGCCAAAGAGGAGTGCTCACAAACGTCTGGATTTACGGTGCCCAGTCTTTATCCAGGTACTTCACAAGCCTTGTCCATTACTTTTTTAGTTTCTTCTTTCTCTTAGATCTAAAAGCGAATTTTGAGTGGAAACACTCTGGCTCCACTCAAAATTCACTTTTAGATCTAAGAGAAAGAAGAAACTAAAAAAGTAATGGACAAAGCTTGTGAAGTACCTGGATAAAGACTGCGCACCGTAAATCCAGACGTTTGTGAGCACTCCTCTTTAGCTGTGGAGGAATGACACCTGCAAAAGAAGAAAACTTGTACAAAAAGGATGTTAGATAGATAGGCGGTGGGTTGCCAAGCAAGAGCTTGTTCCCTGAAGTATGAGAACTTCCTTAAGGGAGGTCAACCCACTATTTTGATAAAAGATAAGTGACTGATAAAAAGACAGAATGCTAAAATAAACTGAAATGATAGCAAACTGAAAGAGAAAAGGAAGCAAAGGCTTACCTGGAAGAAGCTGTCGGCTTGGTCACAGTCGCCGACGTCGATGGTCCTACCGGCATCGGTTGTCAGGTCTGCCGATGTCGGTTAGCCTGCCGACGTCGGTGGGGGTAATGACCGGCGTCGGTCAGGGCAATGGCAGGGTCCGGTCTGTGGATGGTCCGGGTCTTGATCTGTGCTCTGTTTAAAGATGGTCAGTGGACGGGTTTGTGGACGAAGGTTTGAGTCTGCTCTGGGCCTGGTTTGAGGATGGGTTTTAGTCAGAAGGACGGAGAGGGACAGGGAGATAGAGGAAGCCAATCTGGGAGATAGGAATCCGGGTCTGGGTGACAGTCAGGTCTGAGGGGGTAGAAGAGCTGAATATAGCTTAAAACATGATAACTAGAAAGCATAAAGAATACAAACAGAGAACATACCTATGCCCTGCTGAAGAAGGTGTTGTTGTTCCCGCTTGTTGAAGCCCTGTTGCTGATGAAGAATCCCTGTTGTTCACCTGCAGAAGATTGCTGTGTATCTGAGGGAGAGAGAGTCAGATTGATTGGTAGAGAGATTGCTGATACAAGGGTTTGATGCCAAAGATTCAAGAGTCAAGATGCGAGAGCTAGAGAAGCAGAGGAGTGAAGAAAAGCCAAGCGGAACCAGCAGACAGAGAAAACGGTGAAGAAACCGTTATGAAGGGTGTCGACGCTGGCAATATCGCCGACGTCGGCCGAAGGATGACCGACGTCGGTGGCTGAAAGGCCGGAGAAAGGCTAAAAATAGCCTTTCATCCGTTTCCCAACGGCCAGGTCAAATGAATGCGAGGATGAAACGGTCGATGGGGGTTAAATGGGCGAGAGGAGAGGTTGGAAAGGGAGTCTAAGGCATTAAATGGCCATGTGGAGAATGAAGGGGATCCAAGGAAGGTATCCTAGGATGGCGAGGTGGCAAGGAGAAGGAAGAGGGTCTTATTTAATTAAAAATAGGTGATTATTTTCAATTAATAAGACTTAGGTAGGTTAGGGACCAAGGAGGACTAGGAGGGAGAAAGGACCAAGGGTTAGACACTTTTTAGGTGTCTACAATGATCTAAGAAGCCATGATGGATTGACATGCTTACAAGACCAATCTAACTCCTTTTTCTAGTGAAGTTGCCTAGATTGTCAACACACCTGCATACAAGCCACCTTTAGAGATCTAGTAGATCATCACTCAACATAAGGCTACATAGTCCAAGTCCAAGGACTCTTTTGTTCAGTAATCATTTATGACTATGCCAACTCCATCAAGTTAAGTATTATATAGAGTACAAATTTTGAATAATTTTATATAACCATTTTGTATTGGGGATGATTTAGTAAGACAAATGGGGCCAGATTGGTTGAAAACACATAAAGGGTGGCCACCTAGTTATGCCAACCTATTGAAAACCTATAAAGGGTGGTAGGTTGGTATGCTACTTAGCTAAAAACCTAAAAGGGTGACTAAGGAGTGCACAAGAGGTTAATACTAGAAATGATGCCTTGAGCGATTACTATGACTCTTATTGGTCTAACCATTTCTTTAGTCTCTACCACTTGTGTAATTTCAAAAGATCCTACAATATTATCTCAAGATGTACAACATTTTAAGTTTGAGAAAGTATTGGGAGAAGAATTCAGATTGTAAAGTTGCACAGGATACTTTTCTAATATTCATGCATTATGTACTAATTTTGTCGTATATACATCAATTTTGTCCTATCCCCATGACTTGTAATTGGTTAGAATATGAACAAACTCCACTTTTGGTGCTAAGTATGAGAAAAAGATGAAAAATGGTAGACTAGAAATCTCTATATATACTTTGGATTGTAAGAAGAATAGAGTTCCAATTTTGAAGAGATCAATAGAGACTTATCTAGTTATGGTTATATGTGTGATTTCCTACTTTGTTCTTTGTGTGTTTTATCATGTATAATGTTTGATTACTTTATATATAATTTAACTCGAATACTCTATTTATGTTAATGAATCATTAGTTATCCTTACCTCCTACTTAATGTATGATATTTCACACTTACTATATTTCTATTATCCAAACTCTTGTGTGAGTACGATACACTATTTTACACACTAAAGTATATCCTAGCTATCCTCATCCTTAGCATGTTTTGATACTTTAGGAACCTCTGCTAACATACATCAATCACTCAATTGAACAAATCTTTCCTATTTCCATACCATTCATAGGTATAACACATCTACAAGTCTGAAGTACTAAAAGAGTAGCCCAAGATCTTGATTTGCCAAGTTATAAGTTAGGTCACTATTGTACTTGATTTCCACATATTGCATGATTCACACACAATCCAACACATAGGGCCCTCTTTTGGAGTATTAGATATGTAGGTAGAAATCTCTAAAATTAGGGCCTTTGGGGTTAGCTCAACACTGTGTGCCTACTAACCCATTTTTCCCTAAGGTCACCATGATAATGAAGAATAGGGTTTTATAGATTCATGAAGAGTGATAATCTATGACCTAAATCTGAATGCACTAAAGTGAAGGTGAAGTCAAACCCAGAGTATCTAGGTGTTAACATATCTTTTCAATAAGTATGTCGTACAAGACACTTGCATCAAACCTAGATAGTAGAATCGATGCAACCATCTTGGGCTATCGTTAGTGTTGAGCGTGCTAAAAGTTTTAGATTTAGAATTTAATGATTTTACAAGAACTATATTCCAGCGTATTTCCTCCAATATTGTGTTTGTATTTGAATGAGCTAAGTATATTATTTCTTTGTCATTTTTGTGCATAGATTAGTTTTAATTTCTATATTTAGTCTATACTAAGCATAATAAATTCAATGTGTGCTTATATTTGAGTTTAGCACCCACTTGGCATGTTGTAGATATGATTATCTCCCTTCTACATTATCATTTATATATTCTTAACCCTTACACCACATAAAGATAGGATAATCCATCTTATCCAATTTAGGGTTAAATAGGTAGATGCTAAGGGCACATTGGCAAAATGAGCCTTTTTAGGGATAAACACTAATAGATTTATTTGGTGAAATTGCTATGCCTTTAACCATTAGTGTGTCTAGGGATATGTGTAATCGACTTGTGTCTTACATACCTCTTTTATATACTTGTTACATTTCTTGATGTTCTTATATATGTGTTGTTATAGAGACTAAAAATAAGTGTTCATCCAAATATGAATCATCCACAATAGCATTCTCAGTTGGTGACTACAATCTTGAAAGAAAATTAGCCACAACATTATCTTTTCTTGGCTTGTTAACAATAGTCAGGTCAAACTCCTGAAGCAAAAGCAACTAGTAGACAACTCTACCCAAGACAACAAGATTATTCATCAGATATCTTATTATAGCATGGTCTATATGCACAAACACTTGGTACCTAGAGATATAATGTCATAATTTGTTCAGAGCATAAACAATAGCCAAAAATTCCTTTTTAGTGACAATATAGTTCAGCTTAGTTGCTTATAATTTCTTACTTACAAAATAAATTGCATAATTTTGAACACCATCTTTTTGATTGAGTACAACCCCTAGATCTGTATCTGAAGCATCTATCTGAATGTGGAAGGGAAGCTTCTAGTCAGGGCCACATAGAATTGGTGTAGAAATTAGCAAGCCTTTCAATTCTTCAAATGTTGTGTTACAAGCAGGTGTCTATTTGAAATCTACATCTTTTTGTAAAAAAATAAACAAAGGTGTTGCAATGGTGCTGAAACTATGTATGAAATTCCTATAGTATCTAGCATGGCCAAGAAAATATTAGACATCTCATTGTTTTGTAGGTACATGCAAGTCTTTGATAACCCTCATTTTAGTAGGGTCCACTTGTATTCCCTTAGCTAAAATTGTGATTCCCAAGAACAACACCTTCCATAATCTTCAGAAAACATTTCTTATGGCTGAGGGATAAATGATGTTCATGGAATCTCTTGAGTACTTTCTCAAGGTTGCTTATGCATTCTTACAATGTCTCACCATATATTGTGAAGTCATCCATGTAGACTTCCATGCATTCATTGGCAAGATCAGAGAATATGCTCAAGACAACCCTTTGGAATGTAGATACCGAATGGTAAGATAACATAAGCATACATTCCCCATTGACATGTGAACATTGTCTTGTCCTGATCCTCAAGAGCAGTATGTATTTGGTTGTATCCATTGAATCCATTCAAGAAGGCAAAATAATGCTTTCCAACAAGAGTATCTAATACCTAATTAATAAATGGAAGAGGAAAATGGTCCTTTTTGGTAGAAGTATTCAATTCATGGTAGTCAATGCATACTCTCCATTCACCACCTTTCTTAAGAACTATCACCAGTGGGGAAATCCATTCACTGTCAAAAATTGGATAAATAAATCTAACATCTAATAATTTTTGTAGTTCTATTTTCATAATTTCTCTTAAGGCTAGACTCATACAACGTTGTGGTTGGTGGACAGGTTTACAATCTTTTTTTATATAAATATGATGAGTACATTTTTATGGGCTAATTCCATGCATATCTCCATAATCCCATGCAAAATCATGCTTATTTTTATGCAATGATTTGACTAGGCATTCCTCTTGTTTTGGTTCTAATTGGATATTGATAAGCAAAGACTTACCTAGAGTTATCTCCACTTGCTTGGTCAATGATGACATCATTTACAAATTTTTTATTGACCAAATTTGGTTGTAATTATGAGGGAGCAATTTGTGGAATATTGCTTGGGCAATTTCAGCTAGTCCTTCCTCATGCCATAAATCAATAAAAGGGAAAGTGATGCAATGTAAGTCATTAGGTCATGTATTTATAATTTGATAATTATTTTTCAACACATTATTTTTTATTGTGTCTTCTTCTATATCTGCTAATGTGCATGCAGGATCAACATAACTGAGAGTGTACAGGGGCTACTCATCTTCCTCATCTTCCACCCATTGTGGTTGTGTATTTTCCAGGGATGGTTTGGTAGGTACATAGAATACCAATTTCTTGGTTTGTTCTCCATTGGAAATCACCATCTTCTCAAACCAGCAATTGATGAAAGCATCTACCGTAGCCAACCATGGTTATCCCAGGATAAGAGGGTAACCTCTAAATGTTTAATTGGGCTGAAGCATAATAAAATTAGTAGGGTATTCCCATGATGCAGTATAAATTACTAGGTTTTCAATCACTACTTCAGGTCTAGCTATTGATCGATCAACCATTTGTAACATGGTGGATGTGGGTCTGATATCCTTCAATCCCAAATAATTTGTTATTTCAATGGTGATGACATTTATGGCTACTCCTAAATCTATCAAGGTATTAGGAACTTTTAGCCCTTGTATGTGTACAGTCAACACTAGACATCCTTGGTCTTGGTATTTAGCAAGAAGTATATGGCCTAGTATAAAATTTGCTAATTATCCAACCACATGGATGGTATTAGGATCCTTCGATTTTAAATCTTTCTTCTTCTTACCTAGTTTCCTAAGACACAAGTCCTTGATGGCCTTGGAATAGATGGAAATATCTTTGATTGCCTGGTAGAGGGGTATTTTTACATAGACATCTTTCAATTCTCCCAGAATATCAAATTTAGGCTCAATGGCTGGACATTGAAGGTTTAATCTCTCTGGAAAGGGGGGGTCAATTATCTTTCCATTTTGGTCTAAGATAGTAGGTTTAGGATTTATTTGTGAGGGTGGGTTAGCTTCATGGTTAGGAGCCTCATCAAAAGGTTCCATTATTATGGGTGTTGGTAGTGATTATGGTTGAATGACCCATCCTGAATGGAGGTGGACTTCATTGATATCCATTGTATATGCTGCATATTGGGTGGTATCAACACTGCATGTGGCCTGAGCTATTTTATTAGTAAGATTTTACACTTGTTGTGTAGGTATTTGGACACTATGAGCTATAGACTGATATGGATTTGAAGGAGGTGGCAGGTTTGGCATCAAGGTAGGATGTTAATGTTGCTAGAAATATCCTCCTAGTTGGTTTCCCCATGGGTTTTGTGGTCTCCAAGGTTATTGTCTTGGCTTATTAGGCATTCTTTATGGTGGGTAATTTGGCCAAGTAAGTGTCCAAAAAGGGTTTCAAGATGGT
Organism: Torreya grandis; assembly: GCA_037957365.1. Taxonomy (NCBI): domain Eukaryota; kingdom Viridiplantae; phylum Streptophyta; class Pinopsida; order Cupressales; family Taxaceae; genus Torreya; species Torreya grandis. The sequence continues at coordinate 7,967,233 of JARHVA010000006.1, forward strand.
TATGACATGATAGGGGGATTGCTTTGTTAGGGCCAATTAGGATTTTAGGGTGGGTTGGTGATCCATTGAATATTCCAAACTTGGGCTACAATAGGATATTGTTGGTTGAAGAAACTAGAGTTGGAAAAAGTAAGATTTGCATTCATACCTATAAATGGTTGGCAAGGTGCCCATGGTTTCCTCTGTGCCACGTAGAACACTTCATCTCCATCTTCACCAATTATATGCATTTCCATAGTATTTGGATCTTCAACTATGATACTTGCAACCTTAGCTTTCACAGTTTGGCATTTATAATCAGTTTGTCTTCTTTTGTATCAGGGCAATATACTACTAAAGTGGGGTTTAAGGTTGCTTGTTTTTACCTTGCATGTAGGTAATCTAACTGTGTTTCCAAGTGACTAATGATGTTCTATTTCATGTCTTGTAATAGGTGGATTACTTTCAGCTTAGATAATCTACTTGTTGATGCTTGTGGTAGTGCACTACTTCTAACTTTATTCAAGTTAGACCTTGAATAATTTTTGCCCAACTGTTTTATATATGTGATTGTCAATTGAGAAAAATCTCCACCACTCATGAGATCCATGGCTTTTAGACAATCATCTTTGAACCCTTTCAAAAATATAAGCTTTAGGGGTTCAGGCCCTAGAGAAATTAATTTGAATTTTTACACACTAAACATGAATCTCTCAATATAGTCCTCAATAGATTCATCTTCTTCCTAAGTCATTCGGTAGATATCATTTCTCTTGTAACTCTTTCCTTTGTCATATTCTTGATATTTAGCCAGGAATCTTCTTTTCATTTCATCCCATGAGCTAACAACATTGAAGGTGGATGAAAACAATCTGAGTTGTTTCTCATCTTGTCTATAGTCATAACTCTGGTAGAGCACATCAAACTCAAATAAGAACATGTTAGGATCTTCTATTATTTTAACTCTGAAGTGGGGAAGGGCTGATGGTGGAATGTTTTTCATTGGCACTACTCCCACTCCTTTAGTAATTGGAAATTCAAATGTTGTGACTGTTTTAGGAATTTCATTATCCCCACTGTTGTTCTCATCATTGGCTCCTACGAAAGACATTGGGGCAAGGTGGTGGAGTGGACTAAGGGAGAGATCAGGTATAACTATTTCTTCCCAATCTCTTTCTACATCCCTCTCTTCTAGTCTTAATGCTTCTACTTCTACATTTTGTATCAAAGAGTGTGGGTCTTCCTCCTCCCTTGTTTGATTCTTAGGAATGTATCTTCCTATTGAATCTCTCTCATGCCACATATAATTGATCCTCTATTTTTCCTGCACAAGGTTAGTCTTTTTGTCTTTTTATATTTTTATGATTTTGAGGGGGGTCTTTAATTTGGATTCTAACCCACTCCTAAAATTGAAATTGTAGGAATGGAAATTGCATAATTGAAATTGTAGCAAATGAAATTGTAAAAAAATTTGAAATTGCAGAAAAACTTCCAATGAAACTATAGGACTGAACTACAATAATGTAAATTTAAAAGAATTTAAACTTTGCTGAAATTAAATTGCAGAAGGAAATATGCTCTAGAAAATAGTAAAGGAATCAAGAAAGCTACAAAACAAAGCATTAAAAACTTCACCAAGAACACTTCAAAATCAGCTTGATGTTTTAGCACCTCCCCAGAAGTGGTGCCAAAATGTTGGGTAGTTTTAATGTCTAACTTAACATCAGATTTCAAACTATCACATTAAATGTCAACCTAGGGGTACATATACTTTCAAGGTGCAAGCAAAGTATATGCCACCAACCAACCAATTGAAGGATACTTAGTTTAGTTGTAAATAGGGAAATAAAGAATAGAAGCCTCTTCACACATTAACAAAATCACACTTTAAGCGATATATTCAATAACATCAAACTTAATCACACACACAAATATAATGTAAATAACATAAATTAAATATTGTGAGGATTGGGATCTTCACCACAACTCATTCTGAGGGGGCCCTTCCTCGTTCAGACTTGAGTTTCGATCTATCCTCAAGAAAGTTTTTAAACTTTAAGAAATTATACCATCCATATGAATAACTGTAGCAAATAAAGTTTTCTATAGGTCTTCGATTAAAATCAGAATTCTGGTTACAATACTTTTCTCCTTGCTTCTTAAATAATTCACTTCCTCTCTATAATGGCAACCTCTGTTCTTTATATACTAGAATAGGTCCATTGATTACAACAAGACTTAATCTATTCTAGGATAGAAATAAATTAGTTTCATTGCAACTTCCTCTGTTACACTTCTCTCTAACTTATTTATTTGTTAGTAGCTAAATAACTTTTAAAACTAACAAATTCTAAAACAAACTATAAAACACATACAAAAGTCTCATGAGAGAAGATAGATATATCAAAACTACTTATGTTGTAGTTCACTCATTAGATAACTGCCCAGCAGTTGCTACAGCTGCCTCCATGTGGCTACAAGTCATTGGTCTACCTTTAAATCATATCATGAAAGATGCTACAGGCTCAACCCTTATATAATCATTCATCATCTTTGGCTATAAGCTTGTCATAAGTATTCAGCTAGTGGCTACATATAACCTATAGGTTTCTAGCTTGTGGCTATGAGCATCTTACAGACATTCAGCCAGTGGTTATGGGCATCTTGCAGATGTCTAGCCAATGGCTATAGGATAATGGAAAATCTACAACTTGGTTCTTTGATAAACTCAAGTAATGATTAGCATGACATATTAAAAAGGTACAACTTATAATAAGAAAAATATACTAGAAACCATAAATATATTATCCATTAAAACATCATGCATTCATTGATACAACTTCATTATATTAAAGAGTTAAAGGATATTGGATTTGAAATACAAGACAAATTATGGAAAAAATGAGGCAAAATATATGGCAATTGCAGGCCTCATCGCACCCCCAGACTTAACCTTTTGCTCATCCTCGATCACTTAACTGATTGTTGACGAAGGCATATAACTTTTTGAAATCATAGGGTTCTTGACAACCCTTACTAGAATATCCATAAAACCCTCTTCCATTTTACATCTTGAACCATCTTCTATTTTCTTCTCTCTTATTAGGTGGATTATTTCCTTCAGGGCCAACAAGAGGAAACCATAATAGAGGAGGATGAAACTAAAGTCCAAGCCAATTCAATCTTTTCCTTCTGATTACTTCAATGTATTCATGAGCTCTATGGATAACTTCTCTTAGATTGAATGGGGAGTAAGGTTCTTTCAATTTCAATGAAGGTGAGAGTTGGAGCCATCTATTCTTACAAGAGATGTAAATTCTTTATTGTACTCTTTCTATAATATCAAGGTAATGGTTTTGCACTTCAATCTATCTGGACATGATCCATCTGGATGGAATATTAGTATTAGTAAAACTTACCCACTCTTCTACTAATGCTAGAGTGTTTAGACATTCTGCCTTGATCATAAGAGCAATTTCTTTTTCTTTTTCTATATATAGGGCTGACTCTTCCTCTCTTTTTACTTCATTCAATAAATAAGATGCAAATGCATTAAGAAGTACATCCCCCACATAAATGTTTAAGTTTCAAGTTGTATTGATTGTTACAACATATTGATGTATATAAAATTCACGTAATTGGGCTTGTTCATCTGGGCTAGACTAGCTATACACACCAAAGAATTTTTTTGGATCACTTACCAAAGATGGTTGATCATTCAATACCTTGTTGTATTGAAATGTGTGCCACTGCTCCTCTAAATACACTACATACACCCTTGCAGGTGGTCTGTAGGCTACAATCTGCTCATGGTATTCATGGAGCTTATTGATCTTATCTTTGAGTGTCTTGATTATCTCTTTTGCCTTTGTCAAAATTTCACTTGTATCCCCAATCTTATATTTTGCATCAATGTACTCATTATACCTTCTAATTAAATCATCACACAATTCTTCATTTTCTCATGCATACTCTCAAAAGAATTCAATCAAATCATCTTTTGGATTTACAAGTAAAGAGGATGAGATGTCAATAAAGATTTATTCCATGGTTTCTCTTACCTTTTCAATATGTGTACTTTCAATATTCTCCTCATAAGGGACAATTTGCATTGCTACTACTTCTGTAGGGGTTCTCTCTTTGTAAGGACTTGGTGGAGGTGATGATGTTTGCACTTATTTTTCCAATGCCTCTGTTGCTTCCATCAGAGTCTCCAAACCTCCCCTATTTTCCAATTCAGATATTTTCTTCCTTAACCTTTGGATTTCTTCCATAGAATCCTCTAAGTTATGTAATTCATTCTTAGCAGTCTATTTTTCTTCCCTCTCCTCCCTATATTGTCTACCAATTTGGTTGATTTCTTCCATTTCTTCTAAAATGAATTGGTCAACCATCTTGATTTATTTTGACTCCTTCCTTCCAAAAAATGGGGCCTTATCCTCTTCTACTTCAGAATCCTCAGGTCTGACTTCTTCAAATCCACAAGATTGATGTAGCTTTTGAACTTTTCCTTCTCGACCTCATCATCATCATTGATAAAGACAGTATCTGTCTGAATGCTTTTCTTCTTGAGGATTCTTTGTGATTTTATTCTTCTTGTGGTAGAGGATGAGACTTCTTTTTTCTTCGAGGATTTATTTTTGGGAGAAGAGATGGTAGCCCTAATTTCAAGAATAGATTGTTCCTCTTCTTGGACAAGTGCCTCTGTGATAGGTGTGGAAAACCGTTGATTTCTTTCTTCCTGAACTTCTTTGATCAACCCTTCTAAAACATGGTTTTCTTGTAAGATTTTAGTGGTAGGGGTTTTAGCTACAATTAGAGGAAGATAATTAGGTTCTCTCCTCTTGGGGATTTCTTCATCTTCATCTGGAGACATGATTAACCTCCTTTTTCAATTTTATACATGTTACAGGTGTTGATTGCTCTATAATGGGATGAATAGAGATGCATGTAGCAACATTTTTAGATAGAGGGTTGGCTACAAGTTCTTGTGGGGGCACAAAATTAAGTCTTGATGACTCACCTTTTTCCAATTCAGGGGGTTCTTCCTCATGTTTTGGCTCCTTGCCTCCTTCTTGCTATTCCTCTTTAGGGTGAAGACCTCCTAGTGATAAAGACTAACCCCATGCCATTTTTGGATATGCATCCTCAATTCCTCTTTTTACTATTAACCAAATTAGACAATAATGTGACAAAGCACTAGCTATCCCTTTTTGGTAATCCTTAGACATCCTTTTCAGAATACTGATCAAATGATTGGGGATGTTGATATGGAGGCTATGTTTAAGATGGTTTAAGAATTTGAAATCAATGGTGTAGACCATGGAATACCTACCATCATAAGTGAAGTATCTGATGATGAATAGATGACCTCCCTCCATGGCACTAGTAGAGTAAGGCATTCAACACCATTTTTCTTTACTGGTAATTCCTCATTGCCCACTTTGAACTATTGCCTAGCTAACTTCCCATTGGGTAGCTCACACCATTTTCCCCCTTCTTGAGGTAAGATTTTGACCTGACTGATAAGTGCCTTAGAGACCTCAAATGTTTTCCCAAACACAATGGCTTGGTTCCCATCAAATGAAGTGGTGAATTCTTGGGTCATCTGCTCCAAATAATGCTTTAGTATTTCAAAGTATCCCATCCATCTTGCTACATAGAATATCTGTAGACATTCTAGATCTACCCTTAATTCTATAGTATTTGTTGATTCCTTCCTGACGACTGAGCCTCCCATTTTATAAATCAAGCCCTTGTTTTATCACAAACCTTAGAATTTTAGTTTCTCTTAGTATTTAGCTACAGGCAGATGTCTTTTATTCTTTTTATGATTGTGCTCCAGGTTTCCAGTGATGGATAGGAGTTGTGGGATGAATTTATCACTTGTGTGAATAGTTACCTCAGTTATTAATGCCTTTATGCTTCTCATATGGTACAAGTTGATACGTACCATTGCACACTACTGTGGGTATCATGCAGCAGAGTCATGATGGTCAGTGGTCCCATAAATGCCCCCCCCCCCCCCAACACCAAACATTCACTCATCCTTGAGTGACGTAATTAAAATGTGCAAAAAAAGGAGCAAAAAGATTTGATTTGAATGGTTAAAAGGGGGTAATCATGACTCTCTAATTTTTAGAAGGATGCAATTAATGGTATGCATATATGTATTTTTGTATAATGATTATGATTAAAATTAGTTATATTTATTATAAGTAGGACTGTACCTTTTAATAATTAGTAGATCTTAGCTCAGAGTAATGGTCTACCATCATTACAAGATCTAGTGTGTATTTCTATATGGTTATGTTGGAGAAGGTTGATCTATGTGTTCATTATGCAGGTGGAAGTGCATCACATGACATCATCTTTATGAATAGGATCTACATGTTGATGATCTGGAACTATTGATTGATGTGAGGTAGGGTTAACTGAGGATCTAGGTCTAGGACTTCAGATGGGTTAGTTTAAAGGTCCACATGCCTTAAATGTTCTTACAAGAGGGTTTGAAGGAGAACCCATCTGGTTGGTTGAATCTGGCAGTGATAGACTGGTAGTGATCGTAGAACCTATGTGCTGGAGAAAGCATCTTCCACATAGTAAAATGTGTCAATTTGTAGTGAGGGGCACTTGTGAAAGCTTACATGAGGGTCTAAGAACCTTAGGTTGTGGCTAAAGGTCTATCAGGTGGCCCTAGGTTTCATAATGGTATTATTTTTATGTAGGTATAATATGCCATTAGCCATGGGTGATCCATAGTGGTTTATTCTTCTTTTTTCCAATCTTTTCCTTATCTCCATAGGTGTCTTCCCTCATCTACCATACCTTATAACAAGGCTTTTTAGGTTACAACATTAGGATTTCATTCTCATAGTAACTAAAATTTGTGTTCTTTTATTTATTGGTACCTGTAGCCTCTAAGTCTTTCACTTAGCCAAAACTCATCCACAGCAACTACGAGGGAAGCCCATAGCAACTAAAGAGTGCACCTATAGCATATGTTAGAAAGACATACTAAAATATAAGAAAGTTTTAAATGATAACTTAATTTCCCTATTGATTTTGTGTTTTTATATTATTTTTGGTTTTTCCATTTTTACCCCTAAATGGCCAAAAAATTGATTTTCCACTTAGGTCCTTTATTACAAGTTTTGAGCAACCAGCAAGCTGGTTTTCCACCCAAAATCTACCAACAGTGCCCAAAAAAGGGTTTTCACTGTTGGATTTTTTACTCTTATTTACTATGTGTAAAAAGAGTGTTTATTGTCAGTGATTCTATAGAAACTTATTCATCTTTCCAAAAGAGAGATAAGATTCCCTCCTCATTGTACTCATTGGAGTGTTCAGGCTGTGTACCAACCTCATGCCTATTCTATTCATATTGATGCTACTTGTCATTTATCTCTCATCTGAGTTGTGTCAATACTATTTTTGTAAACTCAACTTTAGACAAAGGCTTTTTAGAGTCTTAACTTGTGACCGTTGACCAGCAAATGAAAATGAACTAGATCAATGGTTTGCAATTAGATAGATCCATTATCAAAGACATGTTGAATTTCATAAGGACCAAGCCACCTTGTCTGAAGCTTTCCCAAGTGATCTTTGTACTTGGAATCAAAAAATAAGGCCCAATCACTAGTTGTGAACTACCATGTCTTGATATGTCTGTCATGCCATTGTATTCTTTGCCTTTGTACTAATTTAGTGTTTTATAGTGCTTGTTGGCGGTACTCATCAAGCTGATTTAGTTGCATTAGCCTTGCTTTTTGTGCATAAAAAATTTCCATGCCTAGTTCTACTACTATCCTCAATATTTTATGTTCAAATTCAATGGGTAAGAGAGGTTTATTACCATATACCAGCTCATAGGGTGTGAACCCAGTGGTGGTTTTCCATGTGATATAATATGCCCAGATATCTTTAGGCAATCTGGCCTCCCAATCTTTCCTTGATATGCTAACAATCTTTGTCAATATTCTTTCTAGTTCCCTATTTGTAACCTCCACTTGTCCATTGGACTGAGGATGGTAGGGAGTTTATTTTTTATTCCTTACCCAGTGCTCCTTTACTAGATCATTAATGAGATCAGCAGTAAACTACAGTCCCTAATCCATGACTATTTCCTTTGGTACTCCATACTTTGTAAATATTTCCTCATATAGGAAAGGAACAAATTTTTCATCTTGAGCATGGGTGAGAGCTTTAACTTCAACCCATTTATTCACATAGTCAGTGCATACCAATATGCACTCTTTATTTTTGGATTTAGGATCAATAGGGCCCACAAAATCCAATCCCCATTTATCAAATGGATCTAAAACCAACTGGGGTTGAAGAGGCATTTCATCAGAGTGAGTGGGTTATCCCAAATGTTGACACTTATCATAATGAGATACATACCATATAGCATCCCAATAAATGGTTGGCCAGTAATAACCTGTATTCAAGATTTTTACTGTCGTTCTTTGGGCTATAAAGTGTCCTCCATAGGGTTCATTATGGTAGGCTTTGAGAATATCCAAAATTTCATCCTCTCTCAAGCATCTTCTGATATTACAATTAGCTCCTGTGTAGAAGAGAAATCCTGAAAGCCAGGAGTACTTCCCACTTTTTGGATTAAAGCTTTCTTTTCTCTGGAGGAGGAGTGATGTGAAAGCATACCAGTTGCCAAATAATTTTCTATGTCAAAAAACCAAGGTATTGTTATGGAGATTGAAAATAAGTGTTCATCCAAAAATGAATCATCCACAATAGCATTCTCAACTGGTGACTACAATCTTGAAAGAAAATCAGCCACAACATTATCTTTTCCTAGCTTGTCAACAATAATTAGGTCAAACTCTTGTAGCAAAAGTAACTAGTGGACACCTCTACCCAAGATAGTTAGTTTATTCATCATATATCTTATTTCAGCATGGTTTTTATGCATAAACACTTGGTACCTAGAGATATAATGTCAGAATTTGTTAAAAGCATAAACAACAGCGAAAAATTCTTTTTTAGTGACAATATAGTTTAGCTTAGCAATTTGCAATTTCTTACTTACAAAATAAATTGCATAATTTTGAACACCATCTTTTTGACTGAGTACATCCACTAGAGCCATATCTGAGGCATCTGTCTAAATGTGGGAGGGAAGCATCTAGTTAGGGCCACATAGAATTGGTGTATAAATTAGCAAGCCTTTCAATTCTTCAAATGTTGTGTTACAAGTAGGTGTCCATTTGAACTCTGCATCTTTCTGTAATAAAGCAAACAAAGGTGTTGTAATGGTGCTAAAATTATGTATGAAATTCTTGTAGTATCCAGCATGACCAAGATAACTTTTGACATCTCACTTTTTTGTGGGTATAGGCAAGTCTTTGATCACCTAGATTTTAGTAAGGTCCACTTGTATTCCCTCAGCTAAAATGTGATTCCCAAGAACAACACCTTTTTTCATCATCAAAAAACATTTCTTATGGCTGATGGATAAATGGTGTTCTTAGCATCTCTAGATTAATTTCTCAAGGTTGATTATGCATTCTTCCAATATCTCACCATATATTGTGAAGTCATCCATGTAGACTTCCATGCATTCATTGGTAAGATCAGAGAATATGCTCAAGACAACCCTTTGAAATGTAGCTGGAACATTGCAGAGACTGAATGGTATGATAGGATAAGCATACAATCCCCATGGACACATGAATGTTGTCTTGTCCTGATCCTTAGGAGTAATCTGTATCTAGTTGTATCCACTGAATCCATCCAAGAAGTCAAAATAGCGCCTTTCCAACAAGAGTATCTAATACTTGATCAATAAATGGAAGAGGAAAATGGTCCTTCCTGGTAGTAGTATTCAATTTATGGTAGTCAATGCATACTCTTCATTCACCACCAATCTTAGGAACTATCACCAATGGCGAAACCCATCCACTGTCAGATATTAGATAAATAAATCCAACATCTAATAATTTTTGTAGTTCTATTTTCATAATTTATCTTAAGGCTGGATTCATATGACGTTGTGGTTGGTGGATAGGTTTAAAATATTTTTTATATAAATATGATGAGTACATTTTTTTGGGCTAATTCCATGCATATCTCCATAATCCCAGGCAAAATCATGCCTATTTTTATGCAACAATTTGACTAGGCATTCCTCTTGTTTTGGTTCTAATTGGTTATTGATAAGCAAAGACTTACCTAGAGTTATCTCCACTTGCTTGGTCAATGATGACATCATTTGTAGATTTTTTATTGACTGGATTTGGTTATAATTGTGAAGGAAAAATTTGTGGAATATTGCTTGGGCAGTTTTAGTTGGTCCTTCCTCATGCCATAAATCAGCAAAAGGGCAAGTGATGCAATGCAAGTCATTAGGCTATGTATTTCTCATTTGATAATTATTTCGTAACACATTATCTATGATTGTGTCTTCTTCTATATCTACTAATGTGCATGCAGGATCAACTTGACTTAGAGTGTATAGGGGTTGCTCCTCTTCCTCATCTTCCACCCATTATGGTTGTGTATTTTCTAGGGATGGTTTGGCAGGTGCATAGAGTACCAATTTCTTGGTTTGTTCTCCATTGAAAATCACCATCTTCCCAAATTAGTAATTGATTAAAGCATTTGTTTTATCCAACCATGGTCATCCCAAGATAAGAGGGTAACCTTCCAACATTGATTTAGGCTAAGCACAATAAAATCAGTAGGGTATTCCCATGATGCAACAAAAATTAACAAGTCTTCAATCACTCCTTTAAGTTCTAACTATTGATCAGTCAACCAATATAAAACATGGTGGATGTCCATCTGATATCTTTGAATCCTAGTTTATTTATTGTTTTAATGGTGATGACATTTATGACTGCTCCTAAATCTATCAGGGTATTGGGAACTTGCAGTCCTTTTATGTGTATAGTCATCATTGGACATCCTGGGTTCTGGTATTTGGCAGGAAGTATATGGCCTAGCATAAAATTTGCTAATTGTCCAACCACATGGACGGTATTAGGATCCTTTGATTTTGGATCCTTATTCTTCTTTCCTGGTTTCTTCAGACACAAGTCCTTAATGGCCTTGGAATAGATGGGAATGTCTTTGATTGCCTAGTAGAGGGGTATTTTTACACATACATTTTTCAATTCTCCCAAAATATCAAATTCAAGCTCAATGGGTGGACATTGAAGGTTTAATCTCTCTGGAAAGGGGGTGTTAGTTATCTCTACATTTTGGTTTGAAATAGTAGGTTCAATATTTATTTATGATGGTGGGTTAGCTTCATGGTTAGGAGCCTCATTATAAGGTTCCATTATTATGAGTGGTGGTAGTGATTGCGGTTGAATGACCCATCCTGAATGGACATGGACTTCATTGATATCTACTGTATATGCTACATATTGGGTGGTATCAATACTATATATGGCATGAGCTATTTTATTACCAGGATATTGTACTAGTTGTGTAGGTATTTGGGTAGTAGGAAATGTAGACTGATGTGGCTTTGAAGGAGGTGGTAGGTTTGGCATCAAGGTAGGATGCTATTATTGTTACTAGAAATATCCTCATGGTTGGTTTTCCCATGGGTTTTGTGGTCTCCAAGGTTGTTATCTTGGATTATTAGGCATCCCTTATGGTGGGTAATTTGGCAAAGTGGGTGTCCAAAAAGGGTGTGGTGATGGTTGTGGCATGATAGGGGGATTGCTCAGTTGGGGCCAATTAGGATTTTGGGGTGGGTTGGTGATCTATTGATTATTCCAATCTTGGGCTACAATAGGATATTGCTAGTTAAGGAAACTAGAGTTGGAAAAAGTGGGATTTGCAATCATACCTATAAATGGTTGGTGAGGTGTCCATGGTTTCCTTTGTGCCACATAGAACACTTGGTCTCCATCCTCACCAATTATATATAGCTCCATAGTATTTAGATCTTCAGTTGTGATACTTGCAACCTTAGCTTTCACAGTTTGGCATTTACAATCAAGGTAGTATACTAATAAAGCTTGGTCTAAGGCTACTTATTTTTGCATTGTATGTAGGATATCTAATTGTGTTTCTAGGTGACTAATGATGTCCTATTTCATGTCTTATAATAGGTGGCTTTCTTCCAGCTTAGATAATCTGCTTGTTGATGCTTGTGGTAGTGCATTGCTTCTGACTTTATTCAAGTTAGACCTTGAATAATTTTTGCCCAGCTATTTTATATCTGTGAATCTCAATTGTGAAAAATCTCCATCACTCATAACATCCATGGCTTCTAGACAACCATCTCTGAGCCCTTTCAAAAATATAAGCTTTAGGGGTTCAGGCCCTAGAGAACTTAATCTAAAATTTTACACACTAAACATGAATCTCTCAATATAGTCCTCAACAGATTCATCTTCTTCTTGAGTTATTCAGTAGATATAATTTCTCCTGTAACTCTCCCCTTTGCCATATTCTTGATATTTAGCTAGGAATCTTCTTTTCATTTCATCCCATGAGCTAACAGAATTGCTTCCAAGCCCCATGAACCAACGTAACACTGAATCTTTCAAGGTGGCTGGAAATATTCTGAGTTTTTGTTCATCTGGTCTATATTCATAACTCTGACATAGCACATCAATCTCAAATAAGAACATGTCAGGATCTTCTGTTGTTTTACCTCTGAAGTGGGGAAGGGCAGATGGTGGAATGTTTTTTATTTGCACTGCTCCTACTCCTTCAGTAATTAGAAATTAAAATGTTGTGACTATTGCAGGAATTTCATTATCCCCGATGTGGTTGTCATCATTGCCTCCTACAAAAGACATTGGGGCAAGGTGGTGGAGTGGACTAAGGGAGAGATCAAGTATATCTATTTCTTCCCAATCTCTTTCTATGTCCCTCTCTTCTGGTCTTGATGCTTCTTCTTCTACTTTTTGTATCAAAAAGTGTGGTTCTTCCTCCTCCCTTGTTTGATTATTAGGAATGTATCTTCCTTTTGAATCTCTCTCATGCCACATATAATTGCTCCTCTGGTTTTCCTACACAAGGTTAGTCTTTTTGTCTTTTTATATTTTTATGATTTTTTTTAAAATTTTGAGGGGGGTCTTTGATTTGGATTATAACCTAATGTTGAACTTGAAATTTTAGGAATGGAAATTGTAGAATAGAAATTGCAGCAAATGAAATTGTAAAAAAAAATGAAATTGCAAAAAAACTTCAAATGAAACTATAGAATTGAACTACAGAATGTAAATTTACAAGAATTTAAACTTTGCTGAAATTAAATTGCAAAAGGAAATATGCTCTAGAAAATAGTAAAGGAATCAAGAAATCTGCAAAACAAAACATTAAAACTTCACCAAGAACACTTCAAAATCAGCTTGAAGTTTTAGCACCTCCTCGACAATGGTGCCAAAATGTTGGGTAGTTCTAATATCTAACTTAACATCATATTTCAAACTGTCACATTAAATGTCAACCTAGGGGTACATATACTTTAAAAGTGTAATTAAAGTATACACCACTAACCAACTAATTGAAGGCTACTTAGTTTAGCTGTAGATAGGGAAATAAAGTACAAAAGCTTTTTCACACATTAACAAAATCACACATTAAGCTATATATTAAATAACATTAAACTTAATCACACACATAAATACAATGTAAATAACATAAATAAAAAGATTGTGAGGATTGGGATCTTCACTATAACTCATTCTGAGGGGGCCCTTCTTCATTTAGACTTGAGTTTAGATCCGTCATCAAGAAAGCTTATGAACTTTAAGAAATAAGACCATCCATATAAATAACTATAGCAAATAAAGTTTTCTACAGGTCTTAGATTAAAATTAGAATTTGGTTACAATAATTTTCTCCATGTTTCTTCAATAATTCACTTCCTCTCTATAATGGCAACCTCTGTTCTTTATATACTAGAATAGGTCCATTAATTACAACAATACTTAATCTATTCTTGGAGAGAAACAAATCAGTTTCATTGCAACTTCCTTTGTTACACTTCTCTCTGACTTATTCCTTTATTAGTAGCTAACTAACTTCTAAAAATAAAAACTTCCAAAAAAAAACTATAGAATGCATACAAAAGTCTCATGAGAGAAGACAAATATATCAAAACTACTTATGTTATGGTTCACTCATTGAATAACTACCCAATAGTTGATACAGCTACCTCTACATGGTTGCAAGTCATTTGTTTACCTTTAAATCATATCATGAAAGATGTTACAGGCTTAGCCCTTATATAGTCATTCATCATCTTTGGCTATAGGCTTGTCATAAATACTTAGCCAGTGGTTACAAGCAACCTGTAGGTTTCCAGCTTGTGGCTACGGGCATCCTGCAAACATTTAGCTAGTGGGTACGGGCATCTTATAAATGTCCAGCCAATGGCTACAGGCTAATGGAAAACTTTCAGCTTGGTTCTTTGATAACCTCAAGTAATGATTAACATGGCATATTAAAAAGGTATAACTTATAATAAGAAAAACATACTAAAAACCATAAATATATTAACCATTAAAACATCATGCATTCATTAATACAACTTCATTATATTAAAGAGTCACAGGATATTGGCTTTGAAATACAAGACAAAATATGGAAAATATGAGGCAAATATATGGCAATTATAGGCCTCATCAAGGTGGTAGCTTTGAATCCTCAAAGGTGCACTCTAATTTATGCACAACTACAAGAGTCTCCAATAAGCTCTCTTTCATTCAACAAAGCTGAGTTGATCTTTTGTTCACCAAGGGGGTACCTATGGTGATTTCTTTCTCATAGTTACTCATGACATACTCTTCATCAGCATTTTTGGCTGCATCTTCTTGGTTTGATTCACAGAGAAGAGGCTCCTTCTCAAGCAGTGGCATAATAGATCCTTGAAAATACTCAACAGGGTGAGAAAGGTTCAAGGAAGCTACCATAGGTTCCTAAAGTTGTTTTACTTGGATCACCTTCACCTCCTCTTCTTGATTCTTTGTTTTTTGGATGGCTCTCCATGAAGGAAAGGCTCTGGGCTTTTGAAGGGAAAGAAGTGAAGGCTGCAAGGTCTCTTGTCTAACTTCAAGAATCACCAACTCCTTCTCCTTTTTCATACCACTTTGAATGGATATCCAAGATGGAAAAGATAGAGTGACGAGTGTCATTTAACTCCTCATTTAATCAATATTCAATTGATGTCTTATCAACAAGGGTTGGTGTCCAAAGTTGTCTGTAGTAAGGTATGGGATGGTAAATCTAAAAGGCTGTAAGGTATGGGGTGTTTGATTATCCTATTCTAATTTTGACTAGAGAAAGAAATATGTCCTAAACTATGTGATTCACTCTTTTTCTAAAAAGGAAGTAATCAAATCAATCCACTTTTTTGCTGAAAGTAAAAGATCACACTCCTATTTATGTTTGTATGGAAAGTAAAATCACACTTCTTCACTAACAAAAGGAAATTTGTTTCACATGTTTGCTATAAAGGAAAACACACATTGCTTAAAAGGAAATAAGTTTGGAATAAGAAAATGCTTTTTTTTTTAAATTGTGAATTTATTTTGATGTTTTTATGAGTAACAAGATTCTAATTAATTATAACAACAAATTAGTAAAATATAACATAAATACCGTATACAGTTCTTGGTTCTAAGGAGAGTGGGCCCTTACTCCCTTCAGATTCAGGAACAAAGATTAATCAATACTAGGAACTGAAGTATTAATTCATAAAAATGAAATGATTACAATCTGACTGAAACCTATAATATGCTTGTACAAATCTTTTCCTCTATTATCTGCTCTCTATCATCTGATATCTAATATTATAATATATGAAAAGCTTACGTTTTATACTAATATAATCAACTCAAAATAGGATGCAAAGGAATAAGATTCCTTGGTTGATTCATTCATCCAAAGATAGGAGATTGGATTTCCAAGAGATCTAATTATTCCAATAAAATAGATATCCTATCCTATAATAGTCTAAAAAAGAAATATATTTACAATTTTATCAAAAGCAAATCCTACAAAATAGTAGGCAGTTATTTTCCTTATTTGATTTCAGCTGGAATGATTCTCACTTATCCTATCTGGCTATCGGCTTCCCCATTTGTAGCTTTGTCCTTATAAAATTCTCATAATTGACCTTGTAGAGTCTATAGGAATGAACTTGCAGAGTCTGTAGAAACAACCCTACGGAGTCTGTAGAAATAAACCTGTGGAGTCCATAGAAACGAGACTACAGAGTCTGTAGAACTAAGCTTGCAGAGTCCATAGAACTAACCCTGTGGAGTCTGTAGTTATGCTAGATGAAGATCAAAATTGCATGTTCACTTTACATTGCCTGTGTCTTTTTCTTGAGCATTCTTCACAACAAAAATCACTAAAACATGCTATGTATTAGACATTAATGACAAAGTAAAGGCTTGGTCTTTGGTTTAATATAAACAAGATAAATATCTATTTTCTTTGTAATAGCTATCTAACAATCTAAGGTTTGCATAAAATAATATCCTTACAGAGATGAATTGAGGGAAATAACATGTCAATAATGAGTCATATTCTAAGCTCATTATCTCCCCCAAGCTTTACCTTTTGCAAGTCTCATTAGAAACATTTATTGGCATTCATAGCTCTAGATTCTATTTTTCACACTCTGACTCAAGTCATATTCATCAAATTCATCTGTTATATGTCTGTCTGAATTATTGGTAAATCCTTGATATGTTTGAATCATTTGCTTCTATATATTGAATTACTCCTCTGATTGTGGATCCTAACTCTGCCATCTTGGAATAGGTATGATCAACAAAGGGGGTCTATATCTCATGTTAATCCATTTTTGCTCTCCGCCAAAGTTTATTACCTCTATTAAGATTTTCAAAATTGAGGATGCTCTCCTCATACTCCATCTTAATTTATTTGGGGATATGACCTCTCATATTTTAAGAGGCACTAAAAGTTGGTCCCATCTATTTACACTTGTAGCCACCACTGAATCAAAACTTTGTCTTGAAAACAAATCAAAAGAAGCAACATAATCATATAAAGCCTATAAATAATATGTTTTAACTTCATCGTCTAACAAAGCATAGTTAAAATTCTATTTGATAAATCTGAGAATAGGAAAGGCTGGTCTGACACACAATCCTGTAGTCTTAGCATGATTTGTATAGTCTTCAAATCTGTCTTTCCATGCTATTTGATTTTTGAATGTAGAATGTAATGCTCTTAGTTGAACTTCTCCTACATGAAGATTTATCAAAAACTTATTGTGCTCATGATCTCGTAGAATCAAGTCATGCAAATAAAATTCACAAAGCAAATCCTATTGATCAAGTTCAGTACTATAGAAAATTTTTAAAAATGTTGCTGGCTACAAAATTTTGTAAGAAAGATAACAAGAGATCCACAGAGGCTGCCATCTATAAAATTATTCAGTTAAAAACAAACTGTATGCAGGATAAGGATTCCTACATGCCAAAAGAGTTTCCCCTAATTTGCATGCATCCTACAAATTTTCTTTTAACTCTTGGAATTTAGCTTCTAATTCCTTATTTTCATTTTCCAAGAGTTTGTTTGAAGAAATTGCATCTTTGTTTTTCTATTTAAGTATAAAATATTCTTCTTCAATTTGATTTAGTATTTTCGAGGGAGGAATACTTGGATCACTTGTTTGACAACCATGGTCAAAAAATACCTTAAGAGGAGAAGGTGCAATAGCAGGTGCTTCGAAAGAGTTTACCAAACTCTGCAATCTCCTATTTTCCTTCTTCAGATTTGCTATATATATCAAAAGATCTATTTGTTCATTTTTATGTTCCTTTATTATTTCCTTTAATCTGTGAACTTCTACTACATGATCAGCAGATTTTGTATTTAATTTCTTTACCAACAATGAGTGGAGATGATCCTTGTTTTGCAATTGACTGATCAAGTCAGCAATGTCAGCTGTTTATTGTCGTTCAAGAGCTTGAACTCAAGAAAGATGAAAATTTAACTGCATAATAGGATCATTTAGATTAGATGATTCACCTTTCTCATTGGTACATACAGTTTTCTCTTTGTCCATTATAGTTTCAATTGGAACAGGTGGTTGTTTTGCCATACTTGATTCCTCTGTTGTGTGTGGCTCTTCCTCTAGAATTAGCTCCTCCATTGATTAGAGAGTTCTTTTTGGAAGGAATTTTTTCAATATTTGTAGGTGCAGGGATATTTTGATGTATGGGGGAATGAGACACCATTTTAAGACTATCTAAAATATCTACAACTTCTTGTTCATCTTCATATATCAGATTGAATCTCTTTCTTCTTTTAGTTACTCTTTGATCTACAATTGGTTGGCTTTCCTTCTCAACCACCAAACCCTTGGTCTTCTCAGGTTCTGTAGCAACCTTTCATCTCAATTTTCTTCTTCCTGACAAGGGAACTAGTTGTACTATAGACTCATGAGGTTCTTGTGGGGACCTTGAAACTTTAGGGTTTTGAGACCTTGTGATTCTTCTTGAAGAAGAAGGGATTTCTGTGGAGATTACAGTCTGAGATTTTTTCCTTGGTGTTGTTTTCTCAACTGATGTAGTAGGTGGAGATGAGTGTTCATGTGGTACATTTGGGGTTTCTTGTGTAGGCATATTTAGAATTTGTTGTGATAGACTGTTCTAAAATTCCTCCCAGACCTCTTGTCCTTGCTGAAGAAAGTGATGTTGGATAATGAGATGAATAAGGCCATGATGCCTAAGAGCAACACTAGGGGTTGTAGACCATATAAGAAGGATGGGAGATTAATTTTGTACTGAGGGTTTTGTCTCTCATGCTTAATATGTATTAACATTTTCATGGCGTCTCCCCCTAAAATATTGTGTTGCCCTTCACAAATGATATACTTGAGTACCCACTTGGCAACAGATTTCCAAGGTTTAGGAAGTGAATTTCTACTAATCCCTTTTGATTTTCCCTTAGAATATACTAGACATGAAGTTCCAGTATGCTCATTATCATTAAACTAAATTATTAAATTAATAAATAAAATTTTTCTTGTATCTCTTATTCCCTCTTCTGGAACTTGTATAAATTGGCTTATAATTTGAGTTGTAACAAGAATAACAATGCCTTTCACAATTGAAAATTTAGGGGTAAGATTAGTGATGAATTCACTTACCATTATTTCATCAAAACCCTAAAACATCTTAATGAAAGGTAGCCAGCCATTGGCTCTAAATACTACCACATAAGATTTGTATTTATGAAACTTTGTTGGATTCTTCGGCTCTGATCTTGTCTTCTATCCTATTTCTATGTGGATTTACAGTCAACTTTATTTTTTTAACTCTGATTGTGGTGTAGACCAATCTTTTATCAAAATTGGTCGGCAACAGTCACTGAGGATTTGCAGGCGACAATCATGGAGGATCTATAGACCAACTTCTGTTGAAGGCTATAGAAATGAAATGGTTCACACAAAATGCTACAGTTGCATGAGTTCATAGTTTGATATGATGATTTGATACAGTTAGGCATTGCACGTTTCTATAGAGTGTGCTAGCCATTTTGTTTTATTAATAAAAGTTATGTGAAATGATGATGTGTCACATTGACGATGACATCGATTCATTACTTCATTTAAAACCCCTTTTTATGATGCCCATCATTATGATACTTGATGACTCAATTGATTATATCAAACCTGCACACTTCTCCATACACCTTTGGTGGCTTGGTTGCATGTTTGTTTTTTTATTATGGCATGCGTCATGTCATTCCATTTTGGAAGATTCAAATTTAGGTCATCTCCGTAGAATAAGTCTTAATTAAATCGAATATAATTAGTTAACTAAACATAGATAAATAAAATACATGTCTTACTTACTTTAACCTTAGACGTTATCCTTTGATCGCCATGTGTCCTGCACAAATAAGTTTGCATTGATTAGTTTATTGCATGGAGACGACCAATCATAGTGTCATGTTTATAAATTTTTGTTTTTGCCCTTTGGCAAGCCATTACTGGTTTTCTAGCCAAAGCCCTTTTTGCAATGTATAGCCAACCAACAAGCTGGTTTTCTGGGCATGCATTGTCAATAGCATCTTTAGAAGGATTTTCACTATTGATATTTATTTTTATTTTTATTTTTATTTTGTTGGATCACAGGATTATCAATGAGCATGTTCACTAGAAGAAGCAGAGCTCTCCAGAACAGCTACTTGATCTTGATCCTTTTGAACAAATTCTTCTTTATTGAGAGGTTTTTGATAGAGATTCAATCTATGTCCATTAACTAACAGAGCTCTTCTACTATCATCAATAGGTATTAGCTTAACAGAACCATTTTTATAGACCTTCTCAATATGATAAGGTCTCAACCACCTTGTTTGTAGTTTTCATTTGAACTATTGAAATTTAGAATCAAACAATAGTGTTCAATCTCCTTTCTAAAACTTTCATTGCTTGATTTGTGCATCATGTCAAACTTTTCTTTGATGTTGTACCAGTTCAGTTCTTTGTAGTGCTTCCATCCTCATTTCATCAAGTTTATTAAGCTGTAGGAGTCTTTCTTTATGTATTTATTCTAATTCAATTCCTAATTTTATAGCTATTTTCTGAGTTTGTATTTCAAATTCAATAAAGAATAAAGGCTTCTTACCATAAACCAATTCATAAGGTAAAAATCCAGTTGTTATTTTCCAAGTCGTATTATAGGCCCAAACAACTTTTGGTACCTTATCTGCCCAATCCTTTCTACTAAAATTAACAACCTTGGTTTAAAAGGTTTCTAGTTCTCTGTTGGTGACTTCAACTTACCCATTAGCCTATGGATGGTATGGAGATATTTTTTTGTGTTGATTTTGATACACTTGCATGAAGTGCTTTATCATGTTTAACATGAACTGTGGTCCTTGATCTGAGACTATCTCTCTTGGAACACCAAATATTTGCATGATTTTGAAATATAAGAAATCAGCTACCATCTCTTCTCTTACATGAGTTAATGTTTCCACTTCTGCCCACTTGGTCACATAGTCTGTACATACTAAGAGATATTCTCTTCCTCTGAAAGGAGGATCCACTAGACCTATAAAATCAATTTTGCATTTCTCAAATGGTTCTAAAACCAATTGAGGATGAGGGTGCAAAGGCATCTCTGTTGAAAGAGTAGGTTATCCAATTCTCTGACAAGCATCATAGTGTTTGACATATCTTTTTACTTGTTGATGAAGGTGAGGCCAATAGTATCCTGCTCCCAGAATTTTATGTATGGTTCTTTAAGCTGAGTAATGCCCTCCTCCTAGTTCATCATGATAGGCTCTGATGATATCATAAGCTTCACTGTTTGTCACACCCCTATGAAACACATGGTCAGGTCCAAGTTTAAATAACATTTCATTAATCCATATAAAAGAAGAGATTTCTTTGATTGAACATTTCTTTTATTTTTGTGAAAAGTACAAAGAAAACTTCTCTATGGTGAGGTAATTAGCAATATCAGTAAACCATAGAGATTTTAGTGAAATAGCAAATAGTTGTTCATCTAAAAATTCATCTTCCACTAGTTTTTCTTCACCTATAGTGTTTATTATTGACAAGAAATCAGCTACCACATTAGACTTCCCTAGTTTGTCTATAATAGTAACATCAAATTATTGTAAGAGCAATAACCATCTAATAATCCTACCTCTCATAATTGGTTTGTTGGTAAGATATATAATAGCTGAATAGTCTATATAGATAAACACTTTGTAGCCTGTTATGTAGTGTCTAATTTTTTTAATTGCATAAATTACAGCTAGAAATTCCCTCTCAGTTGTGGTGTAATTTCTCTCTACAGGTGTCATGGTTTTGCTAATATAATATATATCATACATGTTTCCCTCTTTATCCTTTTGTCCAAGGACTACTCCTAGTGTTGTATTGGAAGCATCTATGTATATATGGAATGGCTTTATCTAATTTGGTCCTCTCAATATTGGATTAGTAATAAGTTTAGCTTTGATGGTCTCAAAGGCCTACTGGCAACTATCACTCCATTCGAATGTATTGTCTTTTGTAAGCAAGGAAAATATAGGATCAACTATTTGGCTGAACTTATCTATGAAGCATCTGTAGTAACCAACATGTCCCAAAAAATTCTTAATTTTAGTTTGTGTTTATGGAATAGGTAAATTGGAGATTATTTCGATTTTATTTGGATCTACTTGAATGCCTTTTTCAGAAATATGGTGTCCCAGGACTATTCCTTCATCCATCATCAATAAACATTTCTTATGGCTCAAAGATAATTGGTGTTTCTTACATTTGATCAATACTCTTTCCAGATTGGTAAGAGCCTCTTCATAAGTTTCACCATAAATGGTGAACTCATCCATATATACTTCAACACAATCATTTATAAGGTCAACTAATATGGATAGAACTACTCTTTGGAAGGTTGTTGGAGCATTACATAGTCCAAATGGAAGTTCTTGATAAGCAAAAGTTTCCCAAGGGCAGGTAAACATGGTTTTATCTTGATCTTCAGTTGCTACCATTATCTGGTTATACCCACTAAACCCATCTAGGAAAAAAATCTCTTTCTTGCCAAGTTGTCAAGAACTTGATTAATGACAAGTAAAGGAAATTAATCTCTGAGTGTTACTTTGTTCAATTATCTATAATCTACACATACCCTTAATTTTTCATTTTTCTTGGGCATAATTACCAAAGGTGAAACCCACTGGCCGTTTGAGATGGGATAAATAAACCTAGCTTCCAGCAACTTTTAGATTTTTGTTTTGATGATTTCCTTTAATGCTAGATTTATTCTTCTTTGTGGTTGTCTAATCGGTTTGACAGATTCTATGTAAATATGATGAGTGCATATGTTGGGGTGAATTCCCTTTATGTCGATATAATCCCAAGTAAAAGCCTTGGTATGTCTTTTCAGTACTTCAAAGAGTTTATTTTCCTCTTCATTTGTTAATCAACTATTGATGTTCAAAATCTTTCCAGGTGTTACCATGATTGGTTTTGTACTTGGGTAGTTAGATTCTATTTACTTAAACTCACTAATCAATGAGTTCATAGGACATGGATGAGGAAGTAGCTTATATAACATAGTTACATTATCAACAAACTCTTTTCTAAGAGGAATCAATCTTGCTAAAAAATAATGAAATGCATCTAAAAAATGAGTTTGATGTTGTTCTACCAATTTCCACACACTTTCCTGAATCAATCCATGATATTGTTAGGTTGTGGAGCTAAAAGCTTCACTGATGCAGACATGGAGGAGGTTGCAGGATGAGTTGTTGAGTGTCACGGAGACTGGCGTTTGGTTTGGCCAACCGACGTCGACAGTATTAGACAAGGAAGCAACCGATGTCGGTCATGGATCGGCCGGCGTCGGCGACCCCAGGCGGAGAGGGACCGACGTCGGTCACCTGTGTGGTTCGACTGCGAGCTAATTACGGGTAGTTAGCTAACGAACCAAGTGTTTGCATGAAGAGAGCTATTTTTAGATTGAGAGCTGCGGATCTAATTATTGTAATTAGATGTCTAATCATTGTTTGGATGAGATCTATATAATAGACTCATGGTTGTATTGGAAAAGTTGTTCTAGTTTGAGTTGAGCAAAGTTTGTTCCTTCTGTGTGTGAAGTGAGTAAGGGTGTTCCTCCTAGTTCCCTATCAGTGCCAAGCTTGGTACTGGTTGGAGAATCATAAGGACTTGGTGAGGCAAGGACAAGGGTTCTTCAGGATGTAGAGTGATCTACATGGTAAGTAAGATCGTTGATCTGCAGGTGTATGTGTGTGCAAGGTCAAGGTTCACAGGTGAGCAGAACCGTGTTTGATTTGCAGGTGTGCAGGATCATATAGACAGCAACACAATAGGGAGCAGTATCAGGCAGGATCTACTTGGAGTACAGGTGTGTACTCGGATAGAGCAAAGAGGAAGGCAAGGGAGTTCCTTCCATAAGTATGGTCTGTTGAAGTGCAGGTTATTGCAGGTTCATGGGAGATCTACTTGAAGTACCTTGAGTACTTGTGGAGTACGTGGAGTACTTGTTTGAGTGTGTGGAGCACTTGTGGTGTGCGTGGAGCACAGGAGGTGAACACCAACTCTGTATTTTGAGTTGGGTGTTGGGACCGGAGAGGGAGAGCTTTGGGGAGAAGAATTACTGTTCACTTGAGGTGTGGGAAACCTCTGTAAGGTGGTGGAGAAGAAGTGGCATCTTCTTTATTGTATTCTTTTCTGTATAAAGTGTTAATACAAGTTGTGTATTGTCTCTCATATCTTGTGTTATTCTGAATTCTAGTTACTTGGTGAATCTGGTTAATTTCCGCATATTAAGTTGCTTGGTTTGGTAATCAAATTGTGTGCTTCTGGTTTATTTCCCAACAATCATATGGTGAAGAAACAATATAAGAAGTAGAAGTGGAGGTTTCAAAATATTCTGTTTGACCCAAGAATCTTGAACTAAGGTAGTCCATAGTTTTTAGATTGGTAGAGTCCATAAATTTCAGACTGGTATAGTCCATAGATTTTGGGTATATGTCTCCATTCAATTTTTTCAAGTGTTTTTTAACTGTGATCATAGCTAATGAGGAAATATTGTTTAATGTGTTATCTAATTCATCCACCTAAAGTTCTTGTATGCAATTTTTTGATGGTTTTGCAGGAGGATACAAAGAAATGCCCCATTAGAAATGATCATTTCTCCTGACCTGCAATCAATCAATGTTGCTACAGCAACCAACCATGGTCTACCTAGGATTATGGGATATCCTAGATTCTTTATTTTGGGTTGTAAAACCATGAAATCTACTGGATACTCCCAATATTCTATTAGTACTTCAACATTTTCTATAGTCCCTTCTGGTTTCATTACAAACTGGTCTGCCATTTGAAGAATGGTAGTTGTAGGTTGCATTCTCATAAGAGATAATGCATGGAGAGTATCAATTGTCATAACATTGATTGTTGCTCCCAAATCTACCAAGACGTTAGGAATTTCTTTACCTTTGATTGTAACTGTGATCATTGGGCTTCCCAAATCTGCATATTTTAGAACTAATAGTTTTTCTGCTAATAAATTAGCAACTTTTCTATCAACATGAATGGTTCCAAGATATTTTACTTTCCTCCCAGGTGTCTTGATACAAAGGTTTTTGATGATCTTATTTAATTCAGGTATATCCCTAATAGCTTGTAGAAGGGGTACCTCAATATTGATCCTTTGCAACTCTTGGACCAAGTTTGATTCTGGTTTAATACCAATTTCTCTTAATCTTTCTGGAAAAGGAACTACTGGGGTACTAGTTTTTTCTTTGTTTGCTTCAGGGCTTATTTTGATTTCAGCCTCTCCAGTGTTTAATTGAGATGATTCTATCTTTTCATTTTCATCAGGTATCTCATAAATGGGAACTGAAGGTTTTTGTATAATTTTCCTTGATCTCAAATGTATGTCTAAACACTAAATAGATCCAACATCAATTATATCTTCATGTTTATTAACATAAATAGGTGTTGGTTGTTTAATTTTTAGATTTGCTATTAGTTGTGCAGGCATTAAGGGTTGATTAATTTGTCCTTGTTGCTGAATAACTGGGGGTGGCATAATAGTTTGTTGTTGAAGTGGTCCTCTTGGTTGGGTATATTGTGACTATGGATTTCATTGCTGATTCCATTGTTGATATAGATGAGGCATCCATTGTTGCTGTGGTACCCATTATTACTGTGGTTGTGGCACCATCCATGGGGGTGTTGGCATCCAATCTTGTCCTGCCCATGGATTTTAAATTGATGGAATTCAGGGTTGATTCTAAAATGGTGAAGGAACTGAAACATTCCATGGTGCGATCCATGGATTAACTGAATTTCTTGCATTAAACTGTCCTTGAGCCTGGTTTTGTGGGACAAAGTTTTGTCTCTGGATATAATTTACTTTTTCAATGGACTGGACTTGTGTTTTCATTTGATTCTTTAAAATAGGTATAAGGGTGCAATGTTTGGTATCATGATCTATTGCATCACAGATCCCACATGATAAAACATTGGTTCTATCTAGTGGACAGTCTTTAAGGGTGTGTTTTTGTCTCCACTTAGGACAATAGATTGCTAAGGGTAATGTTTAGTATAACCAGGATATTTGTATTTAAATTATCAAATTCTTAGAACCCTTAGCAATCTATTGTCATAAGTGGAGACAAATATCTTGGTTTAATCAATATTCAATTGATGTCTTATCAACCAAGGCTAGTGTCCAAAGCTATCTGCAGTAAGGTATGGGATGGTAGATCTAGAAGGCTGCTTGTGGGGGTGTTTGATAGTCCTATTCTAATTTTGACTAAAGAAAGAAATGTTTCTTAAACTACGTGATTCACTCTTTTGCTGAAAAAGAAGAAATCAAATCAATCCACTCTTTTGCTGAAAGTAAAAGATCACACTCCTATTTACGTTTGCATGGAAAGTAAAATCATACTTATTCACTAACAAAAGGAAATTTGTTTCACACATTTGCTGTAAAGGAAAACACACGTTGATTAGAAGGAAATAGCTTTGAAATAATAAAATGTTTTTTTTTAAACTATGAATTTATTTTGATGTTTTTATGAGTAACAGGATTTTAATTAATTATAACAACAAATTAGTAAAACATAACATAAATACCATACATAGTTCCTGGTTCCAAGGAGAGTGGGCCCTTGCTCCTCTCGGACTTAAGAACAAAGATTAATCAGTACTGGGAGCTAAAGTGTTAATTCATAAAAATGAAATGATTACACTCTGGCTAAAACTTATAATATGCTTGTACAAATCTTTTCCTCTATTATCTGCTCTCTATCATCTTATATCTAATATTATAATATATGAAAATCTTACATTTTATACTAATATAATCAACTCAAAATAGGATGCAAAGGAATATGATTCTTTGGTCAATCTATTCATTCAAAGATAAGAGATTGGATTTCCAAGAGATCTAATTATTCAAAAAAATAGATATCCTATCCTATAATAGTCTGACGATCAAATATATTTATAACTTTATCAAAAGCAAATCCTACAAAACAACATGCGGTTATTTTCTTTATTTGATTTCAGCTGGAATGATTCTCACTTATCTTATATGGCCACCAACTTCCCCATTTGCAGCTTTGTCCTTACAGAATTCTCAGAATTGACCTTGCAAAGTCAGTAGGAATGAACCTGCGAAGTCTGTAGAAACAAACCTATAGAGTCCATATAAACAAACCTGCAGAGTCCATATATATGAGCCTGCCGAGTCCATAGAACCAAGCCTATGGAGTCTATAGAACCAAGCCTACGGAGTTCATAGTTACAGCGGATGAAAATCAAAATTGCACGTTCACTTTACATTGCCTGTGTGTTTTTCCTGAGCATTCTTCACAAAAAAAATCACTAAAACATGCTATGTATTAGAAATTAATGACAAAGTAAAGGCTTAGTCTTTGGTTCAATATACACAAGACAAATATCTACTTTCCATGTAATAGCTATCTAACAATCTAAGATTTGCATAAGATAATATCTTTATAGAGATAAATTGAGGGAAATAACATATCAATAATGAGCCATATTCTGAGATCATCATAGAGGCTTAGATTGTTGAGGAGGGAGGGATGGGGATTGAGTAGATTTAGGTCTGCTTAACTGCATGACTTGGGTCCAAGATGGGAAAGCTAAAAGTTCTCCTTTGATCTTCTACTTCTGCTTCTCTTCTTGATTATTTGTCCTCAGCTCTAGCTCTTTGTTTTGCTTCACTATATTTTCTTGAAATATCTCTTCTTTAAGGTGGTCAGGAACACAAGAGGAATGAGGGATGTTTGCAGAGGTTCAGATTCTTCCTTAACCTAGATTCTCAAATCTGGATTTGTTTCATTTTGCTTACCTTATGACTTCACCACTTGATTCCAGCTTGGAACCTTGAAGGACTTCATAAAGGTTTCTTGAGGAAGAAAGGAGTCTTGAAACTCAAAAGTAGGCTATTCCACAACAATTCCTTTTTCTTTTTTATGGTTCTCCTGAACAAAATTCTAAGAAGGCAAAGTCTGAGAAACATATGAAGAATTTAGAAAACTCAAAGGAGCACTTGGAATGGCCTAATGAGGAGGTATGGATGGCACATAGGAAGATTAAGGTGGCATGTAGGTAAGCACAAAAGATTGGTGAGGTTACCCCTATTGTTCCTCAAGTCCTTTTAGCTTATCTTCAATGCTATAATTGTAACCACCTATATTCATCATGTCACCTATGAGTTTGTTCCAATTTTCTCTCTCAATAGGTGTCTATTATACTTTTATTTGCTTTAATGAGTCCTTCACATAATGGATCTAGTGAGTAGGGACATCTTGACCATAACATTTCTATGAACACAACTCTAGTGAATGCTTGTCAAGGTTTATTAAAGTTTGCTTCAATATTGGTATGGATGGCTCATGATAGGGTAGATGAGAAGCAACGTTATGATAGGCTTGTTGTCCATAAGAAAGACTAGGGTAATATTCTTGTATAAATGGATCATGAGGAACTTACCTAGGTTCCTCATAGCTGTGATAGGGTGGATGAAGCTCATATTGATTATGAAGAACTTGTCAAGGTTACTGATAAAGAGATGGATAATAAGGATATCCACCATAGCTATTCATATTGGCTTCATATATCAAATGAGGTGCAAGAGCTATTTAAAAATCTACAATGAGACATCCCTGATCTACTCATAACTAGGAGCTTTGATTTGGAGTCACCATCAGTGCTAACTGCTTACTTCCACAAGTTGATCAGAGGAAAGGCACACCAAGATATTCTTCTTTAGATAATGATAATTATGTGCTTGGGCTACTTTAAACCAGCTAATAAATGCTTAGAGTCACCATTGATGTTTGTTGAATGCGTCCAAAAGCTGATATGCAGAAGAGCAACAACACAAATACTTCTACTATTTTAGACCTTGGTCCCATCGAGTGTGATAGAAACTATTGTAGCATGGAATTAAACCTTTCATGGGAAAGTTTTTTAAGCTCTCTCACTTCCAGCTACAAGCATGAGAACAACCTCAGGCTATGGGTATCATGTAGCGAGTTTGAACCTCTGGAGTAGGCCAGTTCCTCTTTGATGCTCACCTAAACTAATGTTAGACTAATGATTCACATGGAAAAGGGTTAGAAAATGGATAAGGGATCTTAAGAAAGCTAACCAGGCAATGCACCAAAGTAAAATGAACACTCATCTATGTTTGAACCTACACTAGATCAGTCATAAGATAAGTATGGCTTACATAATCTCGAGATCAAGTTAACACACTGGAAGAGGTTCAGGTAAAACACTAATCTAGACCTATAAGAGCTTGAAAATACATTAAAGAGGTAAGCAAAAGGCTGATAGATTAGGAATAATTTCCTTCATGAATCCACTAAGTATAAACATACTAAGGCACTGATCAATGACAAGAGATAGGCAAATAAATCATCTTATTACATCAAGAGGTAGTTTTTAAAATAGACTTGATAGGGTCAAGCCTAATCAAGCAGAGCATACTTTGTAATATCTCAATGAATGTTCAACTCCTAGAAAGATGAAAAAAATCTAAAAACTAGGAACCCTTACAATGGCTTGAAATCCCATATATATTAAAGAAGGGACAAAAGAAAAGAGGGACTACATGGAAAAAATGGAAAGAAGGGAGCCATAAATTGCTAAAACCACCACCATTATCCTTATTTGACAATGGAGTGAGTTGTTCAAAGTCATCACCAATATCTTCAAGCCCATCCTGCATTCAAGTTGCCCTTGGGTGGATTTTAAGGGGGCCATGTCGTGGGTGGTTAGATGTCTCCATTTTGCATGACTGAGTTGATCCCTGTATTAAACTCATCATGTTCCTTTCACCTACGTGTCTTGCATGTAGGCTATTGATCATGTCATCAGAGTTGAAAGTTAAAATCCTCATCCTTTTTTATTGATTATCCATTGAAATCCCACCAAGACCTTTTAAAAACTTGACCT
Source organism: Torreya grandis (assembly GCA_037957365.1). NCBI lineage: Eukaryota > Viridiplantae > Streptophyta > Pinopsida > Cupressales > Taxaceae > Torreya > Torreya grandis. The sequence continues at coordinate 7,997,174 of JARHVA010000006.1, forward strand.
TTTCTCATCCATTGATCTGTTGAGCCTGGACTCTCGTGAACCATCAATATTTTTCTAGTTGGGTGCCTTTATGTCACTTATACTTGATCGATCAACACCTCAAATTTACTGATCATTTCACCATTGCTTGTGCCATTGATCTTATTGGGCCATCATCTTATCTTGACTTAACTTATAAATTTTATAAGTTAAGTAGCCTTGAAAACTCAATTTACTCTTTGCAGTGTAAATCAAGCTTTCTGCACTACTTAGCTTATAAAGTTTAAAAGCTCTTTTCATAAGTTTTGTCCTTGGAGAATCCCAAAAACACTTTTAAAGACCTATTTAGGTTCTTCAAGCTGCCTTAATTCAAGCTTGTTGAGCATGATTACTTCAAACTTTTCAAGTCTTAAGTCTTCAAGTTTTTTAGGCTTTTCAACTTTGATGTTTCCAAGCTCTCTAACTTTGGGTTCTTGGGGTTGGAAGACTTCGGATTCTTCAAGATTCAAGTCTTCAAATTATTAGAGCTTGGCTACTTCCCAATGGCTAGTTCATCACCATAAAATTTACATACATGGAAACGTCCTAGGATTTTTCAAACTCAAATAGCTATTTGTTAGGGCTAGATTTTGACGTTTATGGGCCCATCAATTCCTTTGAGCAAATTGCTTCTGTAAAATTTCTTCAGGCAGTTTGCTTAGGACCTTTTCCTTAGATAATTCTCTCGAGGGAATTCCTTTGGAGGAATTCCTTCAGACTTCTTATTTTCATTCCTTCCCTTCATGATTATTTTCCATGGCTATCTCCTTTACTTATTTCCTTTAGATAAAAATTCTGAAGGAATTTTTCTTTGGAACCTTTCCAAATTGCCCCTCAGGATTTTGATAAGGAATTTATCGAAGGGAAAGAGACCCTTCAAGATTTTTGAAAATGGTCCTTCCAAAAGGAACATAGCCTTCAAAATTCTTGTTTTGGTCTTTTTGCTCCAAAAGTACCCTTTAAAAGAATTGGAATTGCCCTTCAAATTTTTTAAATTTGACTACTTTGTCAAGAAAAGTGCCCTTCAGCTTGTTTTGGTTTTCTCATGACTCGCAACCTACTAGCCAAATTAAGCAAAGTACTCAAAGTCTTCCACCTTGTACTTTTATAAATGCTAATGGAGTTTGTAAATGTTTTGATGGAGTCCATAGATTTTATAGGCCTAATGCTACTGCATTTATAACCCCTAACTTCTTGGTTTCACCATGAAACCTACTCAAAAACCTCTTCTTTGCTCTGTAGACCTATCCCTTAGAATTTGACAAAACACACTTTAAGAAAAATTAAAGTGTTTTAAAGCTTTATGAGCACTATAAGATCTATTTGGTCAACTCATTCCATCCAGAACATTTGTTCATCCACTCATCCATTATCAATTTGATCCATCTAGGCACAGCTTGGTATGTGGGTCAAATTTGGCCAATAGGGTCATCACTTTTAGGTAAAGATTGATCATGATAGTCTCAAATATTTTTTGGAACAACGGTTGTCATCTGAAGAACAATAGAAATAGGTAACTAAGATGTTAGGCTATGATTTTGAAATAGTCTATAAAAAAAGGCAAGGACAATGTGGTGGTAGATGCACTATCTAGAAAGGATGAATTAGTTGAGGCATTGTTATGTGTCGTAACCATTTTGCAGGTAGATTGGCTAGATAAAGCATGATCAGAATGGGAACATGATAGTGCTACCCATGATTTGATTCAAAATCTTTAGCAAGGTTTAGGTGGATTTGAAAAATTCACATCGAAGGGTAATGCATTATGGTAGAAAGACATATTGTACCTATGAAAGGATTCTCTTCTTAAACAAAAAATCCTTTGGGAACTTCTTGCAACTCCAATTGGGGGTCATTCAATTTTTTTGAAAACCTATCACAAAATCAAGCAGGATTCTTTTTGGGAAGAACTAAAGGGGGATATCTAGAAATATGTGGCTGGATGTATGATCTATCAATAAAACAAAGGTAAAACCATCGAAACCCTAGGTCTTTTACTACTTTTATCCATCCCTAAGTAGTGTTGGGAAGAGGTATCTATGGATTTCATTAGAGGATTACCAAGATCTGATTGTCAAAATGTTATCATGGTTGTTATGGATCACTCAGTAAGTATACTCATTTTTGTTCTTTATCACAACCATTTGTTGCTAGTACAATAGCTACTACTTTTCTCAATACATTTTGAAAATTGCATGGGACCCCTAAGATCACTATCAGTGATAGAGATCCCATTTTCACTAGTAATTTTTAGACTGAGTTATTTACATGTTTGGGCACCCAGTTGGCTCATAGTTCATCCTATCATCTTCAATCTGATAGACAAACTAAGGTAATCAACAAATATCTGGAAGGATATATTCATTGTTATGTTCTTGATAAATAGGATAAATGAGTTCACTGGTTGCCACTTGCTGAATGGTGGTATAATACTTTTGTTCATAGTTCCTCAAAAATGTCTCCCTTTACGGCACTGTATGGATACCACCTTCCATCCATCACTTCAACCTTGAAGGTCCATCCTAAGGTTCGTGCAGTTGAAGAACATATTCACCATCAATAGGAGGTCCTTGCAAGTTTGCATGAAAATTTAGCTATGGCTCAAAATTGCATGAAGAAATAGGTAGATCAACGTAAAAGTGAGAGACATTTTGACATTGGTGATTGGGTCTTTGTTCATTTTCAACCATATAAGTAGATGTCATTAAAGAAACAAAAAAGCATAACAAGTAGTCCCCTAAGTATTATGGGCCTTATCAGATCTTGTATAAAATTGGTAATGTGACCTACAAATTAGAGTTTCCTTTAGCTACTCACATACATCTAGTATTTCATGTATCATGCTTGAATAAAGTCATTGGACACAAATTTACCATTCAAACAAAACTACCAGTGTTAGGTTGTGGAGCTAAAAGCTTCACCAGGATGCAAACAGGAGAAGTTACGGAGGACGCAGAGTTGCAGAGTCAGTTGCAGGGCAACTGGCGTCAGTCTGATCAACCGACGTCAGTCAGATAGCAGCGAAGAACCAACCGACATCGGTTATCAGTTGGCTGACATCAGTCATCGAGGAGCCAACGTCGGTAGCCTGTGCGATAACAGGCAGTTTGCATGTTGATCTGGGAGAGTCTATTTTTGGACTATTTGTTTGCATGTCAAAGGCTAATTGTAGTCTTGAGTTACATGTCTAATTATTGTAATTAAGGTAGTCTAATTATTGTAAGCATGAGATCTATATATGGACTCATGGGCTGTATTGTAAACTTGTAGCTAGAGAGTAAGAGAGCAATAAGCTCCTTCTGAGAGAAGAAAGCAATGGTGTGTTCCTCTTAGTGCCTGGCAGCGTGTACAGTTGTGTACTTGGTGTACTGGCAGCGTGTTACTGACTGGTTGGAGAGGTGAACATCAATTCTGTATTGAAGTTGATTGTTGTGACCAAGAGAGAGAGGGAAAAAGGTCTTGAGGTGTGGCGAGCCTTTGAAGTGGAGGAAGAAGTGGCATCTTCCTTATTGTATATTCTTCTGAGTGATTATTAATACAATTGTGTATTGTCTCTCAATTCCTGTGTTGTTTCATATTTCTAGTTACTTATTGATTTTGGTTAAATTCTGTGTTTAGTTGCTAATAAAAGAAGTAATCATATGTGCTCTAATTGGTGGAGCAAGATCCTGACTAAGTAGGCATCGGAGCATGTTTATTGTTCTAGGTTCTTGACAAGTGGTATCAGAGCCTTGGTTGTAGGTTCAAGAGCTAATACCAGCAAGTGGTATCAGAGCTTTTGGTTAGGTTGACTAACAGGTGGTTCAGATCTGGTAGTATTTTTGATTACAGGGCACTTGCAGGGGTTTCAAATTGAGTGGGAGTATAGCAATGGCAGAAGAAAGTAAGCTACGAATGGAGAAACTGAATAGCATAAATGGTCTGATTGATGGAAAGAAAGAGCAGGGAAAAGGAAATTGTTGGTTGGTAGAAGATCAGCGCGTAGAAGCATATGTTGCAGGTGATGTTGCACATGATGTTCTGGATAAAGTAAAATCTTTGATTATAGATTCTTTTGCCTCTTTCCATGCAGCCTGAAATAGAGCATCTTTTCATGGGTACGTCTTTGGAGACTTTGGAGAGATTTATTTAGGGGTTGGAGAGCCTTGTCAGTTTATTGATGAAGGGGAAGTGAAGCTGAAATTGCAGGCGAATAACACACAGGTGTTAAAGGAGTTTATGTAGGTACCAGTCTTAGAGATGAGTCTAATTTCTTTAGAAAATTTGGGTGATGAGAGATGCACTATAACTCTCACATTGGATACACTTGAATTAGATGGTGGTAAGAAAGTAGGTATCCTTTATCTATCTACTTATATTACTGATTCACCTTCTGTTGTAGAGATGTGGCTTCATAGGCTTGGTCACATATGTAGGAGGGGAATGCAGGTTCTCAAGTGAAAGACATATATTTTTGACAAGCTAAAGAACTGAAAAGCTTTGGTGTTCATGGAGGAGATGACAGACAGAAATCAAGTGAGGAGATTGAATTATTTTAAGCAGAGCTATGTTGATTTGAACAGGGTTTTGATCCATGGAGAGCTCGCGAGTAAAAAGTTATCACTCAGAGACGAACACATGTACCAGCCTCAGTCATACAGTAACTGACGTTGGCAAAATGAAGACCGACATCGGTCATGAAGGAATCGATGTCGGCAGAAAGGATACTGGTGTCGGCCAGCGAAATGATGTCAGCAGTCAGGGTCAGTGCAGGGAATTGACATCAATCGGGAGCAGACTGGGAGATGGCCGAGATCGATCACTAAAACAGATGGTGGGCAGACAACAAGCTGTCAATAGGTCTCAAATGCTCATATCGAAATCAGAAAGGGTAAGTGAACCTCATATTCATTGTTCACCTTCTTTATATTGCTTATTGATGGTCAAGAACTAGGAAGATGCGAAGAGGCAATGCAGGTAGAATCCAGATACAGTGGAAGCTTGGCATGGATGAGGAGTGTGAGTCTTTGGAGAAGAACCAAATAGGTATTTGTTGGTAGAGTTGTCAGCTGGAAGTAAGCACTGAGAGACGAAATGGATTCCCAAGTTAAAGAAGAGAGTGGATGGATACGTGAGACAGAAGGCCAAGGTATATGGTCTTGAAGAAGCTGCATGACAGTGGTACAAGTTTTGACAGGTGGATGACTAAGCATGGCTTCAGTTAATGTCAGTGTAACTATTGTGGTTTTGTCTTACCAGGTGGATGATGAGTCACGACATTATCCAGTTACTGTATGTGAATGGTATACTAGTTATAGGTTCAGAGATACAGGGTTTTGCTGAGCTAAGGGTAAGGTTAGTTCAGAGGTATGTCAGGAAGAATTTGGAGCAGTGAAATTCTTTGGCATAAGAGACATGGAGATTTTATCTCCAGTGGGAGCTGATGTGAAGACGGTGTTGGCGGGGTTCATGATGCAGGATACAGAATCAGAAAGCACACCATGGGCTGGACAGTTCAAGCTTAGCTTGAAACAGGGTTCAAAATCACATGAGGTCTAGTGTAGAACTGAGTTTTCCCTATTAGTGGGAGTTGTCAGAAAGTATGGAGCCAATTCAGGGAAGGATTACTGGAGGGCAGTTCAGTGGGACTAGCAGCAGGGATTCTTGTTATGCAGGGTTAAGGTCTTCACTACATGGATATGTAGGTTCGGATGTGGTAGCATCATAGGTCGTGTGGTGGTTGGTCTTCAGGATTGATCTTGAAGAGGGATACAAGCCAAGGAATAATTTAGACAGTGTACAGGTACAGGTACAGGTGCAGCTGTTTATCTCCAAGTGGGAGATTGTTAGGTTGTAGAGCTAAAAGCTTCACCAAGATGCAAATAAGAGAAGTTACGGAGGACGCAGAGTTGCAGAGTCAGTTGCAGGGCAATCGGCATCAGTCTGATCAACCAATGTTGGTCAGATAGCAACGAAGAACCAACCGGCGTCGATTACCAGTCGGTCGACATCGATCATGGAGGAGCCGACGTCGATAGCCTGTGCGAGAATAGGGAGTTTGCATGTTGATTCGGGAGAGTCTATTTTTGGACTGTTTGTTTGCATTTCAAAGGCTAGTTGTAGTCTTGAGTTGCGTGTCTAATTATTGTAATTAAGGTAGTCTAATTATTGTAAGCATGAGATCTATATATGGACTCATGGGCTGTATTGTAAACTTGTAGCTAGAGAGTAAGAGAGCAATAAGCTCCTTCTGAGAGAAGAGAGCAATGGTGTGTTCCTCCTAGTGCCATAGTACCAAGGTGGGTACTGGATTGGAGAATCAGCAGGGTTCTTCATATTTGTATGATCTTAGTCAGTAGGATAGCATGGCTTCTTCAGGAGATATACAATGGTGAGTAAGGTCTAGTGATTTGCAGGTAGCAGCAGAGAGCAGGAGATCTACTTGGAGTACGGTTGTGTACTTGGTGTACTGGCAGCGTGTTACTAACTGGTTGGAGAGGTGAACATCAATTCTGTATTGGAGTTGATTGTTGTGACCAAGAGAGAGAGGGAAGAAGGTCTTGAGGTGTGGCGAGCCTTTGAGGTGGAGGAAGAAGTGGCATCTTCCTTATTGTATATTCTTCTGGCTGATTATTAATACAATTGTGTATTGTCTCTCAATTCCTGTGTTGTTTCATATTTCTAGTTACTTATTGATTTTGGTTAAATTCCGTGTTTAGTTGCTAATACAAGAAGTAGTCATATGTGCTCTAATTGGTGGAGCAAGATCCTGACTAAGTAGGCATCGGAGCATGTTTATTATTCCAGGTTCCTGACAACCAGAATTAGATGAGGAAGGTAGAGTTGTTCTTGATCCTGAGGTGATCCTTCACATGTGCACTAAGCAGTTGCATTCTAGAGTGATTACAAAGTACCTGATCAAATGGAAGAATCTGCGATGTGAAAATTCCACTTGGGAGGATGAAGCATTTGTGTAACAACATCCAGAGTTACCACAACATTGAGGACAACATTGTTTTAAAGGGGAGGGGCTTGATATGCTCTTAACCATTGGTGTGTCAAGGGATATCTATGGCCGACTTATGGCTTACATACCTCTTTTATATACTTGTTACATTTCTTTATGTTCTTATATAGGTTGACCTATGGAATAACCTTGGCTAAGTAGACTATATATAGGAGGTAGTGGTTAGTCTTTATTCATTATGTTAAGTATTTTACTATTAGTGCATTGTTGTGAAGGTTTCCCCCTCAAAGTGGCTTTGCTATATTATCCAGTATTCTGCTCTGTTGTCAATTATTGCTGTGTGATCTCTCATATTTACTTATTCTGTGCAATATCAAATCATTCTGTGTGAACATCTAAGTAATTTCATTACATAAACAAATGTCAATACCTCCTATGGTTACCCATATATTTTTAAACTATAATAGGATATTCCATGAGAAGACTCCACGTACACTCATTTGGTCAAATAACTACTACATTTTGGGTCATCCTCATGTTTGAAGACATTTCCCTGCAAGCTATGTGTGGTAAGTAGAGTGTGTAATGCTTCCTTCTATTTTTATTACCATGAGTTTTGTTTAGATGGTAATTGGTTTTGGTTGTGGCATTATATCCTCTATGTAGGAAATGTTTACTCCTACCATAAAAATAATAACACATGTAATTAGCATCGTCAGTCAAGATCATTAACTTCTTTGTAGCGCGTTGACAACTGGGTCTTCTACCACTTAACAAAAATAAGACACATGTGATATAAATCATGTCAATATTGTGACATTAAAAACATTTTAATTATAAAAAAAATTAGTACTCATTAAAATATTGATTTTCCCTAGAAAATTAGTCATATCATTGGACTTCAACCAATAGATAGAAACTAAATTATTGTATTTTTTTTATTTTTGATAATATATATATCAAAGCTAATGTCAAAACTCAATCAAATGACAAAATACTCTATTGGTATTAGCTGCATATTTTTTAATGTAAATTAATCTTTTGAAGGGATTGCAATAGATACTTGCACATGTACTAATAAGTTATTAGTGCATAAAATCATATGTACATGGCATATTAGTCCATATTTGTCTTTGCTATTACTTTATCTAAATTTTAGGTAGTCACAAATGATTAATTAATGACAAATTATCTAAAATTTATAAATATATAATATATTATTAAGTGAAATAGTTTTTAATTTATAAAAATATATAATATTTTAATTAAATATAATTTAGATAATAATAATAATAATGTTTACAAGAGATGAAGAATGGTCGATGGGATTGAAGAATATATTACGTGAATCCGATACATTAAGAGAGTGTCAAAAGCATCTCCAAAAAATATAAAAAGAGAAATAAAATTAATGAGAAAGAATAATTATACTATTTGAGGGCCCTAGATCTTCAAACCAATAAAATGTGTGTAGCCTTATAGATTTTGACTAAATTGTCTAGGCATGTGGTCTCTTAAGGCTTCTTAAGTCCATTATTTGGAAGTAAGAACTGATATTCTTTGAATGGTCTATGTATGAAAACATCAATTTGAGCGTTATTTATCAAAGTTGAAGTATTTCATGAATAAATAAGGTTAAACATTTCTAGTCCTCATACCGAATGAAGCTCCTCAAAGATCCATAAAAATCTTAAAAAGACAATGATATCTTCTACAAATCTGATAGTAGATAAGACACTTAAATACAAAATACTCCACTTTCAAGTTCTATAAAACATAATTGGTATACAAGTTCATCATGTGGGAGCTTATAATCAAATTTCATTTAAAATTGATAAGAGAAAACGTGAATTGAGCTAAAGGGATCCTTAAACATGATGGCAACATCTTTATGTAATTAAGAATTTGATTTCAATCCTTATGAAAACAAAAATAAAAATAAAAATAATGAAGAAATTTTAATTTCAAAGATTCTTTAAAATTAAACCATATAACTTTCAAATAAAATTTATATGTTAAATAACTAACAATTATAAAATTATTGTAATAAACTTTTATCTTTTTTTTAAAAATCATTTTCCCTATTAAAATTTATATGTTAAATAACTATAAATTATAAAATTATTGTAACAAACTTTTATTTTTTTAAAAGATCATTTTCCCTATTTTTAGTTTGAAGGACTTATAAAAAGCTAAAAGAATTGTTTTGAAAGTGAAAAATACAATTTTTTAATAACAATATCCCATAATTATTATATTTACAAATAACTTCATACATATTATTATATATTTCTAACATCTATTATTACATGATATTAATCAGCTTATCCTTGAGCATATTCATAGAAATTTAAAAAAAGAAATTATTAATAATTTAATTTTAATTAAATAACTATTATTAAATAATATTAATCAACTTATTCTTAAACATATTCATAATTTTTAAAAAAAAAGATCATTAATAATTTCATTTTAATTACATATTTATTATTATATAATATTAATTAACTTATCAATTAATTTATCTTTGAACATATTTATAGAAATTTTAAAAAGCTCGATTATTAATAGAATAATCTAATTTTAATCATACGATGTTAATCAACTTATCCATCAATATATTCATGAAACTATTAAAAAAAATTATTAGTAATTTAATATTTAATATTTACTACAAATAAAAAATAAAAAATGAAATTAAAAAAATAATATATATTTCAATGTTATAACTTTAATGTAGAATATATCTCATTATCTATAATTTTTAATTTTAATTTGATATACCATTATAAAGATAAAATTTAACTATAAACTTTATATATCATAATTTTTTTTGATGAAAATTATTTATTTAATATCAATTCTCTAATGTTATTATAATTTATAATAAAAAATATATATTAAAAATATTTTATCTAATATGGTCATACGACCATCAAATTTAATCCCTAACCATTATATGCATGTCATGCTCTGTGGTATGACGTCAGAGCCAGCGCACTGGATTCCTTATGCAAGGAAGGGTGTTAGGTTGTAGTACCAGTGTGACGTGTCAGTGTTTATGAAGGCACTAAATCAACGTAGTGCAGTTGCAGCCCTCACTCATTTCATTATTTCAGAGCAGTACTGCTAACTTTATTCAATTCAATTTAATTTAAGTTTCCCCATTTAGATCCATTTTTTGTTTTATCTGATTTGTGGAGGTAAGATGTTTTGTATAAGCTGTATGACTTACTTTTTGCATTTCCTTTTCTATGCAAAAGGTACGATAGTTGTATAGTTTTGCTTTTGTTTGGAGAACTATAGCCCACTCAGATTCATTTTTTTTTACTTGATTTGTGAATGTACGATGCTCTGTACAAGCTGTATGGCTTACCTTTTGCATTTCCTCCTCTATGCAAAAGGTACGATAGTTGTATAGTTCTGCCCCTGCTTGGAGAACTATAGCCCACTCAGAGCCATTTTTTTGTTACTTGATTTGTGGAGGTACGATGCTCTGTACAAGCTGTATGGCTTACCTTTTGCATTTCCTCCTCTATGCGAAAGGTACAATAGCTGTATAGTTCTGCCCCTGCTTGAAGAACTATAGCCCACTCAGATCCATTTTTTTTTTTTACTTGATTTGTGGAGGTACGATGCTCTGTACAAGCTGTATGGCTTACCTTTTGCATTTCCTCCTCTATGCAAAAGGTACGGTAGCTGTATAGTTCTGCCCCTGCTTGGAGAACTATAGCCCACTCAGATCCATTTTTTTTTTTACTTGATTTGTGGAGGTACGATGCTCTGTACAAGCTGTATGGCTTACCTTTTGCATTTCCTCCTCTATACAAACAATTTTTTTTTTTACTTGATTTGTAAAAGTACAATGCTCTGTACAAGCTGTATGGCTTATCTTTTGCATTTCCTCCTCTATGCAAATCATCTCTCTATCTAAGCCTTTTTTTAGCCTTTTTTTTCTGGTTCTACTCCTTGGCGTCCTCTCCCTAGCGTCCTTATTTATTCTAACCTGATTTGTCCTCTTGGCTGGCGTCTACACCTTCAGCTTGGTCATCTCTGTCCTCTATGTTGCCATCATTTGCTTTAGGTTTAATCTGACTCTAATTTGAAAATTTTCAAACTCTCCCAGGGACTTGGCGTCCACGCCATCCCCATCGCAAGTACGTTTCACATTATCTTTACATAATGTGTGACGTGTTCGCATCGTAGCAATTAAGGAGTTGAACATAATTTGCGATCAGAACTGAGATGCACACCCGGATCGTGGAACCACTACCTCCGAGTTAAGTTACAGCCGGTTTTAATCCTTTTTTTTTGGCTTTTTGTACTCGAGACACTTCGGGGCTTTGGACTGGGGACACTTCGCGGCTTTTGCTACAGGAATATCGTGACCTTTTTGGAGTATTGCAGGGACACTTCGCGGCTATTTTGTGTTTCAAAAAAGAGGGAAACCCTAGTTTTCGTTAGCCGTGTCTGAGCTTCTACTGCTCTGTTCTCTTCATAAAAACTTCACAGACGACGACTTTCCCTCTTTGCAAAGAAACATATACTTCTTCACCAGCAAGTCGCGGGCTCCACAGCGGATCATTTTGCCACCACCCATTGGAGGTATACAACCATTTTTCAGGGATGAGGTCTGCAATGTAATGTCGGCAAAAATTATCTCTCAGACATTTCCTATTTAATGCAGTAGCAGTTAAAACTGCCGCTGGGACATCAAAAACGTGACTTGTGCTGTGATTCCCCGCTCCATGCTCTGTCAGCACTTTCTGCCACCCCTGCACAATACAGATGCAAAGGCGGTGAATTTTGCAACCTAAGCATCTTTTTTCATTTTTTTTTTTAACAATCTTAATTCAGTTCAGTTGAGTGGAAGAGAAGAAGAAGATCGCTGGAGGCCTTGTCATAATTTGCTTGCTTTCCACTGACATCACGTGGCATCTTCGTCCGCGTGCTTTGGCATCGCTGATTTTGCATAAAGAACAAACTTCCAGCGCATTACTAACCATGAGAGAGGAGAATGAATGAGGCAGACTCAGGGAGGCTCAGGGAGGGTTTTATTACAATCTTAATTCAGTTCAGTTCAGTTGAGTGGAAGAGAAGAAGATCGCTGGAGGCCTTGTCATAATTTGCTTGCTTTCGACTGACATCACGTGGCATCTTCTTTGACATTAATTCTCAAACATTAACTGCCGGGTGCGGTGATGGTGGTGGTGTCGATTTGAAGGGAGAGGGAACTGGAAGCCGTTAGAGATCGCATGAAAATGTGTTAGTGGAAAAAAGTATTATTTCAAAAATATTCGAGAGTTGCAGAGAAGGGGCTTCATTTTTCACCGAGTTTCTACGCGATACAAGTGTGTGGGCCTAATCTTTAAATCCTTCGAAGGACGCGTAAAACTAAACGTGCTAGCTATTCCCTGAGTCCAATAGCTTATGCGCTGCACTTACGCGGGGCGGTCACGTAGATAGCTCAAACTAGCGAAGGGGAGCTTTTAATAGAAAAAGAAACCCTTGTTTTTGTTAGCCGTGTCTGAGCTTCCACTGCTCTGTTCTCTTCATAAAAACTTCACAGACGACGACTTTCCCTCTTTGCACAGAAACAGATACTTCTTCACCAGCGAGTCGCGGGCTCCACAACAGATCATTTTGCCACCACCCATTGGAGGTTGTGGTGGGACCCTTCTCAGGGAAACTAAGCTTCAAAATAGGGTTGGCGCCGTATGATAGAGATCACAGGGTATAATATTGCCCCGACAGACACGGGAAATCCAATGGAAGTTAGGGAGAGGCTCGAAACTTTAAATAGCTCAGTGCATACAGAAATTCCAACCTCACCGGGAGGTAACACAGGGAATGAGGAAACAATAATATAGATTTGGGGGAAATAGAGACATCCAGAGCCCTGTGATGGAGAAGTTAAACGAAAGGGGGTGTATTATACCATTTAATCCCTCGTCGCACTTCCCCGTTGACCCCTCTGGAAACCTCTTCTATTCCAGCGTTTTTGCTTAGGCAGGGGCACCTAGGGATGCTTGGGCTTACACAGTAGGGCACCCACATGCCAACACTTCAAGAACAGACGAACAATGCATCTATGTAAATGCAAAGCAATACAACGGGATATTAAGGCGCAAAAAAATAGAATCTGAAAACTTGCAAGAAAGGAAAATTTCACAACCATCTATCCCAGAAGTGTAATCAGGACCTTGGGAAACACAATAGAAAATCAACAAACACGAGAAGAGCAAACTGAACAAGATAAAGGAAAAAGGAAGGGGAACCCAGTGTCTCGATTAAAAGAAGACACCAAGAAAACTCTAGACATAAATCAACCAGCAAGATCTGAAGGTAGAATTGAAGGTAGTCATAATCACAACGATATGTATAGTCCTAATACAACACCACTAACATGGTCATCAAAATTGTATGTCAGCGAGCTAATGATCTTGAAAAAAAGACTCTAGTCCCTTGAGAAAAGAAGCCAAGTCAAGGATAACAAGTGGAATGAAGTAATAGAAGCTAAGAGGATACTAATCAGGGAAAATGAGATGCTTAAAGAGTAGGTAAATAAGCTTCAACATTCCATGGCAAGAGGTGAGCTAGAGCTGAGAGAAATAAGGCAGCTACTAGAACAAAAGAAAACAAAAGAGGAAGATAAGATACAAGGGGTGGAAGGAAGCAAGGACTACCACTTAGAAGAGATCCAATCAACGATGGCCAGCATGGAGATAAGAGAAAAACAGCTAAGAGAACAAATAGATGAGGCTAAACCTTGGTCTCAAGTGGTGAAAGGACCTTCGGACACACAGAGAGAACTCATAGAAAAACATGTTAGAACCCAGATAAGGGAAGAGAAAGACAAAAACGACAGGGCTGTCAATATCATTATAAAAGGACTAAAAGATTATGGCGAGAAAGAAATCATGAAGGAGTTGGCAAGAGACTTTCTTAACGATCAAATTCAATGGATAGGAGTCATATAACAAGCAAATAGGATAGGAAGATGGATAGGAAGCAAAAACAAACATGTAAGAATCACCTTCAAGAACATAGAGGACAAAAACAAGGTACTAAGGAATAAAAGATTCCTTAAAGGCACACAAATTTACATTGATGAGGACCTCGCTATAATACAATAAGAAGAAAGGAGGAAAGAGTGGGAGAAAGTAAAGGTGGCAAGGGATGTAGGAAGATGGGCTTGGCTACAAAACGGCAAAGCCCAAATAGGTGACAAAATGTCACATAAGAAATAGGAAATCGGGGCCCCCCAGGAGTATCTAACAGTGGTAAGTTGGAACTGCAGAGGATATCCATGGAGAAGAAGACCTGGATTGGGGCCCATAGCAGAAGGAAAAGATGTCATCATCCTTATTGATACCCATGAACACGATGGGTGTAGAATTCCAGATTTTGAAGGGTATAAAAAGACATTAGTGTGGAATGAAAGAACTGATAGTGGCAAGGGACATGGTGGAGTGGCAGTCTTAATTAAAGAGGAATGAGACAATTTCGTAAAAGTGGAGAAAGAAGATCCAAACAAGCAGTTCATATGGCTTAAAATTACAGAAAACCAAGTCACAACAAGGATGGAAGCATGCTACTTTGCTCCAAAGGGATCAAAATTTTATAAGAAAAGGAACCTAGATCGTGAAGATCCATTTGCAGCTCTAAAAAAAGGCATTTCTATTTTTAGTAACATGGGAGAAATAGTAATAATTGGAGACTTTAATGCAAGAACTGCAAACAATCAAGCTCTCAATCTGAAAAACAACATAGAGAAAGATAACCCCCTATGGTTAAAGGAAGAAAACAACCAACTTTGGGACAGGGTCTCACAAGATAGCAAAAGTGCAGTGTCACACTTCGGTGCTGAACTCTTAGGGCTTCGTAGTTCCTACAACATGGTCATCTGCAACAGTATGAGAGCATGGCCCGAATCAGGGAAAATCATGTGCAAAACGTACAATGGCCAAAGTGTAGTAGATTATGTCATTTGTTCACAGAGCTACACATCGAGACTGATGGAGGTTATGATTGGGGACAATATATTGGAGCTGAAATCAGAGCATAATCCAATTCATATTAAAGTTCACACTCTCATAAGGAAACAACAGGAAGAACAAGCCCACTTTGACCAAAAGAAGGCCACTCCCCAAGGTAAAATCCTTCTAAATCATGAGAATCAAAAAATCTTTAGAGCCGCAATCAAACAATTGCTCAGAGATCACAAAGAAAAAACAACTAACATAAAGAACCAGTTTCTCAGAGAGAACACGCTGATTCCCCTAATACACAAGGCCTTAAATGGTTGTAAGAGAGCTAGACCCAAGAGAGGAATAAGAAATACTTTCCTGGCAAACCCATGGTTCGACGAGGAATGCAAGATAGTAAAAAGAAATCTGCGAAAGAGAGGTATGGACAAAGAGCATAAGGAGTACGTAAAGATGCTACGGAATAAGAAAGAGAAGTATGTAAACAATAGAAGAATAGAGCTGATTTCCCTCGAAAAAAATAACCCTAAAAGATTTTGGAAAGAGCTACGTCAAAAGAAGAAACAACCAGAAAACAATATCACTAGAAACCAATGGCTTGAGTAAGCAAAGCTACTATATGAGAGGGACCAAGATAAATCTAGACCCCCAATAATCTATGCGAATACAAAACTTTTCAACACTGAAGACATCATTCAAGGAATAAAACAATTAGCAAGTGGGAAAGCTCAGGATATTGATGGGCTGCAAGTAGAGTACTTAAAGTGGGGTGTTGAAGTATTGGCACCTCATAGCAAACACATCTTCAATAGGGCCTTGCAAGAGGGCTTCCCGAAACAGTGGACGACTAGTGTGGTTATCCCTATCTTCAAAAGCGGGGATACCAATAACCCATCAAATTATCGTACTATCATGGTTAATCCCCTCCTTGGTAAACTCTTCGGAAGCATGATAGAGCACAGAATCAGCATGTGGGCAGAAAAAGAAGGAAAAAGAGCTAAGGGCCAAGCTAGATTTAGACCAAAGCACTCTACTATTGATCATAGAGCTACACTTAGGTTCTTGATTGAAAAAATATGGAACACTTAAAGAGACGAGGCCTTTTGTTGCTTTGTCGACTTCAAAAAAGCCTTTGACACGGTCCTTCGTGACAAACTTTGGAATAGGATGAAGGAGCTCGGGGTTCCGGATGAGCTTAGAGCTGCTGTCCATAGATTATCTGAGCAAGTAATGGCTAAAATCAGAATTAGTGATGGAATGTCAGAGTGTTTTGACAACGATATAGGGGTCAAACAGGGTTGCCCACTTTCACCAACTTTATTTGGATTGTACATTGATAAATTAGAAGAATGGTTAAATAAGGATAGTAGGGAGGGGATTCAACTAGCTAAGTATGCTATAAAACTGCTTCTTTATGCGGATGACCTCATTTTAATTGCCAGAACAACCAGCAGCTCAAGGGAACATTTGAGAGCACTTGAAACTTTTTGCGAATAGGTTGGAATGCAGGTGAACACAAGCAAGACCAAAGTAATGATCTTCTCTTTGAAAATAAAAAAGAAACAATATACCTTTGCCTTTGAAGGCAGCTCGTTAGAGATAGTCGAAGAATACAAGTACCTTGGGCTTGATTTTCACCACAAGCTCAGCGGGGAAACGTGTAGAGCAAAAATAATCCAATGAGGATGGAAAGCGTTGTACTCTCTTCAAAATAGGTGCAAGACTGCGGAGTTATGGGATTGGAAGACTAGGAGAACACTCTTCGGTTTGTTGGTCACCCCAGTGATTCTTTACGGGTGTGAAATTTGGGGCAGCAGTATGTCAGATCAGAAATGGAAATAAATAGAGAGAATCTAGAAACACTTCATCATAAGCAGTCTCAAAGTCAAGAATTCGGTGCCGTATGAGATTCTACTTGCTGAAACGGGGTCCTTCCCCTTAGAGGCATCAACGATGATACGGTTACTAAGCTACCTCAAGAAGATTCAAAACATGAAGAAGCACATGTGGCCTAGACTAATTATGGAGGAAGAGTTAACTAGAAGAAAGAACACTTGGAGGAAGCAAAATGACAAATGGGTAAAGAGGTGGGATATTAGCATGCAGGTGTGCCCAAATACTAATGAAGAAATAAAAAAATATGTGAGGAGAAAATTCAAGTGCATCGTGTGGACAAAACAAATGGGCCGTAAAAAGGAATACTACCTCAAAGAATTCAACCCCACAGGAGATTTTGAAGAAAAACCCTATGTAGGAGCAGACATTAAGTGGAAAGCGAAAATGTTGATTGCCCAACTTAGGATGAGCTCTCATCATCTTAGGTGTGAAACGGGTAGATGGCTAACTCCCAAAGAGGATTGGGAGGAGAGAATATGCCTCTTTTGCAACAAAGGCGTGGTGGAGACGGAACGACACTTCCTCTTGGAGTGCGAGGCATACAAAGGCATCTGATACAGTTATGGTGAAACTTTGAAAATCGCCAACTTGGACACCCTGTTTGAAGCAACAAGGCTGGGTAATACGGCGAACCTCATGATCAAACTTCACAGTAGAAGGGAAGATCTCAAGAAGAAAGTTCAGGAAAATTAGGGAACATTTTGTGGTTGAGGTCCCGTTTTGAAGAGGATGTGCACGACTGATGGGTCCCATAGACTATTGTGGTCTTGTGGACGTTATTAAAATCCTTCATTCATTCATTCAACCCTTCATCTCCAACCAAGGGAATTCATTCCCTGAAATATGGACAAACTACCTACCATTCTCCATGTCGTTTCTGGGATAGTTTGACTTGTCAGTTCTTAGAGGTTTTGACCAGCTCCGGTAGAGGTCCGACTCCGAACCATGTACATGCAGTGTTTGGTGTATGAGTTAAGCAGAGATGGTAAAACTTTCAAACCAGTGAAGAGTGAGTTAAAGTAAGCACAGTGCAAAGAACAGGGTGCAGTTGCAGGGTGATATCATGTCAGAAACACCAGTGATGGGACATAGGAAAAAAAAAGGTGATCGACTTGAATAGTAACAATTTTGGAAGAACGATTGCAATCCCTCAAACAACCATTGATGGATTTATATCCAATTATCATTGAACAAAATAAAGCAATCGTTGAGCAGTCTGTACAGATCAACATTTTAGATACATCCTTGGTAGAACTTAAATCCCCCTCTACCATAACAACAATTTTGGAAGAACGATTGCAATCCCTCAAACAACCATTGATGGATTTATATCCAATTATCATGGAACAAAATAAAGTGATCGTTGAGCAGTCTATACAAATCAACATTTTAGAGACATCCTTGGTAGAACTTAAATCCCCCTCTACCATAGACATCACCAACAACAACAATTTTAAAGAGCTAGTCCATCTTCAGGTTGAATTGATGACTAGTAAAGAAGAATAAAAATATTTGGCTACCAAAGTTGAATTTATGAATTCAAATGCATGAGTTCAAGTAGTGAAAAACAACAAGAAACCACCTCCACTCGTTGTAGTAGTAATGTAGGGAAAGTTTGAAGAAGATAAACAAAACCAATTTAAAGCCCTCAACTTACGAGTCAAAGGATTAACCAGAAAAAAAAATGTCATCCAAACAACGTCCAATTTCATAAGCCATGATTTAGCCCTGCCCAATATATCCCCCGACAGTGCTTGGTTCAATCAAGATGACTCCTTAATTATTTGTTTTTGCATAACACAAAACAAACTGGAGGCATTGAGATCAAAGAAAAAGTTATTTGGCAGTGCTCAAAAAATTTATCTTGATAAAGATTTAACTAAGCTAAAATAAGAAGAGGTCAAAGAAAGTGTGGAAAGATAGAAAATAAGGAAAGTGGGTGGTGATTCATAATAGTAGAGCTTGGATCAAAGATTCTTCACTTGATTGGTGGACTAAACCTTAGCCTATGTCTACATGACCTCAGAGTTCACAGCCCCAATCCACAACTTAAATTGCAATTGCATTTTGCAATTGTCGCGGTTCTCTCTTTTTTACCCCATGTTATTTTGAAGATGCGATTCTTAATTCAAACATCATTTTTCCAATAAAAACCTATTAAACTAAGGAGAAATCACTCCTCTCATATATAGGATACCCATGGATTGTTGTACATAGACCAGAGCTCCTACATGGAACAAAAGGCTCTGATGGAGTAGCTTGCCTTTATAGAGATGGCTTCCAATCCTCTATCCAACTTGAAGGATCCAACAAATTTACAAAAAAATTATGAATATTATTAGAAAAAAGACGACCTTTACAAAATTTGTTCATTATTACATGTTACTTTTCTCCAAAATACTCAAAATATGCTTTCACTCTTAAAAGTGAATCCTCCTTTAAAAACTTGCAACCAAAAATTACAAAATATTATATTATTGGTGAAGTACTTCTAATTAGTAACTTGAATACCCAGATTGACCAACAACAATGTGCTACCCATAATCTTCACAACAACCTGTTAATGATTTATGATGCTGACCATCATGAATCAAAGCTCTAATAATATTATGCAGACTCTACCATGAATACTTATGGGTGGCATCTAATCACATTGGGTGAATCTCATGACTTTGAATGGGTGCTCGAACTTTGTCCGACTCTTTTTCTATCGAGTACTATTCTGAAGAAAAAAAAGCTATGGAATATGTAAAAATAATTCTCTGTTGCTTAATTCCCTTGGACATCTGGTTGTCAAATGTAAAAACTTTGATAAATATTTGTTTTCTTGGTTGGGTGTTTCCCTCATTCCAGATGCATTTATCACACTTGCTTGAATGGACGCCCGTGTACGTAAACTTTTCTAAATATCTTTATCTATGGCTGAGCGAAAAATGGTGTCTCTTCTCTTGGATTTGGAACCCGTCTTTATCATTTATCTTTTCCAAGCTAAATTTAAACTTATGTTATTATTCACACTAGGCACCTCTATACCAGCTGCAATATGTTTTAGAAAAATAAAAATGGTATTGTCCAGTAGTGGAACATTAAAATATATGCATATATTGTTTAAATTTATTATAAATTATTCATCACTTTAAATATATAATTTTGGAATTCAATAGATCCAATAAAAATATTTGTAATGTGAAAAATATTTGTAATATTTAATAAGATATGGTTAAAGTGTTCAAACTAAATGTATATTTTAATAATTCATGTCGCTTATAATCATATCATTAATTTATATGGACATAACACTCTAATCAAGATAGATCGAATCATCATCATTTTTTGAAGGTTCAGTGCGAATAGCTTTATAGGAATTGCAATAGTGTAGTCAAGGATGAGATATAATTAGAGCAGTGCCATGTACACTCTCGTCAACATTAATACGAGAAAGTTGTGTTGTGTTGAATGAGGGTGTCAATAAGCACCCTAAGTGCATGTAAAGTGTTAATCTCGACAGTCTCATTTATTAGAGAAGGGACTATCATAGGTTGAACTAGTTTTTGGATAAGGACTCTCACATTTTAATTAGGTGTACAACGTGCACCCTTTGTGTCTTTTGTTGAGCCATTTCTTTGGCACTGAAACTTTGAGTGATCAAAATAATTAGACATGTCATTGAGGACAAACTCACAAGAGAGTTTTCGCAAAACATATAAAAGGGGTCTTGCAGTTGTTAGAAGGTGCGTGATAAAAAACCATCCACCAATGGTCCTAAAAATTATTTTTTATCTCATCATAGTAGCACCAATGGATTGGAAAGTGTTTGCATGATTTAAAATAAATAAATGATGCATTGTTTTTTTTATCAGTGAACAATTCACAAATTCCATCTTTTATTATTTTTTTGTATTTCACATCGGTAGATGACATATTTTTGTATAATAGGACCTTCATGTCTTGTTATACAATTCCCACCTATCAATTTGACATGTCACCGAGTCCCTTCATTTAGTAATGAATTTATTGTATTTTTCAAAGAAGTACGAAAGGGGTTAGTAGAACGAAAGTTCTTCAAAGTCCTAATCAAGTCCTCAATCTATATTTTATTTTCATTATATACAACCAACTCCTCTTAACTACTTGGAGGTCTTTATGAAATTATAGGATGGTTAAGAATGATTGTGGATTTTACTCCGCATCTAAACTTGTCACATTTCCTTTTCCCAGTATCCTAAATGGAAGGGTTCAAAGAGTTATAGAAACTGAATAATACAAAATTTTAACAAAAAAAAATTATAATCCAAAAATATATTATAAAATTTGATTCAAAATTGAAATATTTTTACTTCTACTCTTGCTTAACATTGTAAATTGTTTCACTTACAAATAATATCAGACAAATTCGCAATAAAAAAGAACAAATTGAAAAAACTTAAATGTTAAAAATTAAAGAAAAATCTTTTTTTTTTCTTGACAAATAAAACAAAAGTTTATTACTAAAACCGAGCCTAGAATTTAATCGCCGGCATGCGTTATCTCAAAGCCTTAACTTTTTTAATGTCAATCACATTTCGGTAGAAAAAAGTCGGCTCTTTAGGCATATGAGCTTTGAATATATCTTTACTAAAATAATTCAATAGACATTAGTCCAATATGGAGTATTATCATTTTTATTTAGAAACAATTGAATGTATAAATTATTGTTAAGAGATAGGTCATGGGAGCCACACAAAACTGTGAATTCCTTAAAATGTAATGCAACATGTGGAGATCTAAAGGGGTGGTCGATTATATTGAAGCTAAAAAATGGGTAGAGGCCAAGGGATTGTGCAGTGCAAGTTAGATGATGGGGACTCATGTCAAGTGATAGCTACTAGCCACACATGGAGTAGACTCCTACAACTGTTCATGTGGCCATCAAATTTAGGCCCTGATGGTAAAACATCTACATGAGGCCACAAAGACAAATGTGTTCAGATCAAAACACTGAGGCAGAAAGACAACACAAATAATAACTCCATTGTGAAGCATCTCAAAGGCACTATCATTGATTGATTGCTTATGTTGACATTAATTCTAAAGAAGTAAAGTCAATATCGATAGATCGTGTACTCAAAACACTAGAGAAAGTAGCTCAAGATGAAATGGATGTCGATGTTGTAAACAATAAATAAAATGATGATATACAAGAGAAGACAAAATCACAACGTAGATGAAGAAGATGAATGCAAAATAATGATTTAGAAGAAGAGTCAAGATCGTAACCTAGAAGAAGAAGATGTATGCAAGATTTAGAAATTGAAAGAGAATAAAATATAAGTAATCCCAATGGAATAATTGGAAGAGCTTTGAATACTTTTCAAATGATTTTTTGACTTGTCTAGATAATCTTGCTTCACCAAACATGTGCTATATTTGTCAAGAAGTTACATTGGAATGAATGTTTCTCAAACACCTGAAGGCCCTCTATACAATAGATGTTGACAAGAGAAAGACCATCATCAATTTTTAGCATTAAACAATATGGATATTGGACCACAAGCACTAGAACATAAAAACTTAACACAAGTTGAGGAAATGTTAATATCACGTGTCAATCCAATCCTACAAGTGACACATGCAACTAGAGGTCAATATAATATAAAGGACATATAAGTTTTCCATTAGAAGTAAAATAAATAGCTAAGGTTTTGCCACATCAAATAAAAGATTTGATGATGATTATAGTTTGGAGGAGTGATCAACATGGAATAAATTACAACTTTATTATCAATAAAGAGTGAATATATAAGGAACATACATACAAAATAAAACATGGCATGTTCTATTTAGATGTTTAAATTGATGAAAATTCTCTTCGTGAACTTTCACCCAATTCTAATGAAAATGTCTTTCATTAGCTGAATTATGTCCATATGTAGATTGATTCTGATGCAAATGAAGTTGTATTTTTAGGTCCATAGATGGATATAGATGAATGAAATATTACTAATCACATGACATCAATGGCCTTTCCTTCGTCAAAATTTTCTTGACAATGTAGACATGAATTTTGGAGGTATATCTATGATTTTGGTTGGAGATTTGGGACACCTCCCTCCTATGAACTTGATAGACAACCATATAATAGTAGCAAACGTCCAAAACTACTGTGGGAAGAATTTAAAATAGTTGTTACTTTGGATAAAATATTTATATAAGAAGGAAAAAGCAAGGACCAACAAAGGTGAAAACATAAAATCCTTGTGCTCAAATGTGATTGGTCAGTTATTATGCACACAAATTTTGGAATCTAATGGATACAGGTTAAGAGTCCACTTAATAAAAAATAGTATAGAGTTTAAGAATAATGTTGGGCGGGCACCCTTTTTTAATTTTTTTTAATATGAGTTCCTTGGCAAGGATATCACCATGGACTAAATTTGACAGTCTACCCTACTTCACATATAAAATTATTATGACGGCTATTTATTCAACATTACCCTTTGAATGATATAGTAGCTCATATTAGTATAAGGAAACATTATTACAATACATGTGTATTATTATAATCCTTTTACGGGTTTTTCAAGTATATCCAAATCTTCACCCTGCATTCAATGTAGTCTATTAAAAAAATGATATATGTTATGGAAAAAGAACTGTAGATACAATCGTTTGGCCATCTAATTTAGTCCAATAATCATTTAAATTTATAAAAAAATATTATGTTATTTTATGTAAATAATGTATATGTATTAAAAAAATTAAACTAAATTAAAAAGGATAATTTAAGAGAGAGTGCACTCCCACATTTGCATACACATCTAGCTTAGTATTTACAACTAAGGCGCTTAGTAATTATCCATTCTCAATTTTCGCTTGATTGATGTTTGTGCTTATTCTAAAGCTCTCTTAAGAGTGCATGATATGAGTTTGTTGAAAATGGTTGTACATTTTGGCTTTAAAAGTGTTTGGTTTATTTTCTCAAATATTCCATCTTTTTAACAAAATCATTTTATGCCAACCATGTAACTATTGGGCTCCATGAGCCATTTTGGGAAACAAGTTGTTTCTACATTATACATGCACATCTATCATGATATCTAAATCCATTTTGTCATTATAAAGTTAGTTAATCTATGTCTTATAGGACTTACTTGGTTTGAAAAATCTCAAAACATCCACATACTATTATGTCTGGGAACTTGAAATTATAACATAAAAAAAAAATCTACTTGATAATGCTTATATGGACGTATGCACCCTGCCCATAACTTTTTTTTTGGGTATTGTAGATGATATTTATGGATTATATAGTACCTCAGTCTTGTACACTTGGCAAACTCAGACCTTGGTTGTCCCTCTTAGTTCTTGACCTTTCACGATTCTACAAGTCTCATATCTACTCTATCTTATTCCCTTTAGCCTATATCTCTTAGTCTAACCAGTCTTATGCTAATGACCCATGCATTTTATCTTACACAAAATGCTTAAAATATACTTATCTTCCATTTCTACAAGTTCTAAACATGTACTTACTTTCATACTCCCTGGACTCTAACGTATAGGACATACACTAGCATCAATGTTAGTGTCCTGACCTGACATAAGTGTATAGTGCCCTAAAGTCATCTAATTTGAAAATGAAATGTATTTAAGTGGTTGATCTAAGTATTTTAATGTGAGTTATTACTCCAAAGAGATTGAAATAAATACAAGATCAACCCTCATTCATTCCTCACCTAACAAAATACCAAAGAGACTAAGGCAACTTATCAAAACCACTATATCAAACATTCAATTGAACAAAGCTT
Organism: Torreya grandis; assembly: GCA_037957365.1. Taxonomy (NCBI): domain Eukaryota; kingdom Viridiplantae; phylum Streptophyta; class Pinopsida; order Cupressales; family Taxaceae; genus Torreya; species Torreya grandis. The sequence goes on from JARHVA010000006.1 coordinate 8,021,809, forward strand.
CCCTATTTTCATACAAGTCATAGGTAAAACACATCTATAAGTATGAATTAATAAAAGAGTATCTCAAGAACCTGATTTGCTAAGTTACAAGCTAGGTCATTATTGTACTTATTTTCCATATATTTCATGATTCACACATAAGCCAACATGTAGGGGAAAACTACACGAGTCTAAGGCCCTATTTTGGAGTATTGGTTATATAAGAAACACTCTCTAAAAATGAGGTCTTTAGGGTCAGATCGACACCATGTGCCCCTAACCCATTTTTCCCTAAGGTCACAATGATGATGAAAAACTAGGCTTTTATAAATTCATGACAACGATGGTCCATAACCTAGATCTAAATACACCAGAACGAAGGTGAAGTCAAATGTAGAAGCATCCAGGTGGTCACATCTTTTTTATCAAGTATTTTATATATGACACTTATGTTGAACCCATATAGCAGTGTCGACATTACCATCCTAGGATGATGTTAATGGGCAAAGTGCCAGAAGCATAAGATCCAGAATTTGGTGATTGTTCCATAATTATCTTCCAACCTATTTCTTGCATATTCTAGATCTAACACTGTGTTAACATCAGAACCAACTAAGTATATTATTTCCATGCATAACATAGTTGTACTTACTATATTTAGTCTATACTCAACATAATAAATTCATTGTTTGCTTATATTTGAGCTCAACAACCAATTGCCCTGCTGTAGATTTGATTATCTCCCTTATGCATTATTATTTCTATATTGTTAACCCTTACACCAAAAAAAGATAGGATAATCCCTCTTATCCAATTTAGGGTTAAACATTTGGTGAACCCGATCTTTGAACATCATTTCTACCTAAGCATTTCCTATAGGATGTTTATTGTCTACTTTGTCCTAATCTTTATTTACTTCATATATTTCATCATGGATGATATTAATTGATTTGATGATTATGATTATGAAACTCTTCAAATTTATATCAAATAAGGGGTAAAAATTGATTACTCTTGTATCCTTCCAACTACTAAATCTTCTAACCTGAAAGCCTTGAATGACAGTAGCTATTATCCCTTTAATAAGGTCCATGCACCCACCATTTCAAGATATGCTTTGATCCATATTAATAAAGATAAAGAGCCTTTACTTATACTTCTTACACAACCATCATATTATTTTGGTATTTTATAATTGTAAAATTATGGATACAAAGGCCAAGGATTGGGAAAACATGAGCAATGTATTGTTTAGCCTATTATTCCTAAGAATAATATATTTCGAAAAGGCTTGGGATTTTCAGAATATTCCATGAGACCAAAATAACACAAGTCATATAATCATTCCCTTCATGCACATTTTATGACACAAGTGAGTACATATGACCAAGAGGCTCCTTCATTTAATCACCAAAAAATTAGGCAAATACATCAAAAATTTATGAATGATTTACGAAAAACTTATAAGGGGGACATACATTCAAACAAATCAATTCCTAAATTCCCAAACAATATTCCCCTTAGCAAATATGATGGTTCCCTCATAAATTTATTAGAAAAAAATTATATAATAAAAGAGGGGCCTCAACTAAAGATTGTTCAATCTCAAATTGACATACCAAAAGTACCAAAGTTCAAAGATCCCATACCACTATCGAAATATCCTAAATTTAGTGATCATGAACTTGCACTTGTTATACATGAGGATGATGATACTCATATGCATAAATTCAAAAATTGTGGTGGGTTACAATCAATGATAAAACCTATGACAAACACCTCTATTCCCATGGAATATCTTATGTCTATGATGACCGCTATTGGTGATCTTCAAAATTAGGTTTTTATACTTTAATGAAAATGGCTTTCCCTAATACTAATACACATATAACCTCATTCCATAAGCAACCTCTTGCAAAATGTATAATTGAATATCCTTATCCACAAGATTTAAAGTTGCCAAATTTACCTCTATTTTTATGACACAAAGACCCATTCAACCACATGATTAACTATGTACATTATTTTGGTCAACGAGCACAAGACGACAAACTATTGCTCAAGGTTTTCCATATGAGTATTTCCGATGAGGCTCAAAATTGGTTCTATAGTTTACCAAATGGTTTCTTAAACACTTTCTTACAATTAGAAGATGCATTCTTCATGAATTTCAATAACCTTAAGTTTCCAAAACTTAACATTAGAACATTTTCACAATTTTAAACAATGTGATGATGAATCCCTTCAAGATTATACTATTCAATTAAAAAGTACATTATATGAGCTAATATTTAGACCCTCAGAATTGGAATTTTAATTTATCTTTAGTAGAGGTCTTCTTTTCTAATTAAATTAAAGAGCATTGCATAAACAATATGAGTCATTTACCCATGTATATAATGATGTGCATAGATATGCTTCCTTCATAATTACTCATTCAATGAAACTTAACATATCTCCCTCCAAATACAAAAGTTTTATCCCTCACGCAAAGCATGGAGATAACTTACCTAATGAACATTAGGAACAACAATGTGGCATTCATGATATTTATATGGCCAATTTACAAATTCTAATTAACATGGGTCTAATCCAAGGTCCACATCTTATTCAATAATCTCAAAATGAATAACACAAAAAGCATCCATGCTAACAAGATTTAAAAATTACATTCATGGGTGGTGCTTATTTCTGACATAACCATATTGATCCTACACAAGTAAAAATTAGTTGCAATGTAAGATGCTTACAATAAATTGATTTCAATCTAAAAAACTTAAAAAATAAAAGAGGTTGGAAAGACTCCTTCAAAAACATACTAATACCAATTATTTGTGGTCCTAAAGTAATTCAAACATAAGTTTGGATTATGCCTATCACATCTCCATATGCACTTACACTAGGAACTCTTTAGCTATACCAAATGAAATAAAAAATTGATCTAAATCATCAAGGAAGTTCCTTTCCTCACGAAGGCAAATTAATACATATTCCAAATGATATCATTATTTCTTATACTACACATGCAAAATTTGAGGAGGGACATGTTATGTACTTTTTTAAAACTATCCAATCATGATGTAAATAATTTAAAATATCCAAATTATTGTTGTTAGGCACCAAATAAGAGAGATACCCATGACCATCTATGGATGAGCCCATAGAGTAGTCTCTTCAAATATTCCAAATACCAAAAAAATAAAAAATATTAAAAAAATCCAAAACTATTTATGACACCTACATGTTCTATTAGCTCCTTGGAATCTATGTGTTAGTTCCATGTCGATGGATGGAATACTAAGTTAATCCTACATATATGCATGTGTGTCACATTTCTACTTGACAGTGATATAGGCATACATAGATATATGATCTAATCTTATTTTTAGATGTTGTTCTTTCCCTCTACTCATGTCATATGGACATTGGGGTATCTATTATTTGATCCTGATATACATAGGTTATATGATTTGATGATCATTATGCATTATCATGTTTGAGCTTACACATGTACTTACACGTCTTTACCCATGATTATATATTACACAAGGTACTTGATATGTTATACCCTTGTCATTTTTTCCTAACATATTTGATCCATGGGCTATTATGACATGTTTGTGTTGGTTGTTTATGCTTTACTTTATGCACTTCCTTGAGAGTCTTGCCTCACTATCATATTGCTTATTCATGCATTTTAAAATTATCAATTTCTTTTGGCCCCCATGCCTATGTATGGTTTCATTAACATTTGAATATGCCATTTTTTGTTGTATGGACATCTGAACATGTCATCCTTGCTTGTTTGGACATGTGACTAAGTCATATCCCTTCGATTGTGCAACATTTGAACATGCCCCTTATTTGTGCTCTCATTGGATCATTTGATTTTAACTTACTTTTGTGTTATTTTGTGTGTGTGCTTATTTGATTGTTGAGTTTGTATTATTACTATATAGACATTGTCGTGATCCTAATCATGCATCATAGGCCTTCATGTGATCATATCAGTACTATACATTTCAAGGTTATATCTACGTAGACATGATCCTTATATATGCTAAATGGTTACATTCACATATTATATAGTCATCTTGTTCTTTTGAGGTGAGGCAACTACCAGTTCCTATCTTTTCCTCACCTTAAAGGGGGCACATATTAGTGGGGGCATGCCATAGAGGCATGTTCTCCACACTTGGCACAGTTTCCAGATTCAGTGGGGCATGATTTGGAAGCATGTTCTCCACACTCATTTAGTAAATGGTGCTTATATCAGTTTTCAGATTTAGTGGGGCCATGTTTTGGAAACTTGTTCTCCATATTGGACTTATATCAGTTTTCAAATTTCTCTATGTATAGTCAGGGCATGATTTAGAAGCATTTTCTCCACACTTACATAGTTTTTCAAATTGGCCAAAGCATATAGTTATATGATTCAGATTCATAGTTATGGTAGAATTTTATACATTTCTACATTTTTATACACAGTTTTAACATGAGACATATATAAGGTGCATATTTTATGCAACGTATGCTTAATATTGTAAAATTCAAATCAATTTCAGATTCAAAAATTATTTTATATACTTTTACCAAATTACTAAATTTTTCATATTGATACCCCATGGACTTTTACAAACTTTTATTAAAGAAATATATTGTAGTAGTTGGTTCAATTTTTGGTATGGTTAAGGTGATCAAATCACTCAATTTTGCCAAGTTTTTAGGTTGGAGTTGATTGTATCATCCAACCTTACTAGGTTATAAGTATCATTAGGTTGCACATTTGAGCTAATCTTAACTACTAGGTGGCAACTCAATTTCACTCCAAATTTGGGGGCATGAGCCTTCCATGTTAGGATGTGAATTCATTATTCATAGTCATTATTCACAAATCACTCTTTATAGGCACTATTCATAATAATGTGGCTTGTTGGTGTTGTGGATGGTTAATAATGTGGCTTGTGGGTGATGTGGTTGATTAGTGATGTGGTAGGGGTCCATGGAGGTTATCCCATGACTGATCAGGTTGATGTGATGGGAGTGGGGCGTAGAACTCCACCAAAGCACATGGGTTTGTCTTTGGTAGTTACATGGGTGTTGTCACATGGTGCAAAAGATAAAAGGGTTGGTGTGGGGTACATTCTTAGATGTGTCCAAGATTCCCATGTGTGCAGATATTCAAAAAGTGATTGCAAGCATCTTTTAGACTCATGTCATCACATGGAGAATGAAGATAATAAGGCTACTATAGTAGATTGACCTCAAATTTGTGTGGAGGATAATGGTTTTGGATCCACATGGAGGTGGCACATGTTCTTGTCTAAAGTAAAGATGCCTTGAAAAGTTTTACACATGGAGACAACACCACCACTATGGATATCACATGTTTACCCAAGTGTGGTGTATTTTTTGGTGTCACTATTCATTCTCTCCCCTCCCCCCTCTCTCTCTTGTTGTAAATGTTGTTAATTATCATGAGCTCTCTATTATAATTTATCTTATTAGAGGATTAATACAATCTTATGCTTGCATGCTTGAAGGTTGGATCATGGAGGCATTGTTATGCTTGTTTAACAACCTGAATGCTTTAGGTGAAAGCATTGAGTGCTTGGTTGTAAGCATTGAAGGAGTTTATAGAGGAGATGTTGTAGAAGAGAGTTGCTATGTTAATATGAAGTTTGGAAGCTGTCATTTTGCCTATGTTTTTTTCTTTTCTTGTTTGCAAGGGTTTTGCACGTAATCTCTATGTAATGTGTTTTTCTTTCTTACCTCATGTTTTTTGTAACATGTTTTATTCTATATTTTTACTTGCTCTCTAAGAGCTATTTTTACTAATATCTCATATAAGAGCTTTGGTTGTGAAGATTTGATTTATAAAAGTTGGTATTAGATCCATGGTGAGAAACTCCATGTTTGTGAGTGTTTTTTGTTGTTGGCTAGTCTGTGCAAGTTGAAGCTAATGTGATAAGAGGAGAGACCAAGTTGGATATTTACAAAAAACAATTTTTTTTTATTAAAGTAGGTATCTCTTTGTGGAACAAGGTGGAGGATCTCTTGGTGAAGATCCTATTCTCTTCATGTTGATGAGGAGAATCCCATAGGAGAGTTGAAGGAGAAAGATTAAAAAAATTGCCAAACAAGTCAACAACCTACATAGTGTTCATGTTGGAGAAGTAACTCTACAACTTGATGGAACAAGATGGTCTCCATAGGTGGAGGTTAAAGACAAGGCATGACCTTGTTATAGTTATTGAAAGTAAACAAAAGGGGTGTTGATGTGATATCCTACTGACCACATGTTGTTAGCTGAGGTGTAAAATAAGAAAAAAATCCATGTAAAGGAAGGAGGTATAGAGAGATCTGAAACTGTACCTATTTTGAAGTGATTGAGGATGAGGAAGATGAAGATGTAGATGAACAAGTAAACCCTAATATTCTCAAAAAGTGAAGTCTATCATTGACCATATAACTTAGGGTATTGAAGTGTTTGAATATGGTTACATTATTGGCTAGGTAGACTGATGCATGGACTAACACTAGAGGCACATGAATTGGTTTTTTGGTAACATTTGGTAGAGCATAAATGTGTAGTTGGTTGTAAAATACTCAAGTGTGGTAAAATCCTATGTATATTAAATTCAAGTGGGAGTATGTTAGAATGTGAAGTCACTATTCATAGTCACTATTCATGAATCATTTTTCATAGGCACTATTTATAGCCACAGTTCATGATGATATGTTTGTTGGTGATGTGGATGGTTAATGATGTGGCTTGTGGTTGATGTGGATGATTGGTGATGTGGCAGGGGCCCATAAAGGGTATCCCATGAGTGATCAGATTGATGTGATGGGAGTGGGGTGTAGCACTCCACCAAGGCACATGGGTTTGTCCTTGGTAATCACATGGGTGTTGTCACATGGTGCAAAAGATAGAAGGTTTGGTGTGGGGTGCATTCCTAGATGTGTCCAAGATTTTCATGTGTGGAGATAGTCAAAAGGTGATTACAAGAATATTTTGGACTCATGTGGTCACATGGAGAATGAAGACAAGAAGGATACTATAAAAGGTTGACCTCACATGTGTGTGGGGAATAATGATTTTGGAGCCACATGGAGGTGGCACATGTTATTTTCTATGAAAGTAGTGGCCTCCCCTTTCTCTTTTTCAAATATGATACCTATCTTATCTGGTATTGCCTTTTGGATTTCTAATATATTATTCAACACGTTAGTGCTATCCTTAAATTTTGAATCACTGACTACTTTCTTAATATCTTCTTTTAAAGAGGTAATTTCAATAACATACCTTTCACATTATTTACTTACTTTTTGCAATTATGTTATTAGATATTTTTCATTCCTTTTAGCTTCTTTAAAGTGTGTTTGTAGATTATCAATTATTTCCTTTGACTCCTTTTCATTTTTCTCGATTTGGTGCTTTAATCTCTGATTCTTCTTCTCAACAACTTCTAATTCTTCTAAGGCACAAATGAGTTCTCCTTCCAGATTTACCTTGGCTTCCTCCTCACTTTCATCATGTTCTTCTTCTTGATCATCTGTACTTTTGCTTGCAGAGGCATCTTTAGGTATGGTCATGAATATATTATCTTCTTCATCTGAGTCACTGACTCCACTATCTTTGATTGAGCTAAGATATTTAGAATATAAACTCTTCTTCTTGAATCTCTTCTTGTATTTTCCTTTGAAGTTTTTCTTGTATGTAGACTTTCCTTTTTCATTGTCATTATTATTCTTATCTGGGCATCTATCTACAAAATGTCAAATCTTACCACATTTAAAATATTTAAATGGAAAATTTCCTTGATATTTACCTATGCCCCTTTTTGGTCTATGAATGAAAAGAACTATGTTGTCATCTTCATCATCATTGGAGCTGTCACTTGATTCTTGAATCTTAGTCTTGTCTTTCTTTGATGTCTTGAAAGTAGCTTCCATTTTTGAGGGTTTCTCTTGTTCAGTCTACATCTCATTTACTGTAAGAATACCATGTAGTTCATCCATATTTATCACGATAAGATCCTTCATCTCCTTGATTGTTGAAACCTTTGCATCATATCTCATTGGTAGAGATCTCAAAATATTTTGTACCACCGTTGACTCTTCTAATTTTTCTCCAAAACCTTGAATCTGATTAAGTATTTTATCAACCCGCAAAAAATAACTTGCTATATTTTCTTCTTCTTCCATCTTCAAACTCTAAAACTATCTTCTAAAAGTTTGAAGCTTAGCCCGCTAAACCTTTTAATCACCTTTGTAAATATTCTCAATTTTTACCCAAGTCTCATGAGCAGATTTACATTGCATAACTTTAAAAAATTATGATTCACATAAACCATATAAAATAGAATTTAAAGCTTTAGCATTATTTTGACTTGCCTTCTTTTCTTTCAGAGTAGTTACAAGTGTTTGTGGCTCTTTATATTCCTCCAACACTGCTTACCAAATGTTGAATCCAAGGGCCATCAAGTAAGTCCTCATCCTTATGATCTAAAAGGCATAATTTGACCCATCAAACAAAGGTGCCTTAGTATTGGAAAAATCTCCATATAATCCAGTCATCGTGCTTTCCTTGATCTAACTTCAAGTTGTTAAACTCTTTTTGAAGGAACCTGCTCTGATACCAATTGTTAAGCATGGGATATACTAAAAGGGGGGTTGAATCAGTATATCATAAATATATTAAACTTTCACTTAATCAAATTCCACTTAACCATAAATTCAAGATATGCAATAAAATTAAAACAATAAACACCATAAAAGATAGAGAGAGACACCAGATTTAATGTGAAAACCCAATGTGGAAAAAACTACGGAGAATAATCTCAAGTATATGAATGAGTACCAAATCAAACTACAATATTCGCAAGCACCAACTTGTAAGAGCACCAACCCCTTTGTTGAGCACGAACACAACAACTATTCATGAGCACCAACCTTTTTTGTGTATACCACACAATTATCTCTCAATGTTGCTTTCTCAACAAATGATAACACATTACAATATCTCTTTCTTTTCTCTCCTTTGATCTTTTAAGCTAGATATGACAATTACAAATCATGCTCTCTCTTGCATATTACAAATGGCTTCTCAAGACTTTATTTATAGCTTTTCAAATGACCTTTGTCATTCACCCTTTGTGACCCTTCAATCCTCATGGAAAATGGCACCAAACTTGCATGACCCTTCGTATCTTTGCATTTGAAAAGTCATATGGTGACCCTTCATAAGCAAATGCGTCCTTTCCTCTTTTTTATTTATCTTGGTGACTTTTCGTATTCCTTAAAGTGTCCCTTTATGGAAAAAAGCACCATATCCTCTTTTATCTTCACATGGTGACTCTTGGAATTCTTCAAGATGACTCTTCATGAGAAAATGCATCCCATTCCTCTTTTGTCTTTACCCCATGACTCTTTGACTTCTCCATGGTCCCTCTTTTGACTTATATGCAACAAAAAATATATTCATTAATATTAAATAAATATTAACACACATTATCCAAGATATGCATATTAAAAACACCATTAAATGCAATGGGGCCTTTATCACCAATAATGCTAGACCTTTGGCATCAATGACAATATTTTGAACAAATCAAGCCTATGAGGAGGCTTAGGAAAGACAAACAAACTAGTGAGAGTATAGAGACTTGGGTATATCCTAAGTTTTAGGTGTTCTAAGTGAATTAGAAGGTGAGGTGTCTCTATTAAGCTTCATAGAGGCATTACTCAATCTTTTTAAGCATCATGGAATGATGTTACAAGGTTGATAAGTGAGAAACTAATCAATGAGTCGAGGTATGTTCTTTATCTTGATATGCATATAGTTGAGTACGGATTATTTAAATTGATTTAAATCTTATCAAATATGTATATCACCTATTAAGATATATGAAAAGGGATTTGAATGTCTGAATTTGTTTGTGGAATAAGATCTCACTTTGAGTATCCTTGGTTGCCATAAGGATTTTAACACTAGAAACCCTTGACATGGTGTATCTTGGGTTGTACAATGAGTTCGGTCACAAAAATTGGTGAGCAAGTGTAAAATGATGAGATGAAAGTACTAAATTAGGTTATGGTATGATAATAGTTAGTACCTTGATTCAAAGGTATGATATTTTCAAGTTATGTATCTTTGTTTGTAATATATCTCTTTAAAGTGACCTAGCAGAGGAGTATCTTTTCTTGCACAAGAGAGAGGTTCTTAAAGGGCCAAGCTTGAGAAGGCAAGTTCAGATTGAAGTAGAAATAATTTATGAATTCAATCATATTTCATCCATATATTTCCTAACGAGGTAGCTTGTTCATATTGGTAGCTTGAAGAGATCTTATAAGCATAGATTCAAGTAAATTTAGTTGTTTTTCATTTGAGAAGGTTTGTTGAGCATGTTTTTATTGTTCAGATAAGTTGTGATTGTTTGATTCATATGAGAAGGTTTATATACCATTGAAATAAGTTATTTGGGACCAAGAATATCATCAGTTAATTTTATTGTCTCATGAAAGGATGTTGGATAGTTGTGGTAATCTATGTGTGGATGAAGTTGGTTCCATTCAAAGTATGTTCTTGTAAAAGAGTTTTCTTATGTATGTTTACAATACTTTGGTTTTGTTCAGATGGAATATGGAGTTAGGGGGAGATAACTCAAGTTTATTGAGGATTATGTGAAGTTTGGGAATGTTTTTTATAATCCAAGAATCAAGGATAAGTTCAGATAGAGGTGTGTTCTCATCAATTGATAATATGCAAGGTATGCATAGAGTGAGGGGGAGCATATGTGAGATGTTTCAATTCAAAGGAGCTTGTATGGTTGAGTATGGTTTTATAACAAGTTATATGATATGAGAATGATGCTAGAGGGAGATTTCTAAGCTCCGTGAATAGTTTGACAAGTCTAAGGATCAAGTTGGCACGTTGAAGAAGAGGCCCTTTGTCATTAATGTCAAAGGGGGAGAAAGTTCAGAATGAAAGAGTTGTTCACTTTGGGTGAGAGAATTCTAAAAAGTGTTTTATATAAATGACAAAGGGTTATATTTTTTATAATTTTCTTGATATGCATTGATTGTCATTGATGTCAAGTTGATCTTAGTACATAATGTATTAATGATAAAGTAATAGGTTCCAAGTGGATTTGAGAGTGCATATCATGTGTTCAAGCCTCTAAGGTGATTGACCATGTTTGAGGGGTCAAATTAGGGGTAAATAGTTCTTGGTTTATTTATGTAAGTGAAATGAATCCACTGGAATAGTCTTGTGAAGGTCTAGGTGACCCTAATCATCTCCTAGTCAGCTTGGCAAATCTTCCTAAGTAAATATATTGATGATGTTAGAATTAAAATGTATAAAGGTTTTAGAATAAATTGGTCACATAGGTTTGTTCATATTTATACCTAAATAATGTGGTTAAAATTTAAGGTCTTGATATAGTGTATATCAAATGTTATGGTGGTGAAAATTTGGTCTTCTAGGCAGATTTCACTATTTTCCATACTTAGCCAAATTTACAGTATCAAGTGAACAAAAGAAAACCAATCAGTAGTATTTTGTTTATAAATTTTTATAATGGATGAATTTCATGGTGGTGTAAACATAAAAATAGTATATAAATTAAATAGATAACTATGAAAATTGATTAGGAGGTTTGAATGGTTGTACAATTGCATTTATTTTATGTGAGAGTTGATTGTGTTTTTTCTAAATAAACCAAGGTGAAAAGAAATGATTTGTAGAAGACAAAGTATTGATTAAAAAATGTTGGTATAAAATTAAAATATGAACTAAACTCCATATAGATCATGATAAAATCTATTTGGATTTTTTACTATCATTAAAGGTGAAGTTATTTCAGGTCAAAGTTGTCTTTTGTTGACTGTAATTATTGTAGGTCTGAGTAAGCTTCTTGTAGTGGTGTTTATTAGGCTTTGGAGGGTGAATGAAGGTGTATTATGGATTGTATGATGTTAATAAGATATTTATATTTCCATACATATTTGTATTGTACATGGAAAGTTAATATTTAGGTATTTTGAGCCTTATTAGTGAAGATGGTGTTTTTGGGTTAGTTAAGCCTAATAAGTCTTTAAGACCTAATGGAGGTTTCAGAGTATGAGTGAATGATTTGATGTTTATTGAGAATGAATAATTATTATAGAGAATATATGTAAAGTTATTGAAGTATTTTTGATCATTGGTAATGGAAATATTTAGCATAGTGGCTTAAAGTGTTACATGAAGGTAAATTAGGTCTCCATGGGACCTATTGAAGGCTTGAGGGCTAAAAGAGGTTTCATAAGGTGAACAAGTGACTTGAAAGTGTTGTATGAATTGCTAAACATAAAATGGAATGTATAAAATTATGTTAAAGTTTTTAAAAAGTTTCCATATTTGGTTAAGGGATATTTGAATCTAAGTGTAGAATGTGGCCTAATGGAGGGCTAATTGCTTAGGTCTTGCTTAAGCCTAGTGTGTTGTTTTGAGCCATTTAAAGCATGGCCGACCTAATGAGTTAATGTAAATTGTATGTAATGTGTCATAATATATATATATATATATATATATATATATATATATATATATATATATATATATATATATATATATATATATATATATATATATATATATATATATATATATATATATATATATATATATATTGATGTTTATACAAGTGTGATAGATGACTTGATGGTTAATTAAAGTGTTTTGGACAACCAAGATTGATTGGAGAAAGAATAATGCATATGTAGAAGGCCAATTTGGTTTCATTGTGCTAGTTAGACAATGGAAGAGTGAAATGAATTATATATGAATTTTAAGAAGGGTAAGAGTCCATGAAAAACATAATAAAATAATTTTTAATATGTGGCAAAGGTTTTTAATTGTTTATTTTAGGTCATGATCAAGTAAGAAGTTTGTTTCAAGACTTTTAGGCCTATTTTGCTTTGGTGACCTAGTGCAAAGGTTTTGATAATTAAGGAATGAAGTGAATGGTATGAAAATCTGAATAAGTGTGTGAGGGAATTAAAATAATAATAATAATAACATGTTGAACATTACATAAATATCAAATAGTGGTGATGAAGGTAATCAGTAAGTTTTGTATTGATTCAAGGCATGATTAGGCCTAGTTTGTCTAGATGACCTAGAGTGAAGAAGCACATTAATTAGATGTTGAAATAATAATGCATAGGTTGTGTATGACTGATATTTATGATGTTAAAATAATTTTTTTACATATAATAATATTATATTGTGAAGGATGAATGGCCTCAAGTTCATGAGCATGTGTATGAGGGGTAAAGAAGAGAAAGAGTTGTTGTATGCCTATATAAGAGGCAATTTTGTGTTTGTATGAACTACCATCACTTTTATGAGGTATAAAGGAAATTTTTTAGGTGTTATAAAGAGATAATACCATCATCAAGTGTTTAAGATATCATATCAGAGGTGGAGATCCATTTGGATGTGATTGAGTTGGTGCTTGATCTTCTAGGGGGTTGTAGCCTCCTTGCTAGTTAGTGTTAGCTAAAGGCCAAGTGGGTGATTTAATAAATTGAGGGGTGGGTGATACTTTATCAGTTGATTATAATATAAATTGAAGAAATAAATTTATAGGACAATATTACAAAGCTTGTTTCAAGTGGGTTTTATCCCCCATGAGGGTTTCCCACATAATTCATGTGTTATGTGCTTTGATATTGCACTGTTTTATTTGTTCATTTTAATGAATGGTTTATATGATTCATGAATGATTTTTTTGAATGGTTAAGAGTTTTAAGAATTGGAATTGAGGTTTATTTTATTGCATCACTGAATCACCCCCCCTCTCAGTGATTGTGCTTCTAACAAAGTGGTTACATTGACACATAAGTGTACTCCTAAACCTTGCTCTTTCAATTTCAATATATTTCAAGTATTTTCAACCTAGATTATATGCAAAAATTATATAATATAACATGCAATTAATTGTATTTTTGTCACCAAAAAAACACTGAAGTTGGACACACACAAAGACAAGGTGTGTTATGCACACCCAAGTACACATTCCTTTCTTTTAAACTAGAAATTTAAATACTAGATTAAAGGGGGAAAATTTAGATGATATTTGTTGATTATATATAACCTTAGTATTTTACACTTAGAAAATTTAGATCTTGGTTTTTCCTCTCAGTTTCGAACCATTCGAACTTCTACAAGTTTCACATCTGCTCTATCTTGTGCCCCTTGTCATATATCTCTCAGTCTAAATAGTCTTATGTTGATGATCCAAGTCTCCTATCTTGCCCAAAATGCTTAAAATATACTTATCTTCCATCTTTACAATTTCTAAAATTTTACCTACTTTCCTACTCCTTGGACACTAACATATGGGACATACATTAGCATCGATGTTAGTATCCTAACCCAATGCAAGTGTCTAGTACCCCAAAGTCATCTAATTTTTAAATAAAATGTATCATAATGATCAGCCTAAGTACTTTAATGCGAGTTATTACTCCAAATGAATTGATATAAATACAAGATGAACCATCACTCGTTCCTCACCTAGCAAAAAACCAAAGAGACCAAGGTAACTTCTCAAAAGCATTGTATCAAGCATTTAGGTGAACAAAACTTCCCTTTATACATATCAGTCAAGTACAACACATCTACAGGTCTAAAGTACTAAAAGAGCATCCCAAGAGCTTGATTTTTCAAGTTACAAGCTAGGTCATTATTGTACTTGATTTCGACAAATTTCATGATTTACACATAATCCAAAACATAAGGGAGAACCACATGAGTTTGAGGCCTTCTTCTAGAGTATTGGCTATATAGGCAGTGACTTTTGATAATGGGGTCTTTTGGGCCAACTTGACATCATGTGCTCACTAACCCATTTTTACCCAACATCACCATGATGATGAAGAATTAGGGGTTTATAAATTCATGAGGAAAAATAATCCATGACCTAGATATGAATACACTAGAGTGAAGGTGAAGTGAAACCCAAAACATCTAGGTGGTCGCATATCTTTTCAAAAATTATTCTATATAGGATGCTTGTGTCTAACCTAGACAATAACATCGATGCAACCATGTCAAGCTGTTGTTAGTGTTAAGAGCACCAAAAGTGTCAAATCTAAAATCTAACAATTACTCTCAAATTGTATTCTAGTTTGTTTCCTACCTATTCTAGATCTAGCATTGTGTTTACATGAGAACCAACTAGTTATATTACTTATGTTTTATTTCCATATGCATAACTTAGTTGTAATTTATGTATTTTATCGATAATAAGCATAATAAATTTAATATATGCTTATATTTGAGTTTAACACCCAGTTGGATTATTGTATATTTGATTATCTCCCTTCTACATTATCATTTCTATATTCTTAACCCTTACATCATAAAAGGATGGGATAATCCCTCTTATCCAATTTAGGGTTAAACAGGTAAGGCTAAGGGCACATTAGCAAGATGAGATTTTTTAGGGATAAACACCAATAGATTTATTCGATGAAATAAGTGTCAATTCCTCCTATGGTGTTGGATTTATTTTTTATCTATAACTTTCCATAAGGGCACAAAAGTAACTAGTTAGCAACAAGCTAACAAATTAGAATTTCATGCAAGATTGAGCTCTTGCATGTTCATCCTAAGCACATAAAAATAAACTAGTTCTCATGGGTTGTGTCACATAGTAATATCATTGTCATATATTGGTGCTTGATCATATACCTTAATCAATGACTAAATAGGAAAAAAATACAAAGTTGTGGACCTAGTTTTAATTATGTAAACAAACATGATTATGAAGACAATTTCCATGAGATTCAGAGTATGTATTACACATGTTTAGATAGCATAGATTATATTCATTATATCCAAATAAGAACCACAAGTTACATAATAGATGTATTGGTGACTTAATTATACAACTTAACTATGAATTGTAGTGCAATATTAAGATTAGAATGATTTCTATGATTCTTCTATTTACCACAATCAAGAATTATAGAATACCATTATTCAATAATATTATAAATATCTACATAGGGGTATTTATACTTGGTTCTCCCCAACTGAGTTATTACATTAAATAGGACACTTCTAGTGAATATCCAATGATATCTAGTGAATTGAGAGTCATGCAAGTCATCCACTTTGTTTTTCCTATGGACTTGGGCCCTTGCACCTCTATATTCCCTTTCAATTTTAGATCTTCTTTGTTAAGGGTCCACCTTCGTGCAGGCCAGTGCCAAACTTATGTGTAATTGAAGTTTGTTATATCCTTAAGAATCACTCCTTAATTGTTTATTATTTCCTTTCCACTCCCCAAGTCTTTTGTTGATATACTAAGTCCTTCATTCTTGAGTTCTCCATTTTATACCTCCCTTATGACTGGGTCTTCCTGCACCATGATCTCTTACGCCATGGTCTTTCTTAACATGATTATTATATGCCATGTTTATTTCACACCATTACTAAAATACTTAGCCAAAAATTGGGGTCCAACATCACCCTATATTACGCTCTTAGTCCATTCCAGACTAAGCACTGGTCTCAGTCTCAACAAAAAATTCAAGACCAATCTATTCGATCTACTTTCTGATACCTTCCCAATGTGATAAGATGTGAAATAACTTTTTTTGTTATTCAATCAATTACCTCTTTTAGCTTTTTGGTCTCCTACGGTTGATCAGAACACTCGCTTGCCTTATTGACCAATTATTCAATGGATGTGGAAGCATATTTTTTAATCTCTTCAAGCGTGGTGAGCTCATTCAAACATGTCCTCAGAGCACCATAAATTTGGAATTTATTTGTTTTCTATGCACATTTATTGTTCTTTCCATAGTTTTAACATCTTTAAATCCTTAGCAAGCTCGGTGAGTCTTTAAAAATAGGGTGACATGTGCAAATTGTTGATGTTGAAGCTCTTATGCCTAGAGTCAATCTTCTAAAATTTTATTGGTTCATGCCAGATTCTCAAAGATCCCATCTAGGATGGGATTTACCTCCCCAAATCATTACAAGGCATGCCTAAATACCCCCACTACTTTATCAAATTGTTCAGCTACCTAAATTATTTCATCTCTTAGCATGGCCTACTCCTTACATCACTTCAATAAGAGATCCACAAGGGTCTATAGCTTATCAATAGCCTTACCCTCTAAAGGGACCCAATCTGATAGCATCAACTCAAAATAGCCTTATATAGATTCAATGTTTTGACCTTTGTTGTTGTGTGACTTATAGCTGGCATTTTAGCTCATCCACTTCCTCTTCAAGTTTCTCCTAAGTGAGGACTTCTTTATCATACATTTCCTCCACCCTACCATGCTTTTGTTCAGCTTGATATGCATCAAAATATGCAAACACATTTTACCATTCCTTTTTAGAGGCCATTTTCAAGAGTGTCATGCTAGCTTGTAGAGGAGAAAGCTATCGGGGATCAACCCAAAGAGGTGTGGGTAGCACTGTTGCTTCTAAATCCAATATTAGGCTATTGAGAGGCATCTCAAAATGATGTTCCTCATTATACATGTCCAGGAAGAATGACATCTCATGACATGTGTGTATAGAGGCATCCTCTGAATCAAAATGGGAATATAAATAAAGTAATTTGTCATGAATTTTTATCTAGTATTAGGCACATAGGTTGGTGGTTGCATCAAGCTTAGGTACTTGGACCATGGTGTCAGTAGTGTGGGATGTGTCATTGTTTCTCAAAAGGTTATTAATGGTTGGACCACAATGTCAGCAATGTGGGCAATGCCATTTGTTAGACTACCCATGGTTGGACCATAGTGTAAGTAGTGTGGGTACTACCCACAAAATTTCAAATTTACTCGAAAGTGCTTGCGACTACCCATGTCTTCTACTCTTTATGTTGGGTGCCTTCCAAGAATTCTTACCAAAAACTTGAAAAGCTTCTTAGGGACTTTTTTGGGCCAATTCTTCCCATGGTAATGGCTTTCACAGAGTTTCCTAGGAATGTTGCTACCTCTCATAGGATGCTAGAGGTATGGGTCTCATTGATTTTTCTCATCAAGGAGTTGCCTTATGTGCCAAATGGATTATGCAGGGCATTAAAGGCAAGGAAGTTTGAAAGGTGTTATTTTTACATTGCATTTGTTTAGGTTTTTGCAGAGGTAAACAATCTTAGAAATGACATGGTTTGTCTAATCTAATCATCATCAAAAGCCCTTGTTCAAATTATAGGTTCCTTTGTTGCTAAAAGTATCTAGAAATCATGAGAAAAAATCAAACCATGGCTTTTCTGGAATGGGTCAGGGTTTCGAGATGGGTTGTCCATTAACTCACATTCTCTATGGTGGTCACCTATTATCAATTTCAATGAAGTCCCTTTGGCTGAGGTTCCTTGGATAAATGCTCTCAAATTTTTTTGTAGAGGCAATCATACTATACAAGACATCTATTGTAAGCAATCTTGCTCTTGGCTATCCTAGGAAGAGGTGAAAACCAAATTCTGATTAGTCAACTCTGATAGAGAGTATTATGAAGAAATCCTTAATGTTGTTCCACCTTTAATGCTAGATGAAATCTCTATTATTTATACTCATCCTTGGTGGAAGGATTGCAAATGGTATATGGAAACTTTGTTTTGTTCATTACACTCCCCAAATTGGCTATGGGTGGCTTACTCTCCACATGCCTATGGTAGACAATCTTAATTCTTGTTGGGTTCTTCATTCTTCAATTTATACCTAGATCTTTTTATTTCAAATTATCTGGGAGGTTTGTTTGGAGCTTAAGTTGGCTCATTTCTCTTATTGTGTGTTATATTAGGGCTTGTCCATAGGCAAAAGGCTTGTGCATTTAGGAACTTTCCTTCCCAAATGTCCTTTTTTTGGCCATTTGTAAATGCTCCTCATTTATTCTAGCACTACTCTATGTTAGAGGTACAATCATTGAGAGGGGGTGAATCAATGAGCCCAAATAATCTAACTTCAATGTTGATCTTTATAAACACTTAATCAGCTACCAAAAGCATTCATGAAGCATACACATCACTCATAGTAATGATCAAGAAAGACAATGTAAGATCAATCACAGAACACATGACATACCTGGGAAACCCTCTTAGGGAATAAAAGCCACTAGAATATATAATTTGACTACTATCCTATAATAAAAAGATCTAATTTAGACCAGTTGTAACTGATCAAGGAACTACAATACTTATTTAGTGAGACTACAATCCCACAAGGTGCTACAACACCTATCTAACTGAGTTGAAATAACAACCAGACTTTTAGCAAGTTTCACCTTGTAAGGAGGATACAACCAACTTAGATGATGATATGCTATAACAACACCTATGAACACATCCACCTCTAAACTAATGTCTACAACACCTGATGATGGACCTTTGCTTATCACTCTTTACCTTCGCTCACACTCAATCTACAAGAGCACTATTCTACCAACAAAATTATGACCTACAAATCATACAAATAGTCCTCAATCTATTTTACTCTTTAGCTCATCCTTAAGGCTCTCTACCCCTCTTTTTCTCCCCAATACACACACACAAGCTTCTCACAAATCTCTCCCTAGTCTCATGCTCAAAGTCTACAAATCACCATCTTTGATTTCACTATTTATAGAGAATACTTGATAATCAACACCTTGGTCAGCCATTATGCATGAATTATCCCTTAAGTCATATCTAACATGAAAATACATCTCAAAACAATCTTCATAGGTCAGCCATATCATCTATGGGTCACCCTTAAGGAACTACACCTCTTAATAAGGCCATTTTAGCTCTTATAGGTTACATGGAAACGTATTCACCCATTAAGCACATCATCAAACAAACTAAGAACATAAGACCACTTCTAAAAGCATGGGTTGACTCCTTATGTCCCATTTGACATTCTCAAATGATCATAGTCATCTTTGCTCACCTCTGTGTATGATCAAACAACTCAAACACTAACCTGGTGCATAGGAACATTATGAATGAAAACATAATCAACTTATTAAGCATTGTTTATACTCAAGATATATTTATCATGCCTCTAAAAATACAAAAAGAGAATCCTCATGAAGTTTAAAACACTCCCCAATATCCAATTCATCAAGATACATTGAAACAATATCAATATAAACTCAATTACTCTTCTTGGGTCATTTGTAGAACAAGTACAAATACATAGTCAACTTTGAACATTAACATCTTTGACTATACACACTTCTAGATCTTTAAATTAGGTTCATTAGATGCACCGTGGAGTCCTCCTCATCTTTGGTTTTTATATCACTAGTAAATTTGACTTTTATTGAAAGATATGGATAAAATATAGAGCTCTAGTTTTTCCCTATGTAAAATTCAAATATTTGAATTCAAATGGTCACAGTTAAACTCTAAACACAATGCTCGCATCTCATGTCCTCTCAGCATTAGATCAATCATGCACCATTGATTTTTTTCAATATTTAACACATAGACTGCCAATGCCAAATATTAAACCTAAGTCACTTTGACCTCATCTCATGCAATATTTAAATGTTGACTCAACATGTTTTATTGATCTTTATGGCTCATCCAGGTCTTTAACTATCAATGCTCACCATTCTATCAATCTGTACGAACACCCACTCATCATTAGATCCTTATCCTTTACCTTTGCTTAGTCATTAAAAATCATGCACCTATCCTTATCTCACTACTTCCTAACTTCTTGGAGAAACATGCACCATCGATCTTACTCAAGCTTTAACTTGTGCATAAATGATTGGGAACCTTGAAATATGCTTAAAAGGCCAACTTTGTATAGTCATAACTTTTGATGTGATTAGTCACATGATCTAGGAATTAGCACATAAAAACTAGGAACAAAAATTAATAAACCCATATGATCATTTTATCCTGACACTTCTAATCATGTGAATGTTGACCTCATCAACATGGTTACTCAGTGTTTTTTGGCCACATGCAAATTTGGCCAAGTATGGGAAAACAATGAATTATGATTGAGAAGCCAACTTTGTACGATCATATCATTGACCGCACTTCAATGCATGACTTGAGATCTAGTGCATAACAAATAGGAACTAATGTGATCACAACCATATGACTAACTCTCCTTAACTCATTCCCATGTGGCAATAGTGACAGCATCAAACTGCCTACTCAAATTTTTTGCCACTAAACCCAGAGTGTCTAGATGAGAACTATAGATAACTAGATGAATTCCACTTATGCACATAAGCAATCAAATATTATAAAAACATCTTGGGACCTCTTTCACATCCTCAATACTCCATACTCATCCCTAGACATCTCTAACCATGCCAAAGTAGAAGATCAACCAAACATACTTCAAGCATACTAGGACAAACACATTGCACACTTTGTCATTGTTACTTAGGCTATCAAAGCACTTCATCTACTCACTAGGACACCTCCATGACATCAATAAAAACTCTCCAATAATCTCCCCCTTTGTCATTGATGTTAACAACCATCATATATAACAATATACAACTCACATTCTCTCTCTTCAAGCACTTCCATAACAAGAATTTTCTCTCCCTTTGATAAAATGACAAAGTGGGCACAATCTAGTCTTGAGAACATAAAAATACCACCAACATGATAAGACCATATTGGAAATAAGATACAAACTCTCCCTCACCTTGAGCCTACTTCTTGTCTTGACAACATCTTTGTGCTCCATGCCAACACTCTCTTCAATCAAGCACTACAACTAATGAAGAAAGAACACACAAAACCATAAAAATTTGATGGAACACATCAAGAAACATCTAATATGGACTCCCCCTAATAAATTTTAGTAATTTCACCTTCAGATCATCTTTAGATCTCCACACACCATGAAGAATCACCACATATGCTTACTAGTCTTCTCTCTCAAGCTATCATAAGAACCACCAACATAACTTCATGCCACTCATCAAATAGGAAAAATTCACTAAACCAACTTGATAACTCACATTGAAACACACAAATATATCTTTTATAGAAACTGAGCAAAAAACACTCTTCTTCAAACTAGCCCTGTCTAGCCTCCTTGTAGCCCTACCTAAAACTTGTAGAGCCCATAATTTTTAGTAAACACATCTTCAAGACCTGAAACTTCATATTTTTATCAATGTCATATTCCCTATGAAACACACAAATTTTCATCACCAATATCATCCTATGTAATATCTAATTAAGCCACTTGGAACCACCCATTCTGACTCTGTACTATAGCTCCTTCACAAACCTTCGAAGTAGAATCATGAAATTATTATTCCAACCTAATCAAATACCTTCTTATAATTGGAATTATCATCTTGAGTAAATAAAATTACTTCTCCATAAGAAAATATGTCTCTGAAGAAGCATAGGTAGAGATATCCTCTACACCACAATACTCTACCATGGTGTGAAACCAGGAGTTGCCCACAACTCCTCATATTCTTTCTCCTCCTTGGTCATTTGATTATAGTTCTTATTCTCATTTTTGTTTTGATTAAAAGAAATAACTTCCTCATTCACTACAACATTATACTTTTCTTTTATGATTGGATTGACAATACATAGAGACAACACAGATTCATCATATACCTTTTCATCTGAAGGATCCACCTTATAGTTTGGAATCTCATTACTAGGCATAGATAATTGATGTTATTTGCATGATACATGCTCAATAATAGAAATATGTTCACTTTTATCTATACATACCTCAAGAATAGCTTCAACCAACACCTTGGTCATCTCTTTGAGCTTGATCTCTTCATTCTCAACATGAGCAGACAATGAGAGCCCTTGGTACTTTTTAACTTCTGAAGCATTATCCACCATAGCAAATAGATTACTTGGATCTGCAGTCCCATCATGACTTGCACTTTTCACCTTTGGCTTCCATGTGTTAACATGCCTTCTTCCTTGCACTCTAGGAGCCTAATTAAACATATTCTTACTTATAGACCTTTGCTTGTAGAACCTAATGATGTGACCTCTCTATTCACAATTGTAGCACACCATACCTTTTGCAAGAAATGTATCTTGCCTTACCTCATATGGATATAAATTTGCAACATGTCTTATGTCATGACAATTAAATCACTTAACTCTGTTCATACCTTTTGATTGATGACCCCCATCATAGTTTCATGAAAATTCATTTATAACAAGTCTCTTACATTCTCTATCCCTATGACCAAATTGATTACATGTGTAATAGTAACCATTAAAACTTGCATAACTCATGGCATTTGGATATTTGATCTAATTTGTCTTAATTCTAATATCACCTAGAGGTTAGAAAAACATGTTGAATAAGTTCCTTAGGCTCTCTCTTGTTATTTTTCCTACACGACAATAGGAAGATGATAAGGACACTGCTCAAGATTCTAGTTGGGATCCAATTCTAGATTACAATTACTCTCCTAGCTCAAATTGGGGTCTCAATGATATGGATCCTATGCCTTCTAGCCTTGTACTGCTAGCTTAATTATGTTTCCTTTCTATTTATGTTGTTGTGCTAAATCAATCCTAGGTGGGGACTAGTGATGTTTTTTTTGTGACTAGTTCCTAGGCTTGGCCTAATTTGGTTTGAGGTGTGCTTCCATACCACCTTTTTTTGTGAATTATTTGTATATTATATATTTTTATTAATATATAGATATATTTCATTAAAAATAAAATTAATAGACCCCACATGAGCCTACTTTTAGGTTTGCAATGAGCCTTATTCATGTCTATTATAATCTTATTAGCAAAATACATTGCCTAGTTATACTTTAAACCATCAATTACCTGGTGATAAACATATAGTTGGGTCATTTCTACCTCCATCCATCAATCACTACCACCAGATTTTGTCATGATGATGTGCATAGCTACTCAGAGGGTAGGGTATTATAAGTTACTTATATGTATGGTATGGCCCTATTTTCTATATTCTAACACCGTGGTAGTCTTTTCTATTTCTATCGAGTCCTCTAAATCAACTTCAATCTCTATGTTGGAGCATTACAACCTTGATACCTTACTGATTATTTTAGCAATGATTTTCATCTAGTGTCTAGCAAAGTAGATATAATCCTCATGTACTTTTGAAAGTAGAAACTTTACCACCTCTACAAGTTTTCTAAAATAGGGGAGGTTAAAAATTTGGAAGAGCCCCACAAAGTCCAAGTCATTTAATATATTCAAATCATAGACCAATTCACTCTTGGTGTTTTGGCACTAGACTTTGTAATCATTTTGAAGCTCAACCTCATTTCTAGGTGGGCAATGGTTACAGATGAAGATAATACAAGTTGGCACATTTGATACCCAATTCTCTACATGCAACACCATTTCTAGGTAATGCATCTCCTTGATTAGTAGAGGTGGAAGTGGGGGTACTTGGGATTTCTTCTTAGTTTGTCACACCATCTATGTTCTTTCACCTTCCGTGTGCTCACTTTGTTCTTCAATTTTTTCCTCCCTAATTAATATTATTTCCCCACCAACACTTAGCTCCTATTCTTCTAGAATAACTAGTAGTGGCTCACTTTGTTGGGAATTTTTTTTAATAAGCATCACCCTTCATAGATCCTTAAGGTTGAGGTGTAGTTCTCTAATGTTCCCAAATGAATACATTTTTCTATTATATGTGTCTCAGCTCTCCTACTTCAATGCATGTTAATGGTGGATGCTGACATTTGCAACCTACAATTCAAGAATTCCTCGATGTTCTTTCAATTTAGCTAACTCACATTGTTCATTTAGGTAAAACCACATTCTCAATGATTAATGAACAACTGGGAATTGATATTCTACACATATCATAGAATCACCTGAATTTGGATGTTTACTCTTTGACTCTATAAAATCACACTTATAGAAAAGGTAAAATGTAAATCAACCACTCAATGTCTTTTAATAGGTTCAAGGGTTAACTTGTATTTACTACCCCCTCTCTTATACCATCATTTCTCATAATAAATGTGATTAACAATATTACCATGATGTGATGTTGCACACTTGCTATTACCATTACCTCTCTGTATTAATGGTTGTCTTATCCTACACTTTTCTCAAAGTGCATGACATTTGTAGGAACATTTGAATATTCATACTAAGATAATATTCACACAATAAGTGGGAATCATTACTGATCAAAACAAGATTATGGTTATGTTTGACATCCTACATAGTCTTTATCCTTGTACATTTTTGCTTGTATGCCTCCATATCTACACGTATCCCTATGAACCATTTCCTAGCATTTCCATGTAATACCCCTTACCCCACATTAATCATGCTTCATAGTCCTCCATGAGGACAAAAGTATCAAGTTGTAAAAAGAAAACAAAAATAAAAAAAAGGGTTGCACAACTAAGGCAACACTTTATTGAAAACAATAAATCCAAAACTAATGGCACATGCCTTAGTGGTATAATTAATAAAAACTCAAGCTAAAAAATATGGGTGTAACTGGCTACCATTGTAATGACTAGGAATAAATTGGCCATCCAATAATTTCAAATGAAATGTGTCAGTAAGATAAATACTATGAATAATAAAGGGATCATCATAGTGAACATAGAGCTTCCTATAGTGGCACATGAACTTGGAGTCATAGAGTAAGACTTGCAATCATAATCTAAATGTTCTATGTTTGAGGTGGAGATCATGTCATGCATTTTATTTATGTTTCTCCACATCTTGACTCCAATGAGAAATAAATCATGCTTCATATAATGGTAAAAAAGCATCTAAATGTGCTTTCAATGATGGTTCATTGTCTATCCATCCAACATGCACAATACAAAGAGAGGGAACTAAGAACTCAATTAAAATAACCACTTTTGTGTTGAACACAAGATTGAACAATATACTCTTATTGAGGTGCTTGTAAGTTGTTCAAAAGGCCCAAAGAACTATAGACAATTGATCATCCCATTCGATACATCAAATATTACATATTTTTATGAGAGTTGTACCCAAGATTTTGTTGAATGCCTTAGTAATGGCATCTACATGGGGATGATATGGCGTGGTCTTGTGATGGGCAATTATAAAATTTAGTTAAAAATACTTGAATAGTCTTATCGAGTAAGTGTATACCTCAATCACTGGTAAGACTTATAGACAACCAAACCTTGTGATTATATGTTCCCAGATGAAGCATGTTGTTTTTTTTGTGTTACAATCTTGTGTTGGCATAACTTTAACCCAGTGTGTGAGATAATTAGTTGCTATAACGACATAGCATGAACCAGTACACTATCTGACTAGGTTTATTGGGACAATAAAATCAATGGCCCATTTCTCAAATGGTTCCTATGATAGAATAGGATGTAATGGCATTACATCCTAGCTATTTGGTTTCTTCATGCATTGGAAAATATCACAATGATGTGCATGCATCTTTACATCTTAGAAAAGTGTAGGCCACCATAAACCAACTAATTTTTTTTTTCACGTAATAGAATCACCTAATTAATGTCCTATGATAATACCTTAATGGACTTCACAAAGCACATTAGGGAACTCCTATATCATGACACAACATAGAATAACTTCATCTCAGCCAATCTTATAGAGGTCACCTCTAATGAGCTAGAATGATGTGGTGCAAACAACTAGTTGCTTCTTAGCCTACATACTTAAATGATTTAGAGTTATACCAATATTTAATAAGGCTATTATATTTTCTAACTCCTCAAGAACACATGAGACATGAAACAACTGCATGTCAAGCAAGTCATTTTCAATGGTACATGCCAATTCACTAGAATCAATTCTTGAGAGATAGTCAAGATCACAATTGGCCTTACTAAGTTTGACCATGATGGAGAACTAAAATTCTTGGAATAACATGATCTAGCAGCAAATTTGACCATGTAAAATGGGTTTATTAACTAGATACGTCAATGCTTCATGGTCTGTGTAGAACATAAAAAGAGTCATCAATAAATATTATCAAAAAATTTATAGAGCATAAACCATAGAGATCTTCGCACTTTGTGGTGGTATAGTTCCTCTCATCCAGAGTAAGTGATGAGTGTCATTTAACCCTTAATTTAATCAATCTTTTAGATTGATGTCTATCAAACTAGGGCTGATGTCCAAAGCTATTTGCAGTAAGGTTTATGGTGGGAGATCTATAAGTTGGTCTTGGGGAGATTTTGATGATTCTAATCTAACTTTTACCAATGAAAAAATTCTTCTAAGCTAATTGCTTCACACACTTGCTAAAAGAAGATATTAACCATTACACTAACTAATTCAATCATTTGCTTGAAATTAAAGAACCCTTAATCTACTTTCTTGAAATTATAAATTTAAATCTAATTCACACTTATTGAAACTATATATCTAAATCTAATTCACACTTGCTGAAACTATAAATCTAAATCTAATTCACACTTGCATGGAAATGTAAATCTATATCTAATTCACACTTGCTAAAATTGTAAATCTAAATCTAATTCATAATTACTAAAACTCTAAATCTAAATCTAATTCACAATTGCATGGAAATGTAAATCTATATCTAATTCACACTTTGCTTTAAAATGTAAATTTAACTCTTCATTCACACTTGCTGGAAAAATGAAATATTATTGAAATGTATACCCAAAATTTACTATTTTATGAATGACAAAGACATGAAATGATTGAAGATACTTTGATTATCTAATAATAGAGAATTAATTTAACATAAATATAAATATCATATAGAAATTCCTGGTTCCAAGGAGAGTGGGCCCTTGCTCTTCTTAGATTCAAGAATGTAATCTACTCAATACTAAAAAGTAGAATAATTCTGCATTAACTCATGAAAGCTGAAAAGCTTAAAATATTCTTGGAGTTCAAAATGTAACTATATTCATTATTCTTTTACTCTAGATGAAAAAGTACATATTTATACTCATACCTCAGGGTAAATATAGTATGCATAAAAATAGAACTACTAGTCAATTTGTTGCTCCCCAAAGATAGGAGATTCAGATTGATTATAATCTTAGAGAGTCCAACTATTATCACAAAATAGTTATACTATCCCTATAATAGTTTTATGGTCCAAATATGTACAATGTGTATCAAAATTGAATCTTTTATAAAATGAAAAAACAATATTCCTTTGATGTGATCCAGCTGTAGCCATCCTTCTTTCCTATAACTTCCATATTTCCCAAATGTCAGATCTACAAAGTCCATAGAAATAAACCTGTAGAGTCTATAGATTCCATGTATGTAGTGTTCATAGAAGTAGTTCTGTAGAGTCCATAGAAGTGGTTCTATAGATTCCATAGAAGTAGTTCTATAGAATTCATAGAAGTGGTTTTGCAGAGTCTGTAGATGTTGGTTGAGTGAGTCTATAGCTTTAGAAAACTGGAGCCACAACTAGAGCTTCTTCCAAATGCTACTTTTGTCATCTTTCTTGTGTATTCTTTCAAAATCAACACACTAAAACATTATTTTTGTTAGGTATGAATGACAACATGGTAACTCAATCTTTGGTTTGACATAAATGAGATAAAGTATCTATTTTTCATGTTATAGTAAACTAAAAGTCTATGATTTGTATAAGATTATATCCTTACAGAGATGAAATGAAGGCATTCAATAATGAACCATTTTTTGGGCTCATCAGTAAGCTTTCTACTTACAAATTAAATAGGGTGATCTAGATTGCTTTACTAAGTTGTACAAGTATCACATTGATGGCCATACCAAAAGCATCGACATGGACATGAAATGGTTTAATCCAATTAGGGAACTAGAAACTCAATGTAGGAAAGAGATCTTATTTCAAGGCTACAAAATCTTCTTGGCACAAGAAAGTCCAAATGAAGTGTTCATTGTGTTGTAAGAGCTCCTCTAATAGTACAGTAGTCCTTACATAACCTTAAATCAATTTCCTATAGTACCTAGTATGACCTAGAAAGGCATGAACCTCTCATTGGGTAGTTGGCATTGGGAGACAAAATATGATGACAATCTTATTAGGGTCCACTATAATTCCATCTTAGTATATAATGTGACCAAGGATAATATTGAATAGAGTAGCAAAAAGACACTTTTTCAAGTTGAGAGAGATTTGAAGCATTTTGTAGTGCTCAATCATAAGCCTGAGATTAGAACATTGGTCTTTCACCAAGTTGTATATTGTCCAATAATCTAAATAAACTTAAAGAAATGTATGGATAAAGTATTTAAAGGCCTCAAAGGCTATTCTAAAGAATATAATGGGTGCGTTCCTTAACTTGAATTACATGATGTTATATGCAAAACACCCCCACTCAGTGGTAAATGTAGTCTTATGTTTATCCTCCTCTATATTATGGACCTGATGGTATCCTAAAAACCCATTTGTGAAGGTATAAATTTTACACCCAACATCTTCGAGGATTTATTTGATGAAAGGATCAGTAATGCAAGATGTGTTAAGTATCTGATAGTTAACACAAATTCTAATACGCCCATATTTTTTTATGCTTATTACGATGGGGTTGACCTACTCAGACTCATTAATAGGAGTAATAAATCCTACATGCAACATACTATCAATTTCTTTTTTAACTTTTTCACAGAATTTTAGATTCATTTAATAGGGCCATTTCCTAACTAGGCAAGTGCTTTTAACTAGTTTGATATGCATTTTACCCAAGGATAAGTGAACATACTTCATCTCACTATAATTCTTGAGAAATACATCTTGATATTCTTTCAATAGCTTGAACACTTTGGAGATCTCAAGATTGGACTAGTAATTACCCACAGTAGCCATATTTGGTACATCCTCTATGCCAATGTTTCTCTATATGGTTTAAAGTGGTTTTATGTATGAATGTTGAGTATGAGGAACTATGTATGAATAGTTATAATGCCATAGTCTATGGGGAAATCCAAATTATTGGTCAATGGGTCAGGTGGTTTGGACCCTTCACCTTCATCAAAATAGAACACAAGTTTTTGCTTTCCTTTTTGAAATTCTTCATGTTGTGTATGGTTGATGACAGGTTTAGGTATGAAGAGTGTTCAATTGGGTCATTGAAAATGACCAATCCTTCTTTCATCACACCATGTGTGTTTTGTAATCGGTCTTCAATAGGACTGGCGTCACAAATAATTGCTTGATACATGCATTAAAGTGTGAGGAACAAATCCATCCTTGGGGATGAATAAGATAACACTGAGACCATGTTATTTTTTACAAAATACCAAAAATGGGTATCTAGATGGTGTTCCTATTAAACATACCATGCTCTAGACTAGGTATGTAAGGTGTCATAAAATTCATGAACCCATATATATTCTATTAAGAAATATTCATTAGCTAACCACATTGCCTCGTAGGCTTCTATGTGTGGTTCTAGTGCTTGGATTCCACTATAGCTGATAGTGCCTCATGTGTGATTGTCATGATGTAGCCGGTGATGTAAGGCAAAACATACTTGGTTCTAATAAAGGAGATGCTCATGATGAGTTCACCAACACCTTGCTACCATTCCATCAAGAAGGTGAACCAGTGAGTGCATAAGATCAACATCAGAGTCATATAAGGCCTCTACTTATTAGACAAAGTCATAGACTTCTATTTTCCCATGAAATTGTAGAGCTTCATCAAGCCTTTCAAGAGGTGTAACCTCAATTGGTTCTTGAATTAATTGTCCATTGAGAAGACAAATAAACCTATGGCACCTGTGGTATTGGCACAAAATGTTTTCACAACTGCCAATGGCACCACACACTCTCTTAGTAAGGTTGTAGTCACCTTGGGCCCAACAATCATAGGCATTACTGTTAGTATCAGAGAGGGGTTATATATCCATACATCAAAGGATGCCATTAGGATTAGGATCATGAATCTTTTATACACATAATATTTTCAAACTCTTATCAATTACTAACACTTTATATCTTATAAGAACCAATTGAGTCTCAATATCTCAAAGTGCATACCTTAAAGGGTGCACTGGTAAATGGGTGGGAAGACCATTAGTGCATCGTAAGATTTTTGTCCCTTTTTCCACTTGCCATCTACAAACTTGTCTCCTAAAACCATTTACCTTGAGCTTATTATTCTTAGTTTTACCCATTCCAAACATTTGTCATGATTTATCTTCCTTGTTCTTGCCTTGAATCCCTTTTACCTGTTGACTGTATTAGGTCAACTAAGTCAACCTTGTACAATTTTTAGATTCTAATTAATGTATACAGTCAATAGGGTTGATCTTGTACTATTTAGAAATATTTTTCACTCTGATTTTCATTATCCCTTTAGTCAATCTAGCTCAGGACCTAGTGATTTACTTCTTAAAAACATACAGTGTCAACTGGGTTGACCCTGTCCAGCTGACATATTTGACAGGATTTAGGGAAAGATCTACCTATATATACAAGTTCATTTCAAACCATTTGAGAATAGAGAAGTGAAGAATAATAAGTGTGAATGAACATCTATTTATTGACCATTCTACTTGAGGAATAAAGCTTAGGTTCCATACTTTCTTTGGAGATATGAATCTTGTCTTGTGGAGAAGTCTTTTGGATGCATATATAGGTTATGTAGCCTAGAGCTGATTTGTCTTTGTTATCCTTACGTACAAAAAAAATATCTTATGAATCACCATGGATAAGAGAGAGATTGAGGCTCAGTAGGTTCATCTTCAAAAGTAAGTAATCCTAACTTTATTTCTCTTTTGTAAGAGTAGATAGATAATGCAGTTGTGCTTCTCTTCCATGCATTAAGATTTGGTATACATTGACATGAGTAAGTCTTCTATTTAGTTTATTTTATTTTGTTTTTAACCACCACTTTATGCCACAAGATTTGGTGTGCACTAGATTAGATTTACTTTCTTTTTTATTAGAATAGAGTGAAGATTAACATTATGACCCTTTTAGAGTTATTGCATGATTGTGTTAGACTGTAGGATTTGGAACCCTTCCTAATGTGGTTTATAGTGATAAATGATCCTTTAATAGCATCTAGTGGATCCCCATATTGGTCATGCTCCTGCTTAACAAATGTATTTTGAATCAAAATTGTAAGTATGCTCTATCTTCTCTGAGTTAGGATTGATTTATAAACATAATGTATTTTTGATTGCATACATTCTAGTGAACCCAACGTGAACTAACCCTTGTAGGATTTATTCATTTTATTTCATTCTTTCATCATTATTTTTATCATATATTTTCCATACTAGATTGACTCTAATTTCTATACACAAGATTTGTTCATCTTATTTCTATGCATAGGATTTTAGGTATAGGCTACTGAATCAACCCTGTCGACCCAATACAGGTTTTTAGCTTTTTTGACATCCAGTCTAGACTGCTAGGTTGACCTAGTTGACCTATACATTTTTAGGCAATCAACAACAAGTTTCTTTAAAGCTTGATCAACCCAATTGACCCAGTTAGTAGAATTTACAAGTGTATATCAAGGTTCTTGAACAATAATATTCATTCTCTACATCTCTGATCCACCAAGGTTCCTTTCTATCTCTCTTTCTTTATAGTCTTTCTTTTTTATAGTTTGCAGTCTTTAAAACTATCTTTGCACAGTCAACTAGATTGACCCTACCAACCCAATTCTATATTCAGTGTGCTATCTGGATAACTAGGTCAACTTTATCAACCCTATTGATTTTTAGACCTAACTTTCACAATATAGGATCAACATACACTGTCAACTCTGTCAACCCTATTCTTTATTTTGTGCATACATTGTTGACTATATCAACATTATACCTTGTTACAAATTTAGAATTAACCTTATATGCTAGTAATTAGTTCACACTTCTTTTCCTATTGATTGCATGCATATAATAGATCACATAGTTTAATTAGGTGGTTTTCAATAAATCACTTAGTTTCACTATTTTATATTTTATGCACACATGACCAAATCACAAAATATAAACAATCATTTTAACATTTGTCTATCCAAGGCCAACCTACTTGGATTTCATCACCAAGGGGGAATCCAACTTGATGTTTTGGTCAAGTATAAAGAATGGTTAATGGTATATTATGGCTAAGCACTCGACACCCTTATCAATATAGTGTGTGAAGTGAGGGGGTAGGCCCCAATACTAAGCCTATTTCATTACCACTACAGATCCCTTTCATCCCAAACTAACTAAAACCATTCTTAGATTAATTTTTAGTTCATTACTTACAACCAACTTCCCATCACATTTAAAAACATATTCTAATAATCTAATAAACATTCAGGTTGACCAATTAGTTAGCTCTTTACTTTTCAAGTTGATTGATTTCTCTTTGCTCAATTATATTTTATATAGAAAAAACTTGCATTAACCAGCATTGGTTCAAGGTTTTGTGTTGTGTTCCTCAATTGGATTGACAGACGTTAATCTAATTGACTATTTTTTTCCCTTCTATTATTTCTTTTCAAATTAATTACAATAGTTATCATATTTTAGTTCACAATCTATTATAATTTTCTTATTTTTCCCTATCTGCTAAACTGGGGCGACCTAGTCGACCCTATATCTTTTTTCTAGCCTCTATTCCCTGTATTGGATCAACTCAATCGACCCTATACTATTTACAAACCTTGTTTATATGTTAGATTGACTCAATTGATCCTATACTATTTTTGTCATTTCTTTTTTCTTTGCTTTCTCATCTCTCTTTCTTTCCCTTCATCATGGACTTTTTGTTTGATGACAATACCGAGTTGCAGTCAATAGACATGATGAATTTTACCAACCCTCATAGGGTCTCCCATAGATAGAGTAGGGCTCCTTTCTTAGATTCTAGTAATGTTCATATTGACATTGCATAATAAACTATGAGAGTGCTCCTAATACCTCTTCATAGCATAATCTTCTCTTCTCATTACAAGACCAACTTGAATTAGAATATACCCTTGAAATGCTCTTCTTTATCTCTGAATTTACTCAACATTGAGGAAAATATCCTTCTATTATTTACAATCTTATGATTAGTGATTAATCTGAAGAGCATCATTCACCTACTCCTACATTCTCAACTTGATTTGGGGGTACCACTTTCTTTGATTCTCATCCTCTTCCTTTGATTATGACCCCTTCTCATATCATGACCTCTGCTTCACTAAATTTTTCCACCTCCATGCCTAGTATATCCACTAACATGGTAGGTTCTACATCTAGTGGGCCTCTCATAAGATCCAGTATCCTTAATCCTTCCAATAGTGCATCATTTTCTATCCAAGGTAATCATGTTACTAGTGCCTCTTATTATCATCCACTCACTAGTCCATCTTTTGCTACATAGACAAATTTTGCCACTAGTGCCTCACATTCTCATAATTCCTCTCAAGCTCCTACCAACACCAATAGTGGTACCCAAGCCACTAATACCACCTCTAATGCTTTTAATAATGCTAATGAAACACATCAATTATTTTTACAAACACTTAATCAAAAATGAATACCTTTCAAGATCATAACACAAATCAAATGATAAGAATGCAAAATCACCTTTTTCATCTTCAGTCTCATCCTCAACTAATGGCTTGGGGCACACATAACCAGAATTTTCCCCTTCCTCTTCTTCAAGATTCTCAAGGCAATCTCATTCCTTAACCTCCTTTGGTTGAAAAAACCATTAAGCATCTCCAAAATTAACCTATCATTACTAAAATTGCTAACATTGACATTGGAGGTATCACATCTATAATTTCTTATAATGGATCAACCGATCCGACCCTTCATCTTAAAACATTTGGAAATATTTATAAGGATTGGGTCAAATTGAACACCTTTGCCTTTACCAAACTCTTAGCCAAAACTCTCACAAGTGATGCCTTGGATTGGTACAACCAACATAGAACACATTCCATTACTATTTTCGAGGATGTAGTGAATGCTTTAGTTTAAGAATTCCAAACTAGTGATCTTCCTAAAAACACTTTGGCCCACTTCATAAATTGAAAATAACTTGAAAATTAAACTGCTCAAGCTTTTGTTAAAACGTGGAAAATTTTGTCAAACGAATGTGAACATAACATGTCTGATGATAATCTTTTCTATCTCTATACCAATGACCATTTTCCTAAACTTCAATATCGGGTCCGCACTCTCTCTCCACATACATTAGAGGAGGCTATTGACCAAGTTAAATGACAAGATTTCCTTATGCATCAATTTAAGACACCTCAACCTTTTATGGGTCCTCATATCTTACTTAAGAAGAAAAATTACAATGTTACCAATGATGGTGTTATAGATTCTTATGACAGCATTCACAATGTTCAAGTTGTTATTCCTACCCCTTCATCAAAACCAGCTCCCACTTTTCAACAATATACCAATCCTCACTTATCTTCATTAAATAAAATTAGTGTTCATAAACCTCTATCCTTAATTGAATTTCTTAAGCATCTACATAGGCATCTTCTATGAGAACCTAAACCTACTCGTCCTATGAAATCTTGGGATGATCCTAATAAGTTTTGTTGGTTTCATGCTAGTTGGGGTCATTATCATGAGAACTATACAAAACTTCATAATTTAGCTATGGTATTTCTTCTTAGTCCTAATTTGATCATGATTCTATCATTAAAAATCATCAACAAGCTTATGAAATTGCTTTTAAGGATTGTAAATCACATGATAAATCCCAAGATTTAAACCAAGCTAATGCTCATTTGGCTATCTACAAAGACCCTCTTCCTAATCATCAACCTATCCAAGACAATCAAGACAAAGCTACCCCTTTCACCAATAATGTATAAAGTCTTGTTGAACCCACTTCCAAAGATAATGTGGTTAACATGACTAATATGTGAAGGGTGGTTGCTTTTATAGATTCTCAACCTATATACACTCCTCTTTCATCTAGAACATATCGTGTTATCCTGGATTCTTCTCCAACTCATTTAAGTGAATTGGGGCAAGATGACCTTATTAATTTGATGATCTAATTTCAAATTATCCCTTGGATAACACATCCTATTCTATTTCTACCACTCTTTTATCATCTTCTAACACTAATGATACTCAAATTTATACAAACACTTCTACCAATTCTCAAAATAAACTTGAGCAAACTACTTCATCATCACAAAATAATTTACAACCTTGTTATAAGACTTCCTCTTCTTATCAACATAATTTCTAATGCACTTCAGCTCCTCCTTTTGAGGATCTCCTTAATCATTATGCACCTATATCTAACAACCTTATTATAGGTTATGATGAGTGGCATCCCATCGTGAACTCACTACTCTCCCATCCCAAATTATTTTCCTTGAGCTTATGATGACTTTTCCACGTCACAAAAACCATCTTATGCAAGTATTGTTTGAAATGAATATCCCACATCCTCCCCTACTAGGATGGGAAGCAACCTTATCTGGATCTGAGGATAGTATATTACAACAATGTGAAGAGATGTCTACCAATGTTGATTAAGCTATGGACACTTCTCTTTACTTAAAATTTCCTTTAGCTTTTATGATTTTAGATGATATTTTGCTTCATGTGGATGATCCTCCCTTATTCATTAATGGTCAAATAGGTGATATCCAAGTTAAGTATGCATTGATTGACAAGGGTTCTAGTACCTACATTTCTTCTCTCGACTTTATTAAGACCCTTGGATATTCAAAATACAATTGCAATTCTACACACAACACTGATCAAGGATATGATAGAAGGAAAATGCCTCCTCTAGGTTTTGTGTGGCTTCCCATTACTAACTCACCTATCATTGTTTGTGTGAAGGTGATGATCTTTAACTTTCCCCTTTCTTATAACATCTTGCTTGATAGGCCGTGGACTCAATGGATGAGAGCCATTGCTTCTTTTGCCTACCAATGCATTAAATTTCCTCATAATTGATCCATTTATAGGATTCAGGGTGATACTAACCCTTAGAATTTCAAACAATTCCAAGACCATGGTATCTTCAAGATTCCTACTCTTTAACCGTTGTCCAGCATTCCATTCCATGAATCTCAACATCTTAATTTTCTAGTTAATTCAACCCAAGGTTATAAAAAACATCCTGAACTCATTGGGAACATTCCTCCTAACCTCTTTGATTCTAATGATGATGAACCTGATGAGATTAACCTAAATATTAAAATTTTTGATCTCTCACCTCACCTCATCTTGCAACATCGTACTTCCTTGCAACATTGTCCTCAAAAACCTCCTTTTGATGATATTCCCATAACCTTGACCAATACTCAACATTATATTCACCACACTTCTTAATATGACAAGGTCATCCCTACTTGTGTCATTGATATTTACACCCTAGATTACAATTATGGTTATTCCTTAGATGATCCATTCTTAGGCAATCTTGTATAGGCTTGTGATGTTGAGATTATCCATTGTCATTCTTCTTTACTTGAGTCTTTTCACGTATCTTCCTATCTTCTTTTATTTATAGTTCCTAAATTTATTATTTTTCCTCTTTATTGCAGGGTAGAGATAGCACCAACAACTCTAATTTTTAAGGAGCCTCATAGGAGTATGCTCATGGATCATGCTATAACTAGGCATTACCACCTTTTTAGGTACCTTGATCACTATAGTTTTTTTACTCTTGAGATTAGTGTGACCCTTCTTAAACCTTCTATAGATCTTGCTCTTCCCTTAATAGAGCCCTTATCGAATCTCATTCTTACTTATGCTATAGTTGAGCCCATTTTTGCTCCTCTTATAGTTGATCTTATTCCCTCTCATACTATTGTTGAGTCTACCCCTACTTCTCATCCCATTTCTCCTTCCATCGAGCCTAATTCCATTCCTCCTCCATCACCACTTTCCCTTGGTGATGGTTTACTTCCCTTGCCTCAGATGGATCCATTACCCCCAAATGGGTTGATGAGTCTTCTTTGGTTTCTTCCACTTTAGTTACACCTCCTTCTATGAGTACTTATCCTAAGATCACTCACAAGCATATATGTTGCTTCTATGGGACAGAGAATCATTCTTCTAACCATTATCTCAAGTTGTAAGAGTATATTGATACTTTGCATCCTTCCTCTACTTCAGACAAATCAATGCCTCCCCCAAAGGTTTTACCTGAATATATACCTAAGTATGGTGAGGTTTATTATCTATGGCACCAATGTGGCACCCATCACATTGATCATCATTGCATCCTTCAACAACACCTTAAAAATCACCTTGTAACTATTCTTTAACCTTCTTCTGTTCCTCCCATAGGTCATTCCCATAAGAAGGATCCTTCTTCTTCTCCCATGGCTCTACCTCCAGTGGTTCCATCTCCTCCTATGGTCCCTTCATCAACTTTTTTACCTTTACTCGTGATTCCTTCACCTATGGACCTTTCTTCACCCATGGATCCTTCTCCAATAGTAATTCTTGCATATCCCATAGAGCCCACTCCCACACATTCTCCAAAACATCCCTTGTCTAATTTCCCTCCTTAGCATGATCTATTGAGTATTCCTACTTTTTTAGTTGAGGATATTAGAAGAGAAGTATTTTCCCATTTTTTTTTCAAGATTGATGAGACATTAGCAACAGTTTATATCTAGTTTCATATAGATTTATTCAATGTCTTGGATAATGTGTGTGGTCATATTTATCAATACTTATGAGCACTTTCATGGTGCCTTTACATTTACATCTTGATTGGATGTGTGCTCCAATTTTATTTTTATCTATCTATCTATTATACCATTTGATGATGTGTCAAATTCATCTTTTTATTATATAGTGATTTACTTTTTGTACTTTATCTTGCTTATATTGTCATTTATATTTGCATACGATTGCCTTTCTTTATCATTGTCTTCTCTTTCTTTCTTTCTTTATTTTTTCTCAAAACTCTCTTTTTGTGTTTTCATGATTGTTTACTTTCTTATCTCTATTTTTAATAGATAATTGTCATTGTGACTTGGTTATACAAACCTTGTTCCCTTTGGTCATTGTCTCCTATTACCATGTGATCAGTTATCAAATAATGTATCTCATTATACTTTCCTTACACCAATCCACCTTTGGATCTTCTTATTCCCTTATTCATTTTTCTCAAACTAAGCATATACATGGTTGAGACTTGAGATCACATGCTAGTTGATTGTTAAGCCTAAGTGTCCTAGTTAGTCTTTGTCTTTAGTTACTTATCTTCCTTTAACCTTAGACTAAATCTCATTCATGTGTATCACTAAATCTCTCATGATTTGTCATTACAAATCCATATAAAGGAGGAATCTTCAAAATCCATAAAAAAGTTAAAAGCCAAATCATTTTTACAAAAGGTAAAAAAAATTAAAAGTCAAATCACACTAAAATACATGATTCAAAGCATATCTCCTTCTTCTAGTCGAAGGTCAAACTCCATAGTTGGCCTCAAGATAGATCCAAGGTCCTTTAGGGTGCGGTAGGCTAGTAGATTAGAAAAAGAGAATACAAAATTCTTTTAGTGCTACCTACTTTCTTGTGTAAGTACTCAATCTTGACAGTATATCGATGGATTTGTAAGGGGTCTTGAGGAATGAGGAACACATTATAGGAAGGTAGGTCCATTTAAACTTTTCTTAAACCAATATACCTTCATGAGTTAATCTTATTAGCATGCTTATATGCCTATAAATCTTTGTGTCTATAGCGAATGGGTTCCATTTGTACATTGATGGTCACTAGTCACTTAATGTCTTCTCATGTCCTTAGTATGCCTCTTGCCTCCTAAGACATTCTCATAATAAGCCTAAGTCTTGATTTTTACACTCACTTTTTCATTCTATATATCCCTCATATTTCCTCTTGAGAAATATTTTTTTGTCTACTGATCATTCCCCTTGGGATTTCATTTGTGAGTTACTTTGTAAGACTATAGATAGGCCCTGACCATCCTCACAAATTACCACCTTTTTCCTTCCTATTAACCACATCCTTTGTTACCTAATTGTCCTAATTTTTTCACCCCAATGTTTTCCCTTTTTTGAGTTGCAATGTAAGACTGTAGATAGGACCTGGTATTCCTCACAAAATTTTCCAATAATACAAGTCACAAACAAAATTACATGTGTCAAATATGAGATAAGATGTGATTCATTATGAAGTTACATGTCACTGACATGATTTCTAACTTGATTTAGTGTGTTTTATGCTTACTTCATTTCTCTTTCACTTTTGTCTTCTTATTTTTTGAGTGCATGTAAGAATACAACCATTTTTTGATTTTTTCATACTTCTCAGCTTGAATTAGTGTGATAAATTTAAGACCAATCTTTTGCCAATTTTATTTTTCTCTTATATTTTATAATGTGGTTCAGTATAATTGATTGACTTTATATATTTATTTTTATACCATTTATGCCCTTTTACATACCTTCCATTTTATTACATTTTTTTCATACTTCCCAATGCGATTTAGTATGATTTTACTTGTTTTAATTTGGTGAGAAAAAAATCACTTTGGTTTAAAAATAAATTCCTTTTTACCATCTTGTTTTACCATCCCTTTGTTCTTTATACTTAGTTATTTTCTTGTTATTACACATTTCCCAACTTGAAATAGTGTGTAGTATATTTTTTATTGATTATATTTTACCAAGTCCTTTTTGCTTATTTCTTTTTAATTATGCATGTGTTCTAACTAATTCTAGAAAAGAAATCACATCTCATATATTTCCTATAGCATATATAATAATAGCTAAATACATGCACTAGAAATAAATATATCCCAAGCATCCACAACCACAACCATGATAACAACAACATACACAATCAATATCAATATACCAAAATGATACATCATATATATATATATATATATATATATATCGTAAGTTTTTTATATAACAAGTACAACCATATACAATGTTTTAGATCTATGGCTGGGTTCCATCCTATCTATCTCATGACCTAGTCATGTTGCCTATTGAGGCTTTGGTTTGACTCCTCTAAATAGTACATAGTAAATAGGTAATCTAAGATCTCAATCCATCCACCTATCCCTCTATATGTGCCAATTTTTCCTATACCTATGCTGACTGGGCTAAGGTCACCATGTGTGTCACTCTCTCCTACTCCTACACTTGTATGATATGGGTTAGGGTCATTGTGTGCACTTATGTCATCTACATCACTGTAACTAGATGTATAGATCTCTCCTCTTTTAGGGCCTAACATGCATGTATCTCTCCTACACCCATCTCTATGAGTGGATGCATCTGCTCTCTGTGCACGTATCTACCTTGTTACCTCTCTAGCTAATCTAAACTAGCTTGCCTGAGCTGGGGTAGATGGTATACTAGGGTGTCTTATAATGTAGTAGGGTCATATGGATATAGAGTCTCATCTAAGAGGTAATCTAGTTTTCCCCTCATAAAGGACCCCCCTCTCTCCTCCTTATCCTTAGCTACGCCTACAAAATCATACCCAAATAGATATTATGTCACTGTTATATCTGACAATATCTATCTATCTCTAGTCTCTATTTCAAAATAAAAAACTTAAGCAATAATTTAATCATCTTTATTACCTATCTATGTCTAAGCCACTATGGTCTTACCATCCATGTGACTGTCTATCACAATCTCTCCATATGCATGGCCTCTTATCACCTCCTCTATAGGTCACCTCCTTAGCTCAAATCTAGTTGTCACGACTCACATCTACCTTAGCCTATGCCTAAGTGGCCTCTCTATCATCCAACTCACCTTTGGCTCATCTATTGGGTCATCAAGGATGGTGATAGTCTCCATTCTCTCCTGCTCCTTCTACCTCTATCGATGTCATGTCCTCGATGGTCACTATTCATCTCACTATGGACCTAGTGGTGGTAGCTCTAGTACTACTACCTCCACACCCATATCCTCCTACTCTACTCCCTATTATGCTCATCTAGTCCATAGTCACTTATAATGTATTTTGAGCATCAACCTCATCACTGGTGGCCCTAGTCCCCTCCTCCCTTGTGGCTCTCTCCCATGTTGAGCCTACTGCTCAAGCATCAATATCGGTGTTATTAGATGAGGTAATCCCATCTATCCTAGTATCCATACCATCAGATGTGGTTCTCTCTACAAGGTGTAGTGTTTGACCACATCTATCCTCATTTTAGTTGGTGTAATTGTGTCCCAACTTGACCATGCAATCACTATATGCCCATATGGTTGCCACACTATGTATGCACATCTCACCATCTGTAGTGCTGGCACATGAAGCATGGCCCATGCTATATGGTCTTCTCTCTATCTCCACAGTCAAGATGAGTTATCATCGATCTCATGGGGTAACCCAACTAACTAATACATGGGAAACCTCTCATATATCCAAGCCATTAGTAATATGATCGGTCTTATCAACTTATGCCCTTTGACTATCACTTCATACATATCATGTATGAGTTGGGCCTGAATGATAGAACTAAGATCATATAGTACTCTATCCTCTAGGATCATCATATTCAAGGCTACCATGAATATTGGTATGTTGCCATCTGACTTTTGAAATATCACTCATTGTGTCACAAGCCCTATCATAGTTTGTAAGATATCTAGAATCTATGACGAATATACGTCAAACATGCTAATTATTTTACCTACTAATATCACCTTTGACTTTGTATCCCATATGGATAAGGCTCTCTTCTCTTCCATGCTATTTGGTATACCTGTAGTCATCGATGTTTCTACTATCGATAGCCCTACGATGGCAAGTACATCCTCTAGAGTGATAGCTACCTCTACCATATCCCCAACTACCTCTCCTCTGAAGGTGTTAATCAGTCATTCCTATCATCCTAAGAACATTACTAATAGATCTACACTTAGGATAATCTTGCACATATTGGCTATCCCTCCTAGGCCTACATATACTAGTCTAGCTCTCTCTCTTATTGTCAGATGCTCTAGTAGATCCGGTAGCCAAGACGTGTCTACCAATCACTAGAATCAAGGTCATCCCTATAATCATGAAATAATAAAAGATGTATTAAATCATCCATGTTATGTATAATCACAATACATGTTTTTTATAATTTTAATAAAAAACAAGCCTAATCCACTTTAATTTGCTCATTTTTACCTATTTTTAGCCTCCTCAATCCTTTTTGCCCTTGATCATTTCAAGTCATTCTAGCCTTCTTTCAACATTTTACATGCATTTCCATACCAATTTGGTTCTTTGGTCAACCTAGTTTGACCAAAATTTCCTTATTTTTTACCTAATTGACTTAAAAATCTAAGTCAATCCTCTTCTTTTCCCCTCCCTAGTACGATGTTGTCATTCTAGGACTTTTCAGATTAGTTGGCAAATTTTGTACTATGTTGATAGTTTGCAAAACATACAGGGTTAGCACATACCTATAGGGTTAGGGAT
The DNA here is from genome assembly GCA_037957365.1 of Torreya grandis. Taxonomy (NCBI): domain Eukaryota; kingdom Viridiplantae; phylum Streptophyta; class Pinopsida; order Cupressales; family Taxaceae; genus Torreya; species Torreya grandis. The sequence continues at coordinate 8,065,130 of JARHVA010000006.1, forward strand.
GTGGATTTTGCTCACTTTTAGCCTATTGGGTCAACTAGGTCAACCCAATTGTTTTCACTGTTGACCCCTTACATTTTCCTTAAAAAGTGCCTTTCTATAGCTTCTCTCCCTAATTATTTCAAACCCATTTCCCATCTTGGTTTTTCCTACCTATAGAATCTAATTTGGCTTAATTTTGACATCTAGAAATGCTATTTTTTTTTTTTTTTTCTAAAAATACACTCAATTAATTAAATTACTCCAAAACTAGCTTAAGATTCATAGTTACATACCTTTAGTGCACATGTTGCCACTCTTGGAGCTCCTCCTCATCTAGCATGTCATCTCCTCACCATCCTATTTCATTTGGTCTTTAGAGCTCTTTTTCTCTCCTTCACAAATCAAAATAACCAAATGACTTCTCTTTCCCCCTATTTAAAAACACTTTTCAAAATTCAAATCCTTTAATTACTTTCAGGCAGATTCCTTTTTTTTCTTATATCTTTGCTTTTACTCATCCATTTTTAAAACTATAAAATACATTGGATTCATGATGACATAGAGAATCTTTTCCACTATCATATGCCTATTTTCCAAAAATTTCAATTTTTGGCTATTTTTGCACTAACTTCTACAGGTTTACCTAGTATTCTTCACATTAGACACCTTCAGTTCCTCTTGTAGTCTACTTTTTTTATCTACAATGCTAAGATAAGTAAATGTATGTGTTTTTTAATTTTATCACTTCATTTATTTTATTTGTTGCTTACTACACTTTACTTAGCATCATCATTGTGTGTTATCATGTTTATTTCCCAAAGCACCATCCTATGTTACACTTATGTGAAATGTGACGAGCTTCAAGTATGGAATATGTATACACAATATTTTCAAACTTTTATCAATTATTGACACTTTGTATCTTTTAGGAACCCATTGAGTCTCAATCTCTCTGAGTGCATGCCTTAAGGGGTACACTAGGAAAGGGGTAGACAGACCATTGGTGCTTCGTAAGATTGTTGTCCCTTTTGCCACTTACATCTACACACTTATCTCTTAAAACCATTTAAACTAAGCTTATTCTTATCATTTATACCAATTTCAAACATTTGTCATGCCTTATCCTGCTTATTCTTGCCCTGACACCCTTTCACTAGTTGACTATACTAGGTTGACCCTATATAGTTTTCAGCCTCTAATTATTGTACAGGGTCAACAAGGTCAACCCTATACTATTTAGGTATATTTTTCACTTATAATTCCATTATCCCTTCAGTCAACCTAGCTCGAGACCTATTGACTTACCTCTTAAAAACATATAGGGTCGACTGGGTCGACCCTATACAACCAACATATTCAAAGGATTTAGGGAAATATCTACGTATATATACAAGTTTATTTCCAACCATTTAAGAATATAGAATAAAATAAAAATAATTGCAAATAAATATCTACTTATTGACCATTCTACTTGAGGAATAAAGCTTAGAGTTCCATACTTTCTTTGGATATATAGATCTTGTCTTGTGGATAAGTCTTTTGGGTGTATAGATAGGCTATGTAGCCTATATTTGATTTGTATTTTTTATCCATACATACCACAACAATCTCTTGAAAATCACCTTAGCCAAGGGAGAGATTGAGGCTCGGTGGGTTCATCTTCAAAGGTAAGTATTCCTAACTTTATTTCTCCTTTGTAAGAGTAAATAGATAATGCAGTTGTGTTTCTCTTCCATGCATTAGGATTTTGTATACATTGACGTGAGTATATGTCTTCTATGAATGTTTAGTTTAGTTTTTTGTTTTTTAACCCCACTTTGTGCCACAAACTTTGGTGTGCACTAGATTAGATTTACTTTCTTATTTATTAGAATAGAGTGAACATTAAACCTAGGACTCTTTTAGGGTTGTTGTATGATTGTGTTAGATTGTAGGCTTTGGAACCCAACCTAGTATGGTGTATTATGATAATTGATCCTCTAATTGGGTCTATAAAATCCCCATATTGGTCATGATCCTACTTAACAAATGTAATCCCAATCATAAGTGTAGGTATGATCTATCTTCTTCGAACTAGGATATATTTATAGACATGATGCATTTTTGATTGCATACAACTCTCACTTCCTTGAGTTGTGATGTTGTAGATGTGATTAATATCCTCATCTATACTAATAGGTTATATAAAAGGGGGACCATGCGCTTTATCCAATGGGATGTCGATGCATTGATTAGTATTTTCAAAGTTGATATATCTCATTTTGAAACTTAAACTAGCATTGTTAGCATAGCATTAAAGATGACCCAATAGCGCTGGAAAGTCATCAGCCTTTGCCAATTCTATAAAATCAAAGTAAACCCTTTGCCTATCTCAATATCATAAGATAAATCAGGTAATGTAAGTGAATAGTAGTGTGGGTTCATTATTCACTAGTTACTATTCACCAACACTATTCATGAATCACTATTCATGGTGACATGGCAAGTGATGTAGATGGTGATGTAGTAGTGAAGTGGATTATGGATGAGGTGACATGGCCCATAAGAGAGTCTTACATGGGTCAAGAGCATGTTCTTGGAGTGGGGTGCACCACTCCATTTGAGAGACAAATCAAATTTTCTTTATTGACCACATGGGTTTATCCTTGGTGGAAACAAGGAAAAGGAGAAGTATGTCACATTTTTATGTGGCTTCATGATGTAAGTGTTTCGATAATTCAAAATGGGGTTATTGAAGCATGTGATCACATGGGTGAATAGTGGTTAGTCCCCATCATTTGATTCTCTTTCACATGGAGAGGGAAGTGCAATTATGAAGGCATGGGAGGAAGAAATTATTTTTGTCTCTTTCACATGGTGAAGGCTTATCATCATCGATAATTTATTGCCCCCATGTGTAATTCTACGCCCTATATTCTCTCTCCTCACTATTCTTCCATTTGTCTTATATCTTTGTAATTATTTTAAGTATGAGTTTGATCTCATTGTAATTCATTGTTTGCCATTCAACCATTTACTTTACATCTTAATGCACTTGTGCTTAAAATTCAAGAATTCAAGGACAAAACCCTTTGGTTGATTGATGAATCAAAGGAGAAAAACCCTGTGGTTCATGGAGGTAATCTCATTTATAGATTACAACTGAGTTTCAAAGAGATTTGTATATTTAATGTGGTTTGTTGTAATAGTTGTGTGTGTATGTGTAAGCTTCATGTTTTATGCATTTGATATTCCTCTCATAAATAATCAAAAATATTAGCTAGTGTGTGTCTCCATATTTATCTCAATGTGTTCATTCCATAGTTGTTGAATATGGATTTTCATAATTTAAGTATGTTTGCATAAAAAATCCATTTGGGTTATTACAACACCATAGATTGCTACAAGTGTCATGAGCATTATTTGTAGTCAGCTTTTCTAACTATGATGCCATTAAATATATTTTAGCTTCCATAAAGGGATTGATTCTAGTATCGATGCTACCAATAGCTTCAGTGTGGAGGGTAGCTTATAGCGCCTCATGTGGGCTGGTAAAGGTCCTCTAAGATAATGTTCATCTAAAGGGAAGCAACAAACCTCTCATGAACCACTGGGCATACTAAGTGATATTAATCTTGAATGAGATCTTATACAAGATTGTCTTGAATCATGCATCCTACTTATGCATGATTTAATTTAACTCTTGTTTTATATCCTTTAGTGCAACAATACTTTATTTCTCAAATTTTGGAATATCAAACTCTTGAAGAAATGTTGCCTTGAGATGGTCATAATCAACTACTGCTTGTTGAGAGTCAAACTTCCTATACCATTTATGTGTTATTTCTATAAGTTTAGTTACAAATTGGGTTGTTTTCTTCTCATAGGAGGTTATGTCGCATGCTCTCTATATAAGTTCACACTTATGAACATGCTCTATGGCATTCTCCATGTCTTGATATTACAATAAATGAAGCATCATTTCATAATACATAGTAGGTGGTTGTGGTACTTGCAATAGTGGATACTAAGAACTTCCAAGTCTTGTTCTTGGGGGGAAGTCCACCACTTCCTCTAGTTTTACCTCCTATTCTACTAGTCATTCTACCACCTAGTCCTTCTCATGTACCTTCAATAGTAACTGAGACACCTAAGATATTAGGCATAGTAGCAAGTTCATTTATTATATTTAGACCACTGTAGATGCTAGAAAACCATACATTACAGCTCTATATGTCACATTAACCTTTAAACCAACCTTTGACCCCCTTTAGGTTAGATTATTTACCAATTATCCTATTATTAACCTTGAACCATTTCTTAGAGAATTGATTGTTAGTCATTGGAGGATTAGCTAGTTTTGACTATGTAACCTTAACTTCCAATGGTCAACCCTCAACCATTGATGGTTGACCAGACCATCAGTGGTTACTTTAAATCTTACATGATCAAAGGAGTCAACTACAACTCGATTGCAACTCACTCGTTGATTACCAAATATCTAATTTTAGTTTTTTGTTCGCATGATCAATGAATGATTAGACTATTTGATAAACTATTTGTTAAACTCTTTAGTTCAACCCTCTTTTTCTCTATATCAAGAGATGAAGAGGATTTTTAATGGGAGGATTCAGGTGAAAGAGATTCTAACTCCTAGGAGAATCTAAAAGCTTCCCAACAAACCAGGAACTAGGTCAGAGGCTTAGGGTGCTTCTACAACTCACTATCTTGAGCCAAGGTACCATTACTCTATTTACATTTCTCTAGGATCCACAATAGCTTTTATCCGAAACCAACATTATTGAGACCAACAACACCTAAAATCTAAGTATCTATGTTTTTTAATCAATATTCATTAATTAGCTCTATTTTTTTATTGCTTGTGTCATTCCCCTTTATTTCCCTTTAATCTTATTTTCCTATGTTAGAGTTTTAAAACTACATACATTTCACCTCCTACCTAAAACCACCCATAAACCATTCTCAATCACCTGAATACCCAATCCCTAAACTAGATACCCCTGAGCATTACTTTCTATCTCACAAATAACATTCAACCCAAACACCACTTCCATAACCTCTCTACAACCTCCCCAACAGACTTCTCTTCCCAAACCAAATCCAATAGTAACCATCGATAGTCTTACCTAATCACTGACAGACTTATATAACCATTGACAGTCATCTAACCACCAATGCTCATGCCTAACCACTAACAGTCACTATGTGTCATTTTACAATAGCAAGCTAATTTGACCCATCTAACCATACCTAAATCTTAGTCTATGATTTTTTGTTTTAGCACAAAACTTCAAGTTATTTTCTAAATCAAGTTTGAGTGATTTAGAATTAGTATTCAATCATTTATTATTATTTTTAATCAAAATCACTTGTTGATTTCCAAGCATTTCTTGTATTTGATTTCAATACCTTCTATTATTTCATGCAAGCATCTATTTTTAGTCTATAAAAACTTAATTGTTTTAAAAGTGTGGATTGACAGTCTCCAAGGAAGCTTGTGTTTCTTGGATCTAGCTCATGCTAGGAAGTCCACCCTACTATCTCACTAATCCACCATTTTCTAGATTATTTTATTATATGTAGGTCATCTTCCCCAGACAAATAGAATTATCAACAATCATCTAGATCACACACACACAACACACCCAAGTTTTACTAACCTAACCCTTCTTTTAAGTTTTACATATTTCTTAAACAATAAAATAAGCAAAAATTTAGTGAAACATTCTGGCTCACCTGGTGGGACCCTTGAGATTTCTCTTTGGTTTGTAGTTATAGGACATTTAGTTGCATTAGAGAAGATTCATTCATTGCATTATTTTCTAAAAATTAAATGTTCCTTATTTCCTTTCTTCCTTTCCAAAATGCAAATTCTAGTTTCTTTTGCTTTCTTTGAAAAAATTAAAAAGTGTCATTTATTCTTTCATTTCTAGAATTCAAAAGAACTCATTCTATGCCTAGGCTTGGCATCATCATATCGCATCTAGGTGAATCTTAGTTCTTTTATATTTATTTCAAAAGACACCAAAATCTTCTTTTGGATTAAAATTAACTTTGCATCCATTGTTTGTTTGTATTGATTAGCTCACATAGCTTAATTTAATGAAGTAAATTAATCATAGTCTCACTTCTTATCACACACATAATACCAAACCACACATTCAATCAAACATCAAAACATTGACATAAGGCCTGATAAGTATTTCATCACCTAGAGGTCACCTTTCTTTGGATATCCTACTTAGATTTCACCACTAAAGGGAAAACCAACTCAGTATGCTAGCTAAGTATAATCTCTAGAAACTTGGTATATTATGGCTAAGCACCTGACACCTTTATCACTATGGTGTGCGAAGTGAGGGGGTAATCCCCAATATCAAGCCACATACCAAGTTATAGTATAGATATTGAGAGCCTTTAACTACCTGAAACCATCCTTAGACATCTTCTTTGAGTACCTGCTCTACAAGTTCAATTTGGTCTTCATAAACTCCTTAAAATTGAGGTATAAGCCTAAAGAGAGATGAAAGGTTTTCTAAGATTTAAATGTACTTTAGTGTATGCTTATTGTATTTGCAATATTTTTATTTTGATTGCTTCTCTTTTGAGTTTGTGAGATCACTTTTATCTTCCTTTTCCCCTTATTTTCATGGTTCTAACTAGACAACAACTAAGACACCAAGCAAATCAGGATCCACCTCCCAACCACCCATCTTCCTCTTCTACCTCATCCATAGAGTACCATTCAGATGTAGGAATTTCATCCCACCATTATAGAAGTCTTATTATACCTTAGGTAGTTGCCCAAATAGATATGGATTTTACCACCTTTTGGGATAACAATCCCATAGCTGATTTGGGCAGCAATTTAGGTGACAATTCGGGTGACAGTTCCACCCCAATTGATGATGAAACTTTCAGGAGCCATAACTTTTGCACCGTAGCTCCAATTGACTCACATTTTGAACCATTGGAAAGCTAAGAATGAGTAAAACACCATGAGATGGCATTGAACTTTGCTTAATGAAGTTTGACCCCTTAAAACTCAATGAAAGTTCTCTAAAATTTTAATTTTAGTAGTGCAGTCTAAAAATAGTAAGTTTCTAAAAATAGTAATTCCCTCGAGTGTTGTATTGTTTTAAAGCATGGAAGTCAAACCAATTAATTTCTCTTGATATTGGTGACCTTCCACATCCTCCCCCTACTTTCTAAATAGGTATAAATGAAGATGTAACCTGAAATAGAAAATCAGACATCTCTTCCCAAAGATAAGCATATAGTTGTATTGCAATCTTGAGTAATAATACATCTCTTCTCAAAGAATTCATTGTTACTATGTTATTTATATATTCTTGAAATATTTATCAACTAGAACTTCTGAGTTTTGGATCAATATCCCTTCAACATTACCTTAATATTGTGTTTTAACGTACCCTTGCTTTTATTCTACCCATTGAACCACCCTATGGAATGCCACCCCATCTTATGGGTAACACCTTTATTTCCACCATTTCCACCCAACCCTTAGTCACCCAATAATATTATTCTATCAACAATCCCTCCAATACCACCATCCAAAACTAACCCATCTAACCAATCAACACCCAAACACTTTCTACCCCAACCAATAACTCTTCTAGTATAGGATCAACCCAACCTTTGGTCACCTATACTCCACTTACCACTGGATTACCCTCTACTAGTGTTTCCACCCTTCCTCTTTTTATCTCTAGCCTACCAACCTCCATTACATTCCAAATCTTGGTGGTTTCCATACCTTCTACCCTTCCACCCATTAGTACCAAGGTTACCACCCATCCTCAACCTGTCAACCCAACCATACCTCCAATAACAACCCATGTCAATTCCCCAACAAGTGCCTATTGCACCCAACCTAAACCATATTCCTAATCCATAAGGGTATATACCTACACCTTCTACCCAACCTCCTATATCCACTTATCCATAGGCATCATCCTCTCAACCACCCATGTCTACATAAGAATATGTGGCAACCTCCCAACCTTCCACTAGTTATTCTTATGTTGCACCTACCCAAGCCCAACATAATTTACCCTATAACTATGGGGGTGCACAACTACAAAGTGATCTAGTTAAGATGTTAATGGACAAGATGAATAATTTGGAGTCATCTATTTTTGGTGCCCATAACCTCTTATCATACAATAAAATTTTCAATGGACCAATTAATCCATCTATCCCAATCAGACCTTATCCTTCTCAATGGGAACTTTTAAAATTTTAGAGTAAGGAAGATCCTTAGCAACATCTTAGAGCATTTAGACACTCTTGCTTTTTGATTTATTATGATGATTCTCTCCTTCACACCTTTCCTATGTCCCTATCTGGTCTGGCATTAGATTGGTACATTGCTATTACCAAGCACTCCCTCTTTTCTTTTGCCCAATTAGCCCAAATCTTCTTAAATCATCTTTCCATAAATATATCTAAGAAAGTTTTCATTACCAACCTCTACTCCATTCAATAATTTGAGGATGAGTCAATTATTGATTTTGTAGCCCGTTGGAGAGGTTTGATAAACCAACTCTCTTTTTATTTGCCCCAACCTGAGCTGATTGAGCTTTTCTCTCAAGCTTGTGCTGAACAAATTTCCTCCATTTTATAGGTTTAGACTTTCAATTCCTTTGATGAGGCTTTCACCATGCCACAAAAATTAGAGATTAGATCTATTGCTTAGGGGAAGCTAAAATTGAGAAATAAGAACTCTAGTTTTGAGTCGAATGAAAATTCTTCCTGCAAAACCACCAACACCAAAACCAAGGGAACCATGAATGCATTTGTCCTTAAAACTGCTCCTCATCTAGTTATTAACCAACCCAACTATTATAAGTCTTCCAACTAGAATACTTGAAACCAAAACTGTAACAACCAAAAGCAATATACTCTGTTAGGGGAGTCATATGCTTTAATATTGGAAAAGTTGTTGAAATAAAATATAACACAACCTCCTCCAATTAAACCCCCACAACAATTCAATTCCTCTCGTCTTATACCTGGTTGGTATAAGGAGAATGAATTATGTAGTTATCACCATGTCATTGGGCATGATGTTAGTCGATGCTATACTTTCAAAAGCATTCTCCAAGGGTTGATTGATAAGGGGGAAATTGTGTTGGATAACCCCAATACACCCCTAAATCAATCACATGATATTTTTAGGTAATCATTCCCTAACCATGCCCCTTCCATGAACAATGAAAACAATAAAGTGGAATCCTCTCACCACCATGAGGTTCATACTATTAATGTGGTTCTTAGTGAGCTCATTGTTGAGGAAACCATTGCCCAAACCACTTCTTCTTCCCATCCATGTATTGAGGTAGTGGAATCACCTTCTATTCCTTTGGGAAGCAAATTAAAGGAAGTAACTATTCCCCTTTCTCCACTTATTGAGGTAGTGGAACTACTAACCTCCCTTTTGGAAGGCATACCAAAGGAGGTAACCAATACCACTATACCTTTCTCTTCCATCATAGATCAATCCACTCTTCTTTTAGAAATCATTCCTAAAGAAGAGGTCACCTTACCTACCCCTCCTATGGAAGAATCGCCTTCCAAAACCTTGGAGCCTTTGACTAAGGAAAATGACAAGGTAATCACTCCCCTCTCTCAACCCATTGACTTATCCTTTGAGTCTAATACCGAAGGAACCAAACCCATCTATAAGCCACTAGTTCAAAACTTGGAGTTCTTATCCCAACCCCACATGGATTGGGCCACATTTTGGCCACATTTTGGGCTTCCTTATCCAACCAAGCAAGATCCCTCAACATACAATTGTCAATCCAACCTTCCACTTCCACTAATGAACCCACTAAACCAATAGAAACCTCTACCTCTCAAAACATAGTTAAACCAACCAAACCAATTCCACCCAAAGTAGCCCAAGTACCTCCTACAATCCCAACAAAGCCCATCAAAATCCTATACATGCTCCTCACTTAGATCCTTATTCACCCTCCATTAAAATTGGATTTAGCACCATATATCCCACCAAAAAAACCCCAAGTTAAGCCAATCAAGAAAGTAGAGCCACCTAAGATCCTAAAAACCAAAACCTTGTCACCCATTTCTAACTTGCCTTCCATTCTAAGACCACATCCTTCTTCCATCCTAGGACCTCATCTTTCCATTAAGAAAAAAAGTCTCCCAAATATAACCCAAACTCAACCTCCTCTTTTGGCTACACCTCTACCTATTCTTTCCATGTTTTCTACCTCCAAATGATCCACCACTAAGCCTTCTAATTATAACCCTTCTATTTCCAAACCATCCACTACCAAGACTTATAATTTTAAACCTTATACCTACAAACCATCTACCTCTAAACCTTCTACCTTCAAACCATTAACCCCCAATCAATATACTCTGAAACTACCTATCGATAGTATTCCACCACCCAAAACTCTCATTGTGAGGCCTAATCCTAAGAAGGCTTCCACCCCAGAAGTCAAAGCCAAAACCCCAACACCCTTGCCACCTTTACTTGAGTCTTACTCAACCATGTTGCAAAGACTATTGTGAGTTTCTTGCTTGACTTTACCTCCTATCAAACCATTTGACCCCCATAGTCCTAAACCATCCTAGTTTAATGACAATCTAATTTTGTCATGCCATAGAATGCTAGGACATGATATGGATAATTTTAAAGCTCTCCAAGTCATATTCCACCAACTATGTGATTAGGATGACTTATTGTCAGAAGAGCCTCTTATGAGCCCACTACCAATCCAAGAACCAAAAGTAACCACCCAAGATGTACCTACTCCCACACTATCATTTAAGAGTGAGGAGGAACCAAAGCAGTCCTCTAGCCCAACTCTTTCCCAAATTCATACCATCCATGTGGTCACATGATTACAATCCCAAAAAAATCATAAAGTTAAGGCAAAGGTGTCCATTCTATGAACATACCCTTATTCCACCACCCAATCACCCAATGAAACCCAAAAACCTTCACCTTTACCCAAGCGCAAGGTGTTCATCTTGGGTGCCTCCCAATCCAACCCTTCTGAGTCAATCCCAAGAGTAGTTTTAAAGAAACTTCACCAAACACTAGTGAAGATGAGTTTATATGAACTAATCTATACCTCACTCCATCACCTCCAAATAATGATAGAGGCATTGCAGTCCATAAAGGTTCAACCAAAATATCCATAACCTATATCAACCTTTAATGAAGCCCTTCATCTTTCCACCATTGTTACCTTTAAGCATTCATAAATACCCTTCATTCATCCCCATGATTTGGATCCTCCCCTTTGCATTGCCACATACATCAACCAAACTCATATCAAAAGGGTTACGATTCATGGAGGATGTAACATAAACATTATCTCCTCCCACACATATGACTAGCTAAAATTGTTGGAGAACATTATGTCAAAAACCACAGTGGTGCTTCGTTCCTTCAATAATACTATGGCAACAACCCTAGGAACTATCATCCTCCACATTTATTTAGGACCTCACATACTTCTAGAGCTCTTCTAAGTAGGAGAAGGTGAGTTCTAGTACAATGTTTTACTTGGATGCCTTTGGATCCATTCCATGAATTGTGTGCCATCTACCTTACATTGGTGCATTAAGTTTGAGCATCAAGTGTGCCATCTACCATATAAGTTGACCCAAGTCCTTTCACATCATGAAACAAGATGTATCAACTGAATGATGTTCTCCTTATTTTATCAACCAAACCTTCACCAACCAAATATGAATCCACCTCTTCCATCAACCAAGCCTCGACTAGTTCATCCATCCCTTCTGCCCAAATCCCCATGAAGGACCCCTTGGAATTGAAATTCTAATGTTTTTCACTTAGGGAGTATCACCTCTTGACCTTGAATACCTTCCTAATCCCAAAGAGTATGAGAACCCTAACCAAAATCTTGGTTATGATTCTAATATCAAAACCATTATTCCTTTTGGGCCTCCTAATCTCCAAACCAATCTTTTTTATGGGGAACTTGATCAACTACTTTTTGCCTCTTCTACCTCCTCTTCTCCTTGACTATTCACCTCTAATTTCTCCTATCTAGATAAATCAGAGTTCACCAAGACATACCTCCATAGGTGTGCTTGGAATGGATTCAGTCTAAGACATTACAAACATGGACCACATGAGTTATTTCTATGTAAGACCTAAAATCCTCATGAGATATTTGGTCTCAAATTCATTTCATCTAAAGAGCCAACCAATTCACCTCCTATTCCCATCATTGATGAGGAAGTTTTTTCCTCGCCAACCCATTTTCCATCAAAATCTGAGTATTTTGATGTCATTCCCCCTAACTTTTTTTTTGTCAACATGATTATCCTTGGACCCCTAACTTATCAAAAGGATAGGGTGACCTTAACCTTTCCTCTGATTCATCTTTATATGGTAGGATATAACTCTCCTACCATTCATACCATTCAATGTCAGGATGATGATTCTCTTCTCACCTACCTTGGTGTAGAAAATTCCCATATCCACATATCTCTCCCTCCTAAGAATTCAACCATGTTGAATGAACCCATCATCGATGTCAACTTAGGTACTCAAGATAATCCATGCATTGTCAAAATCAGCCAATAACTAGATTCCTTGGAGCTTTAGGATTTTCCCTCCTTATTATGAGACCATAACATAGCATTTGTGTGGTCTTACAATGACATTATAGGAATCAACCCTTCCATAACCACCCATAATATTGTTACTACCCACGATGCTAATCCAATCAAGTAAAAGCTTTGTTGGATGCACCCTCGCATAACCCTTCTTGTCAAAGAAGAGCTTCAATACCTCTTATCCATGAATTTCATCCAACCCATTGATTATCCCCAATGGGTCTCTAATGTCATCCATGTTACCAAGGAAATATGGGGACTTCATATTTGCATGGATTTTCATGATCTTAACCTTGCTTGCCCGAAGGATGACTTCCCTTTGCAAAGAATTGACTATCTTGTTGATCTTATAGTTGGCCATGAGATGTTATCTCTTATGGATGGTTTTTTGGGCTATAATCAGATCTTGATTTTCCCTGAAGACCAACATAAAACTACTTTTATCAATCCATGGGGAACCTTCTACTATAGGGTCATGCCTTTTGGTCTAAAAAATGTTAGTGAAACCTACTAACATGCAATGGCCTATATCTTCCATGACCTTATTCAAAAGATCATATAAGATTATGTATATGACCTTCTTGGGAAATATAAATGTTGTAAATATCATCTAGCAGTTATCAAGGTTATCTTCGAGCACCTCATCCATTATCATGTTCACCTTAACCCCAAGAAATTCATTTTTGGGGTCTTGTCAAGAAAGTTCCTTGGATTTATCATCTCTATTTGAGGAATCAAAGTTGATCCCACCAAAATCAAAGTGATACTTGACATGCCTTCTCTGACCAACCTCAAGCAACTCCATAGTTTATAAGGAGAGCACCAATCTATTTGTTGCTTCATTTCTTAGATATCTGATAGATGCCAACCTTTCCATCACCTTCTTAAGAAAGATATATCTTTCAAGTGGAATAAAGACTATCAAAATGCCTTTGACTCACTTAAATAATACCTTCTTTCTCCACCCATTCTCATTCCTCCCAAAGATGATCAACCTTTCTATGTTTATATCTCTGCCACTGATTACTCTTTAGGGGCAATGTTTACGTATTGAGATGAGCAACATAAAGAGCAAGTTGTCTAATATAAAAATTGAACACTTATAGAATACAAAACATAGTACACCCATACTTAGAAACTTTGCCTCACCTTGGTCTTCATGGCTTTTAAACTTTGCCACTACCTTCTCAACCATAAAACCTATGTCATAACCAACATCAACCCACTCAAGTATATGCACTCCAATCCATACCAAAACTAGCATATGACTAAGTGGATCATGATTTTAGTTGAGTTTGGCCTTGATTTCTTCTAGTATAAGTCAATAAAATGGAAAGTTATCATTGACCAATTGGTTGAAACACCTTTATCAGATAACCAACCGTCTCACCTTGAGTTTCCCAATGAGTCTATCATGACTCTTTCTCAAGAGGATGTCACCTATCAAATGACCATGTTCTTTAATGGATCAAAGTGGCAACATGGTGGGGGTGATGGTATCATTTTCATCCCCCTTGATGTTGAAATTCTTTTATCTTTCAAACTTGATTTTGATTGTACTAATAACATGGATGAGTACAAAGCCCTAGTAATAGGTCTCTAAACTACTTTAGCCTTGGGAGTCAAGATGATCAATATTTTTGGTGACTCCCAACTCATGGTTAATAAAATCAATGGCTCTTATAAATTTAAAAATGACATCTTACAACATTATAAATATCTAGTCGATGTACTCTTAGCATCATTTAAACATTACCTTATCAAAGCCACTTCACGATCTATGAATAAGTTCATCGATATAATATCTTCCCTTACTTCCCAAATCTCATCTGCACCTTTTGACTCTAAGCTAATTATTTTTATCCTTCATCTTACTAATCCTTCTTATACCAAATCAAACCCTCCTTCCATCTTTAGTGTGGGAGAGACCCAACCTGACCTTTAGTATACGTAGATATTTGACTATCTTAACCTAGGCATCATTCCCTCCAATCTTTCTAGGAATGGTTAAAGAGCATTTATTCAGAGTACCTCTCATTATACCATAATGGGAGAATTACTCACAATAATGGATTTGATGGTCTCCTTTTCTATCAAATACATGGTCATGAAATTTCTCATGCTATCAGATAAATGCATGACAAGATTTGTGGGGGACACTTTAGTATCCTAGTTATCGCTAAATGTATTCTTCACCTTGGCCACTATTAGCTCACCCTTAACCAAGAATATTGTTATTATGTGAATAAGTGTGTTAATGTCAACAGCATGCTAATTTTCATCACATACCTAGTCATAGCCTCCAAGTATCCAAGGATTTTTGGCCCTTCTTGCAAAGGGGATTGGATCTTATTGGTAAAATTAACCCCCATTCTTTGTAGCAACATCATTCTATCATCACTGGGACCAAATATTTCACCAAATGAGTGGAGGCTATTATTCTCATTTCAACTAAAATTGAAAATATCATTGATTTTATTAACCATCACATTATCTATCATTTTGGTTTTCCTCATAAGATTATCATTGATAATGGTAAATCTTTTAAGAATAAAAAAATCTAAGGTCTTTGTTATGTGTTTGGCATTAAGTTAAGCTTATCCTCATTATATCATCCACAAGCTAATGGGTAGGCTGAAGCTTCTAACAAAACTTGTTGACATGGCAAATTTCACCCTCTAAAGGGAGGCTTAGCTCTCTTCATCCACGCAACACAATAGAGACATCCCTCTTGCTGTGGGTGGTAAATGTGAAGGATGAATCTCTAGATTAGGGTCTAGCTCTTCTTGATGCAACTTGAGGCCCTAGATTTCCTACTACTAATAATGGGGGGGATGAAAAGGGAGATAAATATTAAAATTAGAACCTAAACTAAAGTGGTGATGCACCAAAATGGTTGGTCTACTCAGCTCTGACATACACTTTACACCAAGAAAAAGTTGATATACACTTCATTTAACACCAAAAACTTTTCTACATTAGTGAGGAAAAACTACTAGAGATGTTCTAAGACACACTATGGCAACCTGTTCACATGTGCCTATGCTCTGAGATGGACACTTCTTGTTGACCTGCAAGAGAAGAACTCACAATAAACTAGATATTTTGGCATAAACTTATGAAATCATGAAAAATAAATGACTTAACATAAGATAAAACCATAGACATATGCAAAAGTGCAAGCTCAAATGGAGGTAAAAATGCTTCTTTTGATTCAATGTAAATTCCTTCAGGGCTTCACCATACAATGCTGAGAGATTCCCTTTCTCAAATGAGAAGTTACAAATATATAGAGATATGGAAACAATATGTTGAAAAATTAAAGGATGGAAACCCATGTTGAGTTAAACACTTTTATAGAGACCACAAGCCCATGACACTGCCATATTCTTCCAATTGTGTATGGGAGAGCCATGTTGTAGTTATCCAAGTCATTGCCGTTGTTGTCCTAGGCCTACCAAAAGCATGGGATACTCCTTCTAGCAACTAGTAAAGCCATCCCCAAGTTGTGTTGACTAGACCATGCTCTCTTCAATGTTGGGCACAACTAGATGTGCATTAATGGTGAATCATGAAAACACAGGCTGCTCTCCTCTATAGTTTGAAAACCAATTCTTTTATTGGTTTTTAGTAGAGACTATTTCACCTAAGTGCATTTACTCTTCTTGATGATGACACCTGTGCCACTTGCCTTGGTTTGGTTCATCCTTGGGTTTGTGCTTTGACTTATCATGCTACTTGGAACATTTTGAGCTTTTACTTTATTGTGTTGTGTGGCCACATTTTGGGTTACCCACCTTATTTTC
The DNA here is from genome assembly GCA_037957365.1 of Torreya grandis. Classification (NCBI taxonomy): domain Eukaryota; kingdom Viridiplantae; phylum Streptophyta; class Pinopsida; order Cupressales; family Taxaceae; genus Torreya; species Torreya grandis. Next base: position 8,081,566 of record JARHVA010000006.1, read on the forward strand.
TTTTACTTTATCTTCAACTATTTGGGCTCTCAAGTGCTTGTTATTTCTCAAGCCTTCAAGGTTTTGGTAATGCAAATTTCTTCAGACAAAATGTCCAAAGGAATTCCTTCAAACATTTTGTCTGAAGAAATTCTCTTTTGGGCTTGCCTTCTTCACCTTTATTTTGGCAGTCCTTTGTGCTACACTTTCCTTCAAATATTTTATCTGAATGAATTATTTCTTTTGATTTCTTCTTTTCCTAAAGGGCATGTGCCCTTCACGGCTTTTGTCTTCTTCCTCTCTTATTTAAAATTCCCTCCACAAAGGCTTCTCCCATCCAAAAGCACCCTCCACAAGGGCATGTGCCCTTTAGAAACTCTGAAAATGACCCTTCAAAAAAGTGAAAAGAGTCCTCTTTCTTGACCAAGTGCCTTCCATAAAGACACTTACCCTTAGGAATTTTTATCTTTATCGAATTTCTTCAGACAAAAAGCTTAAAGGAATTCAACCTTGGCTTGCCTTCTTTGATTTTCCTTCAAACAAAATGTTTGAAGGAAAACTCCTTCTGCTTGTCACTTTTCCTGAAGGGCAAGTTCCCTTTGGGCTTCTTGTCTTTGCCCCTTTACTTCAATTGGTTTCCCTCTGCAAGAGCATTTTGAGCTAAATTTGCCCTTCAAAAATTTTGTGTTGGTCTTCATGCTGATGAAAATCCCTTTACAAGGTCCATTCTACCTTCAAACATACCCTTCAAAAGTTTTGTAAAGGTCCATTTCATCTTTGAAGTGCCTCTCACAAGGGCACATACCCTTTGAGTAAATTTCAAATGACCCTACAGAATGCCTAGGTGCCCTCCATGGAAAAACACTTACTTTAAGAAGTGTCTAAGACCAATTTAGGCTCTTCCGAAGGACTTACTCAAAAAAGCTTTGAAGTAAAGACGTCTCAAAACTTGAATGCTTATTCCTTACCCTTTTAGGTTTTTGAATGACTCTAACTCATGAAATATCATAAGTCAAGTAATCCCACAAACTCAAATTGAAATGCTCTGACCCTTATCAAGTTTCTCTTTAGCTTCAACTTATAAAATCATAAGACAAGTCCCCTCGTAACCCCAAAATGCATTGCTCTAACCCTTTCAAGTTTTTGAACTAATTTTACCATGAAAAGTGGCAAGTAAAGTACTTTGCAAAACCTAACTTGCATTGGAACTAGCCATAGACCCTTTCAGGTTTTTTAAGTGCTCATTCTTATTACTTGTAAATCTTACAAGTAATGTTGTTCTGAGAACCTGATTTGCTATGTGAGTGCTGGAATAGAGCAATGCTTGATGAGACAATACCTGCACCTACATAAAAGTAACTTTTCTTTGATTTTTAAAGGGTTAAGACCTGGTTTCAGGGCACAAGGTCATGAAGAACAAGGCTTCAAGGCAAAAAAAGAGGGGGGGCACATTTTAGCATGAAAGATTCATAAAATGGTCAACAAAACCCTTACCAACATGCTAACTAAAATGGTTAATGCATATGATCGAGGTTGGCATTTAGACATCCCTTTCACCTTATGGGCATATCGTACTAGCATTAAAATCCCTACGGTGCTACCCATTTCTCTCTTGTTTTTGGATTAGAGGTTGTCTTTCCTCTCAAAGTCCAAATTCCCTCTCTTTATATATCCCTACAAGATATCATTTTTGAGGATGATTATCATTAAGAATGTTTTACCCAACTTGAGCTACTTGACAAGTGTCATTTGGTCATGCTTAACCATCTTCATGTCTATCAAGCATGAATCAAGTGTGATTATAAAAAAACGTGCAAGAAAGAAAATTCAACATTGGAGACCTCATCTTAAAGGATAATTAACATGTAACCAATACAAAGAAAATCAAGTGGGGAAAGTTTACTTTCAATTAGCTTGGACCTTATATCATTACACATAAGTATAGATCAAGAACTTACTGGTTATCCTCTCTTGAATGGAAAACAAAAATTGAGCCTCTCAATGCTTCACATCTGTATCCTTTCTTTTGTTAAATAAGATCAAACATGCCTTCTATCTAACTTAAGCGTGCCCCTTATTTCATGAGATTTTCACCTTCATCCCCTCACTTTGAGGACTATCAATTAAAGCATAGAATCATGTGATTCTCCATCACAGTTGTAGCCTTGATCCTAAATATGGGTACCATGGCTCTTCCCATGGCATGCTTCTAATGGATACTTTTCATCCCTCATAGGATGGAATCCCATGGTCACTATCTCTCAAAGAATCCTCTCACCCATTATTTCAACCTCTTTGTGCTTTAGTTTTGCCTTCATAAAGGTAACCCTTTAATCCTATATAAGCAATTCTATGTCATCAAAAGTAAAAACATTAAAAGTCATATATCCTATGGGTCATCTCTAGCATTAGCAGACTATTCCCTTAAAGGACAACTTCCAAAGCCAAAAAAATTGCTTCATATAAGGTACACTACTCCCTTGAAGGATAACTATAAAAAATCCTAACACAAGTCTTAAAAATCTTAGACCATTCCCTTGGAGGATGGCTAAGTAAATAATATGTAAAAATCAAGAGATTTCTTAGAGGCTTCTTATATCGATCAGCTTCCCTAAAACCTCTCAAAGTAATAATAAAAATATCAAAAGACCCATTATTTGGGAAGCCACAATTAGCCTTCATGAGTATACTTCCCACACCAATTAGTCTAAACCATCTATGACATAGATTTGTTTATATTGGATCTTTGGAAACCTACAGAAGAGGCAAGCTAACCTCACACAAAGGCTCGTTTATCATTCATCTCCCCTTTATACCCTCTACAAAACAAAAGATTTTGAGCTTGCTTGACACTGTTTGATCAAGAAACTTTTTAACTAACCAACAAACATTGATGTGAAGCATGTGGAGGGCTTATGTTCATAAGCCAATCTTAGCTTCCTTTTGTTTTGGTCCTCGCCAATGAAAGAGCATTGTGTCTTCTTCATTTTTGTCATACCTACTTCTTGTTACATTTATTGAGACATTTATCTTTTTTATTATTCTATCTTTTCTTGTCTTTTCTCACATATGGTTTTGTTATCCAAACTTAATCTATGTGCTTTTAAGATTAATCCACCTCCATCTAATTAAATACAATTCATTAAACAACATTTTATGTTTTTTTTTTTTTTTTTTGTGATTTACTTTTACCTTATTTGTTTAAGGTGTTTTAACCATAAAAACATTTTAATAAATTAACCACTTCATATATCAAAATCCATCTCATCTATCTAAATAACCAATCACATCTCATTAATCATCATCATTTATAGCCATTTATAAACCAATGAATCATCACATATGTTATCCATCACATGTCTATTTAGATAAAAAGGAACATAGATTTATTAATTTAAAACATCCACATTTATAACATCTAATTAAGCATATATCTAATAATAAGAGAAATGCTAATCATAACATCATGATCATATCATAAACAACATCATCACATCATGAACATTAAATAACTAACCATAACCATAAGCAACATCTATAACCCATAATCACATCAATAAGCTCATAATCATAAATAATCATATATCATAATAATGTCCATGTCTCTCATAAAAATGTGTACATCTCACTGCATCAACTCACAAGCTAGTATCAAAATCATATAATACATCAATATAGGCATCTCATAGGAGTCTAATGTGGAGGGGCACTACTTCTCCCTAGAGCCTATCCATCTTTGAGTATTGTTTGTGCAATCATAGATGTTGCCCACTGACCTAGCATAGCACTACGAGCTCCCCTAGTAACTATTGTTCTATACTCAGCATATTGAGGCTCATCTAAAAGCTGTCTAAAGACCAATGACTCATATTAACTGAGCTCCTCGATCATAGCCACATACCTCACCTCAAAGATGGTCCTTGATGGTCCTACAAGTGCAGGTGCCTACCCTCCTACCTATCTTAGGGCATCCCTCTCTTATGTCACTAAGGCTAGTTGCACTCATGTTATATCCCTCTCTTGCATAATTATAGCCACCTGGCCTTGTGCCATATCTCTCTCTAATGTCACTGTTGTTAGAGTTGCCTATGTTATAGCTAGTACTACCCTTCCCTAATATCTTTTCATTATGAGTGCCTAACTATCAGGGACATCCACATCCATTTGGTCCCCATCTCCTCCACCATGTCTACATTAGGAGCCTATTATACACTATCCCCCCCAAACATTTTCATTGCATAATGCACCTATAAACATACAAGGTAATCCTACATAATGCCTACATCATCAATAGTTACATCCACTAGTAGCTCCTCATATTCATTTTTTATCTCCTCAGGCTATGGAAGAGGTAGTGGTGCCTCAACATCCTCTCTCTTGTACCTAAAAAAAACACCTAGGATACCATGCACTAACCCAAACTATCTCTTCACCCTATCAAATGCGATAAGATCTACCTCATGCTCTTATCTCCCATATATCCATCTATAACTCTGCAATGATAAGGTCTACCTAGCATAGCTTCCTTATGCTAGAAATCTAGTATATGGCCTCTAAATAACCTCCCCATCCACTAGTGTCTCCAACCTATCCCTGTACCACTCTAAATCTTGTGTTGGTCCCCCTAGCATTGTAAGTGCATAGTCACCTCTCCATCTCATGAATCCAACTCTAAACTCCCTTGAACCCATGCCTACCATGGTAATCCACCTAGTTGTAGCACCCTAATGTGCTCATATGCCCAACAGTGCAGAATAAACTTGATGCTAATACATTACTTCCTATCTCCTTTGTATCCCCAGAGCTCTCAATAGATCTAAAATAGTAAAATTGGAGCCCATACAAATATAGTTTGATCAATCAAAATATCTACCAAAACACCTACAAATAAAAATGGAAATCTTCCACTACTAAAATTTGGAAGTGCATAATAAGTCATGGCTATCATCATCATCATCATGACAAGTCATCTCCTTCCCCTATCCATGTGATACATAGGTGCATAATGGAAGCCTCTAGCATGCCACCTCATGTGAGTAAAGTCTACACCAAATAACTAATCCATATGCACATCTTACTCCTTTCTGTCAATATGCTCTATTGACTCACCCTATATCGGTAGCTATAAAATATGGTGAATATCCTTCGACAAGATGGTAATCTCTATAGTTGGTAGCAAGAAAGTATTAGTAGCTAGATCCCATCTCTTGATGAGGGCTATCAGCATCATCACATCTCTTAGCACGTGCTGATACAATCTTATACTTCTTAGACCCACCATTTTCATGTGTTCCTACTCTTGGTCCATCATAGACTTGCATACCTCATCTAGGAGCTGAGGCACTTGGTCCTGCATCTATAGATGCTCCCTCTCCTATAAGGATAAGCGTATACCTTATTTCACTTTACCCTTCACTCATAGCTTATGCATTCTATTTATTCACCGTACCCCCTAAATTAACCTATTTTACGTCATTTACCCAACATTTACCTAATCCTACCTAAACAACATCTTGCCTTCACCCTATCCTACCTATACAAAGTCTTATTTTCACTAACTAAACCCTTATCCCATCTACCAATCTAACCAAACCCTTAACTCATTCATATACCTTCCCAACCTTTAATCCATTCCTAATCCATGCTATACCCCATTCCCACACCTTATAATGATTGTTGACAATCAAATGTTGATTGGTGATGGTTCCTTATCAAAATATCATCGATCAAACTTTGACCATCAATGGTTCGGTAGTAAACCATCGAAGATCCACACATCGACTATTTAATAATCACCTATTGATTGGTGATGATTGATAGTGACCATCGATGGTCACTGTGTAGAGACTATTAATGATTAAAACCTTAGTTCCTACCTAAAACTACCAATAACCTCAACAAAAAATTAAATTTAAGCCTACACCTACTCTATTCCTACCTAACCTACATTTATAAACACAAATTTCTAACCCTCCAATAAATTCCTACCAAATATCAAACCTCCCCAAATTTCCAATGCCTACCCACCAAGATTAATACACCAAATAAGTAACATCAAAAAACATAATAAAATGCATGGCATCCCCTACCTCATTATGCATCCTCCATCATGGTGAAGCCATTAGTATCACCATTTCCACTCAACCCCACACTCTACCTCTACCTTACTACATCCTCACTGGCTCTCTGACCTACTCAAGCCCACCTTAGTCAACCTCCAACTCATAGTCCACTCTCAATCAAATACATAATATACACTCATTTGGCACATGATAAATCACTATCACTTTTGCACAAAATAATTAATGGAAGTGTTATGGGTCGATATATATAAATGAGAAAATAAAGCCTTGTTTGACCTTTAATGATCACCATTTTATGGTTTCCTCTTGATTATCGATGGTCATTAGGTGACCATCGATGGTCGACCTTGACCATCAGCGATTGACTCCTATAGGGTTTTACCATCCTACCATGTCCTTTTCCTAAAGGACCACCTAATCCAACAATACTTTTACCTCCTAGTTCACCTTTTGGTCATTCAGTCCACTTGTGTGCCTCTATTTATGATAATCACACCATGGCACCTTTGTTTTCATGACCTAACCTTGACTTGGTCATTCTAACTACATTGATTACCTTGCCATATTTGAATGAACTTGCGCTACTTTTGCTAACTAACTATTTAGGTGCCTCAAATCATGACCCTTTGTGGTCTCGACACCTGCAACCATTTTTATTTTCTCATGATCACATCCAACTTTTAGATATCTACAAATACAACAACCTTGACAAGGAAACGTGAGTTTATAGGATTAACCCATATCGGCTATGCTTAACATTATGGCTTGGTTACCCTATCACCTATCCTTCTAGTCCAACCTTATTTTATCACCTACCTCATTTATGGTAGTGTATTTTATATGTGATCTATGATATCACACTTAGTCACATTTTGTGTGCTTGTTCATGTTTAAATACCCACTTGACTAATCTTGACACCCACATATCCACTTGTTAAACCCACCATCAACTCTATTTTACTTCATGGGGTCAAGATCATGTACTTGGAGAGGGGCGTACCACTCCACTTAAGAGATAAATCAAATTTTCTTTATTGACCACATGGGTTTATCCTTGGTGGAAAAAGGGAAAAGGAGAAGTGTGATGCATTTCTATGTGGCTTCAAGATCAAAGTGTGTGGATAAGTCAAAATGGGGATGTTGAAGCATGTGAGCACATGGACGAATAGTGGTTAAGTCCCTATCATTTACTTCTCTTTCACATGGAGAGGGAGGTTAAATTATTAAGGCATGGGAGGAAGAAATTATTTTTGTCTCTTGCACATGGTGAAGGCTTGTCATCATCGATAATTTATGTACCCCACGTGGAATGCTACACCCCATCTTCTCTCTCCTCACTATTCTTTCATTTGTCTTCTCTCTTTGTAATTATTTTAAGTATGACTTTGTTCTCATTTTTATTCATCTTTTTCCATTTAACCATTTACTCTATAGCTTGATGCACTTGTGCTTCAAATTTAAGAAATCAAGGATGAAACCCCTTGGGTACTTGATGAATTAAAGGATAAAAACCCTGTAATTCATAAGGATGATCTCATTTAGAGATTACAACTAAGTTTCAAGGAGATTTGAAGATTCAGTGTGGTTTGTTGTAATAGTTTTTTTTGTGTGTGTGAGAACTTCAAGTTTAATGTATTTGATATTCCTCTCATAAATAATTAAAAATATCAGTTGGTGTATGTCTCCATATTTATCTCAATGTGTTCATTCCATAGTTTTTGAATATGGATTTTCATAATTTAATTATGTTTGCATAAAAATACCATTTAGGTTATTTCAACACCATAGACTGCTATGAGTGACATGAGCATTATTTATAGTCAAATTTTATAATTATGGTGTTATTAAATCTATTTGATTTTCCATAAAGGGATTGATTCCAATTTCTATGCTACCTACAACTTCAATGTGGAGGTTAGCTTATAGCACCTCATGTAGGATGGTAAGGGTCCACTAATATAATGTTCATCTAAAGAGAAGCAAAAAACCTCTTATGAACCACTGAGCATGTTGAGTGAAATTAATCTCAAATGAGAGCTTATACAAGAGTGTCTTAAATTATGCATCCTACTTATGCATGATTTAAATTAGCTCTTATTTTATATCGTTCAACACAACAATACTTTATTGCTCAAATTTTAGAATATCAAACTCTTGAAGAAATATTGTCTTGAGCTGGTCATAATCAACTACTGCTTGTTGAAATTCAAACTTCCTATACCATTTATGTGATCTTTATATAAGTTTAGTTGTAAATTAGATTATTTTCTACTCAAAGGAGGTTATGTCACATGCTCTCTAGATAATTTCACACTTATGAACATGCTTTATGGCATTCTCCATGCCTCAATATTATGGTAAATGAAGCATCATTCATAATACATAGTAGGTGGTTGAGGTACTTGAAACAGTGGCTGCTAAGAACTTCCAAGTCCTGTTCTTGGGGGGAATTTCACCACTTCCTCCAACTCCACCTCCTATTCCACTAGTCATTCCACCACCTAGTCCACCTCAAACACCTCTAATAGTAACTAAGACACCCAATATTTTAGGCACAATAGTAGGTTGGTTTATTATACTTGGACTAGTGTAGATGCTAGAAAATCATACACTATGGCTCCAGATGTTGTATTAACCATTAAACCATCCCTTGGCCCCCTCTATGTTAGATTATTTACTAATTATCCCATTATTAACCTCAAACCATTTCCCAAGGAATTGACTAGCAATAATTAGTGGATTGGCCAATTCTAACTATGTCCCCTCAACCATTGATGGTCATCCCTCGACCACTAACAATTGACCAGACCGTCGGCGGTTAATTGAACTTTTGCATGATCAAAGGAGTCAACTACAACTCGACTGTAACTTAGTTTTTGATTACCAAGTATCTAATTTTAGTTTGTTGTTCACATCATCAATGCATGATTAGATTATTTGATAAACTATTTGTTAACTCTTCATTTCAACCCTCCTTTGCTTTATATTAAGAGATGGAGAGGAGTTTGAATGGGAGGATTCAAGTGAAAGAGATTTTGACTCCTAAGTGAATCCAAAATCTTCCCAGTGAACTAAGAATGAGGTTAGAGGCTTAAGGTGCTTCTGTAACTCACTATCTTGAGCCAAGGTACCATTACTCTACTAACATTGCTCTAGGATCCACAATAGCTTTTAGCTAACACTGACATTCCTCAAACTAGAAACACATAAAATCTAAGTATTTGTGTTTTTTTTTATCAAGATTCAATAATTAGCTCTATTCATTTCATTGCTTGTGTCATTCCCCTTTACTTCCCTTTCATCTCATTTTCCTGTGTTGGAGTTCTACAACTCTAGATATTTCACCTCTTACCCAAAACCACCCACAAACCATTCTCACTCACTTGAATACCCAATCCCTGAACCATATACCCTTGAGCATTAATTTATATCTTTTAACCAACATTCAACCCAAACACCATTTTTAGAGCCTCTCTGCAACCTCCCCAACAAACTTATCTCTATAAACCAAATCTAATAATAACCATCGATGGTCTTACCTAACTACTGATGGATTTACCTAACCATTGACGGTTAACAAATGCCTATGGTCATTCCTAACCGTCGATGGTCACTATGTGTCATTTTACAACAACAAGCTAATTTGACCCATCTACTCATACCCAAATCTTAGTTTAAGATTTTCTATTTTATCATAGAACTTCAACTTATTTTTTGAATCAAGTTTGAATTATTAAGCATTATTATTCAATCATTTATTTTATTTTTAATCAAAATCACTTGTTGATTTCCAAGCATTTCTTGGATTTGATTTCAATACTTTATTTAATCTTGTGCTTCTTGGATCTATCTCATGCTAGGCAATCTACGCTACTATCTTGTTGATCGACCATTTTATAGATTGATTTCTTATTTTTAGGTCATCCTTCCTAGATAAAGAAAAGTATTGACAATCATCTATATCACGCATGCACAACACATCCAGGTTCTACTAACCTCACCTTTATTTTAAATTTTACATCTTTCTTAAACAAGAAAACAAGCAAAATTTTAGTGAAACAACCGGTACTTTGCCCACTACTTATGTCGTGTCCACTAGGCATACCATGTTGGGCCATGAAATTATCTTGAATAGGAATATAAAGAATTAATATGTTATGGTCTCAAATGTGCTCAAATAAAGTTTCTCTTACAAATTTAGTCTTTGACTCTATATTGTCTGTATCCCAGTTATGTATGATTAATTCATTAATCTCAAAAGCATGAGCTTGCACTATGGTTTGGGAACTAGATTGGTTTATTTTGGGTCCTTCAATCTCTACTGTGTTTCTAGTTTCTCCTATATATAATAAAGTTGGCATTGGTCATAATTTAAAAGTTAGTGAGTCCTCCTTATGCTCTTTCACTTCCCTATAGATCCTAACAACACTTTTTGAGTCCTCCTGACCCCTTCCTACTTCACTTCCACCTATAACCCTTCACCAAGATTAATCATATTTATGCTTTCACAACTCCCACTGACTAGCTACCATTCTAAACCCATAATGATGAGCTCAGAATATGGCTTATTATTGACATGTTATTTCCCTCAATTCATCTCTCGAAAGATATTATCTCATGCAAATCTTAGATTGTTAGATAACTATTACATGGAAAATAGATATTTGTCTTATTTATTTTGAACCAAAGATTAAATCTTTACTTTGTCATTAATGTCTAATACATAGCATGTTTTAATGATTTTTTGTTGTGAATAATGCTTAGGAATAAAACACAAGGGATGTATAGTGAACATTCAATTTTGATCTCCATCCAACATACCTATGGACTCTGCAAGCTTGTTTCTACAGACTCTACATGCTTGTTTCTATGGACTCTGTAGGCTTGTTTCTATGGACTCTGTAGGCATGTTTTTGCAGGCTCATTCCTCCTGACTCTATAGGATCAATTTCATGGATTTGTAAGGATGAAGCTACAAATGGGGAAGCTGGTGGCCAGATAGGATAAGAGAGAACCATTCCAGCTGGAATCAAATCAGGAAAATAATCACCTATTATTTTGTAAGATTTGCTTTTGATAAAGTTGTATATATATTTAGATCTTAAGACTATTATAGGATAGGATATCTATTTCATCATAATAATTGGATCTCTTAGAAATCCAATCTCCTATCTTTGGATGAATGGATCGATCAAGGAATCCTATTTCTTTGCATCCTATTTTGAGTTGATTATATTAGTACAAAATATAAGATTTTTATCATTGAAAAACATATATTAGATATTAGATATCAGATGATAGAGAAAAAATAATAGAGGAAAAGATCTGTACAAGCATATTACAGGTTTCAGCTATATTGTAATCATTTTAGTTTTATGAATTATCACTTCAATTTTTAGCATTGATTAATCTTTGTTCTTGAGTCCAAGAGGAGCAAAGGCCCACTCTCCTTGGAACTAGGAACTGTGTATGGTATTTATGTTATGTTTTATTAATTCATTTTTATAATTAATTAGAATCTTGTTAATGTTTACATTTATTCATAAAAATATCAAAACAAATTCACAGTTTAAAAGGCATTTTCTTATTCCAAAATCATTTCCTTTCTAAGCAAAGTGTGTTTTTTTTTACAACAGACGTGTGAAGCAAATTTCCTTTTGTTAGTTAGGAGTGTGAATTTACTTTCCACACAAGCATAAATAGGAGTGTGATTTTTACTTTCAAGCAAAAGAGTGGATTGATTTGATTTCTTTCTTTTCAACAAAAGAGTGAATCAAGTAGTTTAGGACACATTTCTTTCTTTAGTCAAAGTTAAAATAGGACAATCAAACACCCCCATAAGTAGTCTTCTAGATATACCATCTTATACCTTACTATAAATAGCTTTAGACACCAGCCCTGGTTGATAAGACATCAATTGAATATTGATTAAATGAGGAGTTAAATGACACTCATCATTTTTGGCACCATTTCCAGGGAAAACAAGGTGTTAGTAAGGTAATAATTATTGGTCTAGAGTGAAAAATAGAAAACATTGTAAAAACTTATAAAGTCCCATAAAAATTTAATAAATTGATGTATAGTCCTAGAGATTCTAAAGGATGATTCATCCAAAAATTTCTATCAAGAACACCAATTGACACTCCTTCAACATCTCTGAGTAGTGAACCAAAAATTACGAGTGAAATCCATCTACAAGAATCTTCAAAAACTTGGAGAGAAACCATGCCATTGCCACAAGCAAGCCCCATAGGACAAATTCCTTAGGATCAATCTCTTGTAGGAAGACACTATTTAGAAGTTTCCAAGGATTTAGAAGAAGCATTTCAAAAATCCATCGCTAAATTTTTTTTTGAGAATTTTGAACAACCCATAACTAATACCACAAATATTCAGTGGGAAGATCATCCTGGCTTTGAAAAATCATCAGAAGAAGAAATGGCTCTCCAACAAAATCAACAACTTGCACAACCAGGAAGGACTTTTTCCTTTCCTATTGTTTTAGATCCTAATGATCAATCCCCATGAAAAATATTTTACCAGCTAATCTACCAAATTTTTGGGGAAGATTTATAGAAGATCTTGATCAATTCCTATTTGAGTTTAAGGTGCTATGTCAAACCTATGATTACACAACAGATAGTCAAAAATTAAAACTATTTCCCTCTACACTTAAAGATGCAGCTATGATATGGTTCATGGGTTTACTAGGTGATTCTATTGGAACATGGGATCACATGGAAACAAAATTCTTAAACAAGTACCAAGATTACTACCAAATGTGAGAAATAAAAGAGGATTTCTTCAAAATCAAACAAAATGAGGATGAATCTTTAGAGGATTATTTGGATAGATTCATGTTCACTCATAAAAGAAGTAATTATCCACTCACTGAAGAAGTTCAGAAATTAGTTTTCTTGAAAGGGTTAGATGAAGATACTGGAGATGCCTTAAATTTGATGGGAGGAAGAGATATAAATAAGTTGGCTTTTGATCAGATTTTTGAGCTTTGTATAAACTACTCTCGAATGAAACTTGGAATTAGGAAAGGAAGGTTTGTGAAATCTAATGAAGTGGGTAAGCTAATGGAAGAATTTGCTAATCTAAAGACATATATCTTGGTTACACTAAATAGTACTTTGGATGGCCTTCAAGCTAAGGCAAATGAAATAAAACCCTTAGCAATCTACTATCCTAAGTGTAGATAGAAACATGCCCTTAGAGATTTCCCCCTAGATAGAACCAATGTTTCATCATGTGGGATTTTTGATGCAATAGATCATGATACCAAACATTACACCCTTCTACATGTTTTAAAGAATCAAATGAAAACAAAAATCTATTTCACTGAAGAAGTAAATTATATCCAGAGACAAAAATTTACCCCATAAAACTAAGCTCAAGGACAGTTTAATGCAAGAAACCTAGTTAATCCATGGATGGCACCATAGAATGCTTTAGTTCCTTCATTGTTTTGGAATCAACCCCAAATTCCATCAATCCAAAATCTATAGGTAGAACAAGATTAGATACCAATACCCCCATGGATGATGCCACATCCACAATAACAATGGGTACCATAGTAGCAATGGATACCACAACCATATCAATAATGAAATTAGTTATGGAACCCACATCCACAATTCATCCAATCAAGAAGACCACTTTAACATCAAACTATTATGCCACCCCTAGTTATTCAGCAACAAGAACAAATCAATCCACCCTCAATGCCTACACAACCAATAGTAAATCTAAAAAATAAAAAACTAGCACCTATTTATGTTAATGAACAGGAAGAGATAATCAATGTTGGAGCTATTGAGTGTTTGAACATACACTTAAGATCAAGAAAAACTATACAAAAACCTCCAATTCTATTTCTAAGAAACTCGATGAAAAACAAAAAATAGACTCATCTCAATTAAACATTAGAGAAGCTGAAATTAGAATGAGCCTTGAAGAAAACAAAAAAAAAAAAACTACTACCCCAGTAGTTCCTTTTCTCAAAAGATTAAAAGCAATTGGTATTAAACCAGAATCAAACTTGGTCCATGAGTTACAAAAGATCAATATTGAGGTACCCCTTCTACAAGCTATTAGGGATATACTAGAATTAAACAAGATCATCAAAAATCTTTGTATCAAGACACCTGGGAGGAAAGCAAAATATCCAGGAACCATTCATGTTGATGGAAAAGTTGTTAATTTATTAACAGGAAAACTATTAGTTCTAAAATATGTTGATCCAGGAAACCCAATGATCATAGTCACAATCAAAGGATAACATCTTGGTAGATTTGGGAGTAATAATTAATATTATGACAACTGATACTCTCCATACATTATCTCTTATGAGAATGCAACCTACAACTACCATTCTTCAAATAGCAGACTAATCTATAACTAAACCAGAAGGGATTATAGAAAATGTTGAAGTACAAATAGAGTTTTGGGAGTATCCAGTAGATTTCATGGTCTTGCAACCTAAAACAAAGAATCTAAGATATCCCATAATCTTAGGTAGACTATGGTTGGCTACTGTAGCAACATTAATTAATTACAAGTCAGGAGACATGACCATTTCTAATGGATTAAAATCCAAATGCATTTCTTTGTATCCTCCTACAAAACCATCAAAAAATTTCATAAAAGAACTTTGGGTGGATGAATCAAACAACACATTAAACAACATTTCTTCATGAGCTATGATCATATTTAAAAAACACTTATAAGAATTGAATAGAGACATACACCTAGAATCTATGGACTCTACTAGTCTGAAAGCTACAGACTCTACCAGTCTGAAAGCTACAGACTTGGCCAGTCCAAAAACTATAGATTGTCTTAGTTTAGGATTCTTAGGTCAGATAAAATATTTTGAAACCTCCACTTCTACTTCTTATATTGTTTCCTCATCATATGATCATGAATTGATTCAATAAAGTGTGTAGAAATTGGTAAAATAATAGCAAACTCATTTTTTAGATGCATTCCATTATTCTTTAGCAAGATTGATTCCTCCTAGAAAAGAGTTTGTTGATAATGTAACCATGTTTCATAAGCTACTTCCTCATCCATGTCCTTTGAATTCATTGATTAGTGAATTCAAGTAAATAGAATCCAACTACCCAGGTACAAAACCAATCATGGTATTACCTAGAAAATTTTTGAACATCAATAGTTGGTTAACAAATGAAGATGAAGATCAACTCTTTGAAGTACTAGAAATACATACCAAGGCTTTTGCTTAGGATTATACTGACATGAAAGGAATTCACCCCAGCATATGCACTCATCATATTTACATAAAATCTATCAAACCAGTCAGACAACCACAAAGAAGAATAAACCCAACATTAAAGGAGATAGTCAAAACAGAGATCCAAAAGTTGCTAGAAGTTGGGTTTATTTACCCCATCTCAGACAGCCAGTGGGTTTCACCTCTAGTAATTATGCCCAATAAAAATAGAAAATTAAGGGTTTGTGTAGATTATAGAGAACTGAATAAAGTAACACTAAGAGATTACTTACATTTACCTTTCATTGATCAAGTTCTTGACAACTTGGCAGGAAAAAGATATTTTTATTTCCTAGATGGGTTTAGTGGGTATAACCAGATAATGGTAGCAGCTGTAGATCGAGATAAAACCACATTTACCTACCCTTAGGAAACTTTTGCTTATCGAGTACTTCCATTTGGACTCTGTAATTCTCTAGCAACCTTATAAAGAGCAATTATGGAAATATTCTCTGACCTTACAAATGATTGTGTTTAAGTATATATGGATGATTTCACCATTTATGGTGGAGCTTATGAAGAGGCTCTTACCAACTTGGAAAGAGTATTGATCATATGTGAGGAACATCAATTATCTTTGAGCCATGAGAAATGTTTGTTGATGATGGATGAAAGAATAGTGCTGGGACACATTATTTCTATAAAAGGCATTCAAGTAGATCCAACAAAAGTCAAAATAATCTCCAACTTACCCATCTGACAAACACAAATTGAAATTAAGAGTTTTTTGGGACATGTTGGTTACTACAGACACTTCATAGATAATTTTAGCCAAATAGCTACCCCTATGTTTGCTTTGCTTACAAAAGATAGTACATTTGCATGGAGTGATAGTTGCCAACAGGCCTTTGAGACCATCAAAGCTAAACTTGTTACTGCTTCAGTATTGAGAAGACTAAATTGGACTAAGCCATTCCATATATACATAGATGCTTCAAATACAATACTAGGAGCAATCCTTAGATAAAAGGATGAAGAGGATAATATGTATTCTAAATATTATATTAGTAAAAATATGACACTTGCTAAAAAAAATTACACTACAACTGAGAGGGAATTCTTAGCTTTAGTCTATACAATTAACAAATTCAGACACTACATAATAGGCTACAAGGTATTTGTTTATATGGACCATTTAGCTATTAGATATCTTACCAACAAACCAATTGTGAGAGGTAGGATTATTATATGGTTTTTGCTCTTACAAGAATTTGATGTTACTATTATAGATAAACTAGGGAAGTCTAATGTAGTTGTTGATTTCTTGTTAAGAATCAACACTACACGTGAAGAAGAACCAATGGAAGATGACTTTCTAGATGAAAAACTATTTACTATTTCATCAAAATCTCCTTGGTTTGTTGATATAGCCAATTACCTCACCACAAGGAAGATGCCTCTGCAATTTTCATAAAAAAAAAGAAAGAAATGTTTAATCAAAGAAAGTCCTTTTAAATAGATTAATGAAATGCTATTTAAATTTGGACCTGACCATGTGTTTCATAGGTGTGTGATAAATGGTGAAGCTTATGATATCATCAGAGCTTGTCATGATGAACCAAGAGGAGGTTATTACTCAGCTTAAACAACCATACATAAAATCTTAGGAGCAAGATACTATTGGCCTCACCTTCATCAACAAGTAAAAATATATGTCAGACATTGTGATGCTTGTCAGATAATTGGATAGCCTACTCTTTCAATAGATATGCCTCTACACACTAATCCTCAATTGGTTTTAGAACCATTTGAGAAATAGGGAATTGATTTTATAAGTCCTATGGATCCTCCTTTTAGAGGAAAAGAATATCTCCTAGTATGTATAGACTATGTTACCAAGTAGACGGAAGTGGAAGTATTAACTCATGCAAGAAAAGAGATGGTAGCTGATTTTTTATATTTCAAAATCATGTAAAGATTTGGTGCTCCAAGGGAGATAGTCTCATATCAAGGACCACAGTTCATGTCAAACATGATAAAGCACTTTATGCAAGTATATCAAACTCAACATAGAATAATATCTCCATACCACCCACAGGGTAATGGGAAAGTTGAAGTCACCAACACAAAATTAGAAACCATTTTAACTAAAGTTGTTAATTCTAACAAAAAGGATTGGGCAGGTAAGGTACCAGAAGCTATTTGGGCTTATAATACTACTTGGAAAATAACGATTGGATTTTCACCTTATGAATTAGTTTATGGTAAGAAGCCTTTATTCTCTTTTGAATTTGAATTACAAAACTTTGAAAATAGTTGTATAAGTAGGAATTAAATTAGAAGAAATACAGAAAGAAAGACTCTTACAGCGTAATCAACTTGATGAAATAAGGATGGAAACACTACAAAGAACTAAATTAGTACAACATCAAAGAAAAGTTTGGCATGATTCACAAATCAAGCAATGGAAGTTTTAGAAAGGAGATTTGGCACTGTTGTTTGATTCCAAATTTCAACAGTTTAAAAAAAAACTACAAACGAGGTGGTTGGGACCTTATCAGATTGAGGAGGTCTATGCAAATGGTTTTGTTAAGCTAATACCTATTGATGACAATAGACTCCTGTTAGTCAATGGACATAAATTGAATCTTTATCAGGAACCTCTCAATAAAGAAGAATTTATTCAAAAGGTAAAAGATCAAATAGCTATTCTAGAGACCTATGCTTCTTCCAGAGAACATGCTCCTTGATAATTCTGCAATAATTAAAAAATAATAATAATAATAATAATAATGAATAAATAAATAAATAATAAAAAATAAAATAAAATATCAATAGTGAAAATCTTTCCAGGGACACTATTGACAATGCATGCCCAGAAAACCATCTTGTTGGTTGGCTATGCATTGCAAAAAGGGCTTTGGCTAGAAAACTAGCAATGGCTGGCCAAAGGACAAAAATAAAATTTATAAAAAAAGAGAGAATCTCATCATGTCACTATGATTGGTCATGTTGACTAATCCATGCAAACTTATTTATGTAGAACAAATGGTGAGTAAAGGATAAATCTAAGGCCAAAGTAAGCAAGACATCTATTTTATTTATCTATGTTTAGTTAGCTAATTATTATTGATTTAATTAAGACTTATTCTATGGAGATAACCCAAATTTGAATCTTTTGAAATGGAATGACATGACACTTACCATAATGAAAAAACATGCTAACGAGCCGCTAAAGGTGTATGGATAAGTGTGCAGCTTTGATACAATCAATTGAGTCATCAATCACAATAATGATGGGACGTCATAAAAGGTGTTTTAAATGAAGTAAAGAATCACTATCACCATCAAAGTGACATGTCATCATTTCATCTAATTTCTAATAATGGACAAAATGGTTGGCATAGTCTGTAAAAATGTGTGGTGCTTAACTGTATCAAGTCATCATATCAAACTACAAACTCATGTAGCTGTAGCATTTCATATGAACCATTTCATTTCTAGAGACTTCAACAGAAGCTGGTTTACAAATCCTTAGTGACTATTGCCTACCAATTTCAACAAAAGATTGGTCTAAACCCTAATCAGAGTTAAAGGAAAAGAGTTATCTGTAAATCTGCATAGAAATGGGATAGAAGACAAGATCAAAGCCAAAGAATGTAGAAAAGTTTCATAAAGACAACTTTTATGGAAGTGTTTAGAACTAATGGATAGCTAACTTTTATTGAAAAGTTCTAGGTTTTTGATGAAACAATGGTGAGTGAATTCATCACTAATCTCTCCCCTCAATTTTAAATTGAGAAAGGCATTGTTATTCCTGTTACAACTCAAATTATAAGCCAAATTATACAAGTTCTAGAAGAGGGAATGAGAGCTACAGGAAGAATTTCATTTAGTGATTTAATTAATAAATTTAATTGTAATGAGTAGACTAGGACTTCATGTCTAGTAGATTCCAAGGGAAAATCAAAAAGGATTAGTAGCAATTCACTTCCTGAACCCTGGAAATCTGTAGCCAAGTGGGTACTCAAGTATATCATTTGTGAGGGGCAACACAATCTTTTAGGGAGAGATGTAATGAAAATGTTAATACACCTTAAGCAAGGGAGACAAAACCCTCAATAAAAAATTAACCTCCCATCCTTATTATATGGTTCTTTGCAAGTTATGTCCACAACCCCTAATGATGCTCTTAGACATCATGTCCTTATTCATCTCATTATCCAACATCACTTCCTTCAGCAAGGACAAGAGGTTTGGGAGGAATTTCAGAGCAGTATAGCATAACAAATTCCAAATTTGCCTACATAAGAAACCTCAAATTCACCATAGGAATGTTCATCTCCACCTACTACATCAGCTAAAAAAATAATGCTAAAGAAGAAATCACAGACTGTAGCCCCAACAGATATCTCTTCTTCTTTTTCAAGAAGAATCACAAGGTCTTAAAACTCTGAAGTTTCAAGGTCCCCACAAGAACCTCATGAATTTCTAGTGCAACCAATTCCCTTATCAGGAAGAATAAAATTGAGATGAAAGGTTGCTACATAACTTGAGAAGACCAAGGATTTGATTGTTGTGAAGGAAATCCAACCAAGTGTAGCTCAGAGAGTGACTAAAAGAAGGAGAAGGCTCATTTTAATAGATGAAGATGAACAAGAAGTTGCAGATATTTTAGATAGTTTTAAAATAGTATCTCATTCCCCTATACATCAAAATATCCCTACACCTGTAGATATTGAAAAAAATCATTTTAAAAGAAACTCTCCAGTCATAATGGAGGAACCAATTCCAGAGGAAGAGCCACACATGACAAAGGAATCAAGTATGGTGAAACAACCACCTATTCCATTTGAAACTGCAATGGATAAAGAGAAAACTATATGTACCAATGAGAAAGGTGAATCATCTAATCTAAATGATCTTGTTATGCAGTTAACTTTACATCTTTTTCAAGCTCAAGCTCTTGAACAACAACAAATAGCTGACATTATTGACTTGATCAGTCAATTGCAGAACAAAGATCATCTCATCTCATTATTGGTGCAAAAATTAGACATAGCATTTGATGATCATATAGAAGAAGTTTATAGATTAGAGTAAATAATAAAGGAACATGAAAATGAACAAATAGATCTTTGGATATATATAGAAAATCTAAAGAATGAAAATAGGAGATTGCAAAGTTTGGTAAACTCTTCCAAAGCACTTGATGTTGCACCTTCTCCTCCTAAGGTATTTGTTGACCATAGTTGTCAAATAAGTTGTCTAGGTATTCCTCCCTTGAAAATACTATATCAAATTGAAGAAGAATATTCTATACTAAAATAGAAAAATAAAGATGCAACTTCTTCAAACAAACTCTTGTAAAATGAAAAGAAAGAATTAGAAGCTAAAGTCCAAGATTTAGAATAAAATTTGTAGGATGCATGCAAATTAGGGGAATCTCTTTTGGCATGTAGGAATCCTTCTCTTGCATAAAGTTTGTTTTTATTTGAACAATTTTACAAATGGCAGCTTCTAAGGATCTCTTGTCATCTTTCTTACAAGATTTTATAGCCAACATTTTTGGAAATTTTCTATAGTGTTGAACCCGATCAATAGGATTCGTTTTGTGAATTTTATTTGCATGATTTGATTCTAGGTGACCATGAGCATAATGAATTTTTGATAAACTTTTATGTAGGAGAATTTCAACTGAGGGCATTACATTATACATTCAAAAATCATTTAGCATGGAAAAGCATATTTAAGGACTATACAAATCATGCTAAGACTATAGGATTGTGTGTCAGACCAACATTTCCTATTCCCAAATTGATCAAATAGAATTTTAACTGTGCTTTGTTAAGTGATGAGGTTAAAATTCATTATTTATAGGCTTTATATGATTGTGTTGTTTCTTTTGACTTGTTTTCAAGATAGAGTTCTGATTCAGTGGTGACTATAAGTATAAATAGATGGGACCAACTTTTAGTGCCTCTTAAAAGAAGAGAGGTCATGTCCCCAAATAACTTAAGATGGAGTATGAGGAGAGCGTCCTCAATTTTAGAAATCTTAATAGAGGTTATAAACTCTAGAGGAGAGCAAGAATGGATTGGCATGAGATATAAACCCCCTTTGTTGATCATACCTATTCCAGGATGGTAGAGTTGGGTTCCACAATCAGAGGAGCAATTCAATATATTGAAACAAATGATTTAAGCACATCAGTGATTTATAAGCAATTCAGACAAACATATAATAGATGAATTTGATGAATATGATTTGAGTCTGAATGTAGAAAGCAGATTCTAGAGCTATAAACACCAATAAATGTTTGCAATGGGACTTACAAAAAGTAAAGCTTGGGGGAGATGATGAGCTCAGAATATGGCTCATTATTGACATGTTATTTCTCTCAATTCATATCCTTAAGGATATTATCTTATGTAAATTTTAGATTGTTAGATAGCTATTACATGAAAAATAGATATTTGTCTTATTTATTTGGAACCAAAGATTAAATTTTTACTTTGTCATTAATGTCTAATACATAGCATGTTTTAGTGATTTTGTGTTGTGAAGAATGCTTAGGAAGAAGACACATGCGATGTATAGTGAATGTTCAATTTTGATCTCCATCCAGCAGAACTACGAATTCTGCAGGCTTGCTTCTACGGACTATGCAGGCTTATTTCTATGGACTCTACAAGCTTATTTCTACAGACTCTACATGCTTGTTTTACAGACTCTATAGGCTTGTTTCTACGGACTCCATAGGCTTGTTTTTATGGAATCTACAAGCTCGTTCCTCCCGACTCTGCAAGGTCAATTCTATGGATTATGTAAGGATGAAGCTACAAGTGGGGAAGCTGGTGGTCAGATAGGATAAGAGAAAATCATTTCAGCTAGAATCAAATAAGGAAAATAACTGCTTGCTATTTTGTAGGATTTGTTTTTGATAAAGTTGTATATATATTTGGATCTTAGGACTATTATAGGATAGGATATCTATTTCATCAGAATAATTAGATCACTTAGAAATCAAATCTCCTATCTTTGGATGAATGGATCGACCAAGGAATCCTATTTATTTGCATCTTATTTTGAGTTGATTATATTAGTATAAAATGTAAGATTTTCATAATTGAAAAAAATATATTATATATTAGATATCAGATGATAGAGAGTAGAGAATAGAGGAAAATATTTATACAAGCATATCATAGGTTTCAGCCAGATTATAATCATTTCAATTTTATGAATTATCACTTCAATTTTCAGCATTGATTAATCTTTATTCCTGAGTCTAAGAGGAGCAAGGGCCCACTCTCCTTGGAACCAAGAACTGTGTATGATATTTATGTTATGTTTTATTAATCCATTGTTATAATTAATTAGAATCTTGTTAATTTTTACATTTATTCATAAAACATCAAAACAAATTCACAGTTTAAAAGGCATTTTCTTATTCTAAAATCATTTCCTTTCTAAGCAAAATGTTTTTTTTTTACAATAGACGTGTGAAGCAAATTTCCTTTTGTTAGTTAGGAGTGTGAATTTACTTTCCATGCAAGCGTAAATAGGAGTGTGATTTTTAATTTCAAGCAAAAGAGTGGATTGATTTGATTTCTTTCTTTTCAACAAAAGAGTGAATCAAGTAGTTTAGGACACATTTCTTTCTTTAGTCAAAGTTAGAATAGGACAATCAAACACCCCCATATGTAGCCTACTAGATCTACCATCCTATACCTTACTGTAGACAGCTTTGGACACCAGCCTTGGTTGATAAGATATTAATTGAATATTGATTAAATGAGGATTTAAATGACACTCATCACACAATCCTTCACAAACACCCTTGCATTCACCTCCCAACTATGTTGCTCATGCAAGTATGAGTTTAGCCCTCCATAAAAAAAAATTCAAGTCTATAGTCAATAAACAACTTCTTCACTTCCAAGGGGAAATGCCTAATATATTAACCATGTGGTTCTCAAAGATACTGGAACTTTGCTTTTTATGGACAGTAGTAAGTGGTTATAACATACTCCAATATGTAGCTATTAAACACCCCTCTCCACTAGATATTAATAGCTCGAGTCTATGACACTCCTAAACATGTTAAATCCTTTTTATGTTCTATCATCTAAGTTGTCCTTCATCCATAATTTTGTGACCGATCTTGAGCATAGGCTAAGATCCAAACATGCAAATGAATAGGGACTTATAAAAAGAAAGTTTCATATAAGGATCTATAAAGATGTTGTTCAACCCATGTACATGCATAAACTCCTAGTTCAAGATATGGAACTGCAAAGTTATCTTTGACCCCGGTAAGCTACCATTCAATATTTTTGAGGGATAACCATTGGATCATTTTCCATCACCATACAACAAGCACTATGGGTCCCAGAAACAAAACCAATATGTTGGGGTTATTTTTATCTAGACCTTTCCCTAGGGGCACTGAAGTAACTAGTTCCCAACAAGCTAACACCTTGTCATTTCATACAAGATTGAGCTCTTACATACTCACTATAAACATACAATAAGAAAATAATTCCCATAGGCTATGTCATGCAGTAATATACTTGTCATATATTGGTGCTTGATCATATACCTTAATCAATGACTAAACATAAAAAGAAATACAAAGTTGGGGACCTATTTTCAATTACGTAAATAAACATGATTATGAAGATAATTGTCATGAGATTTAGAGTACGTATTGCACATGTTTAGATAGCATAGATTATACTCATTATATCCAAATAAGAACCACAAGTTACATAATAGATGTATTGGTCACTTAATGATATATCTTAACTATCAATTGTAGTGAAATATTAGGATTATAATGATTTTTGTGATTCCACTATTTACCAATATCAATCATTATATAATACCAATGTTTATTAGTATTATAAACATCTACACATGTGTATTTATACTTGGTTCTCCCTAACCAAGTTGTTAGATTAATTATGACACTTCTAGTGACAAGCCAAGGATCTCTAGTGAACTAAGAGTCCTAGTAGTCATCTACTTTGTTTTTCCTATGGACCTAGGTCCTTGTGCCCCTATATTCCCATTTGATGCTAGATACTTTTTTCTAAGTGTTCATCTTTATGTGGGTCAATGCCAAACTTATGTGTGATTGAAGTTTATTCTGTCCTTGAGAATTGCTCCTTAACCATTTTCTGCTTCTTTCATGCTCCCCAATTCTTTTGTTGATATATCAAGTCCTTTATTCTTGGGTTATCCATATGTTATACCTCCCTTCTGACTGGGTCTTCTCACACCATGTTCTATTATGCCATGGTCTTTCGTTCCATGCTTATTTTGTGCCATGCTTGTTCTACACCATTACCAAAATACTTACCCAAAATTTGGGGTCTGACATGTGTCTACCCATATATTTTTAAAACTATAATATGACATTCCATGAGAAGACACCATGTACACTCATTGCATTAAAGAACCACTATATTTTGGGTCATCCACATGTATGGAGATATTTCCATGCAATCTATGTGTGGTAGGTAGAGTGTGTAGTGTCTCCTTTCATTTTTATTATCATGAGTTTTTGATGTGGTCAAATTCAGGTCTGATACCACTTGATGTGGTCTCCAACCACATGATGGATTCAATAATTCATAACTCTGACAATACATGAAAACATCTCATAAACAATATCATAACTCAACTCTCACAAATCATATCACATAATGATTCTTCAATAATTATCTATAATAACCCTTAAAGAATTATTTAGAAAAATCTAATTTTTTATGATTTCAACTAAAAACAATTCCAACATTCAAGCACAATACATAAATAACACTGAAGATAATGAATAATAACTCTTATATTAATTTTCAACATACACACTTACAAACACTTGCCACAATCACAATACTTCACACAAATCCATTGAAAGCTTGCAAATCTTCACATGGATCCAAATGAAATTCTACACACCACACACACTTACACACTACAACACTAAATCTATAATTAAAGCACCTTCACAATCTCTAGATGAGATTGTCCTATTGAACTAAAGGGGTTTAGTCCTTTGATCTAATAATCAATGGGTTTTCATCCATTGATCTTAACCTTCATTGGGATTTCATCCAAGGAAGAGATGAAGTTGAACATAAGTTCAATCTTACATTAAAAGGGGGGTTTTATGATTTTCAAAGATGCATAACCAAGGGGAAGAGCTTATACTTATACAAATTACAAATAAGGAGGAGAAATGAAATAATAATGAAGAGAGAGAAAATGGGGCATAAAATTTCACATGGAGGACCAATGCCAATAGTGACAAGCTTGTCAACATGTGAAAGAGTCACTAATCAATCTTCCACTTTCAACAAAATCATTTCCTTCACCCATGCCTTCATAAATTCGTCTACCTCTCCATGTAGAGGAGAATCAACCATGGGGAACTTTATCACTATTCACCCATGTGATCACATTCTTCAAAGATCTCCTCATCAACTCACTTTTGACTTCTTCACACACTTTCATCATGAAACTTCATAAAAATGTGCCATACTTTTCCCTTGTGTCTTTTCCTCCAAAAATGAACTCATGTGCTCAATAAAGTATCTTGATTTGTCTCCTTAGTGGAGTGGTACACCCCACTCCAAGCACATGCACTTTGACCTCATGTAAGGACCTTGTGGGCCATGCCACCTCATCCCCAAGCCACCTCATTATTGCAACATCACCTGCATCACTTGTTATGTCACCATGAATAGTGATAGTGATTAATGAATAGTAATTATGAATAGTAACTCAGGAATTGTGCTTCTAAATAGTGTTAGAAGAATATTGGAATTGGCCAATTTTTCCAAAACATCAAATTAATTTCAAAGGGGACATGACGAATCCTCCATTCCCAAAATTGTTTTCTCTCAAGCAATTACAAAACTAAAGTTTCCAATTGACCCTTGGTAGAACCCATTGAAGTTCTAGGATCCTAGATCAATCTCAAGAAGATCTCACCATGTTGTCACTATACCACTCTAATTAATATTGGAATACCATTATGTCAAGTCTTCACTCTCCCTTCCTTAACCCAACTAAAAATTTGTCTTCAAAAACCAAATTAGAATTCATGTAAGGACTGATTTTTGTAACATAGAATATCTCATGCCAAAGAATATTAGTACAATAAACCTCTATAATTACATTGTCTATCATGATCCTAGGCAACAAGAAAAAGAATTTGTTAAACAAGAAAACATGATTCTCAGTGTAACTCATCATGGTGTCCCAATAATGATGTAGGGTAATCCTTGTCAAATGGATGGTACAAATGATGACAACAATCTTAAAACTAAAAATTAAATCCGCAGCTATCCTGGAACTACTTCTACTACCATAAACTGATATTTCCTCATTAACACTCAATCTTTGAGTGTTAAAAGGGAAGCCCCAAGCACACCAAATCCTAAACTCATGTGTAATCATCACTATAACATTTGAAAATACAAAGGTTGTCAACATAAAGTAATTGCAACAACTAGTACTCACCCATGTGGAAGTTATAAATAACTGACCCATGTCTGAAAAAATTCCCACAATATGCCACTATAAAACTTACAAGTACTCAAAATCAATCTACTCAATGACTAATTTTATCAAAATCATTATTGTAACATGGGGTAGCAGCTGTAATGATGAAATATTCTTATTTGCATATGAGATGTGAGCATGGAAAAGATTGAAATGACTTCTCCAATGACTAGATTGCCTCTACCAATCAACTCTAACCAAAAAATACCCCATTCCTTGGCTGGAAATACCTTCCAACCCTTCTACATGCAAGTAACAAAATTCAAGTGTTGGTTGATTCGAAGGTTGATAACAACTTTGCATCTAAAATCTTGTTCAATGACCTTCCATGGAATAGTTCCTAGAAACCCACTATGCTTATGTTGTAGCATTCTTATTTTCAATTCCATTTCCTAAATTTTCTATAAATACTTCCCCACAAAAAATGAAGAATGTGGCTCAGTTCTTTCCATGTAAAAACTAGCTTTAAACAAAAATAAAATCATACCTTCAAATTGGACATCCTCATGGGGTGGCCAACCTTTCCATAATGTTTCAGTAATTGTATGTTGCTCCTCTTTACACTGTTATTTCCAAACATGCTTCCCAAATGTCTTATCATG
This sequence comes from Torreya grandis, assembly GCA_037957365.1. Classification (NCBI taxonomy): domain Eukaryota; kingdom Viridiplantae; phylum Streptophyta; class Pinopsida; order Cupressales; family Taxaceae; genus Torreya; species Torreya grandis. The sequence goes on from JARHVA010000006.1 coordinate 8,109,045, forward strand.
GTCATCCATGTACCATTGCCTTAATAAAAAAATTGAAAATTTAAGGGTATATACCATGCATGACAAGAGTTGAATCACCATTCTTGGATGAGGCTACCCTAAAAATGAGAATGATGGATTTACCTTAACCCTTACCAAGCCTTATGGATCCCATATGCACCAACAAGCTTGGACTTGAATTGGAAAATCCACATGCTCATAGCTGCAACTTGTGCCTTTGGCTTTAATTAACATCTTAGCATACCTCCTAAAAACATGATTATCTGATGGATGAAAAACAATATGAGGCAAGAATGTTTTTGTTTTATCAAGCATACCATGGATCTTGACTAGAGGGTAGTCATATCCAATATCCAACACATAAAGAATCATACCTTGGACCTCAGATTTAAAATTAGTAAACTTATTCTAAAACAACTTTGATTTTATTCTTACTTTGATGAAAGGAACAATTACAAATATATGGAAATCAAAATTGTTACCCTTTGTAGCTCTCAGAATATTCCTATCATCCCAAACCCTTTGGATACAACACTTATCAACCTAAATCTAGGGGTCCTCATACTCCATGTCTTAGAACTTGACTAAAGGATAGTTAGTTCCAATCATTAGACATTGTGCATGTTGTCTAAGATAATAAAAATATAGAGATGACATAAGTGGAAGCCATAAATCTAAACTATTTGCACACCTATGGCTGCCATCATAATGATCATCTTCCTTTTTTGAATAGACATGGGTTGAGATGTCTTCCATACCCCCAACCTTGTGAATACCACAGTTTACAAATGAGTAGATTATTTTTGTATGCCAACCTTCTAATGTCAACTTGTGCATTCCTCTATTCCTCCATACCCCAAACAATTATAATTCTTTCTTTATTCTCATGGAATCAACTAGAAAGAATTTAAAATCAAAATTGAAAACTTTTGTAATACTCAAAAAATTACCTGGATCCCATACTTTTATTTGTGGATAATTTTGAACTATAATAAAAGGATCTTTGTATCCTTTCCTATAAATGGCGTCTTTCATCCTCCCTTGACCCCTAGAGTTTTTCTCATGATAATGAATCTAAAATGGCATAGTATAAAACAACAAATCTGAAATATGACTTCCCTTTTCATACAGTGGGCTATAATCAAATTGCTTACCTCCCACAACTTGTTTCAAATTGTTAAAATTATGCCAACTCAACAATCTTAGGATATAAAATATTTTTTCATTAGAAACTAATGAATGAAAAAAAATAGGTTCAAGGTTGGAACCCATCACTATCTCATTTGGCAACCATGTCAAGAGAGTTATGTTTATGACAAACCACACATTATCAAAATGAAGTATCTTCCCTGAAGGCAACCTCTTGGTATCTATAATCAGCTCTTCAATAAGATGTAGCCAATGCAAACTCAAGATTTTATCTAGATCCATGATAACAAAATATTTACATACCTTGCATCCTTCCAATGTGATAACAACTAGTGATCTCTCCATGAAGCAAGGAATAGCAATTTTAGTAGGGAATGCCATACCTTGTATGAAATTTGGGTCCATAAACTCCATCTCATGCTTAGCTATAAAATCATGATTATCAATAAGATAATGCCTCTTACCAACATCATCCACATGAAACTTATCTATCACCTTATCATTATATAAAGATAATGGATTACTATTTGAAATCATAGAATCAACATTTTCTTCATACCTTTCAATGGTGTGTTCATAAATCTTATGCTCACCTCTTAGTAGACTTAATCTCAAATGTGACTTTATCAAATTTTTCCTCCTACAAATCTACAAGAGAGGATACTCCTTCAAAATTCTTTACTATGAACTCCTCAACATGTAGGTTATGTGACATCTTGTGGCTCTTCTTATGATATCACCACACCATCATGTTCTAAGGTAGGGAGTGCCTCTAGTTCCATTCTTTCTTTAAGAATGCATTCTTATTGCTCTTCTTCTGATGTCACCACACCATCATCTTTTAATACATGGAGTGCCTTTGGTTCCATTCTTTCTTCTGGAATGCATTCTTGTGGCTCTTGCTTTACTATCATAATTTTTTATTTTCTTGTTCTTTCTCAAAATCTTTTTTTGAAATGATTTCTACCAAAAGTAAATACTCACATAAAGACAACATTGCCTTATTTTCATCAAATAGACTTTGATATTGTATATACTTACTATCATACTTAGAACTTAGGGACTCTAATACTTCTTTTCTTTTTACTGGAAATGTAGTCTCATTCTTCTGAGATGTTGTGGATGGAATTGAATTTTGCATGCTATCTAGAATCATTTGAAGTGAAGTGAGTTTTTTATTAAGGCTCCTCATTTCCTTTGTTGAGAATCTCTAGAATCCTTCCATGATTCTTCAAAACAACTTCATAAGCTGGCAAGATTTTGGTTGCAATTTCTTTTGCTCTCTTCTCTAGTACATGATTTCCCTGTCACTCAGAAGCATCAAACACATAAGATCTACAGGCTAGCAAGATCACCAGCTTTGATACCACTATAATAACCCTTATAGGATTATTTATAAAAATCTAATTTTCTATGATTCTAACTAAAAACAATTTCAACATTCAAATAAAATACATAATAACACTAAAGATAATAAAAAATAACTCTTATATTAACCTTCAACATACACACTTACAAATACTTGACACAATCACAATCCTTCACACAAATCCATATAAGATCAAATCCACTGAAAGCCTACAAATATTCATAGAAATCCAAATGAAATTTTACACACCACACACACTTTCACATTACAACTTTGAATCTGTAATTGAAGAAACCTTCACAATATCTAGATGAGATTGTCCTATTGAACCAAATGGGTTTCATCCTTTGATCTAAGAAGCAATGATTTTTTGTCTATTGATCTTAACATTTATTGGAATTTCATCCAAGGAGGAGATGAAGTTAAATACAAGTTCAAGCTTACATTAAAATGGGGGTTTTATGATTTTTGAAGATGTATAACCAAGGGGAAGAGGTTATACTTATATAAATTATAAATAAGGAGGATAAATAAAATAATAATGAAGAGAGAGAAAATGGGGTGTAGCATTTCATATGAAGGGACCAATGCCAATAGTGACAAGCTTGTCAACATGTGAAAGAGTCAACAATTAAGCCTTCACTTTCAATGTAATCATTTCCTTCACCCATGCCTTCATAAATTCATCTACCTCTCCATGTGGAGGAGAATCAATCATGGGGAATTTTATCACTATTCACCCATGTGCTCACATGATTCAAATATCTCCTCACCAACCTACTTTTGACTTCTTCACACACTTCCATTATGAAGCTTCATATAAATGTCCCATACTTTTCCATTACTTCTTTTCCTCCAAAAACAAACCCATGTGCCCAATAAAATATATTGATTTGTCTCTTTAGTGGAGTGGTAAACCCCACTCCAAGCACATGCACTTTGACCCCATGTGAAGACCTCCGTGGGTCATGCCACTTCATTCTCAAACCACTTCATTACTACATCATCATCTATATCACTTTTCATGTCACCATTAATAGTGATAGTGAATAGTGATCCATGAATAGTAGTTGTGAATAGTACCTATGAATAGTAACTTAGGAATAGTGCTTTTGAATAGTGTTGGAAGAATATTAGAATTGGCCAATTTTCCCATAATATAATATTAATTATAAATGGGACCTGACATTCTCACACATTCTCATTAATATCTTCCTCACATATATAATCTTAAACAAGATTCTCTCACATTACAAAATACTTGGCCTCAATATGCCAAGGAGGTTCTATAGAGCTTCTTCCAAGCTCACCACTCTTCTAATTCTAGCCCACCTAACAAAGCAATAGAGTATCTATTTATAAAATTTATAACCCAAATAACTCCAAGTATGATTAAAATAACCATCCACCCAAGGAATTTGACCTCCTCCACTTGGAAGCACAAAAAGACAAGGAATGCATCATTTTCCATGAGGTGGAAAACAAGACAAAAATTTAAAAGCATCTAATACTTAGAAAAGATAAAAGACAAGGTTGAAAAGCAATCTCTAAGGGCCAAATTTGACCTCCTTGTCATGTGAGGGACTAATAAATCATGTGAAGACTCTCTCAACTTACTCCCCTTTAGATATGACCCCTTTAGCATTCACTTCACATGGATGTGCAATATGCATAGTAAAAGTTGTCTCCCATTTGCATATGCTTCTAAAAAATTAGTGGATCTTCTTTTGACTAATGTCAAAACCCATTATACTTGTCTCCACTTAGAATTTTGACCCATTATCATAATGAAAATTAAAATTGAGTCCTCACATGGTCCTTAGGAAAAATGTGGCATCTCATTCAACCTAATCAACATGAACAGTGATAAGGACACCTCACCAAGATGAATAGTGTCTACCACCTTATTAGTGAATAGTAACTCAAGAATAATGTTGGCATGAATAGTATTTTTCTTCCACATCATTTTTGTTTAGGTGGTTATTGGTTTTGGTTGTGGCATTATATCCTCAATGTAGAAAATATTTACTTCTACCATAACAATAATAACATGAGCAATTAACATCATCAATCAGGGTCTTAACTTATTTGTAGTGTGTCAACAACTGGGTCTCCCACCACTTAACAAAAATAAGACACATGTGAGAGAAATCATGTCAACATTTTAAAATTAGAAACATTTTAATTATTAAAAAAAAAAAATAGTATTCATTAAAATATTGAGTTTCCTCAAAATATTAGTCACATTGTTTGACTTCAACTAATAGACAAAAAATAAATTATTATATTTTTATTTTATATTTTATTTATATACACATACACACACATATATATAAATACACACACACACAGAGCAAAACTAATGTCAAAACTCAATTATGACAAAATACTCTATTAGTATTAGATGCACACTTTTCAACGTAAATTAATCATTTAAAGGGATTACAATAGATACATGTGCAAATATACTAATAAGTTATTAAAACATATAATCACATGTACATGTTATATTAATTCATATTTGTCTTTGTTATTACTTTATCCAATTTTATATAGTCACAAATGATTGATAAATGAAAAATTATTTAAATTTTATTAAATGAAAAGGTATTTAAATTTTGAAAATATATACTATTTTAATTTAATTCAATTTAGATATTAATGTTCACAAGAGGCTAAGAATGATTAATGGGATTTAAGAATATATTACATGAATCTAATATATGAAGGGAGTGTCAAAAGCATCTCTAAAAGATATAAAAAGAAAAACAAAATTAATGAGAAAAATAATTATACTATTTGAGGGTCCTAGATCTTTCAACCAGTAAAATGTGTGTTGTCTTATAGATATGGACTAAGTTGTCTAAGCATCTGGTCTCTTAAGGTTGCTTGAGTCCATTACTTGGAATTAAGAACTGATATTCCTTGAATGGTTTGTGTGTGAAGACATCAATTTGAGTATTCTTTGTCAAAGTTGAAGTATTTCACGAATAAACAGGGCTAAACATTTCTAGTCCTCATACCGAATGAAGCTCCTCAAGGATCTATGAGAATTTCTAAAAATATAATGGTATCTTCCATGAATCTCATAGTAGATAAGACACTTAAATACAAAATACTCCATTTTCAAGTTATATAAAACATAATTGGCATATACATTCAACATGTGGGAGATTATGATCAGATTTCATTCGAAGTTGATGAGAGACAATGTGAATTGAGCTAAACGGATATTTAGACATGATGGCAATATCTTCTTTATATATCTAGGAATTTGATTTTGATCCTTATTAAAGTAAGAATAAAATTAAAAATAATGAAGAAGTTTTAGTTGCAAAGGCTCTTTAAGATTAAATTATATAACTTTCTAATAAAGTTTATATATTAAATGACTAATAGTTATAAAATTATTATAATAAACTCTTATCTTTTTTTAGATCGCTTTCTTTGTTGTTCTTGGAATGGTTTGTGTGTGAAGACATTAATTTGAGTGTTATTTATCAAAGTTGAAGTGTTTCACAAATAAACGGGGTTAAACATTTCTAGTCTTCATACCGAATGAAGCTCCTATGGGATCTATGAGAATCTCTAAAATAACAATGGTATCTTCCACAAATATCATAGTAGATAAGACACTTAAATACAAAATACTCCACTTTCAAATTATATAAAACATAATTGGCATATACATTTAGCATGTGGGAGGTTATGATCATATTTCATTTGAAGTTGATGAGAGAAAACGTGAATTAAGCTAAAAATATCTTTAAACATAATGACAACATCTTCTTTATATACCTAGGAATTTGATTTCGATCCTTCTAAAAGTAAGAATAAAATTTAAAAAATGAAAAAGTTTTAGTTTCAAAAACTCTTTAAAATTAAACCATATAACTTTTAAATAAAATTTATATATTAAATGACTAATAGTTATAAAATTATTATAATAAACTTTTATCTTTTTTTTTATCACTTTTCCTAGATTTGGTTTGAAGAATTTATAAAAGTTAAAAAAGAACTAGTTTAAAAGTGAAAAACACAATTTTTTAATAACAATACCCCATAAACACTACAATTTAAAATAACTTCATATATAATATTATATATTTCTAACATTTATTATTATATGTTATTAAGCAATTTATCCTTGAGCATATTTACATAAATTTTAAAAAAAAATCACTTAATAATTTAATTTTAATTACACATTTATTATTACATGATATTAATCAACTTATCTTCAAGTATATTCATAGAAATTTTAAAAAGAGACCATTGATAATTTAATTTTAATTGCACATAATATTATTATATAATATTAATCGACTTATCAATGAACTTATCCTTGAGCATATTTATAGAAATTTTAAAAAGAGACTATTGATAGTTTAATTTTAATTACACGATACTAATCAACTTATCTATCACCATTAAAAAAGACTATTATTAATTTAATTTTAAATCAAAAATAATCTTTGAAATTAAAAAAGATAATGTATTTTAATGTTGTGACTTTAAAATGATGTATAATATATTTCTTTATCTATAATTTTCATTTTTAATTTGATATACTTTTGTAAGGACTAATGTTAATGATAAATTTTACATATCATGATTTTTTTTATGAAAAAATATTTGTTCAATATTAACTCTCAAATTTTAATATAATATTAATAAAATAAATAAATATTAAAATTATTGTATTTAATATACTCAATATTATACGACCATCAAATTTAATCCCTAACTATTATATTGTAGTATTTATATATATATATATATATATATATATATATATATATATGCTAATATCAAAACTTAATTATGACAAAATACTCTATTAGTATTAGATGCACATTTTTCAATGTAAATTAATCATTTGAAGGGATTATAATAGATACATGTGCAACATGTACTAATAAGTTATTAAAACATATAATCATATGTACATGTTATATTAATCCATATTTGTCTTTGTTATTACTTTATCCAATTTTATATAGTCATAAATGATTAATAAATGAAAAATTATTTAAATTTTATAAATATATTATTAAATGAAAAGGTATTTAAAATTTGAAACTATATACTATTTTAATTTAATTAAATTTAGATATTAATGTTCACAAGCGGCTAAGAATAATCAATGGGATTGAAAAACATATTACATGAATCTAATATATTAAGGGAGTGTCAAAAACATCTCTAAAAGATACAGAGAAAAAAACAAAATTAATGAGAAAAAATAATTATACTATTTGAGGGTCCTAGATCTTTCAACCAATAAAATGTGTGTTGTCTTATAGATATGGACTAAGTTGTCTAAGCATCTGGTCTCTTAAGGTTGCTGGTCCATTACTTGGAATTAAGAACTGATATTCCTTGAATGGTTTGTGTGTGAAGACATCAATTTGATTGTTATTTGTCAAAGTTGAAGTGTTTCATGAATAAACAAGGCTAAACATTTCTAGTCCTCATACCGAATGAAGCTCCTCAAGGATCTATGAGAATTTCTAAAAATATAATGGTATCTTCCATGAATCTCATATTAGATAAGACACTTAAATACAAAATACTCCATTTTCAAGTTATATAAAACATAATTGGCATATACATTCAGCATGTGGGAGATTATGATCAGATTTCATTCGAAGTTGATGAGAGAAAACGTGAATTGAGCTAAATATATATTTAGACATGATGTAATATCTTCTTTATATATCTAGGAATTTGATTTTGATCCTTATTAAAGTAAGAATAAAATTAAAAATAATGAAAAAAAATTAGTTGCAAAGGCTCTTTAAGATTAAACCATATAACTTTCAAATAAAGTTTATATATTAAATGACTAATAGTTATAAAATTATTATATTAAACTCTTATCTTTTTTTAGATCACTTTCTTTGCTATTCTTGGAATGGTCTGTGTGTGAAGATATAAATTTGAGTGTTATTTATCGAATTTGAAGTGTTTCACGAATAAACAAGGTTAAACATTTCTAGTCTTCATACCAAATGAAGCTCTTCAAGAATCTATGAGAATCTCTAAAATAACAATGGTATCTTCCACGAAGCTAATAGTAAATAAGACACTTGAATACAAAATACTCCACTTTCAAGTTATATAAAACATAATTGACATATACATTCAGCTTATGGAAGATTATGATTAAATTTCATTCAAAGCTGATGAGAGAACATGTGAATTGAGTTAAAAGGATCTTTAAACATGATGAAAATATCTTCTTTATATATCTAGGAATTTGATTTTAAGTAAGAATAAAATTAAAAATAATGAAGAATTTTTAGTTTCAAAGGCTCTTTAAGATTAAACTATATAACTTTCAAATAAATTTTATATATTAAATAACTAATAGTTATAAAATTATTATAATAAACTCTTATCTTTTTTTAGATCACTTTCATTGCTATTCCTGGAATGGTCTGTGTGTGAAGATACCAATTTGAGTGTTATTTATCGAAGTTGAAGTGTTTCATTAATAAACGGGGTTAAACATTTCTAGTCCTCATACCAAATTAAGCTCCTCAAGGATCTATGAGAATCGCTAAAATAACAATGGTATCTTCCCTGAATCTTATAGTAGATAAGACACTTGTATACAAAATACTCTACTTTCAAGTTATATAAAACATAATTGGCATATACATTCAGCATGTGGAAGATTATGATCAAATTTCATTTGAAGTTGATGAGAGAACATGTGAATTGAGTTAAAAGGATCTTTAAACATGATGACAATATCTTTTTTTATAGATCTAGGAATTTGATTTTGATCCTTATTAAAGTAAGAATAAAATTAAAAATAATGAAGAAGTTTTAGTTTCAAAGGCTCTTTAAGATTAAACCATATAACTTTCAAATAAATTTTATATATTAAATAACTAATAGTTATAAAATAATTATAATAAACTCTTATCTTTTTTTAGATCACTTTTTTTGCTATTCCTGGAATGGTCTGTGTGTGAAGATATCAATTTGAGTGTTATTTATCGAAGTTGAAGTGTTTCATGAATAAACGGGGTTAAACATTTCTAGTCCTCATACCAAATGAAGCTCCTCAAGGATCTATGAGAATCTCTAAAATAACAATGGTATCTTCCATGAGTCTCATAGTAGATAAGACACTTGTATCCAAAATACTCCACTTTCAAGTTATATAAAACATAATTGGCATATACATTCAGCATGTGGAAGATTATGATCAAATTTCATTTGAAGTTGATGAGAGAACATGTGAATTGAGTTAAAAGGATCTTTAAACATGATGACAATATCTTTTTTTTATATCTAGGAATTTGATTTTGATTCTTATTAAAGTAAGAATAAAATTAAAAATAATGAAGAAGTTTTAGTTTCAAAGGCTCTTTAAGATTAAACCATATAACTTTCAAATAAATTTTATATATTAAATAACTAATAGTTATAAAATTATTATAATAAACTCTATCTTGTTTTAGATCACTTTCTTTGCTATTCCTGGAATGGTCTATGTGTGAAGATATCAATTGGAGTGTTATTTATCGAAGTTGAAGTGTTTCACGAATAAACGGGGTGAAACATTTCTAGTCCTCATACCGAATGAAGCTCCTCAAGAATCTATGAGAATCTCTAAAATAATAATAGTATCTGCCATGAATCTCATAGTAGATAAGACACTTAAATACAAAATACTCTACTTTCAAGTTATATAAAACATAATTGGCGTATACATTCAGCATGTGGAAAATTATGATCAAATTTCATTCAAAGTTGATGAGAGAACATGTGAATTGAGTTAAAAGGATCTTTAAACATGATGACAATGTCTTCTTTATATATCTAGGAATTTGATTTTGATCCTTATTAAAATAAAGAATAAAATTAAAAATAATGAAGTTTTAGTTTCAAAGGCTCTTTAAGATTAAATCATATAACTTTCAAATAAAGTTTATATATTAAATGACTAATAGTTAGAAAATTATTATAATAAACTCTTATATTTTTTTAGATCACATTCTTTGTTGTTCCTGGAATGGTTTGTGTGTGAAGACATCAATTTGAGTGTTATTTATCGAAGTTGAAGTATTTCATGAATAAACGGGGCTAAACATTTCTAGTCTTCATACCGAATGAAGCTCCTCAAGAATCTATGAGAATCTCTAAAAATACAATGGTATCTTCCATGAATCTCTTAGTAGATAAGACACTTAAATACAAAATACTCCACTTTCAAGTTATATAAAACATAATTGGCATATACATTCAACATGTGAGAGGTTATGATCATATTTCATTTGAAGTTGATAAGAGAAAACGTGAATTAAGCTAAAAGGATCTTTAAACATGATGGCAACATCTTCTTTATATACCTAGGAATTTGATTTCGATATTTCTAAAAGCAAGAATAAAATTAAAATAATGAAGAAGTTTTAATTTCAAAAGCTCTTTAAAATTAAACCTTATAACTTTAAAATAAAATTTATATATTAAATGACTAATAGTTATAAAATTATTATAATAAACTTTTATCTTTTTTTAAATCACGTTTTTTGTATTTGGTTTGAAGGATTTATAAAAGTTAAAAAAGAATTATTTTAAAAGGAAAAAACATAATTTTTTAATAACAATATCTCATAAACATTACATTTAAAAATAACTTCTTAAACAATATTACATATTTCTAACATCTATTATTATATAATATTAATCAATTTATCCTTGAGCATAATCATATAAATTTTAAAAAGAGATTATTGATAGTTTAATTTTAATTACACAATATTAATCAATTTATCTTTCAATATATTTATGAAACCATTGAAAAATAGATTATCATTAATTTAATTTTAATTGTAATTTAGATAATATCCTTGAAATTGAAAAAGATAATATATTCCAAAATAATATACCAAAGAACTGTGAAATACAAATTCAAAATATTTGATTATTTATGTTGTATAACTTTAAAATAATGTAAACATATTTCATCATCTATAAACTACTTAATGTATGTCAATTTTAATTCGATATAATATTGTAAAGACTAAATTTAATGGTAAACTTTATATATCATAATTTTTTTATGAAAGTTATTTTTTCAATATTAACTTTGAAAATGTTAATAAAATATTAATATAATTTATAATATTAACTTTCAAAATATTAATAGAATATTAATATAATTTATGAAAGAACAAAGAAACATTATATCTGATATGGTCATAAGATCGTCAAATTTAATACCACTCCCATACCATTGTATGCACGTCACATTCCCTGGGATGACGTCAGAGCCAGCGCACTCGGATCCCTTATGCAAGGAAAGGTGTTAGTAGTGCAGTTGCAGCACCACTGCCACAAACTCTTCTCATTTGCCTTCACTCACTCACTCACTTTATTATTTCAGAGCAGTACTTGCCTAACTTTATCGGTAAGTTTAATTCAATTTGGGGCCTGCGACAACCCAATAAAGTTAGCAAGGTACTGCTCTTCTTCCTGAAGTTTCTCCAGATAGACTTTGCCAAACCCGTCATCTCCAACCAAAGAAATTTGTTGCCTGATGGACAAACTACCTACCATTGTCGCTTCTGTGATAATTTGACTTGTCAGTTATCAGAGGTTTCGCCAGCTCCGACAGAGGTCGGACTCCGAGCCATGTGCATGCAGCGTTTGGTGTATGAGTTAAGCACAGACAGTGAAATGGGAGAGAAGAACAGACGGTAAAACTTTCAAACCAGTGAACAGTGAGTTAAAGTAAGCACAGTGCAAAGAACAGGGTGCAGTTGCAGGGTACAGGGTGATATCATGTCAGAAACACGAGTGACAGGATAAAGGAAAAATACAGGTGATCAACTTGAATGCATCACCACACAACATGTCCAACTCTGCCATTGATATATTAACAGTCTCGGAAGAATGATTGCGATCCCTCAAACAATCATTGATGGATTTATCCTCAATTATCATGGAACAAAATAAAGTGATCGTTGAGCAGTATATAGAGATCAACATTTTAGAGACATCCTTGGTAGAGCTTAAATCCCTTTTTATCATAAACATCACTAACAACAATTATTTTGAAGAGCTAGCCCACCTTTGAGCTGAATTGATGACCAGTAAAGAAGACTAAAAAAATTTGGCTACCAAAGTTGAATCTATGAATCCAAATGCACGGGTTCAAGTGGTGAAAAACCACGAGAAACCACTTCCACTTGTTGAAGTAGTAATATAGGGAAAGTTTGAAGAAGATAAACAAAGGCAAGTTAATGCCCTCAACTTACGAGTTAAAGGATTAACCAGAAAATAGGATGCCATCCAAACAACATCCAATTTCATAAGCCATGATTTAAACCTGTCCAATATATCCCCCGACAGAGCTTGGTTTAATCAAGATGACTCCTTATTTATTTATTTTCGCATAACACAAAACAGATTGGAGGCATTGAGATCAAAGAAAAAGTTATTTGGTTGTGCTGAAAAAATTTATCTTGAAGAAGATTTAACTAAGCTACAACAAGAAGAGGTCAAAGAAGGTGTGGGAAGCTAGAAAACAAGGAAAGTGGGTTATGATTCATAATGGTAGAGCTTGGATCAAGGATTTTCCAACTGATTGGTGGACTAAACTTTGGCCCATCTCTACATGACCCCATAGTTTAGAGCCCCAGTCCACAACTAAAAATACAATTGCAGTTTGGAATTGTGGTGGTTCTCTCTTTTTTGCCCCATATGATTTTGAAGATGTGATTCCTAACTCGAATATCATCTTTTCCATAGAAACCCATTAAACTAAGGAGAAATCACTCCCCTCATATACAAGATACCCATGGATTGTTGTACATGGAACAAAAAGCTCTGATGGATTAGCTTGCCTCTAAAGAGATGGCCTCCAATCCTCTATCCAACTTCAAGGACCTAATGAATTTGCAAGATTTTTATGGATATCATTAGAAAGAAGATGACCTTTGCAAAAGTTGTTCATTATTGCATGTTACTTTTCCCTAGAATACTCAAAGTATGCTTTCGCTCTTGAGGGTGAATCTCCCTTTGCAGACTTGCAACCAAATATTACAAAATATTATGTTATTGGTAAGGTACTTCTAGTTGGCGACTTCAATGCCCAGATTGGCCAGCAACATTGTGCTACCCATGATCTTCACAATGACTCGTTGATGATTTATGATGCCAACCATCATGAATCAAGGCTTCAATAATATTCTACAGAGTCTACCATGAATGCTTATGGGCAGCACCTAATCACATTGGGTGAATCTCATGACCTTGTTATTCTAAATCACATAGAACACTTCCATAAATCTAGAGGCTTTACATGTTTTCCTCATCTTGGTGTAGCCAGTGCAGTAGACTATGTTATATCCTTTAAATTTTTTTCTTTGGGTATAAATGATCTTCAGGTATTGACTTATCCCCTGCCTCTCATGGATAATTTTGTTCTCTTTTTTCATACACTGCTTGCCAAACCTAGTACAACTTCTTGCCCTGGGGTCTCTCACCAACATACTACTATTCATTTTGACCATGCATATGATGAGAGATACACTAATATTCTTAAAACCAACCTCATGAGCATTTATGAGACTTTAGATTCAATTGAGAGAGATAATAGACCATCCCAAGTAATTATGATTATTGCCTTTAATGCCCTCCCTCACTCCATTCATATTACCAGACCCCATAATGCCCATGGTCATCCCCCTTGAAATGCTCGATATGATGTGGATTTAAAAAATATTTAACATGTTCACTAAGTGCATTTGACCCAGACACCCTCTATAGCCAAGCTCGTCCAAAAATTATACATAACTATTATCATTGTTTAACCTTAAAATGGATATGGGGTTATCCTACCTTGGTGGTATAATAGGGTTAAAAATGTATAAATGATAATGCACAAGGGTGATAATCAGATCTACAATAGGGAAATTAAATGCTAAACTCAGATATAAGCATACACTGAATTTATTATCCTTATTATAGGCTAAATATAGAAAGTACAATTAAGCTATGCATAGAAATGACAAAGAAATAATATACGTAGTTGGTTTTGATAGTAACACAATGTTGGATCTTGAATAAATAGAAAATAGTCTGAAAGGAGATTCTAGGACAATTGTCAGATTTTGGATCTAACACTTCTGGCACTCTGAATACTAGCATCAGCTTGAGATGGTTGCATTGACATTATTGTCTAGGTTTGATGCAAGTGTCATATACAGAATACTTGCTGGAAAAGGATACAACCACATGGATGCTTCTGGGTTTGATTTTGCCTTCACTTTGGTGCATTCAGATGGGTCATGGACTGTCATTGCTCATGAACTTACAAAACCCTAGTTCTTCATCTTCATTGTGAACTTGGGGTAAAATGGGTTAGCGGGCACATGGTGTTGATCTGACCCCAAAAACCCCACTATCGACTCATATCAACCTTGATAAGATGAAAGAGATATATAAGCTTACACTCTATCATCCATGGGAGTAATGAAGCTTGGGACTCAAGTAAACATGAGAACTATCTCTTAAGTACTTTAGATAGAATAGTTTGGTTAGGTTCTTGTACTAGTGTATCAATTTTGGACTCATATTCAAAGTGTTGTGGTTTCGGATTATTTGTTTGTTGGACCATTGCATAATGTTTAAAAGGATTAAGATTGGTTGGACATGTGTAAATGAAACCTTGATGACTAAATTTTAAGCATGCATAGAATGTAGAGGGAACCACATACATCTTATGTATCCAAGGTCGTCTCAAAATATTGTTATAGTTCCATAACTTAGCACAAAGTGGGTAATGTATGGGGACCCATGGTAAAATTCAATGTAATTTGACCAATCGGAGGGTTATGTGAATTGTCAAACCCTTTTATGTGCATAATTATGTTTTGAATAAGGTTTGTGTTAATACACATGGTGGTTAAGAATTATATGATATAAATGTTTAGGCCCAATCCATTATCAAAGAGCACTCTTTTGATAGCTTTACTTGCATTCTCACTTGTATGAACAAAGGCAATTTTTGGTCAAAAATATCTTTGGATGGTAAATTTGTTGGATCAAAGGTGATGAGCTTGTTATTGTTCTTGAGATTTTTCATAATATCTACAAAATAAGCAAGCTTAATATCACTTAGAAATTGTGTCTCATGCAATGCCTCATATAGGCTATCCTTATAGATATTAGATTTCTTTAGGAGCTCAATGATTGAAATTTTAGCATGTGTATTTCTCAATTGGTCAATAATGTCATATCACTTAGATTTTATTACAAGTTTAGGTTTAGGAGGCACCTATTATATATTAATAGGTGGAGGAATAGGTTGAGTAGTCCTACCTTTTTGAGTGGTAACAACATAGACCATTGAATCCAATATAGGTCATGGGCGAATAATGAGTGTGGGATGGTAGTTGTCATTTGAATAAGACTTAGGTAGAATGAATTATTGAGAGTGTACACATTATCATCTAGATATTAGCTCCATGGTATTACAAAGGGAATTTTGAAGAGAGATCAAGTGTTTTTTGCACTTTACAACCCTCTTAATGTAAACATTAGAACAAGAAGGAGCATGCAGGAATGCAGGTTTTAAATCCCTTATGGATTCAATGGCTTGAACTAGGAAAATAATGTAGCAAACCATGGAAACTATAAGGTATTAGACCATGAAATAATTTATAAAGATGTTCATGACAAACATGATTGTAAAACTATAGCAATCAGGGATCAGTAATAGAAAAATTAGAAAACCCTAATTAACCTAGGGTTTGATGTTCAAATATCAGGTTCACCAAATGTTTAACTATAAAATGGATATGGGGTTATCCTACCTTGGTGGTATGATAGGGTTAAGAATATATAAATGATAACGCATAAGGGTGATAATTAGATTTACAGTAGGCCAATTAAATGTTAAACTCAGATATAAGTAGACATCAAATTTATTATGTTGAGTATAGGCTAAATATAGAAAATACAACTAAGTTATGAATGGAAATGATAAATAACTAATATACTTATTTGGTTATGATGCTAACACGGTGTTAGATATGATATAGGCATAAAATAGTCTAGAAGGTGACTCTAGAACAACTGTTAGATTCTAGGTCTGACACTTCTAGCATTCTAGACACTAATCCCAGTCTGGGATGATTGCCTCAATGATATTATTTGGGTTTGACACAAGTGTCATGTATGGAATACTTATTGTAAAAGGATACAACCACTTAGATGCTTGCATATTTGACTTCACCTTCACTCTAGTGCATTCAGATCTCATTCATGGACTATCACTCCTCATGAATTTGTAAAACCCTAGTTCTTCATCTTCATTATGACCTTGGGAAAAATAGGTTATTGGGCACACAGTGTTGAGCTCACCTTAAATACCCCACTATTAGTGGGCACTACCCACATAGCCAATACTCCAAAAGAGGGCCTCAGACTCATTTAGTTGTCCCCTACATGTTGTCTGGTGTGTGAATCATACAATATGTGCAAAGCAAGTACAATAGTGACCTAGCTTATAACTTGGCAAATGATGCTCTTGGGTTGCTCTTTTAGTATTTAGATTTGTAAGTGTGTTGTACCTATGACTGGTATGGAAATAGGGAAGATTTATTCAATTGAATGTTTGATAGAATGCTTTTGATAGGTTGCCTTGGTCTCTTTGGTCTTTATTAGGTGAGAAATGAATGAGGGTTGATCTTATATTTATATCAATTATTTTGGAGTAATAACTCACATTAAATAATTTAGGCCAAACATTAGGATATATTTCATTTTTAAAATAGATGACTTTAGGGCATTGGACACTTGCATCAGGTCAAGGCATTAACATCGGCACTAATATATGTCCTAGACATCAATGTCCAGGGAGTAGGAAAGTAGGTACAGGTTCAAAAATTATAGAGATGGAAGATAAGTACATTTTATGCATTCTAGACAAGATAGAAAGCTTGGGTAATCAACATAAGACTAGTCAGACTAAGATAAATAGGCCAAGTGGCACAAGATAGAATAGATGCAAGACTTTTGGAAGCTAAAAGGTCCAGTATTGGAAGGAATAGCCAAAGTCTAAGTTTTCCAAGTGTATAAGACTGAGGTGCTATATAATCCATACATGGTATATGCATGCCACATATCTCTATGATGTTTCCAATCAACCCCCCCATCTAAGTGAAGCCTAGACCCCTTAACTATCATTTATTTACTAATAAGATGGTCCTTAAGGCCTTTTTAAAACCCAAGATTAATAAAGCCCAAGATGTAGAAAATTTAAAGGTTAAATTCATCCATCATAGCCTAATTGTACTTTCCATCCATATTTCTAATATTTTTAATTTTATTGGTTCTCGTGGTCTTCCCCTAACATGGGCATTCCATATTATTCATCGCATCTTCAAATTTGGAGATTGTCTTCAACTAGGGAACTACCCTACCATCATGATTGGGAATACTTGGCTAAACTTTTTGTTACAAGGTTAGATGACTATATCTCCAAGTCAGCAGAGACAAAATGACTTTAGGCAAAAGTTCAGGTAGGATTTAGAAGGAATCACCAAACAAGTGATCACATATTCATTTTTGTTGCCATCATTGAGGAAGAAAAAGCTAACAAACAAAATGTTTATTTTTATTTTTTACACTTCTATAAGACATTTGATATAGTGCCAAGGCATCTTTTGATTTAAAGGCTTAATTACTTGGGTCTTTCTGATTTAGTAATTACCCTAGTGATGACTTTATATAAGGTAGTGTTTGGGCATATTCATACCAAAATGGGCACTATAGATAGCATTTATAGTACCATAAGTGTGAAACAACGTTGTCCACTCTCACCTACTTTTTTTGGGCTCTATATTGATGAATTTAAGGACCTTATCTCCACAAATTTGGGTGGAATGGGTGGATGTAGCCTTTTTGATATTTAAATTTCTATTTTAATGTTTGCATATGACATTGCTTAATTTCACACTCAATTATAGTTTTTCAAAATCAACTTGATACATTGAGTAATTTTTGTGACAAGAATGTCCTTGAATTAAATATTGCAAAGAAAAAAATCATGGCATTCAACGTAACCAAAAAAAAAAATCTACAATCAATTTGACATATGAAGCAAAATAGGTCGAGGTGGTGCACTCTTACACCTACTTGGGTGTGGTTTTCTCTAGACCATCTTTTATCCTTGTACCTACAATGGAAGTAAGACTTAGCAAAGGATATGCAACTTTGACATCCTTAGAAAGACTATGTTTTCAATCCCAATTTAAAGATATCTAGACAAAGATTTGAATTTTCCATACATTAGTTACTCTCAAATTTTTATATGGTTGTGAGGTTTGGGGCCCATACTTAAGACAAAATGATTTTAAACATCTAGAAAGATTTTTTATCTCTATATTATCAAAGAACATTCGAGCCAAAAGAACGTTTCCTCAATTATTATTTTAGAGTTTGAGGTATGTCCACTCCTTATCTCCTTAATTTTCCATGCTATCACTGTGTTGCATAGGCTTTTATGCATGGCAGATTTATCTTTACTCAAAATAGGTATCCATTCTTGGAACTTCAATCTTATATTCAAATCACCAAACAAGGATGTAAATCTTGTTGGCGTGCAAATTTATGGATCTCCTCTAGAAGTTGGATATTGATATAGAAAATATACCTTCTCTTTGGTTTTATATTAACGCTCCTTAACTCGCTTAACATATAAAGTCAATGGAGGTATTCATGAAGGGATCAGTACATCTTAATTGAGAGTTAAATGGTTGAATCTCAAAGAGCCTTTGAAACTAGAACTTCTTCATTATTTCCAAATTTATTCATGTTTTCATGAGGATCAAACTAAAATTATTGGATACATGAAGAGGACATTGCCATCATGTTGAAAGATCCATTTAGATCAATTTTTGCATTTGATCTCATCAACTCTGAATTGAATCTGATCATAACCTCCTATAGGGTGAGTGTATATGAAAATTATGTTTTCTAGAACGTGAAAGTGATGAGCATTTTGTACTTAGGTATCCTATATACTATGAGATTCATGGAAAATACCATTGTATTTTTAGATATTCCCATGGATCATTGAGAGGAATCATTCATTATGAGTACCATAAATCTTTAGCCTTACTTATTCGTGAAACATTTCAACTTTGACAAAGAACACTCAAATTGATGTCTTCACATAGATAATTCTAGGAGCATCAGTTCTTACTTCTAAGTAACAAAATTTAGGAATCTCAAGAGACCACATGCCTAAACAACTTGGTATAGATATGTAAAGCAACACACATTTTACTGGTTTGAAGATTTAGGGCCCTAAAATAGTATAATTGTTGCTTCTCATTAAATGTTTTCTCTTTTTGTATCTTTTGGAGATGCTTTTGTCACTACCTTATTATACTAGATTCATGGCATATGTTAGTCAGTCCCATAGACCATTATTGGCCTCCTATGGCCATTAATATCTAAATTAAATTAAATTGAAGTTGGTTAGTATGATGGAGGAAACATGTTTCATTATGGCCTGCATCTTAATCACGGGGGAAGTTGTAGTTGTTAAATAGTTTACGACTAATACATTTTAGTTGGCTTAATGGTAAAAAAAATGCATTAAAGAAAATGAGGTCACAAGTTCAATTCATGTAGGGGATAAGGTATACATGTATCATATTTAAATCATAGTTAGTTACCCCTTACATAATGGATTATGGTAGTATGAGGTAGTTTGATAGGGTCAGCATGTGATTTTAAAAAGTTTGATGCCATCTATAGTGTGCTCGTATAAGCTTTCAAGCAATCTCACCTACTACCTAAGTTAGGGTAGACCACTTTCACATATGATATTAACTATTATATAGTTTTTTACATGTTAGTTGATATTTTTTTTAAAAATAGCTTTATTCAAAAAAAAATGTGCCATACCATCATACAAATATACCTCTAAAATAGTGCACCCTAAACCTTCATTTCATTCAAGTACATAATCTTGTGAAAATACTTTGTTGATTGTGTTAAAACATGCACGTGTGCAAGGCCTCATATACTATAATCTACCTTCAAAATAGACTATAAAAGATACATCTGACATCATGATTCCTTTTTTAATTAAAAAATTCATAGAGTTTTAGCTTTTTACACTTTTTAACAAGTACACCTGATGGGTTTAAGTCATGGGTTGGAGTTATGGGTTGTGAAGAGCACTATAATAGTAGTGAAACTCCCATTAGATAATGGAAATTTGATCGGAGAGGCAAATCAAACATACATGGAGTGCATGGGCATCGACATCAGCATAAATAGTGATGTGGAGGAGTTTTTTTTGTTATTGGATGGATTGAGGCCACAAAGAAGCCATTTGGCACTCCTCAAAGGGTAAATAACAACAAACCCTTCATCCACTTCATACTAATAAGTGTGTGGTTACATTCAATGTGGAGGAGGGATTTTTAAAAAATAAAAATCCATCGCCAAATGATCTCAACAATAATAATTGTGTGAAATAGTGGTGTGTATTTAGATCATAATACTAGTGGTGATACATAAGATACCCTAGGGAGGATAGATTTGAATCTGAACTTGCCCTCAATTTTTTTATGGCCAACACTCCCCTTCTTTAGATAAGTGGGGACCCCTCTTAAAATTCTCAACTCTAAGTTTTTCTAGAGCTTCAATCCTTTTCCTATCGGCCTTGAACCTTTGTTATGCCTTGATCTAATGAATCCTTTGTGATATTTGTAATGACAAGTCAGTCTTTGTTGGAAATCCCTATAGTTTGTTGAGTCTAAATATAGTGTAGTCCTAGCTACATTCTAAAAGAACAATAAGTTTGCATACTTTGAATTTTATTCTACTAACTATGTTTCTCACATATTTGGACTCATGTTGATTTTCCTAGAGTGTTAAACTCTGAGGTCCTACTCAACATTTCATAATAATTTAACAACAAACATGTGAGATTTTAATTGATTATGTGGATTTATTTTAACTTAATCATTTTTCATGAAATATTAGAGGATAGCCTGATGAATGAGGAAACACCATGTGGAACCTAGTAGATGTGTTAATCTCGTGAACCTATTAGAGTTGTCAAATCCTGAAAGAACCTGATGAATGAAGAAACACCATGTGGAACCTATAATATGTGTCAGTATCCTCGACTTGTCAGAGGTGTCAGATCCTGAGAAAGCTTGATGAATGAAAAAATTCCACATGGAACTTGTCAGATGTGTCAGTCTCCCAAACCTGTCTGAGGTGTCAGATCCTGGGAGAGCCTAAAGAATGAAGAAATACCACATGGAACCTATCAGATATGTCAATCTCCTAGACTTTTTAGAGGTGTCAGATCTTGGGAGAGCTTGACCAATGAGATGATGCCACATGGCATAACCTTACATATCATAGATAATATCTAGGGTGCCTTGATTTACTTAGAATAAGTATAGTCTAAATCAAAGACCAATCAGGGGATGCCACATGTCACCTTGACATTCCAAGTGGCCCATTTTAGCTCTCGAACAAGAAAAAATGTATAACCCAACTGTGATTAGGTGGCATCTATTACAAATAAGACCATTTGGTGATTGACATGTTACACGTGTTGAATCCACCTAAGATTACATGGAGGCAAGATATTTGTGTGCCTACCATGCTCCTCACATTAATTAAATGGAAAACTAAGCCCTGATTGGAAATTTTAAAATGTCTTATCATAACCACCAAATATAAGTGAGGAGTGTATGCTTGGAATTATCAAGTTAATGTTAGATTGGGAAATAAATGAGTGGATTATTACACCAACTCAAATTTTAACTCATGTCAGGTGAGTTTCCAAATGCCATTAATGCAAGAGATCTTTGTGGAGCCCTATAAGTTCCTAAATGTGAACTGATTTATCATTATTGCTTCCAATTTCCCAAAGTTCAACTCCTCATTTTTATCTCATTCTTGTGCCCTTTGTGATCTCCTTAATCAAATTTCATTGATGTCCAAATTAACCTTTTTTCCATAGTCACTTTATCCTTCAACCCTAGGCCTAAGATTGAATATAAAGACACCACCTTCCCTATGAACTTGACCCACTTTAAACATTATAATGAAATTTTTAGAGTGATTGAAGTTGTGCTTAAATATCCATCCATAGATGATGAAGATGAGACTGGGTTCATGGATGCCCTCAAGGCATATGAAAGGTGTGGGTTACATAAGGTCGATGATAAATTAGAGTTCTTTCTATGTTTTGACCCCTTTGGCAATATGTTTCTCACTTCCAAATGAGTGTAAGACATTGTCGAAGATGTAGTGTACTCTATAGGGTCTAAACACAAGATTGTATAAATTTATAGGGCTACATTCAAAGCATATTATAATATCCCATATTACATGATTTCATATGATAATACCATTGTAAACACATGGGATAGAACCTACAAGATATAAGAAGTTTTGTGTCACTAAATAGACGACCTTGATGCCAAGTGGGTCAATAGGGAAGAATTGACTTCTACACTATCTACACCTTCTGAGAAGAGGTTTGGGTCAAGATGATCTTTTTGAATCACTTGATCAGGACAAGCAACTATGTGTATGCCAATATTCTCTAGGTGACCTTGATCAACATCATCCTGAATGAAGAGGATATCCTAGACCTCAAAAACACTATCAAATTTTGGTCATTTCACCATGTCAAGGAAACTCATGATAGTGGTAAGTTCTACACGATGACTTACTTAGAAGATGTCATTTATGTCACCCTTGTGTTCAAATCTTCTATGTTCCCACCATGGACCCTCAGGGGCATTATGGTGAATGTAGTTTTCTATAAGCTATATGGTCACCACTACATGAATCACATATGGAAGATTTATGAGTCATTCTACTTGGTGGTCTACATGGCCATCAATGAGATAGCCATGCATTAGCTCCCAAATGAGATCATACAGTCACTCATCCCCATTGGGAATTACTAGTCTATTATCCGAATAGGATAGCCTATTAACTAGTAGAAGTCATTTTTAGCCACTCCCTTAGCAGCCAGTAGAACCTATTAGGGTGTGGAGCTAAAAGCTTCATGCAAACAGAAGGAGGATGCTGAGTTGAGTATCAAGCATCTATAGGGCCCCCTCCTCCTATCCTATCAAGTCTCAAACCAATTATCCGAATAGGAAATAGCCTATGTTAAGTAACTAGTAGAAGTCATGTTCTTCCAGGTATTAAGATCAGGGTTGGTCAACAGGGTGTTGCAGGATCAGAGATCTACATGTGATAAGTAAGATCAGGTTGGTCTGCATGGGTGTGTGTAACTTCCCCATTCATCATCTACAAGCATGAGTACAAGAATCTGATTACCTCTATTATAGAATATGGTGGTGGGTGGGGATTATTACACCCATTGGTAATCATGTGTGCTCTTAAATCTGACAAGTTGTGTCAGAGCTTTGGGGAACTTAGGTCCTAGGATCAGAGCGAGGTTGGACGTTCTCAGAGCAACTAACAGATGGCCCAAATAGTATTATCAGGGCCCATAGGTGATAAAGAAAAAATTTGGCCTCAACATCAACAATAGCCATGTAGGTCCCCACACTGATGATGAGATTCACCTCAAGCAGTTCCAATAACTGAGGTGTTGGCTAGGCTCAAGGTGAATAAAAAAGGAAATTAGGTCCAACCCAAGTCATCCACTTAGAGTAGCCCCACTCCACCCAAGCCAACTTAGGCTAGGGGAGATGTTCAAGTGACTTCACCTTGAATTTAAATGAGGATAATCTAGGGGGTCCCAAATCCTTATCCTCTATTAATTTTACCTCCCTAGATCTCTGATTCCATCTCCACCACCATCAAATGATTCAATCTAATCAACTGAATGATTGGTCCACAAGCCATCGTAGCCCCACTACATTTAGGGGGTCCCAAATCCTTATCCTCACCTCCCTGGACCTCTGTTCCATCTCCACCACCTCAAATGATTCAATACAATCAACTAATGATGGCACAAGTGTTACATTTAAATTTTAGTAGTAGCTTTGGATCAATCCTGGAGCATGACCAATAATAAGCATCCATAAGGATTCCTTTCCCCACTACCTACATCTCCATCCAAGTGGGGCACCCCCTAGTTTCCCTATCCATACCCAACTTACTCAGATTATGCCTCCCATGTTCATTATTAACCTTTGGATTTGACCATGTATAACATCCCCATGTCCCAATTTCCCTCTACTCAACCCATCCCATCCAAAAAAATCCCTACATCTCACCTCGGGTCTTCAGGAGCTTCTGTCTCCTGGCCCTTGATACCCCTAGTGTTTAGTATATAGTAGGTGGCTACTACAAGACCTATACTAGCTCAAACCCCAATAGTTCTAGGCCTTATAGCACTAATGAGAATAGTGGCTACCTCAACAACACCTCATATTATCCTTCCTCATGTTCAACTACCTCCAGGTACTCTCACTTCAATAGTATGGTAACTTGATAACAAGTGCACCAATGTGTGCAGTTTGTTTGAATCTAGCCACCTTGACGACACCTATAGTTGCTTTGTAGACTTCCCAATTAGCTCCTACCATCATCACCACCATAACCCCTTATACTACTATGACACAAGCTTATTTGGGGAAAATACCCAAGAAGAAACATAAGGTAAATCCCTCTCAACCTTAGACTTATTCCTCAATTACTCCTCTTGTCCCTCTCAGGTCTTCCTTTTCCATCATCCTAGGTGCCAAAGTACTTGGATTTAACTAGCCAATTTCTTCATTCCTATTGAATACCCCTCTCCCTGGAACCATTAACCCATAGGCCAATCTGACCCAAGGCTAATGGTATTCCTAGATGTTCCCATGGGCTTCCCCATTTTTCCTTTCCCCTTTCACCCCCATGCCTCCTCCTCCTCCATTGCTCTCTTCCTTCCTTCCCTCTGCTTCATCCATCCCTCCTCTCGATCCCCCACCTTAATCCTATTCTACCTTGGTAGTTATTATAATACCAAGTTGGGTTAGATCCCTAGCACCCTAAAGATCACAGTGGATAGAAATGGTCCTATGAGGTGACTTAGAGGTCCAATGGAAGTTTGATAAGGATTCCAAGAACATGAGGAGGATTTTTATGTAGATATTCACTCAAGAGGGAGACCTAATGGTATGGAAAACTGAATATGACCTCTTCTTCCTCACCAAAGTGAGGACATCTAATAGGGAAGAGAAGGTGGTTAAGGACCCAATCTCCATGCTTTGATCTACTCATGACATGTCCAAAAAACTTGTGGAGGACATGAAGGAGCAGGTTTAGGTACTTGAATCAACTAGCTCATTCCCTATGGGTCTGGTACAAAAGGTGGATGATGATTTGACATAGTTTCTTAAAGCTCTCAATAAGGTCACTCAGGACTTGTCCATAGGTGGACATCACTTACAACACACTCAATATTATTTTGACCAAATAATTCAAATGGATAGCAAGTGTTGGAAGCTTGTGATGTTAATTAGTAGAAACAAGTTCTCAGAGTTAAAACTAATGCCTTTGGTATACTTGGGCCTCTACCAAACTTATGTCAAGAATATGAGAACATCTCTAGAGGAGTGTTTAGCAACAACCTGGGTGGTGATTGATCCCTTGGAAAGGAGTAAATAATAAATGATGTCCTACTTCTTGGAAGTCAACATTATGGTGATTTTCCACCCAAACAACACCTTGATTGACAGGGAGGAATTTGGTGTCCACTTGGCTTAATTTGACTGATTCATGAGTAGAAGGGTGGCTAAGGCTAATAAAGTTGGGGCAAAATTAGTTCTGTTATATTCCACATAGTTCACAACCATCATCATCCAGGTGTGACATATGTTCATAACTTTCCAATATATTTCCTTGTTCTGCAATTCCAAGGCTCATAGGTGTGACATCTAAAAATACTACATTTGACCATTGACCTATCAATATAGTGCCATGCATAACAACTCAATAAGCCATAACTTCATCTTGATTGATACTTTTTCACAATTTATCTTCGTCAAAGAAACTTGCAATCAATTTTTGTAGCTTCAAAATATTGGAGGAACTTAAAACCAGATAACATCATCAATTTATTCTTTTCCCATCTCGACATTTGCTAAACATTATTCTAATCCATCCATGCAGTTATTGAAGAGATTTTTGTTCAAATATTCAAACTTGGATCTACTAATTTTGGCATAAAAATCAATATTTCAAGGAGGCAATCAATCTAAATATTAATCTTTATAATATTAAAATTATTTTTCTTTTGGTTTTTTCGCATGTTGTATGAAACCTGTGAAGTGCTTTGGCATTCTTGATAATGTCATTTTATTCATCCATTGAAGCTCTTTCACAAAATTATTAATAAACCTATTATCAAAAGCTTCCCCTCCCAAATGTGTGTCCCCTCCAACTGCTCTCACTACAAAAGATCCATTTTTGATATTAATAATAGAGACATAGAAAGTAACACCTTCAACATAAAAAATAAGGATATTTTTACCAATGGAAGAAGAGTATGTCCTAGTATCCAACCCATAAACTATGGAAGCAACATTTGGTTCATTAAGAATTTTTACATACATTAATCCCAACCAATTTGGTTGCATCCCTTGTAGCTTGGCTTTGAGAATCATTGAAATAGGTTGACACAGTGATTACAATATTCTTTACTTCTAAATTAAGGAACATTTGGACAACCTCTTTCATCTTGAACAACACCATGGCTAAAATTTCTTGAAGTGCAAAAGTTTTCAACTCATCCTAGCATCCACATTGTTGATTGTAGTTTAGTAGAGACAATAACAACATGTTTTCATGATAAAAAATAGTATGTTGATTGTAGTTTAGATACACTAACAATGACAAGAATGCAATAAAGAATAACAAAATATTTATGAACCACAACGAACCAATACAAGAACCCAGGTGAACAATGAAGCCATGGGAGACAAATCTTATTAAAATGATGGCTTATTTTTGCCTTCCTCTTAAACTTGTCTATATAGGATTTTCAACTTCTCTCTTGACTCTTCGATTCCTCACTTGTCTCTTTGGATTTTTAATGACTTTTCATCTTTATTTTTTCTTTACATGATTTTTCTCCTTTTTTTTAATTACCAATTTATAATAAATTCAACTCCCTTATGCCCATACTAACAGTCACTCAAACATAATAGGTGTCTCATTCAAAGGTACTTTAAAAAAAGGCCCTATATAATCAAGTGTTACAAGTTTGTTCCATTATAATGCATTTGTGGTAAGCTACCTAACTATTCTAATCCCTTGGTCTCTAACTAATATCATCCACAATTGTTGAACCTCTTCTACTGCTACCCTCAGCCTCCCATGCCAGGTCTCCATGCCCTTCTATAGCTAACTAAGTTCTTTAGCCTCTCATGTCGAAACGCCATGCTCTTATAAAAATAACTATCTATAAACCTCAAATTCATTTATAATTTTACAAACTTATAGACACTTCTATTTGTTCATATCTTATACAATTGAATCCTACAAATTTAATATTGAAATGAAATTTTGATGATTAAAATAAAATTTGTTTGGCCTCCTCAAATATGTAACTTCGCCCAAAAATTATATCACCCACTATTAAAATCTTTGTTAATAGAATATTTGGAAAAATTATGAGCCGCATATCTCCTCTCTTCCCATTTCATGGCCCATGTGTCTTTGAAAAACATCCTTCAAAAACATTATGTCCATGAAACTATTTTATGTGATGTCTCTTGGAGTCCATTTTGTTTGAACCACCAACCCACAAAGGTGATGATGGAGTTGTTACCATGCATTATACTACCATTGTACAAGTTTATATGCCATTTAAATTCTTGACCATTACTTCCTTTAATTACTACAAAGTCAATAGCATAGCTAGCCAAGATAGTTTATCTTATGATCAAAGTACCATTATGGGGCTCATTATTCAATGTACCTCAAATGCAACACTAGCTTGAATAATGTTCCAACAACAATAATGTCCTCAATGTCATTGGTACTTTCTATGCCTCTTGAAATTTGTTCTTTCCATTGACCTGCCCTGAATCTCTTTTTATATTCCTCTATTCGCAACTTTCCAATATATTTTATTGTAATGTAATTCCAAGGATCAAGGGTATGACATCTGAAAGGATTAGGTTTGACCATTGGATCTTCAATATAGTTCCCTACATAGCAAGTCCATAAGCCATAGTTTTGTCTTAATTAATGCTTATGCACAACTTCTCCTCGCCAAAGAAACCTACAAGCAATTTCTATAGCTTTAGAATCCTAGAGGAACCTACAATAAAAATAGTGTCGTCAATTTTTTCTTTTTGTCAAATTAAGCCAAAATCGAGGTCTAAGTAAACATGAAGCACAAATATCTATAATATATAAAATAAATTATGTAGAAGAGAAACCTATTTTGGAAGTGAAATCAAACATGAGCCAGAAGATGCATCAATACTTCATCAATTGATCAATAGCATTAGTAACATTAGTCAAAATAGATTTAGGATAGGTACATATATAGGTCGAAGATATACATGAGCACACATCCTCATGAATGTGGCACTATTTTCTCTAATGACCTAAAATAACATCTAAGCAAAATCTAAATAACATGTATAGTGAAAAATCATTAAATGTGATAAAAACTTACACTACCACCCCCTTAAGTGTAGCTTGGGTGGGTGGAGAATTGGGTCTTGGCACAAATCCTTGATAAGGTACCCAATTACATAGAAAAACTCCCATAGAGGATCATGACAGAGTTGCCTGAACCCCAAGAAGAGCTTGTAAATGACTATAGTTTCTCTCAATGAAAGTTTTGATGAATATATCAACAATTTGCTACGTAGTTTAGATGTAAAATAGATCAATTAATTTCTCATGGATAAACTCCCAAATGAAATTCATTTGAATATCAATATGTTTGGTCCTTTGATGGGGGACCATGTTCCTGCAAATATGGATTATGTTTTGGTTGTCATAAAAGATGATTTTTGGTCATCGAAACTGAATGCCAAACTTAGTGAGGATCCCCTAAATCCAAATAGTCTTAGTGGAAAAATTAATATCTCAATTGTATTTTATCTTTGTAGAAGATAAAGTAATAACATTTTACTTCTTGCTTGACCAACTAATTGGTCTTGAACCAATAGAGAAATTGTAGCCTGAAGTAGAATTGTGATTCTAAATATCATTAGCCCAATCTAAATCTATATACCCAATCAAGTCAACATCATTATCTGCTCCATATTGAATCCCAAAACTCTGAGTACCTTGAATGTTATGAAGACTCCTCTTAATTATTTTCCAATGTAGCTTATTTGGTTCATGCATAAATTTAGAGACCATGCCCACTGCATATGAAATGTTATTTTTAGTGTGTGTACGATAGATGAGACTGCCAACAAGTTATCAATATAAAGTAACATCAATTAAAAGAAATGGATAATCAATCTCAAACTTCATACCAAATAGAAATGGAGTTGGATTTGGCTTACATTCAATCATGTTAAACTGTGTAATCAAATCAAGAGCATACTTGGATTGTGCAATAGTGATCCCAAATTCAGACTGAGAAATTTCAATCTCAAGGAAGTAATATAACAAGCCCAAGTCAATAATTGAGAACCTATCAAACAAAGCAATTTTTAATGCTGTAGTGGTGGATGAATAACTCCCTGTGATCAATAGGTCATCCACATAAAAAAAACATAATCAACAATGAATCATCACATCATAATATATATACATATGGCTCTAGTGAACCTAACCAAAAGAAGAAAGGAGTCCCGTCTTGGCATACCATGATCGAGGATCTTGTTTAAGGCCATAGATAGATTTATGAATTTGGAAACTAAGGAAAAATCTTAGACAAGTCTTTGTGGTTGCTCCATGTATATTTTCTCTTTGAGATCACCATGAAGAAAAACACTCTTCACATTCATCTAATGAACATCTGAGTGATGTGTTGCAGTAAGGTAAACAGTGAGTCAGATTGAATTTATTTTTGTAACTAGAGAAAATGTATTGGTATAGTCAATGCTAGGTACATAAGAAAAGCTATTTGATACCAAACGTTCTTTGAACTTGTCTACCAACCCATTTTCTATAAAACCAATTTGGTAGATCCACCTTCATTTAACAATTTTTTTTACCTTATGAAGAGGGACTAAATCCTAAGTGTTGTTTCTCAGTAAGGAACCATACTCATACATAGCAGTATGCAACTCATGAGTGGCTGATGCCTCATGAAATGATCGTGTATTGAAAGCAAATACAATGAAAACATGTGGGGCATTCTAGAGTTTTGAATGAGTTCGCCTAGTGTCTAATGTATTTCCAATCCAATGGCCATCACTTTGTAGTGTTTATTTATCCCAAAGTGGACCCATGTTCAGAGAGTCAAGAGGAAATTCCTCATACTATGAATATATTCTAATATATTCTAGGAGGAGGAGGTGTGTTCCCATCACTACTTTTATCATCATAACTAGAAGAAGAATTTGGATCATCAAGAAGTTGCTCAGATAGATCTAAATCAATAGAATTATCATCAAATCCCAATGCATCAAGGAAGAGGGAGAAGTGTCAAGCATGGATTCCGAAGGACCCTCTTGAAAATGAATACTTGTCTTAATGAACAACTCATGAGTGGTGGGATGGAGAAACCTGTATCCCTTAACACCCTCAGGATATCCTATGAAGATGCAATGTTGACTTTGAGGTTCCATTTCCTTACATGTATTCCTAGGAATTCAAGCCATAACAGGATATCCAAACACTTGAAAGTGCTTAATTATGGGTTTTTGAACAGTCCATGCTTTAAAAGGAGTGACTCCCTTCAATGATTTTTGGAATAACTTGATTCTAGATATAACAAACATAGTTAAAGGCCTTGGCCCATTATTGAGGTGCAAGAGACTTGGAGTGTAACATATAGTTGGCCATTTATTTCAAGAACCTATTCTTGTGCTTTGTAATGCCAATTTTTTTAAGACTATATGGAATTATATGCTATGGTTCAATCCCATATGAAGTGCAAAATTTCTCAAAATTATTATTGACATACTCACCACCATTATCTGTGCACAAAATCTTGATGGATTTACCTGACTATTTTTTGCATGCATTTTGAAGTCCTAAAAATGATTAAAAACCTCAAATTTATGCTTAAAAAAATACACCCAAGTATACCAAAAAAATTCATCAATGAAGTTAAGCATGTATTTAGTCATGTTGGATGAAGGAACTAGAAATAGATCATTAATGTCACTTTGAACTAGTTTCAATATCTGTGTCGCTCTCCATAATTTTCCTTTATCACAATTTTCTTTGATATGCTTACCAAGTTTGCAACTCTGACCAACTCTGTCAAAAAAATGAACACATGGAAACCTTGAAATGTCATTATGATGAAGTTGATCCAAGTAGTGATATTTGAGATGGTTGAATTGCTCATGCCATAATTTGCTCACCCCATTTGAATGAGTGAGCAGTGCAGTAGAGGGTTCATTAAAAATAAAATGTGTATACAATCATGACTAGTGATATACTTTCCCAAATGCAACTATAGAGTCATTGTTTGCTTCCCTAATAACTATAGAATTAGGTGTGAACTCAACTCTCTTATCTGAACCAATGTGAGTGATATGATAAACAAATAGGAGATTGGTGGATTATGAGGAAACATATAGAACATCATGAAATGTTTCATCATTCACTTCAATAGATCCTCTCTCACTATCTTTAGCGGAAGTATCATCACCCAACAATATGGAAGGCATAGGCCAAAGCTCCAAGGATGAGAAAAGGTCTTGGGATGAAACCATGTGGTGTGAGGCACCATAATCAATTACCCATGTGGAAGGTTGGGATGAAACTACAAGTGTTTTGCGCTTACCTTTGCCCTTACTAATGTCTTTGACTTTAGAAGAATTTTGTGATAATAAACTCTGATTGGTATAAACAAGGACACTGATATTATGTTTCTCAAGCATCTTTATCAGTTTGTCAATATGCTTATTCATGCACTTGGTTTCATCATGCCTAGTTTTCTTAAAGTAGGCACATGTAAGTCACTCTTTCGTAGGTTTCCTATATGAAAAGGA
The DNA here is from genome assembly GCA_037957365.1 of Torreya grandis. NCBI lineage: Eukaryota > Viridiplantae > Streptophyta > Pinopsida > Cupressales > Taxaceae > Torreya > Torreya grandis. The sequence continues at coordinate 8,141,694 of JARHVA010000006.1, forward strand.
TGACTCTTTTGATGCTTTGGACTTAGCATCATATTTCATACCCTTTCTTTTCTTTGCATCCTTTTTTCTATTTTTTATCCTTACTACTAAATATTTTTGTTTGTCATAGCTCAATTAAGGTATGTGATTTAGAGGACTTTAATTTACCCCTTTGAATAATTTTGTATTGCTCTCGAGTCAAGTCAGTAACAAAATCATCCAAGGATGAAATGGTATGTGTAGCTCTAAAGGCATACTTGGTGTCATGGTAGGTATAAAAAATAAGGATATAAATAATCAATTGATCATCCTTTTTATCAATGCCGCATAGTTTCAATTATAATCTGAGTAATTTGAATTTAGTGAAGAAGTCATGTGTAGTATCAAAGTTGCCTAGACTCAAGCTGATGAGTTCATTCTCCAATTCATGACCCCTCATTAAGTCCTACTTCCCAAAGAGTTTTTTCAATGTGGTCCAAACATTATTAAAAAAAGTTATAAATTTAATATGAAAGAGCAAGTCAGAAGACATAGACATGCATAATAGACCGTAGGTTTTGTCTCTTATGTTAAACTAATTTACCTTCTCTACATCATGTTAGAGTAGGTTAATCAAGTTTACTAGATGTTTTTTTGTCTTTTTCCTATTGTGGATTTATCCCACATTGGCTAGGATGCTTTGCTCTTTATTTATCCTTACCTATATATACAAAGATTGTCATTTGTAACAATATAGAAGTTTGGATGTAATATATGATATTTGCTTTTTGTTCTACAGATCAATTTGTACCCCTTTGTTTTATATATCTCTCATTTTGTGATGTTCTTTGTTGTTAAAACCTGAGATTTTGTGTCTTGGAATGATCTGATCATCATTTTTTTCATGGTATCAAAGCAGGAGCTGTTGCAAACATCCATTTGTGATGTTGTTGCTAAAAACTTTTTTTTTTGCATATATCCAGTTTTCTTCTTGTTATTTGGCTTTGCATCATTGGTGTCCCTAGTTTGAATCTTATCAAGCTCTTTATTGTACTGGCCGTAATGTTTTTGGGAGAAATTATAAGGTTTTTTCAAAAAAAATATGACTATCTTGCAAATCAATTTTCTCCTCACACAGATGTCTAATTATAAAAAACTATTTCACTACTGGAAAGCAGACTTAGAGAGGTTTCCAGAAAGTGGTCATAATAAGGATTCCGATCAATATCCAAGGAGATATAAGACTCTAAAGTTTCCCATATGAATCTATTTTTCTATGATTTTTTAATGCGCAATCAAGGGGGGAAAATCAGATCTTGTATTTAAAGTGAAAAATCTACGTGGAAGATTGTTCTTTTCCTTTGTTATAAAGTTTCTTTTAATCAATTTTTTACAGAACTGGTAAAAATAATTTAATTTTCTACAAGCATTTAATATTTTATGATATAATTTTATTTTTGACCCATTTTAATGACGAGAAACTTGTAAAAGCTATAACTTTTGAACGATGACTCAAAATTGAGTTTTGTATTTTCAAAAGTGTATATTTTTTTATTCTCCATCCATTGAGGTCATTTATCTTGTAAAATGCACTCAATTATAAAGTGTCAAATTCTAGGGGCTTACACATTTTTGGGCATTTAATTGTTCATTATCATTCTTTGAATCAAGATTTTTTTAATAAAGTCGTTATTTACTTCTCGACTTCTTCCTTATATTTCTACAATGGAGCCCCTCAAGACCTCAAATTACACTACTTGGAAAATAAAAATGAAGATACACCTTTAGCTAAAAAGCTTGTAGATATGGTACTTGGTGACCTTCCTAACTTCACAAATGAGGAAGATATTCCCTGGATTGCATATGTGCAAGATGAAGCTCTTCGCTTGATTTGCCTCAATGTTTTAGACAACTTGCACATTTATATTATAGATGCAATGTCACCAAAGGAAACTTTGAATGTTATTTCAGTCTTCTTTGAGGAGGATATTGAGCCTTTTGGTTTTTCTAAACTATCTCTTACTTTATCTTCTATTTCTCTTCCTTCTCCTCCTATTAGTGAGGATTTATCTATTGATGATGACATGAATGATGCTTCTCCATCTCTTTCTCCTCTCATTAGTGATGTTTTCTCTTCTGATGATGTACTCTCTCCTCCTACTATAGTTTTTTGTGATGACATACTTTTGGCAAATATTGCTCTTCTTTTTGTCGAGCCACCTCATAGGATGAGTTTTGATTAGTCTTAATACATCTATTTACAAAACCTACCTTTGTTATTATGCAAAATGTTGAACCACTATAGATTACCCATTTGAAGGACTCTATTAGTTCTAGTGAGAGTACATTTGTTGAGCATTACGCTCCACTTCCTATGGACATTCTTTCAATGAATGTTTCATGTCTTTCTTCTGATCAATTCACTTTTGTGGAATTAAATTTAATCCTTATGCACAATCTTGTCAAACCTATGCCACACTTCATATTTGAACATGCTTCAGAGATCTTTGTCCTGATGCCTCCTTCATCTTCCATTATGGAATGGGTAGACTTCTAGTACACCATTCGTGTTCTTCCTTTGGTAAAGGGAATAAACATTGTTCGATGTGAATGGAGTTTCTACAAATTTTTAGATGAGGATATTGACATCGACACTAGTCATCTTCCAAGCCTAACTTGGAGTATCGATAGCTTTAGTATTGACAAGATTTGTCCTTAGGAGGACCTTCCTTCTTTCTTTTACATAAATTTGTGGGGGTGGGGACGGGGAGGCAGGGGCGGGGGCAGGTGGGCGGTTTCCTACGAGTTTTGTCTCTTTCTCCACTTCATAGATATATTGTACATGAGTACCTAATCAGAGCTTGTCTTTGGGGCTCATACTGTGGATATGCCACTTTGTTTTTGGCTATTTCAGCCCCTAACTTCACTTGAGGGAGGTGTTAGAGTAGGTTACTCATGTTTACTAGATGTTTTTTCTCTTTTTCTTATTGCGGATTTATCCCACATTGGCTAGGATGCTTTCCTCCTTATTTGTCCTTGCCTATATATATGCAATGCTTCCCATTTGTAACAATATATAATAAGTTTGGTTGTAATATATGATATTTACTACTTTGTTATGCATATTAGTTTGCAACCCTTTGTTTTATAGATCTTTCCTTTTGTGATGTTCTTTATTGTCAACACCAGAGATTTTATGGCTTGGAATGATCTAATCATTGTTCCTTTCACATCAAGTGTCAATTCCTTTTTTGTACCCATCATGATTTGGTGTAAACATTTACTCCTTAAAAAGATTTGAACTTTTATTTTTCAACTGTGATAGTTGAATGGTATAAGAAGCATAACTTGATTCTAATCCATGATGCAGAAAGGAAGTATGTGTTGAATTGATTAGTACTTGGAAAATAAATATATGCAACCCCCCAAATCTATAGATGTTAAATTTACAAGGCACGAGAATAACATCAATGCGTGAAGCTCGAAAAAACTCACTTTAAAAAAACTACGTCTAAAGGAGTTGTAGGATAAAAATTATGTGAGTTTGATGAACTAGCTCGCAGAGGCAATCTCTAATTTGAATAAATTTTGGGTGTACAAAAGATTTATCTCAAATTTTCATGGAAAATTTAAGTTCCACCATTGGAGTTATAGGCCCCACCTAGAATCATCGGGATTAACGATTGTCGGATTAGCCCTCGGGTTTGATCATTGCTTGAGCATCTCTTAGGTCTATATGAGGTTATGGAGCAGGGTAGACTTACAATGTTAGAGATAGGCACTGTCCCTGCAGGTGTTGGAGATGTCTGGAGTTTGGGCAGTGCCGGAGATGTTGAAAGTTTTGATAGGGGCAAACACTATGTAATTTTTGCCAAGTCCAGAATCTCTAGATCTGGTACTGCTATGAAAAATTTGCAAAATACCCACAAAATTTCTCAACAAACCTAGAAAATGATTTTTTCCTTAAAGACCCAGATGGTACTGATTTGCGTAAAATCAAATAAAATACTTTCAAACCCTCTAAAAATTGCCAAAATCAACTTTCAAGAAACTAGGTCATATTTTTAATCATTCTTAAGGTTTTGACACCTTATGAATCTAATGATGCATGTCATTTTGCATTAAAACTTGCCAAATGATAGATGATTAGAAAGAGACATTTTTTTTTCCAATCTAGATTAGCAGAGGACCCTAAAAGAAAAGCAAGATCTAAGAGGAGAAATATTCAATCTATTGGGTCAACAAATCATAGATTTATTACATGCAAGCTGAAACTCAAGATGTCACAACAGGAATTTTGGCATTCTTTCCTAGAAACCATGCTCTAATACCATGTTGGATTAGGCCACAATTGAGGTCTAAGTAAATACAAAGCACAAATATATGTAATATGCAAAAGAAATTATGTAAAAAAAATACTTGTTGAGGAAGTGAAATCAAATATGAGTCAGAGAAAATATTTTTAATTCATCAATGATCATTAGCATTAGCCAAAATAGCTTTAGGAAATGTACATATATAGATGAAAGATAGACATGATCACACATCCTCATGAATGTGGAATTATTTTTCCCAGTTATCTAAAATAACACCTAGCAAACTAAATAAAATGTGTAGGGAAAAACCATTAAATAAAATAAAAACCTACACTAACACTTTTCCTATTTCGACATCTATTAAACATTGTTCTACTCTATCCATGCATTTATTAAAGAGATCGTTGTTCAAAAATTCAATCTTGGCTTCGCTAATTTTGGCATAATAATTGACATTTCATAGAAGCAATCAATCTCAATAATAGTCTCTATAGCCACATAAATATTTCTCTTGGCTTTTTTTCATGTCATACGAGCCCTGCGAAGTTCTTTAGCATTCTTTTTAATCTCATTTTTATTCTTCCATTAAAACTCTTTCACGGAATGATTAACAAACCTGTTATCAAAATCTTCCCCTCCCAAATGTGTGTCCCTTCCAATTGCTCTCATTTCAAAAGAACCATTTTTTATAGTAATAACAGACATTGAAAGTACCACCTCCAACATCAAAAGTAAGGATATTCTTACTAATGGGAGAAGAGTGTGTCTTGGTATCCAACACATAAGTTATGGTAGCAACATTTAGTTTGTTGAGAAGTTGTAACACATTAAGCCCAACCAAATTGGTTGCATCCATTGTAGCTTATCTTTAAGAATCATTGAAATAAGCAAACACGGTGATTAAACATTCTTTACTTCAAAATTAAGGAAAGTTTTGACAATCTTTTTCACCCTGAACAACACCATCATTGAAATTTATTGAGGTGCAAAAGTGTTCAACTCATCACAACAGTGACATTGTTGACTGTAGTTTAGTAGAGATAATAGTAACATATTTGCATACTAAACAATAATATATTGACTGGAGTTTAAGTAGAGCAATAAAACTAGATTTAAAAGTACACTAACAATGACGGGAACCCAATAAAGAATAACAAACTATTCATGAGCCACAACAAACCAATACGATAAATCAGATGAATAATGAAGCCATGGGAGACAAATTTTATTAAAGCGATACTTTACTTTTCCCTTCTTACACTTGCTTATATAGGCTTTTCAACTTCTCACTTGACTCTTTGGTTCCTCACTTGTCTCTTTGGCTTTTTAATGACTTTTCATTTCTCGTTGGTCTTTACATGATTTTTCTCTTTTTTGGTAATTGTCAATTTATGATAAATGCAACTCCTTTATGCCCACGCTAACATATCTTGATTGTATTCTTCTTGTTTTATAAGGTCACCTTTATCACTATCATGATTTCGCTCAATAATCCAGGGAGTTTCAAGCTCTTAATTACATGAGCTTTGTCCAATCTTAATTTGGTATTAGGTTTTTGGTGCCATTATTCTTGTCTTAGATGTGTTGGATGGTGGTTTGTTTATTTGTGAGCTTGCTTTGGATTGATTCAAGTTTTATTTGGACTTGTGTGATGTTTGGATGTGAGATGTTTGATTTGATTTGATGGGTGTTTGGATAAGCTTGAGCAAAATTGATTGATTTCGGAATCGAGTTACCTTGACTTAGATTGATCAAGGTATGGTTAACCCTTGAATGTTGATTGATGATAAGCTTGGACAAGATTTCAGATTGATGTTTCGATTTGATTAGGGTTGTTTTGATTAAATCTTAATGTTGGCTTTGATTGTGGATAGGAGCTAGGTTTGACTAGCTTAGATGATTTGATTGTTTTGTTAACAACCTTTGATAGGTTGGTGTTATTTTTTATCGATTAAGGTGTAAGTGACCCTTGATTATGGATTTATTGATTTTGGATTGTACACTAGCTCAAATGATTAAATGGTCCTCAATTTGGTTGCTGAAATTTGATTTGATAAATGGATGTTGGATTGTATTAGGTGGATGTTGGTTTGGATTTAGATGTTCAAACTTGATTAAGTTTAGGATGCAAGCAAGTTTATTTTTGGTTGTGTGATGGGATGATGTGGATTAAAGCAAGCCAGTGGTTGAGGTGATTGTCTTGATATAATATGGGTTTTGACAAGCTTGGGCTATAGAATTGACGATGTGATATTCGGGTTGTACTTAGTTTAGGGATTTTGACTATTAGGGTTTGATGATGAAATTTTATTGATGTGTGCTTCGATTTAAGGGATGTTTATGTCTTGGTTGATTTTGGATTATCAATTTTAATTATGTTCTTGTTTAGTTTGGTGTAAAGTGTGAAGTTTCAATCAGTACGGGTCTCAACAACACACAAACAAGAACATGCAAGCCATAAGTCCTCTACTAGTAAAAAAGGGTGTGCAATGCAACTAGCAGCCCACAAATCTACTCTCATGAAGTAGTGATTGGATTGATCTTCCAACCATCACTTCACATAACCCTTTATGGGGAATCTCTTTTAGCCTTACGATAGTTGTCCTTGAATTTTTATACCCCACTAGAACACAAAGTGTGGATTAGTGCATGGTGATGAAATCCACATCACAACCCTCCTAGATGAATTCCATGTCACATTACCCCTAGAATAAAATGAAAAAAAGGGAGGCGCCCAAAGGTGCAAAAGGAGAACATACACAATTGATCCTCGAGTTGGACACACAAAAGGAACAATAAAGGCTAAACTAACAAGATTTTATCACAAAATAAAGCAACGCTGATTTTTTTAATCCCCACAATCACCTAATAGGTGCAAGGAGAGAGCATACACAATTGGGTTGCTCAATATGAGATTATGATTAAAAGATGAATCATATTAATTATTCGATGCTTAATCTCTTACAAGCAAATGTGCAAACACACTATTAGTAGTTTTGTCTCAAAATTTTAACAATAGTTTGAGTGTTTAGCCTTTGATTTTCATGTACCTCCAAGTTAGAATTAAAAATTTGCCCTTATTTTATACAATCTCCTTGTTTTTTAAAATAAAAATTGACAATTTCTTTGATAAAAATTAAAACATTTTGCTAAGATTTCACCTCCTTTTGTTATTGAAAGAAAAGTAAAAAAAAATGTACTTTTTTTTTGTTTTGTTGTGTTTTCTTTCTTTCTTTATATACATATATGTTTACATCAGAGGCATTTTTTCTGAGGGAAACAACCTTGGGATTCATCCACAGATCTTTCCAGATGTCATTCTTGTCACTACTGACAATTGTAAATGTAAATCGCATATGCATATGCTCAAGTTTATTGATTATCTAAAATATCTTATATTGCTAATTATTTTACCATGACAAATTCGACAAAAAAAATTATATAAACATATTAACTGTATTAGGTGAAATTTTAATAATTCGTTGAAAAAACACTATGAACTAAAAGAATAGGAGGACAATATTGTTTCCACCTCGCCTTCCACTTTTATATTAATTATATTAGATTTACAACTACATAAAAGTCGGCGAATTGGGATCCATTTGCAACTAATTTTGCTTTAATTGCAAAGCTCTAATAGGCACTCTCTTGCTATTTAAATCAAAATTTCTTCCTTCTTTTGTTGCATTCCTTCTAACAGTGTCTTTCATTGTGATCAATTTATTTATGAGGATCCATTCTATTCGAAAAGGAACCATTTGAATAATCCTAAAAGCTGAATTTAAATTTTAAAATCAGAAGTATTTTCTAATTTTGCACATACCTTTGTGGAGTAATAATTCCCATCTTGCTTCTTTACAGTGTTGAACTGAACACCCTTTGCAATCATTGATTGACATCCACCACAAGAGATGTTGAAAGGGATCTCAAATCTGTACAGTGTAGGGAAAGGAATAATACCCTGCAATTATGCCTACCTTCTCTTAAAATATCCCCATCACTATTGCTTTCCCCACATCCAAGATCGAGTCTCTCTGTAAATGATGCACTGGAAGCAAGGCTGGAATTTTAACCTTGGTCTTCTGATGGGAGTAATTGTGCAAAGACATGGAGTGCCCTTGTTGCACATGATAAAAAGAGATAGTTGCAATCTTAATAAATTATATCCTAAGCAACCTCCTTTACCTTTCACTTATCTACATTTCTTCCTACAATCACTACCCATTTTGAATAAGCTCAAACACCATTAGAGCCTCGTTGAAGGGGGTTTATTCTCTTTGTTTCTCTTAACTTGAGTGTCAATAAAAATGAATTCTCTCTGCCCGCGCTGTTATTTCCACCAGTAGCATTTTGCTTACACAGGGTTTGATCCTGGTCTGATCTCCCTACAATACCCATTTCAACAATATCATTAAATTCTATCAAAAAAATATTACCTTACAACAATCACTTCATGTTCATGGTGCATTTACACTTTAAGAAGCTAACATTGAACCATGCCATGGCATAGCTAAAGGGTAGAAGTTGAAAAATAATAACGTAAATATTCGTATGACATGAAAATTTGTCTTGACAAGTATGCCTACGAAGAGTCCGCATTTATTTGTCACTTGCGTAAATGATAAGGATGGATTTTTTAAATATTTTTGGAAAAAATGCATGCCTCAAAAGTAACCAATGGGTGAAAATGAGGTTGTGCTCCTTATCATAGAGTGTTAATGTGATGTGTGAAGAGGTGAGTCAAGTGGCAATGATGAGGGGATATGATATACTATACTAAACCTAGATTTGAGGCAATTATTGGATTTATTTGACTTGTACATAGCTTGCAAGGTGGCAAGTTCTTTGATTGGATGTCGACATGAGGTTGATTTAATTGCAAGAAGGCTCTAGGTCTTATGTGTGACTCAAATTAGTGTTGCATTGTCGTTGATGTGGAGATAAGACATTGAAGTTCATATATTGACCCTTACAGAAAACACATTGGGATTAAAAACATACATAAACACCATACTCATCCCTGTAAAATAAAGGACAAGTCCATACAAAGCTTACAAGTGGTGAAAGTTTTCTAAATTTCAAGTGATATCTACATTAAAGGGCTCATATCATACACTTTAAAGTAGTTGTTAGATCTACATACTCTACACCCATTACAAAGAGGCTTTTCAAATTGCATGACTCATGAATTCTAAAGGAGTATCATTGGTGATAAAATGTAAATGCTATGGTGGAAGAGTCACCAATTTAAAGAAAAAGTGGTCTATTGGCGACAAGTATAATTGGTAAATTTTATTCTCCCATATTAAAAGGTGTCAACATCCTATGGTTAAAAAGAGAATATACTCTAAGAATGAAAAGAAAATTCATTAAAAAAATCCAAAAATTAAAAACACATTCCTTCGGTTATTTTATTTTGAGCTAAAGAAGAGGACACTTGACCAAATAAAAACCTAAATAGTTTGAAATATGATGGGATAAAAGAGGAGGCTTATCAAAAGTACAATGGTATTAATTTCCATTCTCGTCCGAATAAGATAAGTTCAGTTAACAGATGGTTAAGAGGACAACCTAGTTGAAAGAGCTTTACCTAGTGGCAAAAAGAATGGCAGGGGTCATATAAGCAAAGACAGTTCTAAGTTATCACACATTCACACTTATGGTGCAGTAAAACTTCTTGAAACTGAGAAGTTTATCAGCAAGGTTGGGCGATAAGGGAACAAAAATTGTTAAACAAAGCCGGAAAGGGAAATGATCTCATCATCCAGCACCAGGAGCTTCTAGTAGTCACAGGGAAGAGGGCTCAACGGGTTCACAATGACTCCCTCGGCAGGGACGTGATCTGTTTGACAAAATGCCTCAACGGAATGTGGTCTCATGGACCACAATCATTGTTGGATATGTATGCACAAAATGGGCCTTTTGATAAAACTTTTTGAGACCTTTCAGCGAATGCAATCGACAGGTATGAATACAGACGCATCAACATTTGACAAAATCCTCCCAGTTCGTACCAAACTGGGAGCTTTAAAACAGGGCATGGAGATCAATCACAAACAATTGAAAGTGGAGTTTTCACTAACGTGGTTGTGACTGCCCTCACAGACAAGGTATCCAGAATGTGGAAACGTACATAAGACACGTTAACTGTTTGACAAAATGCCTCAAAGATGCGTGACCAAATTACTTGAAAATGTGAATAGCACCGTTTGTTTTAACCTATAACACGATGACGAAGGGCGAATCTCATTGTTTCGTTGTGATAAAATCCTAACGGCTTCCCCAAACCTCGGTTAAAGACTATGTTCAGGTAGACAGTGCCGGAATCAATCCATATTTACTTGGTACCATGGCTGGGGGTGCGCCTGATTGTCAATCCTATTACGATCATGTACCAAATGCTGTCCTCGATTCCTCACATCTCCCCCAAGATAATTAACATAAATATTATTTAAAAGATCAAAAAAACAACAGATTTAGAACTTGGGAAACTTGCATACAACACTAACTTTGGTTTCACTGTCTGTAAATATGGCTTGTTGCTGGTCAGTGTTTTTCTATCCTATTTTGAGATGCGACCTCGCTTGTTTACTAATTAGGGAAAACCTTCCACAGATTGAAAACCAGCCTTAGAGTATGTTGAAATTCTATTTCAAAATCATCCAGAAGCCAGCCTCAAAAAGTAGGTTACAGCACACCATCTAAAATATAGGAATACAGATTCCCCAATATTTATAAAATAATCTATTCAGTTTAAGTGCTTTACAACTTTTCTGTGTATCTTTTTAGCTGAGGAAGAAGTGGAAAAGGAACTGCCTGCGCACAACCCCTACAAAAACAGAGCAAAGCTCCACAGGAAAGGAAAATAACTTAAACAAACCGAATAAAAATTAGAAAAACCCTAGTAATCATTAAAGTTACAATAAAAACCACATCAAGCCTAAAAAAATAAACACAGACATATTATTGGAACTCATCGACATAATCTTTTACAGATTGTTACGACAAATGAGGCCGGTTCACAGATCTGTATATATATATATATATAGGCCGATTAACAGATCAAGCAAAATATATATGATGCGGCCGGTTAACAGATAAAGTAAAATGTATAGAAATAATACGGCCGGTTAAAAGATCAAGCAAAATACATATGATGCGGCCGGTTAACAGATAAAGTAAAATGTATAGAAATAATACGGCCGGTTAAAAGATCAAGTAAAATATAACAGAAAAAGCAAAAATATATATATGATGCGTCCGATTAACAGATCAAGCAAGCAATAAATAGATAGAAATATATATATTCGTTAAGCGTTCCAAGCTTCCATACTGAAGCAAATCAAAGCAAACGCAATAATAAACTGCATTTAATGAACACAAAGACAAGCCCTCAGAATCAGAGTATTTGGGTTAGTGTGAAAATGATGCAGCGGCTTTGTAGCCCTTATCACTGTTTCACAGAATCATCCTTGGGCACAACCATTCCTACAAAGCTTAGATTACAGAAAGACAGATCCACGAACCACATCTTAGCAAATAGCGAAGTGCATTGCAACTTCGTTGCGTTTGGTCATATATAGAAATCCTAGGGATTTTAGGGCTCAAATCTAGGGTTTCTTTTTCTCGCAAAGTTGCAGTTTTTGAAATGAAATAAAATATTGTTAAAGCCGTTTGTCGGTCTATGTGAGAGTGAAACAGAGGCGATCCTTTCTGTTAATGTAATTTTATATATATATATATATATATATATATATATATATATTTAATATAATTTGTAGCCTTTTAATGATAAGGGTGGATCTTTTCTCGTGGTTAAAAGTTATTATTTTTTTATTAAATAAGATTAAAAATATTTTTGATCCGAGTTATAAATTAGTTATAAGATACAAATAGGGGACTAAGTTTTGGGAATAGTGGAAAGGAAGAAATGACACTAACACCATAGTTTGAGAAAACAAACCAAGACAATTTAGGACTTACACCAAACCTCCAATCATTTGAAGATTGCAGTGGGCAAGTCACCTTAGAAAGACGCTATTATTAACAGTTGAGAGAATCCTATCTTCTCACTTATTTAGAAAGGAGATCCTTCAATGACCATTGGGAACCGCTTTTCACCATTTCAAAAATTATTATATTTATGAAATATATTTTTAATTTTAATATAAATTTTAATTAAATATATTCTACTAATATCCCAATTCAATATGATATAGATGTCTTATAAATTTATATAAAATATATATATTAATTTATATAATTATAAATATTTTATGATAATTTTATATTGGTACAAATGTATGAAATATATAACAATTTCATGTTAACAACTTTATATTAATATGAAAACATAATTTTAAAGTTGTTATAAATTTATAATTATTTTACATATAATTATATATATTTAATATATAATAATAAATTATAATTATTTTATATATATATATATATATATATAATATATATATATATATATATATATATATATATATATAAATTATTTCAATCTAAAATATAATATAAATTATTAAAATTGAGTGGATATTATTATATAATATTTTGGTATCGATGATTACAATGTGGATTGATCATATTAATATATAAGATTATAATATTTAGAATTAATGATTTTGATCATATTTTAGATGTTATGGAGGTGTAAAATCGAGCATTAAATTAGGATAGATATAGGTAGAAATCTTCACAATAAATATAAAAGGTTTTATAAATATCACCATGGTCATCAGAGGCCCTACAAATATCACTGTGATTATTATGGGTCCTAGAAACATTTCTACAATCAAACATACCATCGAGATTTAATCCATATAAAACAAAACACAACCACACCACTTTAACTAATTCACCTACATCTTATTAACAAGGATCATATTAATATATAAGATTATAATATTTAGAATTAATGATTTGGATCATATTTTAGATGTTATGGAGGTGTAAAATCGAGCATTAAATTAGGATAGATATAGGTAGAAATCTTCACAATAAATATAAAAGGTTTTATAAATATCACCATGGTCATCAGAGGCCCTACAAATATCACTGTGATTATTATGGGTCCTAGAAACATTTCTACAATCAATCTAACATACCATCGAGATTTAATCCAGATAAAACAAAACACAACCACACCACTTTAACTAATTCACCTACATCTTATTAACAATAAAAAACTATATTACCAATAATAATAATATGCAAAATATATAAAATTATATATATGTTATCTATTATAGTCACCCTATATTGTACAATTTTAATATACTTTATCCATATATATAATATAATAGATGTAGAATTTGCTAAGTTTAGATTACAGATATAGGTAGCGTATATAATCTATAATTATAATCGATAGGGTTATATCACATTATATAGACAATATTTTTATCGATAAGATTTATAATATCATATTTAAATATTATATGTATGAGTAGGATGCATATAAATAATTAATATTAAAATGAGTTAAAAAGATAAATTTCTCTGTAAATATAATTATTTTAATTCTTTTGATATATGGAGGAAATGTTTAAGTAAAATGGTACTTCAAGTTAATTTTTATTTCTAAATATAATTAGTTCTTGAGGGAATTATAGCATTCAATTTGCTTTAATTTGGAGTTAGCAAGTAAGTTGCTCGTTGATGAGATGTTCTCGTTCTAGGTGTAAAAAATATGCATGAAAGTTTCGAGGGACAAGGTGCGAGATCTTTAATGAGTTGAATAAAAAAATATTATTTGTTACGCCGTGATTAGAGAAAATATTTGGGACATTATTGGTGCCCTCTCTTTGTTTGAGGTAATTATTGAATGCAGCTAGTAAGGTGGTGGATTGTGAGTTGTTCAGTTTTACAGGGAAATTAAATGTAAGGATTTTATGTTGTCTGGATTTGAGGGTGAGATAAATGCGAGGTGTTAAACTTAGTTAATGGCAAGATGGGAAAACACATGGTTTATGATCTTGCCAAAGTTAGTAGGACAATTAGAAACTTGTTAAAGTACTTGGCATTGAATGTTGGCTTGATGTGACGTGGGATTGAGATAGAGGCAATTTGTGGCATTTATTTTAATTTCATTGTTTCTAAGCATTTAGAGGAGAGACTATTGGAGCTTTGCAATTCGTTGAATAGTTTATTATTTTTCATTTGCATTGGGGGCATAGCATCAAAATATAAGTTAGGTTTTTTGCAGTAATCGGGTTCGTATCGGCGACCTTTTTGATTTCTATTTGGCTTATGTGTAACATTTGGGCAGTATTATTAAGTTTTATATGCTTGTAGACTAGGTATGCTCTTTAATTGGGTAAAAAAAAAATCATGGGGTTTTTCTATTTTTGCGTAGAGGTATTGGTAATACAGAAAGGGTGGAGTTGACTACTGGTTCAGTAAAGCAAATAGTAATAAAGGATTTTAAGGTACTTATTATTAATTGTGGAGATTACTTTTTTAGCAATGCTAACTCTTGACCTAAGATTTTATCGTTTTCCTCCTCTACAAAAACCCCTAACCCTGTAACATCCCCACTGGGATCTACTTAGAATAACGCAATATATATATTTTTTAATTTAATTTATGTATTCTTTCATTAGATTTCACCATGAGAATCTAATTAGTGATCCAAACTTAACACACTAAGTGTGTTCACTATAAACATGTAACATCTGTCAGTTACTGATCACTATCATTATGAAATAAAACATAAATGAATATAGAAAGTAATTAAAAAAATTAACCACAACTCATACAATAATACAGCCACTGTTGTCAATATACAAATGAGTAAATAATTATAATTTATCAAGAATAATGTTTCAATAGTATTAAATACAATACAAGATACAAGGTTCCATAGAGCATGAATTCTTCAAAATCATGTATCTATGGTAATTTCAAGCGTAGTGTCCAAATAAGTATTATTGTGGAGAGAGAGAGAGCATCATCCGAGCACATTTTCACACTAATCACGGATCATCGATCTCCCGTACAATTCCCGATCAGGGAATGGCCCTCCCTTCTCGAATGGGTAAATAATGACGGTGCAGGAATTCAGAGAGACAAGATAGTACTTGTGTGCTATAAGATTTCTAAAGCATGATGTGTACCATACAGAACTACGTTCTAACATGATATCGCACAAACATGTAAATCATACATATGAAATGACAATGTTTAAATAAACATTACTTTGGCCAAAGTTTTCAATAGTTATTGATCTCTAAAATTAGTAAAATTCAAACACACCACATGATCAAATTACCTTTATCTGGCATTAGTGATGCTAGGTAAGCTGGTGAAATTCATATCACTGCTTAGTACCAACAATGCGAGATTTAGTTAATAAATATAACCAATAGATTCATACATACTACTCCCTATTAGCAGGCATAAAACATGTTAAATTCAGGGATAATTAGAATGCATACATTTAGTTCGTCAAACGTATGACTAAATATCCACTATATTATTTATCACTAAATAATAAGCATAATAGGTACAATTTATAACAATCGGGTATAATATATACTTAGACTGCAAGTTTCTAATTTTTGTAAGTAAATTCAAATGCAATACATTCTAAGATAACAACAATATAAAAATCTCGATATTTTTATGTACACATTACTCAATTACAAACAACCAGTTGTATAATTTCAAAGATCAAATAACTTATTAACAAAAACATAATATTTCATTTATGTAACATGTTGTCCTTTTGGGAGGCTATACATATAATGATAGTGTCCTATCCTTAGGATTCTATGACTTAATTTAATAACCAATACACTACAATTATAGGCACGCATCCAATGTACAAATATAAGCTATATATATATAAGTACCTAAGTTCTCGTAAAAATCTATTTCATATATTTATACACTTTTACAAAATATACACATAAATATATTGTCCACATAACAATTAATGTTTAATTATACAAACAGACGTATTCTATTTTATTTAGGACTTCTCATGATTCAAATAAACCATTTAATTTAACTATTCATGTAATAGTAATCAATAATCTAACATAGGGTCACCACATTCCCAACCCTTGTTTTGGTCTCTATAAACCATTCAAAGATTCTTAAGTATCATTTCAAGTCTTAACCCAAGTTCGTGTTGAACTGTATAATCCTTGCATAGTCCCCTCAATTTAACCATATTATCGCATGTTCTTTTCCAAGTTCTGCCTAATCGACATACCAAATATAATAACAACTCATATTCATATATAAACATTTCTAGTTCCCATATAGGTTTCGAAATAGATAACAAAACACAAGTCTCATCATCAGAATAACATGAATACAAGATCTTAGTATAATAGATAACAAATCAATGATAAAACCCACTACTGGTATGCATTATCGAATACCTATGCTTAATAGCTAATTGATTTTAGACTTAGATTATCAAACTAGGTTTTATACAAATAAGCACACAGTCCTGGTATCTAAGATCATAGCTCCATAACCGAATTAACTTAGACCTATATGTATGCTCAATTTGATTGATAATTACACACAGTCCTACTTTACATAAATTCATGGCTTGAATAACAAGTTACACGCAGACCCGCTATACCTATATTCATGGCTTGGATAATTAATTGCTTTATTCAAACTCATATGTTCTCATTGTTTAAATAACAAAAGTACACAGTCTTTATAAATACATATCGTACTTCAAACAAATGATATACCAAGTGTCCATATATATCCATTCGCTTATTGAAGGGACACATATCATATGTATATTTCCACTATTTAAATGACAATTTATACACACAGTTCACATAGTTCAGACTGGTATTTTTTTTCACAATTATGTATAAGAAATAAATACACAGTCCATGCAACGTGTCCACAAAATTGCAAATCAATTTTTATAATTCCTACCTATATATATTCACGGTTTTGTTTTTAAACATAAGTGCACAATTTATACTTATATTAAATTTAAATGAACTTCACTGAAAATAGTACCCTATAGCCCTTTTATAAATCCGTTCATTTATCAACTCAATCTTCAAAGTTGTCAAATATACACAAGTATTATTATAAAATTAACATAAAATAAATTCAACCAATTGTTAATAAAATAATTTTAAACTACAATAAAAAAATATTTTAACATGCACTTACTACAAGCTCGTAGTCTTGCTCAATCTATTTTTGACACTCAAACTGTCAGGGACCTAGAACAACAAACATGCTCTGATACCAGTTGTCGGGAAATCCAAGAACAAACACACTTGTTCTGATCCCACTTGTTAGGATCTTGCTCCTCAGATAGAGCACAATATGATTACCAAATATAAGCAATTAAACATGCGAAAATAACTAGAAGCACAAGTAACTAGAATTCACAAATAGCACAGAATATGAGAGACAATACACTATCTTGTATTAACACTTTGTACAGAAAAGAATACAATAAAGAGCCGCCACACTCTTCCACCTTACAGAGGCTTCCCACACCTCAAATGTACAGTAATTCTTCTTCAAAACACTCTCCTACAAAAAACGGTCCCAACACACAACTCACACACAAAATTGGTGTTCACCTCTCCAACTAGTCAGTAATAACCCTGCCAGTACACCAAGCACTCTATAGTACTTCAAGTTGATCTCCCATGAACCTGTAACCTGCAATTCAACAGACCATACTTACACATGTAGATCTCCTATGAGCTTGCAACAACCTGCAACTCAATGATCTTATAATGGAAGGAACTTCCTTGCCTTCCTTATCAGCTCATTTGTGGAACTAGGAGAAACACACACTTTGTTCTCTTCACTAGCACACTTTACAATACATGCCAATGGGTCTATAAATAGATCCCAGACTTGAACAATAACTTAGACTCTTAGTTTACTATAATTATCCACATAGCTCAAGACTCGAAATAGCCTTTACATGCAAATACTCTGTTTACTAAACTAACTGTTCGTGCAACGAACAGTTTTGGAACACACAGGCGACTGACGCCGGTCCCTGCTTGCCGACGCCAGTTGCCTTCTGCACTGATCATGATCGATGTCGGTCATGCTGCCGACGCCGATGCTTCTGGGTCTTCAGCAACCTTCTTTTCTTTGTCTGCAACAAGTTGAAGCTTTTAGCTCCACAACCTAGCAATCTCCCACTTAGAGATAAACAGCTGCAACTGTACCTATACCTGTACACCATCTCCCTTGGCTCTGTATCCCTCCTCAAGATCACTCTTGAAGACCACCCACCATAAAACCTATAGTGCAAAACCTGTCATCCAAATCACCTGCCACATCCACATCTACAAACCATGTAGAAAATAACTTGAACCTACATAGCATGTGCACCTGCTACTGGTCCCTCTAAGAATCCATTGAATTGCCCTCTAATGCTTCTCTCCCAGATTGGCTCCAAACTTGTGACAACTCCCACTACTTGAAAAAACTCAGGTCTAGTACATACCATGCACTTAACCTCATTATGTGAATCAAGACACTGTTCTGTGAATTGTCCAACCATCGGCGTGCTAACCGGTCTCACACAATCAACTTGAAACAAAGTCAACATATGACCTTTCATGTCCCTAGAACACACTTATGCCAAAGAATCTTGCTGCTCCCAGATTCTCCATGACACACCCCTGAACTAGCTTTACCTTTAGTTCAGCAATACCTGTATATGTAACCCTGCAACAAGCACATCATACAGTAATAAGATAATGTAGCTAATATTATCCAACCTGGTAAAGAAAAACACAATGATCAAACCTCCATTGTCCTCCAGCTTATACAAGACCATATACCCTGGTCTTCTATCCCACGTATCCATTTCTGCTCTTCTTCATCCTGAACATCCATTCGTCTCTCAGTGCTTACTTCCAGCTGGCAACTCCACCCAAAACTCTTGTTTGGTTCTCCTCCAAGGAATCACATCCTCCATCCATGCCAAGCTCCCACTGTTTCCTGGATCTACCTATTCTGCTTTTTTAACAACTTCCTAGTTCTATACCATAAATGAGCAACAAGTAGTGTAAAGAAGGGAAATGATGAATTTGAGGCTTACATACCCTTTAAGTCCTCCATATGGGCGCTTGAGACTCCTTGACAACTTGTTGTCCATCCAAAATTCATCTCAGTGATCGATGCCGGTCACATCTTAGTCTGCACCTGATCGATGTCAGTTCCATGTGACTGCCTCCTTGTCGACGTCGATTCCCCCTGGCCGATGCTGGTAGTTATCTTCCTTGAGTCACTGATGTCAGGCTGCACATAGCTGACGTCGGTCCCTATCTGGACACCGACACCGATTTTCCTGCCGAAGTCGGCCTCTATGTTTTTCTAGTGGGAATTGACCTTTTCCTGTGAGCTCCTTTTGGATCAAACCCTTGTCCAAATCAACCTTGCTCTGCTCAGAATTCTTCTGCCCCTTATGCTGAACTCTATTCGTCACCTTCTCCTTGAAAACCAAGGCTTTTCTGTTCTTGTCATTAACATCAAATTCCTCAAGAAACGTCACCTTCTTCTTCTGCATACAGAAATCTCGATCTATACCCTTTGACTCAAGAACATGCATCTCTTTCTTATCCATGTGACCAAGCCTATTAAGCCACATCTTCGAATCTACAGCTGAAGTAGATAACCCAGAAAGAGAATCAGTAATACAAGTAGATAGATAAAGTGTACCTACTTTCTTACCTCTTGCTACAACAAGTGCACCCTTGATAACCTTCCAAGAGTCAGCTGTGAGAGTTACTGTGCAACCCTCATCACCCAAACTTCTTACAGAAATTAAATTCCACTCCAAAACTGGGACATGCATGACCTCCTTTAACACCCATGTGTTATCTGTCTGCAATTTCAGCTTCACTTTTCCTTTGCCAACCATCTGACAAGGCTTACCATCCCCTAAACAAATTTCTCCAAAGTCTCCCTGGACATACTCATGAAAAAATTCCCTATTTGGGGATGCATGAAAAGAGGCACCAAAATCTAAAACCCAAGATTCTACTTTATCCAAAGAACATACCAGAGCATCCTGTGCAACATAATTCACAACATCTACTTCTTCTTCATGTCCTTCATGCTGATCTTCACCTGATCTACAATCTCTCTTTAAGTGCCCTTGCTTTCCACATTTCCAGCAGGTTATTCTGCCATACCTGGACTTGGATCTCCTGCCTATCTTGGACCTTGATCTCCCACGCTTTATCTTCTCTCTTTGCCTTCCTCTGCCTTCAACACTCAAAGCATTTCCTAATGATTCACCTGTGCTTTTCCTGCGTATCTCTTCATTCAAGATCACACTCACAATATCATCCACTTTTAAGATTTTTGAAGCAGATGCAGTATTAGAAACTGCCATTACCAAACTCTCTTAACTTTCAGGTAATGAACACAAGATTAAGAGAGCCTTAATTTCATCATCAAAAATAATATTGATTGAACTTAACTGGTTTACCAAACCATGGAAATCACTAAGATGACTATGAACAGATCCACCTTCCAACATTTACAAATTAAATAATTGCTTCATAAGAAATACCTTATTCAAAGCCGAGGGTTTTTCATATAAATTTGTCAAAGATTCCATCAACTCCACCGTTGTCTTACACTATGATAAGCTGAAAATCACAGATGATGCAAGACTCAATCTTATAGATCCTAGAGCCTTTCGATCAAGAACCTCCCATTCTTCATCCTTCATATCCTGGGGCTTGCAATCAATCCCACCCAACAGTAAGTACAAATCTTTCTGATACAGATAATCCTCAATCTGCATCCTCCATAATTGGTAGTTCTTGCCATTATACTTCTCCATTCATAGCTTACTATCTTCTCCCATTGCTCTACTCCCACTCAAACAAAAACCCCTGTGAGTAACCTGTAATCAAAACACACTAACCAGATCTAATCCAATCTGTTAGTATCCCAACCTAAAAGCTTTGATACCACTTGTCAAGTACCTAGAACAACAAACATGCTCTGATACCAGTTGCCAGAGAATCCAAGAACAAACACACTTGTTCTGATCCCACTTGTTAGGATCTTACTCCTCAGATAGAGCACAATATGATTACCAAATATAAGCAATTAAACATGCAAAAATAACCAGAAGCATAAGTAACTAGAATTCACAAATAACACATAATATGAGAGACAATACACTATCTTGTATTAACACTTTGTACAGAAAAGAATACAATAAAGAGCCGCCACACTCTTCCACCTTACAAAGGCTTCCCACACCTCAAGTGTATAGTAATTCTTCTTCAAAACACTCTCCTACCAAAAATGGTCTCAACACACAACTCACACACAGAATTGGTGTTCACCTCTCCAACCAGTCAGTAATAACTCTGCCAGTACACCAAGCACTCTATAGTACTTCAAGTTGATCTCCCATGAACCTATAACCTGCAATTCAACAAACCATACTTACACATGTAGATCTCCTATGAGCTTGCAACAACCTGCAACTCAATGATCTTACAATGGAAGGAACTTTCTTGCCTTCCTTATCAGCTGATTTGTGGAACTAGGAGAAACACACACTTTATTCTCTTCACTAGCACACTTTACAATACATGCCAATGGGTTTATAAATAGATCCCAAACTTGAACAATAACTTAGACTCTTAGTTTACTATAATTATCCACGCAGCTCAAGACTCAAAATAGCCTTTACATGCAAATACTTTGTTCACTAAACTAACTGTTCGTGCAACGAACAGTTTTGGAACACACAGGTGACCGACGCCTGTCCCTGCTTGCCTAGTGCTGCCAACGTCGGCCGACTCCCTGCCGACACCGGTTACCTTCTGCATTGATCATGACCGACGTCGGTCATGCTGCCAACGCCGGTGCTTCTGGGTCTTCATCAACCTTCTTTTCTTTGTCTGCAACAAGTTGAAGTTTTTAGCTCCACAACCTAACACAAACAAGTCAATAGCAGGCTCAACTATTCGAATAGGCATCTGAAATATGAGAGAAACATGAGAAGTTGCCTTACTAATCATCTGACTGGGACTATCAGATGTCATAGGATGACCCTACATACACAATACATTCACATAAGTTATATTTGCCTTGAGTATGTAGTAAAATTATTAAAACAAGTCTATTTTTACAATTCAAATTTACAAGTTAATATATACCTTTATCAGTGCCTATGCAAATGACATTGCAACAACAATGTCTATGTCTAGCTCAGCTTACAGAGAGGGAGGATTTTCTACTTGAGCCATAAATTGTTCATGTAAACAAGGTCTCACTTTCTTTTATATAAAGTATCAAAGATATATATGGCAAGTTTTTATCAATGTAAACCAAGATATATATGGCAACGTATTTCAACATGCATATCATGAAAAGACAATGTAAACCAAGAATCATGGAAGTGTAACTACCATGCAACATGCAATGGCCAAGTATAACAAGTAGTTTGTATGTTGGAGGTAATATCAAAATTGTAATACATGTAGGAAGTGTGAGTGGAAGAGTAGGAGGTGGAAAGAATAGTATCACTTCGAGAAGGTAGAGTTAGGGAGAGAAAAGGAATAAGAGATATATCAAGAATTATGTCTTTACTTGTAAAGCTAATTTGGATAGAGTAAAATGTAAGTGTTTAGTGGTTTATGATCAATCATGTGGTGTTCATATCTCTAGTTAGATAAGATTCAAGTCAGTAATCTACAGGTTCAAAGTGGTGAAACCCAAGTTTCAATACTCTGTCTTCATGCACATTTAGAAAGAGGAGAACATAATCAGTTTAAAGTGTCATTATAAATGATTGAAAAATGAGTAAGGGATAGAGTATATATATGAAATTAATGTGAACACATTGAAAGTTTTAATATTATTGAGAAAATTCAAAATACATGGGAAGACTATCTACAACCCAATTAGTAACAATTATGAGTATGCATAGTCATAAAGAAAGACCATATAGAGTTCTTGGAAATAGAGTTGAGGATTTAAGGTATTGTGAATGTTGTGGGATATTGTTTTTACATGTGTGTGATTCTTTGAATTTTTATCAAATGAAGGTAAAGGGTCTTAAGGGTTTATTTTGTCATATTTGTTGACATAGTCATGCTAGAGGGGTACAATTTTTTTTGTAAAACTACATGTTGGGAATGATTTAGTATTGAGAAAGGAAGAGTAATAGTTTGAGAAGACGTGTGGGGTAAGGAAAGATCCATTTAAAGCCTTATAATCTTTGATAAGGATCAAAAGGTCATTCTAGCTCATATATTATCC
This sequence comes from Torreya grandis, assembly GCA_037957365.1. Classification (NCBI taxonomy): domain Eukaryota; kingdom Viridiplantae; phylum Streptophyta; class Pinopsida; order Cupressales; family Taxaceae; genus Torreya; species Torreya grandis. Next base: position 8,165,243 of record JARHVA010000006.1, read on the forward strand.
TCTTAGGTAGGTACAGGACTGAGACAACACAAGTTAGGGTCTGAAACTGGAAAATGAGATAACATGTGATTTAACCAATGAAAAATCATTAAATTTTATGGATAGGTGTATTTATATAAGAAGAAGATGATTTTTAAGGGTTTAAGTTGATTTAAGTCCGTATGGTATGGTTTCACAATTAGTAGCCTTGAATTATGCTAGGAGACATAATTAGTCCCGAGGGGTATTGAGTTAGGTGTTCTCTAAAGAGAGTTAAATTATGAAAGTCCCTACATGAACTATGTGATGTAAAGGGGTATCTGAATGTGGATTTGGTTTGGTTGGGATATTTTTAGTTTACTCAAAACAAGGAGGTTTGCTTCAAAAAGGGCTAGTAGAAGGAAGGTGTCAAAGAGGAAAGAAGAGTTAAGTGAAGATTTGAAGCTTGGGGGTTGTGTGGAATGGTTGGATGCTTGAAATGATATGTAATTGAGCAGGTAGATGGTATTATGAGTATTTTAGAAGGACAAAATCAAAATAACATGCAAACCTATGAAAACACATAAGAAGATTATAAAGAATAGAGAAAGGATAAAGAGAGATAACATGAAAATAGAGTATGAACTGAGGAGGTTGATGTTAAAAGGAAATATTGTAGAGGTAGTTGATTAGTAAAATGACTTCAAGCATAGAAGGAGGATTAAGTGAATACAAGGAATCTTAAGAGCCATTGAGTAGGTAAGAGTGAACAAGAAAGGCCTAGTAAATGCAAAGTGATCAAAGAGATAAAGAGGTTGAAGACAAAAGACAAAGAAGTATAAGAAAAGATCAAAGCTAGGTATTTGGTAGAGGTAATTGTGTGTTTCCATCCATATTAGGGAAGCTTGTTAGAACCTATACATTAAGATACTTGATATAAAAATGTAACTTAAACTTACAAGGCAAATATACATAGACTGAATGTACATAGAGCATATGATTAACTCAAAATTTTACCTCTGTATAAGTAAAAGGTGCCATCCTAATAGAGATAGAGGCAGTAGTGGATGGGCTAGTAGCTAGATCTTAAAATGTAAACAATGGTTGTGTCAAATAAAATGCTACAAATATCAACTATGAGGATGAAATCATCTTCACCTCTTATGACATAAAAATGACATATATATTATTCAATTTCTATGCAAATTAATTGTTAGCTAAATTAAATTTGCAAATATAACTTAAATTTAACATGATATTTATATAAAATATACTTGCATCTGTGTAGGGGTTGATGTCTACACACCAAATGTGCATACCAAAAACTCATCACTCATAAGAATATTATCCAAGCCCTTTAAACTACTAGTGCCACTGTCATCAAAAGGTCTAGTGCACATAGCTCCACAAGAACTGTAAGGGTGGAGTCGGGTATGCACACTAGGTGGAATATCTTTAGCATCAATCTATGAGAGCCTACTCATATGTTGAACAAGTGTATTAGTTAGAAAAATAAGATCATGAAGAGTGTCGATCTCCATGACCTACTAAACTACAGAGGGGATCTTAGGCTCATGTGGCTTTTGGATACATACCCTTGCAAGCCAATTAGGTGTATGACATGCACTTGGTCGAGATTATGTAGAGCCTTTCCCTCTACGTTAAAACACATTAAAATCAAAATGGTTCAAAATCTCATTGAGGACAAACTCACAGTAGAGTTTCCTCAAAAAATACAATGGGACCTTGTGGTTGTTACATGGTGGATAATCAAACACCATCCATCATCGATCCCAAAAATTGATTGTGATTAAATTATGTTGGTAGTGATGGATTGGAAAATGTTTAGAAGTAACCAAAAATGGTGCATTGGTGGTTCGATCAATGAATAAGGCACAAAAGGAGGCTTTTTATATTTCTTTTTTCTTAAGCTCAAGTGTTAATAATTTATCATCATAATAAGCCCTACAACTATCTTGATATGAAGCCCATCTTTCAATTTGACTCATAATAATGTCTCTATGGAATTGGATAGATGGGTGTGGTGGGTATTGGTGGAAGTGGGATCCCTCATTCTCGCAATTAATTCTTCAAATTCAATTTGATTTTCCATAATGTTGTCAACTAGACTCTCCTGACTGCCTCAGGGATTTTGTGGAACTATAAGAGGGTTAGGTGGAGGGATAAGAGGAGGAACAAGAGGGTTTTTTTAGAGGGTTAGGTGGAGGGTTAAGAGGAGGAATAAGAGGGTTATGTGGAAGGTTAGGAGGGTTAGGCAGAAGAACAGGAGGGTTAGCAGGATGGGTTGTTCAAAACAAATAAATTACAATTAAAAATTACTAAAAATATTAAAAATTAGGGTTAAACAATGAAAATAACTAAAATTTAGGGTTAACAATTGTAGAGTTTTAGCATTTACCTCTTCTAAGTGGTGACATCATCGATTAACGGCTTCTTGGGATGAATTTAGTGGCTTTTTATCAAGTTTTTGTCTCTCTCACATAATAAATGATTAGGAAAGGCAAGGATAGTAAAGGAAACTTGAATGCAAAATGATGAATTTGCATTTAGGTTTTGGTTTTTATTTTTTTGATGACATAGGTAATGCGATCATGTTATTCACATGATCGCATTGTTGAAAACAATAATAATGTGATCATGTTAATAATGTGATCACGTTATTATTTAAAATAATGCGATCTCATTATGGCTCAGTACCATAATTTAAATAATGTGATTGTGTTAATTAAATAATGTGATCACGCTAATTAAATAACATAATCATATTAATTAAATAACATGATCATGTTATTTATTAACATGATCATGTTACCAAAAATGTCCACATAATTGTTTGAGTGTCAAAAATATATTGAGACTGCGAATTTATAGTAAGTGCATGTTTAAATGATTTTTTATGTAATTTAAAATTAATTTATTAAAAATTAATTGAATATATTTTATGTTAATTTTGTAATAATACTTGTATTTGAAAGTGTTCAGATGCAAGTGAGCTATGAACATAGGACCCAAAATCAGACATTAAATCAATATAAGGCATTAGAGGGGTCTCCAACTACTAGTAGGGCATCCCAAAGAGAGTATTCTTCGAGGAAGGCAAAGAGAGGGAGGCTATTTGATGAATAGAATTTCTTACATGAGATGTGATTTTTTGTATGCCTATATGGCACTTTATGCATTTTTGGCATCGTATATGTGTATATGGCATTCACCCAACATTAGATACTATGTTGGTAGATGTGATTTTTTGTATGCCTATCATAACTATCTATGTATTATTGACATTGTATATATGTGCTTATATTTTATGCCTATTAGGCAATCTATCTAATTTACATTCAATTTTAATTATTAGATTGGCCATAATCTTGGATCCTTGCACAAAATATTGAGCAAATCTATGTATGGATCAATGAAAGCACAGATAAATTGCAAAGGAGAAAAAATCTTGTCTTCACACAACAATATTGTAAAATATGATTTTCTTGCATAAAATTACATTAACCTGTCTAACCTTCCAAAGTGGAAAAGTGGGGTACATATAGGGAAAATTAGGGAAACATGAGAAGTCTCTAATTTTCCTAATTAGATAATTATATTAAAATAAAATTAGCTTATGTGACCCTTTTATAACTAACCTTAGGAAGGTTAATTGACATAGAATGGCCATAAGGCCATGTAGGCAAAACCCAATGGAAAAAATCACTACACTAACACCCCCCTTGAGCCTAGCTTAAGTGAGATGAGAATTGGGTCCCAATATTAAAAGCCTAATAAGGTACCCAAGTACATAGTGAATAACCTCCATAGGAGGAAGAAGAAGGTGGAACATCCCTAACCCTAATGAGAGCCTGTAGATGAACAAATTTACTCTTTATGAAGGGCTTAGTCAAAATATATATAATTTTCTTCGATATTGGATAGTATGAAAGATAAATGACTTGCTTGTTGATAAGCTCCCTAATGAAGTGCATGTGAATCTCTATGTGTTTGGTCCTTTGATGGAGAACTGGATTCTTACAAATTTGGATAGTGCTTTGGTTGTCATAATAGATAATTATTGGATTATGAAACTAGATACCAAACTTAGTGAGAATCTTGTGAAGCCATATTGTCTCAGTGGTGGCATTGATAGTCCCTCTATATTATTGCTCTGTAGATGATAAAATAAATTCATGTTACTTCTTGCTTGACCAACTTATTGGACCCAAACCAAGTGAGAAATTGTATCCTAAAGTGGAATTTTGACTATGAATACCTCCATCCTAGTCTAAAGCTATGTATCCAATCAAATCAACCTTTATTTCTATTCCATAGTATATCCCATAGTTTTGCGAACCCTGAACTTAATGTAGAATCTGCATAGTTGCTTTCCAATGCAATTCATGTGGCTCTTGCATAAATTGAGATACTATGCCACATGGATAGGATATGTCAGTTCTAGTGTGTGTGAGATAGATAAGACTACCCACAAGTTACTGATATGGATTTTCATTAACCAATGGTGTAAGATAATCAACCTCAAGCTTCACACCAGATAAGAAGGGAGTAGGAGTTGGCTTACAATCAACCATGTTAAACCTTGCAAGTAAATCAAGATAATACCTGGATTATGATAAAGTTATCCTAAAATCTGATTGAATGATTTCAATCTTGAGAAAGTAATACAACAATCCCATGTCTGTCATTGAAAATCTATTTGAAAGTGCAATTTTCACTACTGAGATGGATAAAAGTGAGCTCCTTATAATCATCAAGTCATCCACATAGATAACTAAGATCAACAAAGAATCATCCTACCACCAGATTTAGACATTAGGATCTAAGTGGCATCTAGTGAACCCGATTGTGAGGAGAAATGAGTCCATCTTGGAATACCATGCCATAGGGGCCTGTTTAAATTCGTAGATAGATTTCTTAAGTTTGTAGACCAAGGAGGAATCTTCCACAAAGCTTTGTGGTTGTTCCATGTAGATCTATTATTGGAGATCACCATGTAGAAAATCACTCTTGATGTCCATATGGTGAACATCTCATTGATGTGTGGTTGTGATGGCTAGAGTGAGTCTTAGAGATGCCATATTGGATATAAGGGCAAATGTCTTGGTGTAGTCTATGCCAGGCACCTGAGAAAAAGCCTTTGTAGCTAGATGAGCTTTATACTTATAAATAGACCCATATACACCATACTTAGTCTGATAAACCCATTTGCAATAGACCAATTTTCTTCCTTTAGGAAGAGGGACCAAATCCCATACTTTGTTCCTAATTAGGGAACTATACTCCTCCTATATAGTAAAATCCCATTCTAGAATGCTAGATGCCTCATGAAAGGTTTGCAAATCTAAGGCTATGGCTAGGTAGGCATGTGAAGTCCCCTAAACCTATGAACATGTCCACCTTGTATCCAATGGATTTCTAATCCATTTCCTAGAACTTTGAAGTGTCTATTTGGCTCAAGTGGGACCAAAATTGTATGATATCGGAGAATCAGAAGGTGAGTCATCATCATATGAAGTGTGAGTGTGAGATGGAGGAGAATATTCATCACTACTTTGATCACTTGAACTTGAAGAAGAAGAGTCATCTTGATCATTAAGAGGATTTTGAGGTGGATCCAAGTCACTGTTTGAGGTGGAATTAATGTCCAGTGAGACTTTTAAAGAGTTTGGAGTGTTAGTAGTGAGTTCAAGTGGGCCCTCACAAAACTTGACACTCATTTATATGAAAAACTCATGAGTTTTAAGATGGAGAAGCCTGTATCCCTTAGCACCCTCTGCATACCCCACAAAGATACAGGACTAACTCTAAGGGTACATTGCCTTACATTTCTTATTGGGAACATGGGCCATTATTGGTGATCCAAACACTTAAAAGTGATCCATTGTAGGCTTGTGACCATCCCAAACTATAAAAGGAGTGATTCCTTTCAAGGATTTATGTGGAACATGGTTTTGAATGTAACACACACAATTAATTACTTCAGCCCAAAACTAAGGAGTAAGAGACTTTGATTAAAGCATGCAGTTGGCCATTTCCTTCAAGGAATGGTTTGTACATTTGGCCACACCATTCTATTGAGGACTATATGGAATCGTGTGTTTCATCTAAATCCCCTCTAATGTACAAAACTATTCAAATCTATTGTTGACATACTGCCCACCATTGTCGATCCCTAATATTTTGATGGAACAATTTGATTGCTTCTCCACAAGTTCCTTGAAGTCCTTAAAGTGATCAAAGACATCGAACTTATTTTTGAGAAAAAACACCCAGGTGTACCTCAAAAAATCATCAATGAATGTGAGCATGTATTTCATCCTATTGAATGAAGGTTTTATAAATGGACCTGCTATGTCAATGTGGATATTTTTTAGCATTTGTTTGGCTCTCCTTGCTTTGCCCTTATCATATTTATCTTCTGGATGCTTGACAATAATGTAGCCATTACATAATCCATCCAAGAATTTGACTTTAGGCAACCCTGAAACCATGCCCTAATGATTGAGTTGTTCTTAGTAACAGTAATTTAAATATCTAAACCATTCATGCCAAAGTTTACTCACTCCATTTGCATGAGTAAGTACTGTAGTTGAGGGTTGATTAGGGGTAGAAGGTATATAGCCTGGACTAATGATGGGCCTTCTCATAAGCCACCGTGGTATCACTATACAACTCTTTGATAACCATTGAATCTAGTGTGAACTCAACTCACTTCTTTACGCATATGTGAGTGATTTGGTACATCGACAAAAGATTGGTGGATAGTGAAGGAACACACAAAACATCATTGAAGGTCTTGTCACTTAGTTTAACTGATCTTTTTCCACTAACTTCTATCGAAGTGTCATCACCTATGCGAATTGAAGGCATGAAACATGGCTCTATATTTAAAAGCAGATCCTCTAAGGAGACCATGTGATAAGAATCACCCAAGTCAATAACCCAAGTCGAAGGTTGAGAAGCTACTGAAACAAGTGCCTTGCCCTTATTTTTACCCTTTTTGTTGTCTTTAGCCTTTGAAAAATCTTGTGTGGATGTGTTCTAATTTGAGGATTCAGGAACATAGATGTTATTCTTCTCAAACATCTTAGTCAAGGTGTCAATCTTCTTTTTCATGCACTAAGATTCATTATGCCCAAGTTTCTTGTAAAAGTTGCATTTGAGTTTCTCCTTCTTAGGTTTCTCAATTGAGGAGGACTCATTTGATGATGCCTTAGGATTAAAATTTATTTTTTTATTTTTCTTGTGTTCATGATCTGGTTTATACTATTTTTTCTCTTGTTTTCCACTAATATAAGGCTTCTTCTTGTTTTGATTGACAATCAAGGCATGTGATTTTGAAGACTTCAATGCACCCATTTGAATCAAATTATCTTAATCCTAAATCAAATCGATAATAAACTCATCAAATGATGGCATTTTCCAAGTGGATCTAAGTGCACATTTGGTAGCATGAAATGTAGAAACAAAATCTAAATAGTCATAACCCAATTTTGAAAGCATGAATAGAATCAACTGACCATTTATTTTCTCAATACCACATTGTTTCAATTATAGTCTCAGTGATTTAAACTTTGTAAATAAATCTTGTAGGTTGTCATAGTCACCTGGACTCAATGTGATGATCTCATTCTCTAGCTCATGACCTCTCATGATGTCCTGCACTCTAAAAAGCTTATCTAGGATGGTCCATAAGTTGTTGGGAGTTTTTGTAGATTCAACATGAAATAGGAGTTTAGGAGACATTGATAGACATAATAACCCATAGGCCTCATCACATCTGTTATACCACTTAACCTTTTTTACATCTGTAGATGGCATAGTTTCCTCACCCATAGTGATTTGATAGAGTATTTTACCTCTCAAAGTGAGCTATATTTTAGAATTCCAGTTGAGATAGTTTAATGGTGTGAGTGGTTAAATCAAATTTAGATACATTAGTGTCAATTAAATTTAGATAATTTATAAAATTGAGATGAAAGTAAAGAACAAATTATACATAGTACAAATACCCCTTTGAACTATCAACAAGACCCCCCTTGAATTACAATGCAACACATGCTCAATATTAAACATCGAGCACTATTGAGAATGCGTCTATGAATAATTATTGTGAGAGAGTACAAGAAGGACGTCAAGCATAGTCGATAATTCTTCCAAGAAAGGTATAAAAGGTTTGGAGTGAGTTTTAATCCATTATACCATGAATAAAATGTATATTATAAGGGACTAAAAAATACCACCAATGCATATAACTTGAAAAAATATGCACTTTAAAAAAAAATAGCACCCAAAATAGAGCTATGGATTGAAAGTTATGGCACTTACAAGTTCTTACTTCTACATATTCTCGAACCCTTTCCAAAATAATTTTTTTTTCACACTTTGTGATTTTTACCAAAAAACAAAAATGGAAAAAAAAAAGTAGAGGCACCCCACAACTCTAAGAATTAATGACCATTCAAAAGTCCGGGTCGGTCTTGAAAGAGTAATCAAACTTCCTAGACTACTTTGTTGAATGGAAGAAGGCAATAGTGGAACCCCAAAATTTTGAGTTGGTCTTTCACAGTGTACGCTAAAATTTTGGACCTACTCTACTTGAATTTTATAAGTAATCACCATTTGAAAACCTAAGTGAGCAATAGACCCCCAAAAGTCTGAGTTGGTTGAGTGAGGTGATATCCAGAGTTTTGGACCTGCTTTGCTTGAGGTAGGTGAAGTTGAAAAAGTAATGACCCCTTGTAAGTTTGAGGGTATCTATAGTAGTATAATATGAGTTTTGGCACCCTGCTTACTTAACTTCACTAATTTTCAAGTAAAGCAACTCTACAAGTCTAACTTATTTTACGAGCAAGTAAGTGGACTTATCAAACAACTCAACTTAGAAAAATGAAGTTACTTACCGCTAAAAGTCTGATTTGGTCTACTAGCTAAGTAATAGCCCTATAAAAGTTTGAATTGGTTAGTGGACTCTCCAATGCATGTGAAATGAGGAAATCAAATGCAGAGGCAAAGAAATGACCACTTGCACATCGTAGAGGTATGATTGGAATTAAGGCATGCAAATCGAGCCATGCCAGAAACATTCAAAATACTTTAGCAATGGAAATTATGGAAGAGATCCATTTGAGATTTTGACCCAAGGAAGAAAACCCAAAATATATTTTTGCACATCAACATAAAACATATGAATTTTTGCAAAAAATGAAAAAATGAGGCCTTGGGATGCCAAAAATAAAGGAAAATGATTGCTCTAAAACTAGGTCATGTTTACAATCGATCCAAGGGTTTTGGTACCTTCTAAAACCAATGACACAATCATTTTTGATATCTGAAGCTCTAGTATAAAGTTTTGTACAAATTCTCTCAGGATTCCCACCAAACCCTTCTTTATGCTGGAATAATGAATGTATGTAGGATTTCACCACAAAGATTACTACAATATTGGCAAAAATGACTTTGATACCATGTCGGATTGGCTACGATCTTGGATCCTTGCACAAAAGATTGAGCAAATCTATGTATGGAGTAATGAAATCATAGATAAATTTTAAAGGAGAAATAAGCTTGTCTTCACACAACAATATTGAAAAATATGCCCAGCTTGCATAAAATCGCATTAACCTATCTAACCTTCCAAAATGAAAAATTGGGGTACATATAGGAAAAATTAGGGCAACATGAAGAAGCTTCTAATTTTCCTAATTAGATAATTACATGAAAATAAAACTAGCCTATGTGACCCTTTTATAACTAACCTAAGGAACCTTAATTGACATAGAATGGCCATAAGGTCGTTTAGGCAAAACCCAATGGGAAAAAGCACTACATTAACATTAATTTAAAATGTTATTGTATAGTGTTCTGATTATTAATGTGTGTGAGTAAATTAGTGTTAACATTAGTTAATATATTTACATATGAGAATATATTTGTTATAGTTATCAAAATGTATTATAGATTATGTGTCTATGTGACTCACTCAATAGATAAGTCCAAACAAGAATATTTAGGAGTATAATAAAGATATTTTAGGGATTGTATTAGTTTTAATTTATAAGAGTAGACTCTTACTTTATAGGAGACCTCTTATCTAAACATATGTAATCATTATGATGGATGCTAGTTAACAATATTTATTTTTCATGTAATCTATTAACAAAACTTCACTATAGTCTTTGAGATGTAGTATCTTGTAATTAAAACCTCCACCCATCTTTTCATATATTCAATTCTTGTAATGATGAATCTAGCATTACTTCTCCAAGCCACTGGTTTGATTAGACCCATGAAATCAATATACAATTTCACAAATAATGCGAAGGTTATTACAAGCCACATCTAAGAATTTCATCTCTCACATTGGGATTTCCTATTCATTGGCATATATCTCATGCATTAGCATACTTATGTTTACCTTAAAACAAATTCGGCCACCATAATCCTTCAAGGATGATTTTATCTACAACGTCCTACCCAAAATTGTGTCCTCCTGCAACTCCATCATGGGCCTCCATTATGAAATCATATATTTCATGTTTTAATAATGGTCTTATAAACATCACATCTCTTCTTTTATTATATAATTCTCCTTATATTAGAGTGAAGGGGAATGCTTGAATGAGTAACTCCTTGCACTCAATATTTTTGTATATATATAAGAATTCTTATGTTGCTAGAAATTTATCAATATTGGCCATATTTATGGGTGTGTATTTTGGATAGGTCTTAGGAAAACTCAAGGATTTATGATGGTGTCAAAAATTATAATATATTAACCAAATATAGGTCTCTAAGAGATTGAACTCTCATTCTCAAATTGTATCTTTTTAAGTTTCTAGGTCTCTAGACCTAGTTGTTGCTCAAATAGGTCAATTTATTAAAAATAGAGCTTGTATCTCTAAAAAATAATATTAAAGTAGTTTTATATAAATTTTAACATGTTTTAACCCTTACCCAAGTTTATAAAACTCAAATCAACCAAAAATTCATCTTACCTTATGCACAACTTTCTCAAAAATGGTCTTTTATAGATGTACATAAAAATAATCCTATGTACCTACAATTTAAAACCTCTTATTAACCCAATGATACTTGGAAAAGGTTATAAGATCCGTTCCCAAGCTGATCATAAATTTTTAGAGCTTATTGTTCAATTGTTTGAGTATTAGAGGTGTTTTACTTATGAAACCCTTACTTCGAATTTACTCAAAAATTTTGCAAGTTGAGACCTTAGCAGAATTGTTGTTCCAATGCTTCCTGACCAAAAATTAACATTAAAAACACATACAAGGAGGTTTAATAACTTTTGGGACTAGGTTCTTGGCCTCCCATTAAGCTTGATCAACAAACCCACCACCCATTCTAGCCTCAAGAACGCCCTTCCCAATACAAGAAAAATGTTATTTTTTAGCCTAAGTTCAAACATGTGTAAAATGAAACATGTAAGTGATTTATGTAAACTGTTAGATCCTTCCCCTACCTATTTAAGACCTATAATTTCACCCCAATTATTTATGTGGAACCTTCAAGATAAATCTGTTACAAGTTGTAGTGAGGGGTCCACAAATGCAACTTTTTGGAATTGAACAAACAACTTCTTGAGTTCTAATTGCCATTTATGCCTTTGGGACCTCCACCTAAGAATATATCACTTTGATCACATATAAATAGCCAAATTACATGTTACCACACTGTCACAACATTCAAGTCCACTTGAAAGTGGATTTTTAATACCATTAAAGAATATGTAAACACTGACAATAAATGTTGTCAAAGTTTAAGTTGTGGTTGCAAAACTATGGTTTTGATGCTTCTTGATTGAAAAATCACACTATTAACATGTCGACGGGTTTTTTAATGTCTAGGACTAGGTTATTGGCCTCCCATCAGGCCTGATCGACAGACCCACCACCCATTCTAGCCTCAAGAACACCCTTCCCAATACAAGAAAAATGCAAATTTTTAGCCTAAGTTCAAACATGCATAAAATAAAACTTGTAAGTCATTTTTGTGAACCATCAGATCCTTTACCTACCTCTTTAATCCCTCTAATTACACCCTGAAGTATTTAGGTATAAACTTAGAGAGTAATTCGTTGGACAAGTTTTAGTGAGGGGTCCAAAAATGCAACTTTTTGGCATTGAACAAGCAACTTCTTGAGCTCCAACTGCCATTTTTGCCTCTGAGACCTTCACCTGAGAATATATCACTTTGATCAAATCCATATAGGAAAATTACTTCTTATCACACTACCATGATGTTCAAATCCACTCAGAAGTGCATTTTCACTACCGTTCTAGAGCGTGGAAACACTGACAATAAATGTTGTCAAAGTTTAAGTTGTGGTTACAAAATTATGGTTTTGATGCTTCCTAGCTGAAAATTGACACTACCAACATGTTTGGGGGGGGGGACAAATAATATCTAAGACTAGGTTCTTGGCATTCTATTAGGCCTGATCGACAAACCCACCACTCATTTTGGCCTCAAGAACACCCTTCCCAATATAAGAAAAATGCAATTTATTACATAATGCGATCGCATTATTTGTTATACAAGGTTCTAATTCAACATATATATTAAAAAATGTATATTAAGAATAATGTGACCATGTTATGTAATAACGTGATCACATTATTCTTAATACTCGACTAGGTTTAAACATTGATATTGAGAATAAAGTGTTTTCTATATTAAAAATAACATGATCACATTATTAAATAACGTGATCACATTATAATTAATATAGATTAGGGATTATGGTTTAAGGAATTAGTGCATAGGGTTTATGGATTAGGTATTAGGGATTAAAATGTATATTTTAGGGTTTAATGATTAGGGATTAGGGCATGTATGGTTTAGGTTTAAGGGTATATATAAGGTCTAATCACTTTAAGCCATGTGTGAACCTAATTTTTACTACAAAGGATGTTAATTGTGACTAAATTAATTGGTAAATAGGAAAAGTTTTTGGTTTACAATCTAGGGTATTGTGTTTAGGGCTTAGATTTAGGGTACATAAAGTCATCATAAAGATAATTCTTAGTCTAAATAATGTTAATTTGGGGTAAAATGATTGGTTCAGGGTTTAAAGAGTTTATATTTATGGTTTAGAGTTTAAGGATTAGGAACTTTAAGGATTAGGGACTAGGGTATAGGTTTTAAGGTATATAAGGTATAATTATGATGGTGATTGGGACAAATTAGATTTGATCAACCCCGAAATCACATTTTATAGTCATGCAATTAGGTTGAATGGGCTCAAAATAACCCCAATTTACTTTAGATGCACAACTAGATTGGTACTCCAAAGGTTAAGTTTTGGCCATAGGTTTAAAAAATGCATTTTATGACATCTCGTGATAAAATAAGTTTTATCATAAGGCATGTGTGTTTGGAGCATGTAGTGGGCATTAAGGCATAGGGCTTATAATTTATGTTTTGGGGATTAGGGATTAGGGCATAGGGTTTAGGTTTAAAGACATGTATATAATGTATAATCAATCTATGCCATGTGAACCTAATTCTTACTATAAAGGATATTAATTAGGACTAAATAAATTGGTAAATATGGAAATCTTATGGTTTATAATTTAGGTTATAGTGTTTAGGGTTTAATGTATATATGCTTTAGGGTACATAGGGTCAATCACAAAGATTTGAGGATAATTTGAATCACTTAGACCCATTTATGACTATAGAATGTGTTTTTGGGTTGTCATTATACCCCATGTCATCATGTAGATTGATTGAATTAGTCAAATAGGGTAATCAGTCATGTAATTTAAGCCAAACTGAGACCTATGATCTTAATTCTTATTCTAAATGATGTTAATTTGGGCTAAAATGATTGGTCCAAGGTTTAAAGAGTTTATATTTATGGTTTAGATTTTAGGGATTAGGAAATTTAAGGATTAGGGCTTAAGGTATAGGTTTTAGGGTATATAAGGTACAATCATGAAAGTGATTGGGGCAAATTTGAGCTCCTTGAACCTATATATGTAAGTAAATAATGTGATTTTGAGCTCAATTAGCCCCCACATCATCACAAATTAAGCCAATTAAGTCAAGTGTGGTTTAATGAGTGATGCAATTTCAACCAAGTTCATCCCTTTGAACCTAATTATTACTATATATAAATGATGTTAATTGGGGATAAATTTATTGGTTTAGGGTTTATGGTCTATAATTCAAAGGGTTTGGCATTTAAGGTAAATGGTACAGGGTTTAGGGTTTAAGTTAAATGATACAAGGTTTAGGGTTTAAGATATAAGATATCAGGTCTAATCACTAAGGTAATTGAAGAACATTTGAGTTGCTTGTTCACCTATTTATGAAAATTACCTTCATGTTTGCATTTTTGATAAAAGTAGGGTCAATTAAGCCATGTACATGTTGTATACATGTTATACTATAGATTGAGCCATAAATTTTGTTTAGGGGCTCAATTTTTCCCAGATCATGTCTCTAATTACACAAATTGACAAATTGGATCAATTCATGATGGAATTGATCTTTTAATTTTTCCCTAATTCATATCTTGCTCTTTAAGGGGTTTAAATTGGCCTTAAATACCTCTTTGATTAAATTAATCAAATATTTGGTTAATTATATATGACATGACATTAGGGTTAATTTCAATCCAAATCACATCATATATAATTTAAAATAGGTTTATGTGGCTCATTTTGACCCTAATTACCTCCATAATTTAACTAATTGACATTTGCATTCATTAGCTGATGATTTCAAATTTATTAAGCTCAAAATCACATTCTATATTTGTATAACTTGTATATAAGTAAATAATGTTTCTTTAATTCAATTGAGATAATGAAATTGGATCTAATCAACCCCCAAATCACATTTTATATTCATGTAATTAGGTTAAAGGGGCTCAAAATAGCTCCAATTTACCTTAGATGCACAGCTAGATTGATACTCCAAAAGGATAAGTTTTGGACATAGGTTTAAAAAATGCATTTTATGACATCTTGTGATAAAATCAATTATATCATAAGGCATGTATGTTTACATCTTGTAGTAGGCATTAGGGCATATGGATTACAATTTATGTTTTAGGGATTAGGGATTAGGGCATAGGGTTTAGGTTTAAGGACATTTATATAATGTTTAATTGTTCTATGCCTTGTGAACCTAATTCTTACTACAAAGGATGTTGATTGGGACTAAATAAATTGGTAAATAGGGAAAGTTCATGATTTATAATTTAGGGTATGGTGTTTAGGGTTTATGGTTTAGGGCTTAATTTTTAATGTATATATGGTTTAGGGTTCATAGAGTCAATCACAAAGATAATTGAGGACAATTTGAATCACCTAGAGTCATTTGTGACTATAGAATGTGTTTTTGGGTTGTCATTATACCCCATGTAATCATGCATATTAAGTGAATTAGTCAAATGGGGTAATCAATCATGTGATTTAGGCCAAATAGAGCTCTATGAACTTAATTCTTAGTCTAAATGATGTTAATTTGGTCTAAAATGATTGGTTAAAGGTTTAAAGAATTTATAGTTATGGTTTAGAGTTTAGGTATTGGAAAATTTAGGGATTAAGGCTTAGGGTATATAATGTACAATCATGATGGTGATTGGGGCAAATTTGAGCTCCTTGAACCTAGAATTGTGAGTAAAAAATGTTATTTTG
Source organism: Torreya grandis (assembly GCA_037957365.1). Classification (NCBI taxonomy): domain Eukaryota; kingdom Viridiplantae; phylum Streptophyta; class Pinopsida; order Cupressales; family Taxaceae; genus Torreya; species Torreya grandis. The sequence goes on from JARHVA010000006.1 coordinate 8,180,896, forward strand.
GGCTCAATTATCCCCCACATTATCATAGATTGAGCCAATTAAGTCAATTGTGGTAATAAGTGATGTGATTTTAACTGAGCTCATACTTGTGAACCTAATTTGTAATATATATAAAAGATATTAATTGGGGCTAAATTTATTAGTTTAGGGTTTATAATTTAAAGGGTTTGGGGTTTAGGGCTTATGGCTTAGGGTTTAAGGTAAATGGTATAGGGTCTAGGGTTTAAGTTAAATGGTACAAGGTTTAGGGTTTAAGTTAAATAGTACAAGGTTTAGGGTTTAATATATTGAATATAGGGTCCAATCACTAGGGTAATAGAATACAATTTGAACTACTTATTCACCTATTTGTGATAATTACTTGAATATGTTTACATTTCTGATAAAACTAGGGTCAGCTAAGCCAAACATGTTATACAATTGATTGAGCCATAAATTTGGTTTAGGGGATCAATTTTTCCCAAATCATGCCCTTAATTGCACAATTTGACTAATTAGATCAATTCATGATAGAATCAAACTTTTAATTTTCCCCAAATCATATCTCGCTCTCTAAGGGGTTCAAATTGGCCTCAAATGCCTCCTCAATTAAATGAATCAACTCTTTGGTTAATTATATATGACATGACATTAGGGTTAATTTCACACTAAATCAAATTGATTATATAATTTAAAATACATTCACATGGCATGTGTGTTTGCAGCATGTAATGGCCTAAAAAAGGTATACTTATAAATCCAAGTGAAAAACAAGTTGTATGGTCACAAACTAGGCCTAATTCTACACACATAAAAATAAATTGGTTTTCATTTTTTTGAGGTATTTAGGTGTGTCACACAGATTACTATCCATTATTTTATTAGTTTTAAAGATCTATTTAATTACAAAATTTATAAAAAAAAGTATTCAATAAAAAAATATAAAAAATATAGGTCAAAAAATAGAATATCGTATCTAAATTTTCCCCAAAGGGTTTCAAAGAATATTAAACGTTGCTCAAAAAATGGTGCATCACATGACCATCTATCTACTCTATTTTCTTAAAAAAAAGGAGTTCATTTTCAAATTTTAGATGTTTGACCTAGTTATACTTAACCATTTTTATAAAAAAATAGTGTTTTGAAAACTAGACTTGAAATTATACATTTTATGTTCTTACACCATCTTCAAATTTGGAGTGTAGATATCTCAAATTATCTACAAAGGTTTAAAATTTTGAAATTTTAGGAAAATCATGTCCACATGTAGGCCACTTTTTGTCCCCCAACTTTGTACACTTACTCCTGAGTGTGTGTGATATATATATATATATATATATATATATATATATATATATATATATATATATATATATATATATCCTATCTAAGTATGTGTGTGTGTGTGTGTGTACCCAAAGTTTCCAAACCAAAACTCGGTCATAGAAAAACCATCAACTAAAACCTATTGATCTTTATCTTGGGTATATTAACATTATAACCAAAAAAGCCTTTTAACCCTATGGCTTCACACTCATACAAATTTAGTGTGCAATCATAGGGATTTAGAGGATATTGGCTTAGTTATGTAGATGGTCGACCCATCCACAGGACTAAGATTGCATCCTAATTAAAATGTAAATTATTTTCTAAACCATAGGACCAAAATATATACATAATTTTTTGAATTAAGTAGTAAAAACAAAAACATCACCAACCTCTTATTTGCTTCTGGATGGAACTGTATGTAACAAAAAAAATCCATGTTTTCATCTCTCTCTGCTCCTCTTACTTTCTTCCCTCTCTCCTTCTTATCCTTTTTCCATCGACCTCTTTTTTTCCTCCTTTATACAATGCATGCAACGACTTGCATAAAGCTCAAAGTTTATATTCATGTAGAAAATCCATCTTTTGTGACACTATAACTAATCCATGTTAATCCATTTTAACACAAACAATAAAACCCTAAATCTTTTCAAACTTTCCCAAATTCCTTTCAATTATGATTTTATTCCTTAAATCCTGCATGATGCTTTTTGATGTCACAAGGCCGAATATCAACTTCACTAAAGTCCACTATTGTGATTATATATCAGTGATAACTAACACTTCAAATTAACACTATTGACTATGCATTCTAAATAATGTTTAAGTTTAGTCCATAGGTTAGTCTTCATCTATAATGCAATAATAACTTAGTAAGAATAAATAATATCATGACCTTAGTAATAATGTGACTATTATATTCTTTTATCAAAAATGGTAAATCAAACAACTATTATATCAAAACATAATAGTCGTTAATATTATTACTTGATATATAGATTATCCAATGTCTTTTGTTATCTTCATATATTAAGGCATTAAGTTATATAATGTTGTTTCCAAATTTCATAAAGATAACCAACCAATGTTCTCAAACATTACAAAGACATAATGGTTAGTCTATATATGGTAATAACCAAATACTATTCATGTAGATTTGTTTTCTCAAAAAGCATTGACAATCATGAATACAATAACATGACATAATCATACTACACCATTTTACATTAAATCTATGTATAATATCCACAATAAAATCACACGGATTAATTCCACACAAGCATTAAACTAAGTTAATACACAACTCACATGCATAATCAATTATCTAAATGCAGACTACATTAAAAACATACTAATGCTAAAAATTTAAACTATGCATAAAATATGTACTATCTAATGTGGTGTGTGCATGGGTTCTAGTTGTTCCTCTATCATCCCCCAACACTGATGCTCTCCCTCCATCATGCTATGAGGGATGAAACTCTCTTACATCCAACTCATGACAAGAAGGTAGTTAGTCCATAACATCATGATATATATCATAAAATACTACTATAATAATAAATTAACATGATCATAATGTAAAAATTATACAATATAGTTAAATCATATTAATGAAATCATGTAATCAAAATAACATACAAGTGTCTTATAATAATATAATAATCAAATCAAATTACCAACTATAATAATCCATGAATAATTAAGTAATTTAACTTAGTGAGAAATTGAGATGTGACATCTTTTCCCTTAAAGTTGGTCATCATCCCAATGACACTTGTTCAAATACTAATTTTGAAATAAAAATATTATTCAAAATTTTTTTAACATAGTATGAAGCATCAAATCAAGCAAATAAAAGAGGAAATTACCTATAGAACTCATCATAGTCCTCCCATGTAGCACTATTCTCAGAGTATTAGTCCTAAAAGACATTGCACTGTGACACTTCTTTATTATGCAAATAAAGTTTACAAGTGTTAACTACTTTGATTTTTTCTACCATGACCATTCTAGGATCGAAAACTTGTAAAGCATTCCAATCTAACAGATGTGAAGGATCAACTATATACTTTTTTAAGATAATAAATATGGAAGACATTATGCAATAGAGTTAGGGTTGGTGAAAATATAATCATATACGATACATGATTGACCACTTATAAAACCTCAAATGATCCCACATATCTCAGTGAAAGTTTAGTTGAACTCCCAAATTTAATTGAGCTCTTTTATGGCTTAACCCATAAGAACACTTTATCACCTACTAAAAATTGTCTAGCTATTTTCTTCAGATCAACATAACTCTTTTGTCTATCATTGGCCTTATCCAATATCTACCTGATTGATCTAAATTGATCTTCTATTTTTGAAAGCATCTTAGATCCAAAGACTACTTTGTCTTCTGACCTATCCTAACTGATTGGTGTCCTGAACCTTCTTCTATACAATGCTTTAAATGGGGCCATCTTCAAAGCTGATTAATATGATTTATTGTAAACAAACTCAAACAATGAAAGGTATTTATCCCACTTATATTTTTTATCCATAAATACATATGGAAAATATCCTCTAACACCTAATTAACTCACTCAATCTGACTATTAGTCTGTGGGTGATATGCAGTGTTGAAGTTTAGTTGCGTACCCAAAATGCAATTTAGAGTTTAAAAAATAATGTTCTCCATAAATCCATGTAATCAATACACTTCCTTTAAAAACCTCTTTATAAGAGTAGGTGCATCATCTATCAAATTTCCTAGTATAAAATGAGCCACCTTGATTAGTTTATCATTGCTATAACTAAGATCATGCCATGCTTATTTCATGATAATGGTAAACCTTGGACAAAGTCCATACTAATCACCTATCATTTCCACTCTAGTATGTCATGTGTATACAAAAATCCATCTAGATGCACATATTCAGCTTTCATAAACTAACATTCTAGACAATGTGAAACAAAGTTTGTTGCATTTTTCTTGATTTCTTTTCAAAAATAAAGTGGTTTAAGCTCTGTCATGAGCTTGGTTACTCCTAGATGTCTTGAATATGAGGAATTATGTAGTTCCTTTAGAATTGTGATCCTTATATTCTCTTTATCTAGTATTTACATCCTTCCATTATATTATAAAATACCATCATTCTCTATTGTATATCTTTTATAGCTAGGATTCTAATCAATATTAGATAATGCTTTCTTGACCCAATCATAGAATTCATCTCCTGGTGATAATTCAATCACTTAATCCTTGAAAGTACTCTTAATAGTATCCATGGTTGTTATGTACCTCCTATGACTTAAGGCATCAACTATTATATTTTCGTAGCCTTTTATGTAATTGATATCAAAGTCATAGTCAGACAAAAATTCTAAGCAACATCTCTGATGAGAATTTAGGTTTGGTTGAGTGAAGATATATTTGAGTCCCAAGTTATCAGTCTTGAACTCAACCAATTTTCCCAATAAATAATGTCTTCAAAATTACAAAGCATGCATAATTGCTACAAGTTCTAGGTCATGAGGGGCATAATTCACCCCATAAAGCTTCAACTTTCTTGATTCATAGGCTAGCACTACACCATCTTGCATAAGGACTTCTTTTAGTCCATCTTCAGACACATCTGTGATCACTAAAAATTGACCAGTAGGGTCAAGAACTCTTAGCACTAGTGCTAAAGTAAGCCTTCTTTTTAGTTGCTAAAAATTTACTTCATACTTATTTGACCAAATAAAATTTTGGTTCTTATGCTGTAGAGAAGTATTTAGATTAACTATCTTATAAAAATTTAGAATGAACTTCCTATAATACCCTACTAATCCCATAAAACTTCTTACCTCATGGACATTCTTTGGTGTTGGCCACTCCATAATGGCTCTTATCTTTGTTAGATCTACAAAAATAGCATTCATAGAGATAAAATGTCCTATATATTGTACTCTCTTTTGTAAAAATGCACATTTGAATAATTTGATATATAACTTGTGCTTCCTCAAATGTTATAAAACTAGTTCTAGATGTTGAAGATGTTCTTCTTCATCCTTACAATATATAATAATGTCATTTAAAAAGACCAAAACAAAATGATCTGGATAATATTTGAATACATTATTTATGAGATTCATGAATGTTGTAGATGCATTTGTCAACCCAAATAGTAACACTGTAAACTCATAGTGTTCATAACAAGTTCTAAATGTTGTTTTTAGAATATCATCATCTTTTATCCTTAAATGATGGTATCCTATTCTAAGATCAATTTTAGAAAAGGCTGTTGCTTCTTACATATGATTAAAAATATCATCTATTTGAGGTAATAAACACCTATTTTTGATAATTGCCTTATTCAATTTTATATAATCAATACAAAGCCGAAGAGTACCATCCTTCTTCTTGACGAAGATAATTGGTGCACCCCATGGTGACACACTTGGCCTGATCAATAATTTTGACAATAATTCTTGGAGTTGAGCCTTCAATTAAACCAATTCAGTGGTTGTTATTCTATACGGTGTCTTAAACTAAGGTTCCAATCTTAGTGTGATATCAATAGAGAAATCAAACTCTTGTTTAAGAGGCAATCCTAAAAATTCTTCTAGAAATGCATCATGAAAATTCCTAAGGGTAATATTCAAGGGATGGTTCCTTAGATTCCTCCATTTCATTATTTTTGATGATAAATGCTTGACATCATTTTCCTTGAGCCTTCCTAAGTTGCATTGCATAAATTTGCTTGAGCCTTAAATCCTTTTTCTCCCCCTGAATTTATGTTTGATTCCCAAAATTGTCTAGACACTCAACCTTCTTTAAATAGAAGTCAACTTTGGCCTTATGCTTCACAATCCATTTGAACCATAGAATCATATCATATGACCCTAGCGATGTTGCATAAAGATCCAATACTATTGTGAATTCGGGCAACCTAATCTCTACTTTAACTGAACACTTGTCCACTTTGACTTTTTAATCATTCCCATATTATACCAACCATGCATTTGACATTACTCTAGTTTTTATAGGTAACTTATTTAAAATAATAGGAGCCATAAAACATTTTATAACCCCTATATCTATCAAAATGAAAACTAGATGTTCAAATAAAATACCTGATAGTTCTATGGGTGAAGCTTAGAATTTGGCTTGTCAATTATCAACTATCATATGAATTCATTGCTGAAATGTTCCTTGTTAAGGAGAAGACCCTTTGTTTTTTGACTTATCATGGGTACACTCACGAGCAAAGTGGTCATCTCCATAAATGAAGTAACCTCCATGTGGTCCTTTCTTATCAAACTATTGGTTTCCTTTGAAACCATTGCCTAGTTTCCAGTTACCTACACCAATGTTGAATCTAAAATCTTGACTCTTGAGCTGACTCTTGGAGTCTTCACTCCTTCGCTTCCAATTCTTCTTTTTGAAATTTGGCTTATAACTTTCAAACTTTTTCTTAAACCTATCTCTAACCTGAGTAAGAGATTTTAATTTTTATTCTTATTTGACTTCCTTCTCAAATACTTGGTCCATGGTAGATGGTCCATGAACATCCACCTCTCCACCAATTTGGGGTTTTAATCCTATGATAAAATTTATAATTTTGAACGTCTCATCAGCTTGATACTAAGGCACACATTTTAGAATTTTGGTGAACTATTCCCAGTACTCATTCACTGATAGGTCTCCTTGCTTTAGATTTTATAAATATGTAAGCTTTTGGTCAAAGTATATCTGTGCAAGCCACTGTGATCTAAAAAATATCACAACCTACTCCCATGTGGTGGTGGTCAAGTTAAGATTCATTTTAATGCTATAATTCAGTCCCAAGTCTTATTCATGTCTGCAAGAATCTAATCCAACTTTGTTGTTTATTTAGCAATAAATTGGTTAGGATCAAATTGAAGGTTTTTGTTATTAAAATCTGATGGACCCTCACTGAATACTCTAAATCACACCATTCTCCTTTTTGATAAATAGAAGAATATGAAAATGTCATTAGACTCATTAAGTCATAGAGTTTGAGCCACAACTATGATATCACATGTAACATCCCCATTAGGATCTACTTATAATAATGCACTATATATATTTTTTAATTTAATCTATATATTTTTACATTAGATTCCACTGTGAGAATATAATTAATGACCCAAACTTAACACACTAATTATGTTAACTATAAATATGTAACATCTGTCAATTACTAATCACTATAAATATGAAACAAAATATAATTAAATATAGAAAGTAATTACAAAATTCTATCCACATTTGGTATAATAATACAACCACTAATGCCAATGTACAAATGAGTAAATGATGACAATCCATCAGTAATAATGTTTTAATAGTATTAAATAGAATATAAGACACAAGATACAAGGCTCCATGAAGCATGTACTCCCCAAACTCATGTATCTATGGTAATATTAAGTATAGTCTCTAAATAAGTATTGTTATGGGGAGGGAGATCATCATTCAAGTGATTTTATACACCAACCATAGATTATTGATCTTCTACACAATCTTCCATCAGGGGATGTCCCTCCCTTATTATATGGGTAGATAATAATGGTGCAGGAATCCAAAGAGACAAGCTCGTGTTAGAGTATGTATTCCATGTATATTTATCATGTTTACTAGTGTCTTAGCTAGCTATTTCATCTTGTAGTGAGTTTTGCTTTATCCTAGATTAGTTAGATTAGCTAGATTAGTATTTTTTCTTGCCTATATAAGAAAGTGCTTATGATCTAGAAATTTGACTCAAGAGAGGATGGTTAGTATGGTTTTAGTTCCAAAATGAAAACAAAATGAAAGAAACACACTAATGGCATAACATCTCTAGGCCTATACACTAGGGAGAGCTTAGTTAAAAAAATAAATGATAAACACAACTAAAAAGGAAGGAATAAAATATAATAATTCCTTCACCTTCATTGGATGTTCCAAATGCCTTTGTAGTGGTAACTTACTTGGTTTTGTGCTCCTCAAGTCCTTGGCAATAGAAGCTTGGATACCTCCATCTCTCCTTGACACTTTTGGCTTATGGCTTGGCTAGGATTGGAATCAATTTGGCATGGTAACACTAGTTGATTGAAGCTTTGTAATCAATTCTGCATTATAACTTTGCATAATCATGTCTTAAAATTCATGTGGTGAGGCCTCCTATTTATAGATTTTTGAGAATGACTAAAATCAACCTGAACCATCCATCCTAAGATGCAGATGTGTGGTTGACGATTAATTCAAAATTTATAATTATCATCATCATTACATTAGAAAGGGAAATTAAGAGGCATGGAGGGTGTCATCGAAGGCATTGATAAGGCATGGAGGGCATGAATCTTGATATTTATGGCATTTATGGCCTAGGGATGTCTTCTTAATAAATGAGGTTACCTGATGATGCAAATATTCAATATTCATTTCCAAAAATAAGTATTGAACAAGTTTTCATGGAATTTTCGATTAGGTTTTGATTTCAATTAATTAGCTCTTAAGCATGCTTAAGCACTTTGTGCACAAATTACTCAAATTGATCAGAATGCCTTGTTATTGGTCTAAATTTTGACTAGATTGGAATTGGAAGGCAATGTTAGGTGCATTAGATCTATATTCCTATTTAGGATGTTACCCAAAAAAAATAACAAAGGCACTTGTCTTATGCAGAAGATTTGATAGGAATTAGCAATCCAGAGCACCCAAGTGCAAAATTCACATTTTGACTCGAAAGATCTGATCAAAGTTAGCTACCCCATAAATTGTATTGCCCCATTTAATGATACTTTGGCCAAAATTAGCACTTGAATATGTTAGTTTCACATCATTTAGCATGTTTTAGTGTTTTTAGGCCAAATTGTGCATTTTAAGTGAAAATTGGTCAACAACCTGATTGGAGGTTATTGGTAGCCAGATTTAAGTGTCTATAGTTTGTCCCTATTTGAGAAGGCATTGCAAGTTATAAGCATAATAATGTCTTCTCAAATAATTAAAAGGTCTTGTATGCCTACAACTACAATGATGATAAACTAACTGTATGAGGCACCCTCGAGGGAATGGTTAGCACAAACAGGTTGGTAAATGGTCCCTCGATAAGTAGCAAAATGAGAGGACCAAAGAAAAAAAAGATGATGGGGTGAAAACACAATGATAGTGAAAAATTAGTCAAAATAATTAATAATGCAAGTGGGATGGTGTACAATGGTTTGCCCAAGGTAGTTATAAGCATTGTACCCCGATAGTGGCAATGTGGTGTGATAACATAATGATTTTCCCAAAGGTGGTTATAATCATTGAGAAGATGGAGCTACCCCAGTTAGGATAGACAAACTAGATAATAACATGCCCTTGTATAGGTATAAAAATTAAAGTGGTGACAACACAATGATTTTTCCAAAGATATTTATAATCATTGAGAAATGCAGGTGGGATGGTTATAATCATTTGACCCCGATTATGGCAAACATGATAAACATGGTTGAGGATGATGATAATTTAACATATAGGGTAATGATGAATTAGAGCAACCTACTAGTATGGAGATGCTCATTTGAACTAATAAAAGTTAATTTTTTTTCATGTTTAATTACTCTATTTGGGATATGATTAGGATTGAATCGAGATGCTAGTGCTAAAGAGATGTTGTCATTGCTAAATAGACTTCTTGATGTTGAGGTTTGTTGTAGCATGTGTCAATAGGTGTCATAGTATAACATCATGAGGATTTGGCCAAAATATGCATGAGGTCTGACTCCCATAATCCAATACTGAATAGAAAACAATGCACTAATGATAGAAACCATGATGAAAATGGAAACATATGAATATGGTTGGATTCAAGTGTAAGTGTGGGTAAGGAATCACCCAATGAATACACATAAATTGAATCAAGGCAATAGTATTGAAAGCAAACAAATAGGTAGACAAATAAACAAAATAAGCAGAAATAAAAAAACAAACAATGCAATAAAAATTTTATGAACATTACCCCTAGAAAATAGGTGACAACTTAATAAACAAACAAAATAGGGGAATAGAAGAAAAGGAAGGGGGTGGCTGAGCTATCTCTATATGCACTAGGCAAGTAGATGCTGCCTACATAGTTTTATGAATGTAATATCCAATAAAAAAACTTCAAGCCAAATGTAGTTCTCCCAAGGAATGGGAAGAATGTGATAACTGAGGAAAACAAACAGAATGGATGTGATAGAAGAGGAATGGTCTTTCAAAATAGAAAGTGCATGAGGAAAAAGGCCAAAAAGGATGGGGAAACTAAATGACAAGTGTTTTTCTTGTAACTTAGTAAGGGTTCCCAAAATCCTTAAGGCAAAGAAGTGGTGAATGTTTTTATTCTTTTATAACGATTTTTCAAATATTATTGGAATTGTTTCGGAGTATCTCAACTCAATTGAGAATGATGAGACACTAAATTTTTTAAGCTCACAAAATGATGAGAGCATTCAAACTTAGGGTGCTCATAAAATGGCAAGAGCATGGCTTAGGTTGCACACAAATTGGTGAGAGCATGGCTTAGGTTGTTCATAAAATGGTGAGAGCATGAGTTAAGGTGCTAAAAAAATAGTGAGAATGTGGCATATGGTGACTGAGCTAACTTAAAAAAGTATCAAGCGTTACATAAATAGTCCCAGTGTAGGACCTCAAGTCACTATAGTTTTGCCCTTATACTGGAGGAACTCAATGAGTGTAGCATTCAATTCAAATAAAATAGGCACAATTGGTAAAAAGGCATATTATGACATAAGAAGTGGCGAGTTGGTACGTCAAGGCTTAATGTTGCCCCTAGTTTGCCCATAGGTGATTATAACTAGGACATAATGGCATAGATCGATGGTAATAATTTTTCTAAAGGTGATTATAATTAGTAGCAAGATCAGTGGTAAGAAAGGAATAACAGATGAAGGATGTAACTGCCAAAACTTTTGTCACACTATCCCAAAATATGATCTCTATCTAAATTACTTGAACCAACTAATGAAACTAATTAGATACCTTGATGCTGAAACTACATAATGAATGGCAAAAACCAAGGTCAAACATGCTAGGCTTTAAAACACGCTGGGCCGATAGAATGGAAATGAAAAGTGGATACAGTGAAGAGGATGGATAAGGATGGTATTTGTATAAAGAAGAATAGTGATAAAATGGCATAACTAAAATGGTCCTTATAAACAATACAATTTAGTGCTCAAGCATAGTACCACTTGAGATGAATAATACTCATCAGCTTAGGAAGTTCATCTCTATCTGGTATGGCAAGCCTATATGCTCTTGATCCATAATCTACAATGATAATGAAAGGCCCCATCTAGTTTGGTTTGAATTTCCCTTTATGCTTCTTCTTAGCTATGGTATTCTTTTTGTTTTCTTTAAGAATAAGGTCACCAAGTTCAAATGTTCTATGCTTAACATGCCGATTATAGTGGCCTTTGAGTCGATTCTAATATCATTGAATATTATTGAGGGTTGCTATGCATTTATCATCAAGTAGGTCTAGCTCTTATAGGCGAGCTACTCGGTAGCCATGATCATCTAGGACATGCTTGAAAGAGATGCATAGTGAAGGCAATTTGACCTCAATGGGAAGGATGGCTTTAGTACCATAAATAAGTGAGTATGGAGTGGATCTTGTGGGGGTATGATTATGGGTACAATATACCCAAAGGGCAAGGAATATATGCAAATGCCAATCATGATCGGCGTCATTGATAATTTTTTTGAGTATATTGATAATGGTTTTGTTGGATGCCTCAGTTTGGCCATTACCTTGAGGGTAATATGATGTAAAAAAATATTGTGTGATGTTATATTTAGTACATATCTAGTCTACATCCTTATTATTAAATAATCCTCCATTATCAGATATAATGCCAGAGGGGATACCATAGCAGTAAATGAGATGGTTAAAAATGAATTTGTAAATTTTCTTTCTAGTCACATAAGTGAGGGGTATAACTTCAACCCACTTAGTGAAATATTTGATGGTGATAAGGATATGTTTATGGCCATCATATGAAGTGGGTTTAATCTTTCAAATGAGGTCAAGTCCCCATGTAGAAAATGGCCATGGTGTTAAAATCTATTTTAGAGTTTTTGCTGGGGCATGAATCAGATTAGCATGCCATTGATATTTATCACATTTTTTTACATATGCAATGGCATCTAAATCTATTATAGGCCAATAATAATCAATACACAAGAGATTTTTGGATAGGAATACCCCATTAGAATGAGCTCCACATACTCCTTCGTGAACTTATCTTAACACTAGTGTAGACTCTACCGAAGTTAAACAATGAAGCTGAGTTCCATCAAAACTACGATGGTAAAGGGTAGATCCAAGTAGAGTATAATGAGTGTAACGATGAATGAAGGATTTTGTTTGTTTTTGAGATAGGTTAGGTGGAAAAACTTAGTCATGGAGGTAGTTGTAAAGGTCTAAGTACCAGATAGAATTAGGACCAACAATATCACAAATCATGGCAATAGTTGAAGGTTCATGAGCTGGTGCTGACAAATTCTCGATGAGGAACTGATACTATCTAGATTTATCTATTTGTTGAATTAGAGAGCCAATATTAGCCATGGCATCTATAGTTCTATTATTAGCATTTGATATGTGCTCAAACTGAATATTGGCAATTTGTTGCTAAAGAGTGTCAACCATGGATTTATATGGAACCAGTTTGTCATCTTTGGTCTAAAAATGATATGTGACCTGACTGATGATTAACTAAGAATCACCATAAACTTGGAGATGAGATAAGTTCCAATGCACTGCTTGTTAAAGTCCTAGAATAAGTGCTTCATATTCAACCATGTTATTTATACAAGGAAAGTTGATTCTAAATGATTTAAAAATTTGATCCCCCTATGGTGTAATAAACAATAGGCCTACCCTTGATTTATGTATATGAACCATCAAAATATAGTTTCCAAGGTTGCTCCTCAAGGGCTGCATCAATGACGGTCATTATGGATTCATCAAAAAATTGAAATATGAGTGGTTGTGTGTCTATGAGAGGTGTTTCGACAAGTTGATTTGTAAGAACTTGTCCCTTGATTGCCTTTTGAGTGACATACTCTATGTCAAAATCATTGAGGAGCATGATCCATTTATCCATTCTACCTTGAAAATCTATTTTAGATAGTAGATAATTAAGTGGATCTACTTTTAAAATTACCATGGTCTTATTATTCAACATGTAATGGCATAGTTCCTGAGCTACAAAGACCATGGCTAGACAAGCTTTTTCAATAGGTGCATAGTTATATTCATATGTAACCAAGGTATGGCTTAGGTAGTATATGGCATGTTCTTTTCCATTGCCATCATTTTGAGCCAAGAGTGCCCCTAGAGTATGGTATATGGCATATGAGGTAATAAAATAGGCAAATTAACATGATAGTCTTTGAGTTGTTGAAAAGTTATTTGGCAGTGATCATTCTAGTGAAATACAACTTCTTTCTTTAAAAGGTGTGAAAATGGATGACACTCATTTGCTAAATGAGAGATGAAGCATTAGATTGATTATATCTTACCCTGTAAACTATGGAGTTGCTTTAAATTGATTGGTGGTGGCATCTCAGTTATAGCATGGACTTTAGCCAGATTGACTTCAATACCTCTATGAGACATGATGAAGCCAACTAATTTACCTAAAGTTACACCGAACACACATTTTTTTGGATTGAGTCTAAATTTTTACTCCTATAATCTTTCAAATATCTTACATAGTATTGCTAGATGGTTGACCCTAGTTTTGGATTTTCCTAATATGTCATCAACACAGTCTCTAACAATATCATGAATCATATCATGGAATATGATAGTCATGGCCATTTGATATGTAGCTCTAACATTCTTAAGGTCAAATGGCATTACCTAATAACAAAATGTTCTCCATAGAGTTGTGAATGCTATTTTATGTTGGTATTTTGGGGCTATTCTAATCTGGTTGTATCTTGAAAAGCCATCCATGAGTGAAATTTTCATAACCTACCATGGAGTCGATGATCATGTCTATATTAGACAAGGTAAAATCATCTTTAGAACAAGTTTTGTTGATGTCTCAAAAATTAGTACAAATTTAGATCCCTTTAGATTTTTTACTAATAGGTACCAGATTAGAGATCCATTTTAAGTAGTCAATGGATCAGATACATCCTAATTCTAAGAGTTTTTCCAACTCTTTCTTTACCAATACAATAATGTGAGGATGCATCTTATGTAGCTTTTTTTTTAATAATTTGACATCAAGATTAACCACAAGGTGGTGTAGAACTAAGTTAAGGTCTAAACCTGGCATGTCAGAATAGGCCCATGCAAATATATCTATAAATTCTCTCAATAGAGCTATAAAGACATCACATTCTTCCTCACTGAGGGATGCCCCTAATTTTATCCATTTTAGGTCTGATAGAGTCTTAATATTTATCTCTATTATATCTTTGACTAGAAAGGTCAAGTTGTCTTTTAGGATAGTAGGTAAGGACTCGAACTACTGAATTATGTCAGGGTCCTCTGTTAGGAATTGTTGTTCAAATTCTCCTAGGCATGATGAATCTAAGTTCCCTAATGGGAGATCTATCCATGTGACAAAAATAGTGTAATGAACTGTTACACCAACATCTTAGACTATTAGTGAATCTGCCCACCAGGATCATAACATCCCACCATGCTTCCGAAGGCCCAAACTTTAGGCCAAATTTGTGCATGCACATGAGATCCACTATGTGTACGTGCCCCAGATGAACACTACAATGCCGGTGTACCCCACCCGCTCTGTGACTCAAACACGGGTGGGTGCTCTGATACCAAATGTAACAAACCGTTACACCAAAATCCCAAACTGTTAGTGAATTTGCCCACCAGGATCATAACAAATAGTCAATTTTTTAAAAGAATTTGATCAAATACTTGTTGCTCAAAGTTGAACTTAGATCTAAAGGCAAGTTTATCATTGGTGGTCTCTTAGTCTAAATTTGAAGAAGAATGAACACCCGTGTCTAATGGCACCTGAAATAGATTTTCACCACTAGACTAGCCTTTATCTTTACTTTTTCCCTGGTCAGAAAGTGTCTCAAAGAGGTTTTCAATTTGGGACCTTAATGTTTTAATTATTTGTTTTTGGCTAAGGGTGTTCACTCACTCTCCAAAATAGGCTACAAGATCCAATGTGATTGAGAATCTTGATTTGTGATCCCCCAATGAAATGTTGTCTCTATGGCCTAAAAAGTCACAAAATGCCTCATCATTCTGGAACTCATCAATTGGCAGACTAGATTATTGTTGGTCCCAATCTATCAGTTGGGGATAGTATAATGGCAATGGGTTGCGATGAATGGCCAAGGCCATCAAACAGGTTGGTTTTAGCTAGGTCATCAAAGGTGAGGCAAGGATCAGACTGTACTTAACTGTCAGCATCATCATCACTAGTTGTTGGTGATGGAGTTTGAATAATGATAGGACCAAAACCCCCAAAGCTCTGACACAACTTGTCAAATTTAAGAGCACACATGATTACCATTGTATAAGCAATTAAACATGCAGAAATACCAGAAGAACAAATAACTATCAATGAGAAAACACACAATTGTATTCAACTCATTACAAAGGAAATTACAATAAAGAGATCACACTCTTCTTCCACCTCTGTGAGGCTTCCTCATCAAGGGCTCCAAGTAATCTTCCCACCTAAGTAATCTTCTCTCATAGGTCACAACACACAACTAACACAAGTTGTTGTTCACCTCATTGTATATCTATACAATCGAGTATGAACCGGTACTCCAAGTAGATCTCACCATGATCCTGCTCTTGATGTATTGCTGTCACCTTGATCTTGCTTCCCCGTTGATCCTGTTTTGACCCTCGCATACACACATCCTTGCAGACCAACCTGATCTTACTTATCACATGTAGATCTCCTCCATGATACTGCAACACCCTGCATATTAAACCTGAACTTACATACATGGGGAATCCTACTTGATTCCACCATGGGAAGAACTCTCCAAGCTTCACATAGCTCTTCTACAAATTCTTTGCTTAACAATATAGCCCATGAGTCTATTATATAGATCTCATGGATACACTAATTAGATAAGTGGCTCAAAGACTCGAACTAGTTTTTAACATGCAAACCCCGCGTTCACTTCACTGACTGTTCGTCAACAGCAGTTCGGACTACCACAGGTGATCGATGTCGGTCCCTGCCTTCCTGGAGGTGACCGATGCCGGCCGATCTCCTGCTGATGCCAGTTTTTCTTTTGCATCCCCTGACCGACGTCAGTTTTAGCCTGCCAACGCCGGTGACTGCATACTCACAGAAAACCTCCTATTTGCCTTAAGGTGTAGCTTTTAGATCCACACCCTAACAATCTCCCACTTGGAGATAAAGAGTTGCGCCTGTACCTAAACCAGTACTCTATCTAATCTGCATCCTGACTTGTATTCCTCTTCAAGTTCCCACTTAAAGACAACCCACCACACTCCTTGTGGTGCTACACCTATGTCTGAATTTCTCCATTCTTAGCTTACCTTCTTCTGCCATTGCTATACTCCCACTCAAACAACAACCCTTGTGAGTAACCTGTAATCAAAAACACTTAATAGATCTGGGCCATCTGTTAGTCAAACTCACTCTGAGAACGTCCAACCTCACTCTGATACCAATTGATAGGACCGAAACCCCCAAAGCTCTGACATAACTTGTCAAATTTAAGAGCACACATGATTACCATGTATAAGCAATTAAACATGCAAAAATACCAGAAGAACAAATAAATATCAATGAGAAAACATAGAATATGAGAGGCAACACACAATTGTATTCAACTCATTACAAAGGAAATTACAATAAAGAGATCACACTCTTCTTCCACCTCTGTGAGGCTTCCTCCTCAAGGGCTCCAAGTAATCTTCCCACCTAAGTAATCTTCTCTCATAGGTCATAACACACAGCTAACACAAGCTGTTGTTCACCTCATTGTATATCTATACAATCGAGTACGAACTGGTACTCCAAGTAGATCTCACCATGATCCTGCTCTTGATGTATTGCTGTCACCTTGATCTTGCTTCCCCGTCGATCCTATTCTGACCCTCGCATACACACATCCTTGCAGACCAACCTGATCTTACTTATCACATGTAGATCTCCTTCATGATACTGCAACACCCTACATATTAAACTTGAACTTACATACATGGGGAATCCTACTTGATTCCACCATGGGAAGAACTCTCCAAGCTTCACATAGCTCTTCTGCAAATTATCTGCTTAACAATATAGCCCATGAGTCTATTATATAGATCTCATGCATACACTAATTAGATAAGTGGCTCAAAGACTCGAACTAGTCTTTAACATGCAAACCCCACATTTACTTCACTGACTATTTGTCAACAACAGTTCGAACCGCCACAGGTGACCGATGTTGGTCCCTACCTTCCTAGAGGTGACCGATGCCGGCCGATCTCCTGCTGATGCCAATTTCTCTTTTGCATCCCCTGACCAACGTTGGTTTTGGCCTGTCGACGCCGGTGACTGCATACTCACAAAAAACCTCATGTTTGCCTTAAGGTGTAGCTTTTAGCTCCACACCCTAACAATCTTCCACTTGGAGATAAAGAGCTGCGCCTGTACCTAAACCAGTACTCTGTCTAATCTGCATCCTGACTTGTATTCCTCTTCAAGCTCCCACTTGAAGACAACCCACCACACTCCTTATGGTGCTACACCTGTGTCTGAATTTCTCCATTCTCAGCTTACCTTCTTCTGCCATTGCTATACTCCCACTCAAACAACAACCCCTATGAGTAACCTATAATCAACAACACTTAATAGATCTGGGCCATCTGTTAGTCAAACTCACTCTGAGAATGTCCAACCTCACTCTGATACCAATTGATAGGACCGAAACCCCCAAAGCTCTGACACAACTTGTCAGATTTAAGAGCACACATGATTACCATTGTATAAGCAATTAAACATGCAAAAATACCAGAAGAACAAATAACTATCAATGAGAAAACACACAAAATATGAGAGGCAACACACAATTGTATTCAACTCATTACAAAGGAAATTACAATAAAGAGATCACACTCTTCTTCCACCTCTATGAGGCTTCCTCCTCAAGGGCTCCAATTAATCTTCCCAAGTAGATCTCACCATGATCTTACTCCTGATGTATTGCTGTCACCTTGATCTTGCTTCGCCGTCGATCCTATTCTGACCCTTGCATACACACATCCCTGCAAACCAACCTAATCTTACTTATCACATGTAGATCCCCTCCATGATACTGCAACACCCTGCATATCAAACCTGATCTTACATACATGGGGAATCCTACTTGATTCCACCATGAGAAGAACTCTCCAAGCATCACATAGCTCTTCTACAAATTCTCTGCTTAACAATACAACCCATGAGTCTATTATATAGATCTCATGCATACACTAATTAGACAAGCGGCTCAAAGACTCAAACTGGTCTTTAACATGCAAACCCCGCGTTCACTTCACTGACTGTTCGTCAACAGCAGTTCGGACCACCACAAGTGATCGACGTCGGTCCCTGCCTTCCTGGAGGTGATCGATGCTGGCCGATCTCCTATCGATGCCGATTTCCCTTTTGCGTCCCCTGACCGACGTCAGTTTTGGCTTGCCAACGCCGATGACAGCATACTCACAGAAAACCTCCTGTTTGCCTTAAGGTGTAGCTTTTAGCTCCACACCCTAACAAATAAGATATGTGGGGTCACCCCCAGGCAGTTTAAATTTAAGTCTTGTTAGGTGAATATTTTGTCACTAGCTAACTGACGGCAAAATAGGTATATCAACCTCAACATAAGGAGATTTATATGACAAGTTGTGTAGGTTTACCACAGCAAAATAAGATAAATCTCTCCTCTCATCAAGGAGAGGTTCCCTACAAACAATAGTATGTGTATATATATATATATATATATATAAGCTGAAAATACACACAAGGGTGAAATCATACCATCCATCTCTCTTTTTTCAAAGATGATGTTCACAAAACAAAGGAGAATTCTGGTGTAATTATTGAAGGCACTTCTCTTCTTTCAAAAATGATATTCAACCAACATTAGGATTCTTCCTGGGTAGTAAATATAACCACAAGAAACCCATGAAAGCACAAAGTCTTTTGTTGCATCTCCCATTGAATAGGATGTAGGAACACAATAGGATTAAGTGCAGGCCAAAGTCTCTACCTAAAACTACAATAGAGTAAAGATTATGCAGGATAAGGGGAGCTCAAAGTCTCTCTAGTATCCTTTACACAAAACACAGACTGAAGACAATTATGGTAGCACAAAGTCTCCCATAGTCAGCTTCAAGACACCTTCCAGATTACTTCCACTAATTTTGCTTGTTTGATTAAATAGATAATAATGTATTTAGGAAATAGACATAAGAACAATTTCCTAGATAACACAAGCTATTTCAACACAAAGTCTAAAAGGTCACTTGCTTTTTCATTCAAATAACAAAATATGATTAACAGTCTGAGCTCAAAGTCTCAAGAATGCCTTTCAATTTGGGCAAAGTTTCACTTCTGATAATCAAGAGATCTCTTAATAAAAAATGGGAGATTATAATATATAGCACTTCTATTCATAAAAAGGCCCATGCTACATTGAATGCATTGAAGGCATTTGGAAATTCTGTGAAGGGGCCATGTTGGAATAGGATATCAACCTAGATTTTGGTGTTATATTCATTTCAAATGTCTCCTCCAAAGCATGGGCTGCCTGGTCCTTTTTTTTGATACTTACGCAGTTGTCCACTTCACCTTTACTCAATGAAAAAAATAGGCCGCCCCTTTGACTGTTCATGTTTTCTGATGTCCACCTGGTGGACTATTCCACCTACTAGAAATAACTCTCTTACAAATATTTCTAACTTTCTTATAACTTTTCCTCTTTCTTGTTGCCTTTTGTCTCTTCCTAATGATCTAAGCTCTCGAGCTATCTTCTTGCTTTTAGCTGGCTCCTTTGGCTCCTTCTTCAGCTAGTCACTAAGTTTGTTCTCAAGTCTATGCCATATTTGAAAATAAATGGATATTTCATCACCCTAAATTTGATGTCTGTAGGGACATCATTGGTCACTTGGTTGCTTGAACCACTTTGAACCTTGAACCTTGAAATCTTTTGGTTCAAAGGTTCAATGGTTCAACGGTTTGTCAATTCAATGTTTTGTAAAGGGCCACGTTTGTTCTCTTTTTCTTCTTTGGTTGAATCATTCATTTGAACCATTTGGTTGAACCATCTTGTTGAACTTCTTTCTAGAATCTTTTGCTTCATTCACTTGAAGCTTTTGTTCAAATTTTGAATTCTTTAAACCTTTGAACCTTGAACCATTTCGGTTCAAAGTTCAACAGTTCATTATCTTTCTTTGAATCCTTTCATTTTATAAGTCTGTCAAACTTATTGAAATTGTTGAACCTTGAAACTCTTGAACTCTTTTTGGTTCAAGGTTCAACAGTTCAATCTTCACTCTTCGAATCCTTATTTTCTTTAAAGTCTGTTGAAGCCATTGAACCTTTGAAGTGGTTGAACTTCTTTGAACTCTTTGAAGTGCTTAACTCTTTAAGTCCACTGAAGTCATTGAACCTTTGAACTCATTGAACCTTGAACCTTTCGAAGGTGGGGTTCAATGGTTCATTGGTTTAATGGTTCATTCCATTTATTTGAAGCCCACCGTTAAGTCTTTTGATTGAACCTTGGTGTTGAACTAGCCTTGTAACTTTTAAGAAATATCTAAGTGTTTAGAACTTTCTCCTTGTGAAAGCCTATTTGTTGAACCTGCAATTTTCTTAGTTGAAAAGGCTTGATTAACTAAAAAACTTGGTTGCTTAGAACATTTTTTGAAAAATGAAGATATCATTTTGGCCTGCAAGACCAAAATAGTTGATATGTTGTCCACAAAAATAAGTGACAGATTTTGGGAACAACAGCTGGCTCTAGTTGGAGAAATTCCATCGATTGTAAAAACAATCGAAGGGAGTAAAAACTAGAATCTCAGTGCCTTCATTTATGCCATTGGGCTATAGAGTCATGCTACCCAAAAAAAAAAGTGCCAAAAATAAATGAACAACACAAAACAAATGGAAAACTATACAAAAATTATACATATGTACAACTAGACTTATATGATACTTCAAGGATTAAAGTGCTTCAGATGTTGCCCATTATGAGGCAGAGAAAATGGCATGCCATCTTGATACTTTAACAGGAAACTATTTTCACCATTGGCCTGCCCATAAGGAATCAAATTTCCCATGCATTCCTTTTGGTTCTCTCCTCTTGTCCCATAACATAACTTGATCTCTAATCTAGAAATCATGAATCCTTAATTTTTGGTCAAAAAGCTTCTTTACCAAACTTTGATGTGCAGCAATTCAGTCCCCAGCATAGTTCGTTGCTCATTAAGTTTAGTCAAGCACATGATCCTTTTGTCGATGGAACTTTCAAATATTGAATCTTCTACTACCTTTGCCAACTTCAGTGCTGGTAATTCTAGGGTGATTGGTATCTCTACATTGAGACCATACAAAAGTTGGAAAGGTGACATACCTATCTCCCTCTTGGGTGTAATTCTATCTGCCCATAAAGTGTCAAACAATGCTTTATGTCAGGTTATTTGATTGTCATCTACCAACTTTTTGATAATGGTCACCAGTTTTTGTTTCTTGATTCTGCTGGGCCATTTCCTTACAAAAAATAGTCAGAAGAGTGGGAGAGGATAATCCCATAATAAAATTTTAACTGGGTAATCTCATGAGAAAAGAAATAGGCTGCATTGTCTATTACAATTTTGGTTGGGACTCCAAACCTGGTAATGATGTTTTCCTTGAGGAAATTACATACTACTTCTAAAATAGCATGCTTGACTAGAATGGCTTCTACCCACTTGGTGAAGTAGTATGTGGCTTTGAGGACATAATTATGTCCAACACTCGAAGATGGATTTACAGTGCCAATGAAATTGATTCCGCATTACTGAAATGGCTTTTCAATTAATACTAGCTTAAGAGGTAAGACAACTAATTTAAATTTTCCAACGAACTATTGACATAGTTTACATCTACATACCCATTTGTATGCATCTTGAAATATAGTAGGCTAATAATAATTAGCTCGTAGAATCTTATGAGCAGTCACAGGTGTAGAAAAATTTCCTCCGCAAGAAAAATTATGGAAGGATTATAAAAGTTTGTTTTGCTACACTTTATCCATGCAGTGAAAGAATACCCCATCAAGGTTTCTTTTATACAGACCATTGTCCCACAAGATAAAGTTGGCAGCTTTCAACTTAACAGTCCTCTTTTCTTTACGAGGAAGGTGAGCAGGACACTCACCATAGGTAAGGAAATGAGAAATATTCAAATACCACTCATTCATAGTGGTGACAAAGAGAACTACTGGCGTGTCGTCAACTTCTATTTCTTCATGCTCTATTTCTTTTGGTATGTTATCAGTGATTAATTAGTAGAGGCCTCTTCCTTGCACAAGCTTCATAGGTTTGATAACAAGATCAAACTGCTAAATATTAGCAATCCAATTGCCCCTTCTAGTACCAAACTCCTACTGAGTTAGTATGGACTTTACGATTGTATCAGGCACCAAAGCAATAGTGTGCAAGTTTAGGATGTAAAAATGGAAGTGCTTTACCACCTTTACCATAGCATAAACATACTTATCGATGTTTGAGTATTTCAATTCATGAGCTTTGAGAGGACAACTCATGAATGATATAGGAGATTCCACACCTTCTTTGTTCTACTGAACTAGAATTGTTGAAAGTGTGTGTTCAGAAGCATAACTATACATTATGAAGTCTTTGGTGTAATCTAGGCAAACTAGGACTAGGGCATGAGTGATAGCTTTCTTGATATCTTAAAATGCTGACTTGCCTTCTTCAGTCTAATGAAAAGTAGCTTTTCCCTTCGTCATGTCCACAATGTGGCGAGTCTTCTCGACGAACTTATGAATGAACCTTCATAAAAAATTCACCTTTCCAAAGAAAGAGTGAACTACAGTCTTACTAGCGGGTAGAGTAAGCTCTTAGATGGATTTAACTCTTTTTGATTCAATCTTTATGCCTTCTTAGGATACAGTATTACCAAGAATTTTTCCTTCTGTAACCACAAAAACTAACTTCTTGGGATTTAGAGAAATGCCATTCTGTCAACATCACTCTAGCACTTATTACAAATAATGCACATGATCAAGATGATGCTTGGAAAAGACAGTCAAGTCATCAAGATATACCACAATGAACTTCCCCATTTCATCTCTAAAAATAAGGTCCATTTCTCTCTAAAAGGTGGCATAAGCATTGATCAAACCAAAGGTCATTCTGTGATATGTAGAGGTGCACCAAAGTGTAGTGAAGGCAGTCTTATGTTGGTCTGCTTCACTGACTTCTACTTGATTGTACCCTGAGAAACCATCTATCATTGATAACATCTTTGAACCAGTCACTGTCTGAAGGACTTGATCCATGATGGGTAGAGGGTAGTTATCCTTTAGAGAGGATTGATTCAAGTTTTTGAAATCCACATAGAGGCAAATTTCCCCATTCTTTTTCCTCATAGGGATTATGTTCGCAATCCATGTGGAATGATGGATTGGAAAAATTATCTTGGCTTTTAACATTTTCTAAATCTTAGACAAAATAGTCTTGATATCTTGGGGTTGTACTGCCTAGCTTTTTGCTTGTGAGGCAATGAACCACTCTTGAGAGGAATTTCATGACAAATTTATTTAGGCCTGAGTGACTTTAGATCATCATAGAAGTACACCAAAACATCTATGTAATGGTGAAATAGAGAAATGAATTTGAGCTTCTCATTAGAAGTGCAACACTTCCCAATGTTCACCATCTTGGAATTTTCATTGGTACTCAAATTTATTTGATCAAAATCCTAGGAGCATCTTGAATCTATTGGTTGCTGCTTGATGAACCTGTCGTGCTTATCAAATAGTTTCTTAAAAAAAATCAATCCTTTTAGGATTTTGTTCCCTTTGAGATGTAAGAATTCTTGACCTGCATTTGAGCTTGTTCTAGGGGCTGACTCCAATGGTGGAGACTTACTACCTTCAAAATATAGCTCCTCAAAGTTATCCATTTGTTTCAAAAAGGCAATGATTTGATTATCACCATTAAATACCTGCCAATGGTTGGCATTATACGACATACTTGGTCGAAAGACTAGTTCTATAGTGTACCTCTTCTCTTTGATGTCGGGGTGAGAAACCATGAGGGTCGCATAAACAACCAATGAATCTACTCGATTATTGAAATCTCTAAGCATTGCAGAAATACTAAAAGCATCAAAACTTTCAATTTGATCCCAAAATAGATTATGATAGTGGTGCAATATTTCATTCTTGGTTTGGTACAAGTTCCTCACCTAAAAAACTACTAGCTCAACATCTCCTTTGGCATGAAGGAGTTTAACACCTTTGTATTGAGCTTCTTTCAACCTGAGTAATAGAGATTCATACTCAACAGTGTTGTTGGTGTTGCTAAACTACAACTTATATGAATAAGGAAAAATATCTCCTCGAGGAGATATCAACACAATCTTGACTCCAAAGCTAGTAGAAGAACAACTACCATCAAATTTTAGAATTTATATGTCATCAAAAACTGATCTTTCCTCAAATTTTTCTTCATTTGGAAGGAAGGATTCTTTTGCACCTTGATCTATCATTAAACTCTCTGATCTTCTATCTGAACTTTGTGAATTGTCACTTACAGGACTTTCTTATGATGAAATAGAAACCTCGTATGTGGTCAAAAAATAGTTACCCATTCCTGAAGATTCAAATAGAATTTGAGCTTTAGGTGTTGATGTTTGGGTGGTAATGTACTTCAAATCCTTCTCAAGAAGTAGCCTATGAATGACACCTTTGACAGGGATCCTCACCTCAGATAGGTCCATGCTCAATTCTCCACCAACATCCTTGCAAAAATTTTGCCTGAGAAGGATGCTGTATGAGGCTGGGATGTCAGCCAATAGGACTGTCATTTTGATTCTCTTATCTGAAAAAGTTGTAAATGCAAATTGAACATCTTTGATTTATCCCAACAAAGGTACTTGTTTGTTTTCCATAGAGAAACATCTCCTTAAAGTCTTGGTCAGTGTGAGACCAAGAGAGTCTACCACTTTGGTAGGCATGACATTGTCAGAAGCACCAGAATCTATTATATAATTATTCAGCTGATGTCCATTTATCAACATGGAAACATAAAATGGTTCTATTTTTCTAAGGGAAACAAGAGGAGTAATGACAAGGTTATTTAGGGTGGACATGTTCCTTAGGGGATCATGAGTAACCTTTCTAACATCTTGTCCTACAGGGATGGCTTTATTCTTCACACATTCAACGAACCTATCTAACTGCTCAGTGTTGGCTTATAAATATTCAAACTCAGTCATTTGAATTTTGGTCTTCTTAATATGGTCAATTATATCAAATGACTAAAATGGACTAGGGATAGGGGAAGGAAGTTCATCCTTCTAATTTTTACTGGGTGTAGGACTGGTTTGCAAATTTGAAGTATAAGATGAAGGAATACTTGAGGTTCTTACTTTTTTATTACTCACCAGGTCCTTTGATTGGAAAGGTAGAGAAGTCCCTCATTTAACAATTGAAATTATTGATCGATATTCTTCCCCTATTTTTTCCTTATCAGCTTGTTGAGCTGACTGGTTCTAGGACCTAGTAAATACTACATACGATCCATCAAACGCTTCACCTTTACTTCTGGGTTCATCTTGGTAATTCAGAAAACTAATGTTGGAGTTGCCAGCTAATTCTTTTTCTCCCTCTATGAAGAGATTAGTGTCATCTTCTTGGTTCAACTCAGGTTGGAAAGAAAAATTAGATTCAGTTTCAAGATAACCAACTGCTGAGTTGGCTGGTGTTGCTTCAATGGTAAGCTTCCCCTGTGGAGGAGGAAGATGATTTGGTTGCCCTTGATTTTTGGCAGCATTGCCTTAATATGAATGATTAGGACAAGTCCTCGGTATATCTTGGTATGAAGGAGGAGCATAAATCCCTTGTGCCATTTGCTTTCTGAGAGCTAGCAACTCATTTTCCAGCTTTTGCACCATAGGATCAGTGGTGCCTGTAGAAGAATATTCAAGAGATGAAGAAGATTTACTTATTTTATGATATCTTCTTATCTTTCCTACCAAGATAAGGTCATATTCAACCTCAGTGTCCAAATCTTGAGCTGCAACAAGGTCTATGTGGCTAGCCTGCCTCAACAAGAAACTCACTTCAGGACGCTGAGAGTTTATGAAGAAGCATTTGAGATTTTCTGGTGTTGGCTGAGCAATTATGAGAATCCTATTCCTCAACTTGTCAAATTTAGCTATGAAGTCCCTCATAGGTTCATGAGGCTCCTTCTTCATCTGTGTGAACTGAGCCAATAAGGCATGCACATCTTTTGCAGGCTTGAACCTTGCTTCAAATTTGGCTTTGAGGGTATTCCAATTAGTCACAGTCTGAGCCTACAGATGATAGAACCAGTCTACAACAGCACCTTGTAATGTTTATACAAATATCTTGACTGCTATGTCTTCATATTCTACACCTATCACACCATAGGCTATGCAGAAGGCTGCAATATGTTCATTAATATGAACTCTCCCATTGCCATAAAATTTAGGGAAATTCTTCTTTGAACTATGGGGTAGCTCATGTAGAGGTGGAGTTAGATTCAAGAGACCAAAAGTGTTACCCTAGGGGCCTTGGGCTGCAATGATATGACTATTGGAGGGAGGGATAACAAATCTCTGTGAGGTATGTATGGACAAAGCTTTGTTAGTAGAGGAAAAAAAAGCTTTGCCTTGTATTGATGACCTGATGTTGGTAGGAGGAAAACTCCTAGTTCATTAGAGGTGAGGTTATGGAGGAAAAATATCAAAATTACTCAGCTGCACCAACTCAAATACAGGGTCAACAATACCTTCAGCCCTCTGGCTTCGCGTATGCAGTGAATCTACCAGAGTGTAAAATGGAAATGAAAAAGAACTGAAACTGCTTCAATCTAAAGCTTGAGGCTTCAAACTGCACGTTCTTTCCCTAAATATCTAGTTTCATAGATCAAAGTATATAATGAAAATGGATAAGGATATAATAGAAATGGAAAAAATTCAAATTGCTCATTCTTCTCTAGCGGAGTTGCCAAAAACTGTTGGGTGAATATTTTGTCACTAGCTAATTGACGGTAAAATAGGTATATCAACCTTAGCATAAGGAGATTTATATGACAAGTTATGCATGTTTACCACATTAAAATGAGATAAATCTCTCCTCTCATCAAGGAGAGGTTCCCTAAAAACTATATATATATATATATATATATATAAAAGCTAAAAATACACATAGGGGTGAAATCATACCATCCATCTCTCTTTTTTCAAAGATGATATTCACATAACAGAGGAGAATTCTAGTGTAATTATTAAAGGCACTTCTCTTCTTTTAGAAGTGATATTCAACTAACAATAGGATTCTTCCTGGGTAGTAACTGTAACCACAAGAAACCCATGAAAGCACAAAGTCTTTCATTACTTCTCCCACTGAATAGGATGCATGAACACAGTAGGATTAAGTGAAACCCAAAGTCTCGACCTAAAACTACAACAGAGTAAAGATTACTAAGGATAAGGGGAGCTCAAAGTCTCTCCAGTATCTTTTACACAAAACACAGACTGAAGACCATTATGGCAGCACAAAGTCTCCCATAGTCGGCTTCAGGACACCTTCCAGATTACTTCCAATAATTTTTATTGTTTGATTAAATGGACAAGATTGTATTTAGGGAACACACATAAGAATAATCTCCTAGATAACACAAGCTATTTTAACACAAAGTTTGAAAGGTCACTTGCTTTCTCATTAAAATAACAAAATATGATTAATAGTCTGAGCTCAAAGTCTCAAGAATGCCTTTCAACTTGGGTAGAGTTTTGCTTCTGATAACTAAGCTATCTCCTAATACAGAATGGGAGATTACAATATATAGCTATTCCAAGAAAGACTTGGCGCTTTTATTCACAAAAAGGCCCATGCGGCATTGAAGGCATTTGGAAATTTTGTGAAGGGGCCATGTTGGAGCAAGATATCAACCTACATTCTGGCATTCTATTCATCTCAAATGTCTCCTCCAAAGCATGGGCTGCCTGGTCCTTTTTTTGATACTTACGTAGTTGTCCACTTCGCCTTTACTCGATGAAGAAAAATAGGCCATGCCTTTGAATGTTCATATTTTCTGATGTCCACCTGGTGGACTATTCCACCTACTGGAATAACTCTCCTGTAGATATTTTTAAATTTCATGTAGATTTCTCTCTTTTCTATTGCATTTTGTCTCTTCTTGATGATTTGAGCTCTTAGGCTATCTTCTCGCTTTTAGTTGGCTCCTTCAGCTCCTTTGCCCAGTCACCGAGTTTGTTCTCAATTCCGTGCCATATTTGAAAATAAATGGATATTTCATCACCCTGAATTTGACATACGCAGGGACATCATTGGTCACTTGGTCATTTGAACCACTTTGAACCTTGAACCTTGAACTCTTTTGGTTCAAAGGTTTAATGGTTCAATGGTCCAACGGTTCGTTGATTCAATGTTTTGTAAAGGGCCGCGTTCACTCTCTTTTTCTTCTTCGATTGAACCATTCCTTTAAACCATTTGGTTGAACCATCTTGTTGAACTTCTTTCTTGAATCTTCTGCTTCCTTCATTTACTCAAAGATTTTGTTCAGATTTTGAACTCTTTGAACCATTTCGGTTCAAATTTGAACGGTTCATTCTCTTTCTTTGAATCCTTTCATTTTCTAAGTCTGTCAAAATTATTGAACTTGTTGAACCTTTGAACTCTTGAACTCTTTTTAGTTTAAGGTTCAATGGTTCAACAGTTCAATCTTCACTCTTCGAAGCCTTCTTTTCTTTAAAGTCCATCGAAGCTGTTGAACCTTTGAAGTGGTTGAACTTCTTTGAACCCTTTGAAGTGCTTAACTCTTTAATTCCATCAATGTCATTGAACCTTTGAAATCATTGAACCTTGAACCTTTCGAAGGTGGGGTTTAATGGTTCATTCCATTTGTTTGAAGCTTGTCATTAAGTCTTTTGATTAAACTTCAGCGTTGAACTAACTTTGTAACTTTTAGGAAATGCCTAAGTGTTTGGAACTTTCTCCTTGTGAAAGCCCACTTGTTGAACCTATGATTTCCTTAGCTAAAAAGGCTTGATTAACTAAAAAATTGGCTGCTCAGAACATTTTTTGAAAAAGGAAGAGATCATTTTGGTCTGTAGGACCAAAATAGTTGATATGTTGTCCACACAAACAAGTGACGGATTTTGGGAACAACAAGTCCATAAGGTCTTTCATACTTAGTCATAGAAATTGGCTTGATGGCTCCTTTTTGATTTCGTTTGAGGCCTCTTCCTTCATAATTTGGATGCTTTATGATCCTGTTAGGAATAAGATACTTTGCATTTTTATAACAATCAGCTTGGTTGTTGTTGTATAACCATGATTTGCCAATGTATATGTGGGATGACTTTATGTCACCCAAAGGTTTTTAGATTTTGAGGAAGATTGGTAATATGAAATTTATCATGGGTCACATACTCTCTTGGTCCATTATCTAAAATTGTAAAATGATTAGAAGCTTTAGGAGGTAGAATGTGGGAAAGAGAATCCAAGGTATTAAGATCTATGTAATTATCTAGTGAAGGATCAATAAGTATAGCTTTTCATTTATCCTGATTGGAACTTAGATTCATGATGTAATAATAATTATAGCTTTGAAATTTTGCCTTAAGATGTTTGTGGTGTTCATATGGGTGTAAATTTCCTAAAATATTCACTTCCATCCCTGAGTGGGAAAACTTGATACATTGGTGTAGTGTTGACAAGACTGCACAAATCTCATATAACCAAGGTCTACTTAGAAGCATATTGTATGATAACTCAAGGTCAAGTATATGGAAAAGTGTATCATGGGTCAAAATCCTAATGATAACTGGCAAACTAATGGTTCCTTGTGACTGTCTTTCTTGATTATCATAGGCTTTGATGGTTATTGTTTCTAGCTAGATATCTGTCATTGTGTACCCAAGAAGCTTGATGAGCTTTATAGATACTATGTTGAGGCTGGATCCATTGTCTACAAGGACATGTTTAACTTTATGTCATCTTATATAAACTTATATGTATAATGGATTATTATGGAGTGGGCTAAGAGAAGACATATCACTTTGGTTGAACGTGACTTGTTGGGTTGGAGCTAGGTGTCCAACCAAAGATTGAAAGTTATTAAGAGATATGTCACTATCAATAGTGGATTAGGTAAAAAACACATTCAAGATGTTCTTGTGAATTATTGAATTTTGTATAAAATATAAAATAGAAATTTGTGTTGGTGTCTTCTGCAATTGTTCCACAATATCAAATTTCTTGTCTTGTTCAGTAGTGAATGGTTTATTCCAATGTTGAATGGTTGGTTAGATAATAGGCAAAGTGGCAAATGGTTGTTGGCTTGGGATAGTAATCTTCAACTACCAAGTTGTGATTACATAATCAGGATTAAATATTGGACCATTATTGCTACCCAATGATGGGAATGGTATGGGACTAGACAGGACAAGTCTCGATTGTCGGTACACTCATATGTGGTCATGTGGTAAGGATGAGTTGTCGATATAAGGTCTAAAAAGGGAAGTCTTATTTTGTTGGTTTGCCTGTATGCATTCCTAGGTCAAAGAAGGATTATCCATTTAATTTAGATAAATGTTGTTTAACAATGGTCTAGGTTGATTAGTGCTTGGTCTAAGATTAATGGTGATGGTATTAATGTTACCCCCTGCAATATGACCTACAACCTTGTTGTAGTCATGTGCAACTACATGGTAGGTTTGTTGGTTGTTACCATTCTGACCTTGGTTTTGTCCATTGTTCTATTGTTATGGGTTATACTACTGATTTTGTTGGTTTTGACTTTGATTTTGATACTACTAATTTTGTTGTTACACTAGCCATTGTTGTTGTTGCTGATTATTTTGCTATTGCTGATTTTTATGTTAGGGAAAGTGGTTTTGATATATCCCAAGAGTTTTATTAGAAGTGGAAGTACCATTATCCAATGTTATCTCCCCATTGTCCAACATATTCTCAATTAAATGCTTAATTTGGACACATCTTCATAGATTATGCTCGTTGACCCGATGATAGTCATATAATTCATTTTTATGGTACTAATCAGGATAAGGAATGCCTTGTAGATAATGCTTTGGTATAGGCCAACTAATCATATTAGTGATAAAAAGCTTGAAAAATATATATTCAATATGTTCTCCTAGGTCACTAAAGACATGATGTGCATGCATAGTTTTCCTAGGAGGAGGGGTTTGTAATGGTAATAGTTGTTGTATTTATTGTGCAGGTCTTAGTTATTATGCTTGCAATATTAGTTGGAGAGGTTTTTGGGTAGGAGTAAGCTAAAAAGGTAGTACAGATGATGTTTTCACCATTTGGATATGATGAGATTCGGTTACTCCATTTCCCACAACATTCCTATTGTAGTTGAATTGCTTCAGTCTTTCTTGGTTATTGCCCTATGCTGGTTGCCATGCTGGCACTTGAATGGGATGTTGGTTATTTTCCTGATTGGTACCTTGAGTTTGATTAGTTGAATTTAGCTGGATGATTCCTTTATTGATGAGTTCCCACTCAATTAACAAGCCTTTATCGATGATTTCCTTGAGAGTATGTGCACATTGTAGTTTCAAATGATAAGCTATCTCACTATGTAATTTTTTGGTAAACACAATAGCTAATTGTTTATCTAGTAAACTATGGGTGAAATAAATTGCACGGGCTCTCCATCACTATAAATAACTTGTCAAAACTCTCACCAGCTTTATAATTTGCTTGCATTAAGTCCACTAATGAAATCTCATGCTCAAGATTATAGGAAAAGTGATGCACAAACTTATTAGAAAGATCATGAAAATTCATTAATAAATTTTTGGGTAACTTCAAAAACCAATCCAAGGCTTGTCCATCCAAGCTCCTTAGAAACAAAAGTAAAATATATATGTCACTATATGCCACTGGTTGACATGTGACAAAGAATTCAGTCAAATGAGCCTTAGGATCACCTTTCCCTTTGTATTTATCAAATTTTGATGGTTCATATCTTGGAAGAAATGGTATTTTTAAATAATCCATGTTGAATGGATAGGAACATACATCATCTAATTTTAAATTTTTAGTTTGTTTACTAGCTTGAATGACAACAATTGCATCCTTTATTTGTTCCAATTCTTGGGATAGGAAACTAGAAGGAATATTGGTTTGAGGGAGAATTTGGGTAGATGGTTAGGAGGTCACAAATGGGACACTTTGACTAGAGTAGGATGGAGATATCTATTGGGGTACATTGGTTTGGTTTGGGAATGGACTAGGAATACACATATATGGATTAAGATGTACTTGATAATGCACAATTAGTTATGTGATATTCTAGTTCAAATTGACGATAAAGGTTTGGCTTGGAGGGTTTTATGGTTAGGATAGAGGGATATAGCTATATTATGTCTGTTGTGGTTAAAAAGGGACATGCTATTAACTAATCAAACCTTCTTGTTGAGTGGTAACTTGTAGACCAAGACCCTATCTCTAAATTTGTGGCACATTTTGAACTAATAGTTGTCTAGTAGGTACCTAAGAAACATGGGGACCTTGATGAGTGTCGTCTAACTCCTCATTTAACCAATATTCAATTAGTGTCTTATCAACTAGGGCTGGTGTTCAAAGCTATTTGTAATAAGGTATGGGATGGTAGATCTAGAAGTCTGCTTATGGGGGTGCTTGCTAGTCCTATTCTAACTTTGACTAAACTACTTGATTCACACTTTTGCTGAAAAAGAAAGAAATCAAATCAATCCACTCTTTTGCTGGAAGTAAAGGATCACACTCCTATTTTATGTTTGTAGGGAAAATAAATTCACACTCCTACTTACGAAAGGAAATCTGCTTCACACCTCTACTGTAAAAGAAAAGATACTTTGCATAGAAAATAAATGAAATAAGAAAATGCTCTTTTCAAACTTTGAATTTGTTTTGATATTTTTATAAATAAATGCAAATAGTAACAAGATTCTAACTAATAAAATAGAACATAAATACTGTACATAGTTCCTAGTTCCAAGGAGAGTGGGCCCTTGCTCCTCTCAAACTCAGGTACAAAGCTTAATCAATGCTGGAGACTTGAAGTATTAATTCATAAAAATGAAATAATTACAATCTGATTGAAACCTATATGCTTATCTAACTCTCAATCCTTTATTTTCTCTATATCTCTATTTTTTCCTTTCTTCTCCCTTATATAGTCAAAAGTCTTACACTTTATACTAATATAATCAACTCAGAATAGGATGCAAAAGAATAGGACTCCTAGTCGATCCCTTTATCTAGAGATTGGATTTCCAAGAGATCCAATTATTTCGATGACAAAAATATCCTATTCTATAATAGTCCTAAAATCTGATTATATACAAATCTATCAAAAGTAGGTCCTTCAAAACAACAGGCAGTTATTCTTCTTATGTGATTCCAGTTGGAATGGTTCTTTCTTATCCTATTTGGTCTCCACCTTCCCGCTATCCTTACAAAATTTTTGGTATTGACCCTGCGGAGTCCGTAGAAATGACCCTATAGAGTTCATAGAAATAAGCCTATGAAGTCTGTAGAAATAAGACTATAGAGTTTGTAGAAACAAGCCTATAGAGTTTGTAAAAATGAGCCTACAGAGTTCGTAGAAACTAGCCTGTAGAGTTCGTAGAAACTAGCCTGCAGAGTTCGTAGAAACCAGCCTGTAGAGTTCATAAAAACGAGCCTGAAGAGTTCGTAGTTCTGCTGGATGGAGATAAAAATGGAATGTTCATTATACATCACCTGTGTCTTCTTCCTGAGCATTCTTCACACAAAATATCACTAAAACATGCTATATATTAGACATTTATGACAAAGTAAAGATTTAGTCTTTGGTTTAATATAAACAAGACAAATATCTATTTTCCATGTAATAGTTATCTAAGAATCTAAGATTTATATAAGATAATATCCTTCGAGAGATGATTTGAAGGAAATAACATGTCAATGACGAGCCACATTTTGAGCTCATCAAACCTCCTTGTTGCATGAATCCCTATGAGAAAGTGAAAGTAGGTTATAGATTTGGCATCTATCATTGACACATATTTACATATTATTGACTAGTCATTGCTTGGTTTTAGATTGACATATTAGTTTGTGATTGAAGAGGTACGTTCATCATTACCTAGCAAGGTAAAACATTAGTTTCCCTTGATTGAGGTGGCAATGTATTTGTCCTCTATTGCATTGATACACTAGATTGTGCCTGTTATTATGGAGTACTACTTGTTACTTGTTGACGAGTAGGGTTCATCACATTCTATCATTGAGGCATGACATTAGTCATTGTTTCATTACCTAATCCAATAAGTTTTACACTGGAGGAAGCAACCAGTTGAGGTTAGGGTGTAGAAACTCCTACTCTCATGATGACCTATTCATAGTATTAACATAGGCACATGTTGTTGGCTAATTATTTGCACATTAGTACCACTTTGATTGGGATTGGATGTTGTTTGCACATTTTCTACTATGTTCGGCTCACTATTCTATGTATAGGCTAAAGACACTTCTTCAATAATAGGCATATGCATCAAGTTATCTATTGAAATGGTTTATAGGAATGGGTCAAAATTTGGATTTTGTTGTCTAGTTAACTTTATCAACACTCTTGTTGAAGGAATTAGGTCAATAATAGGCTTACTTATCATGTTCATATGATTGAAATCATGTGCTAGATTCAAGTAGGTTTGATATGCTATCTATATTTGGTTAAAGTGATCTTCCATGATATTTTTGCCTTGATCAGATATATTAGGATCTTGGTACGTTGTTTGGACTAGAGCCATAGGATTTCTAGAAGAAGCTTGTTGATCGTAAATGATATTATGGGGCACTCTTACTAGACTTGGTAAATTTTCATGGGGGAAGTCTGTTGGAAACTTGGACCCTACCTCTATATATCTAACCAAAATCTCATCTTTGTTCTTTAACAAATGTCACTCAAACAAAAATGCCTGATACGTGGAAGTCATATTAGTAGAATATGACTATTGAAGTACTGGCTGGTCCACTACAGGTATTGTAGCTAGGTATTGTGTAGTTTGCTTTTGGTCTTGTTTTGAATAAGGTGGTGTGTTAAC
This sequence comes from Torreya grandis, assembly GCA_037957365.1. Classification (NCBI taxonomy): domain Eukaryota; kingdom Viridiplantae; phylum Streptophyta; class Pinopsida; order Cupressales; family Taxaceae; genus Torreya; species Torreya grandis. Next base: position 8,216,578 of record JARHVA010000006.1, read on the forward strand.
TAGATAGTTAGCCAATGGATCTTGGCTTTATGCCCCTGATTGAGTATTATAAGAGGGATAAGAATCCATCTCATAAGTAATATTATCTACATAGGGGTCTTGCACCATTTTTTCCTACGCAACTACATTACTAATCCACAGATTGTACATGAGTCCACTATGAGTGTAGGAGTACATGTTGGGATCCATAGTCAATGCTTTTGTGATAAAAGGTCAAAGAGATCTATAAACTCTAAAAAGGACAATGTCTAAAATAGATGATGTTCTAACTTGGTCTAGATTCATCAAAAGGATCAAAAGGTTTATGTAAAGTTTTGTGAGGAAATAAGCTATCGTGAAGTATCTAACGTTTCACATTTCACACAAAGATAAGCAAGTAAATAGACCTAAAATTAAAATGCCAAACTCTAAGGTTGAAGTGTTTCAAATTAGTCTAATATAGGAATTTAAAAGTTGCTAGGTCTTTTGGCCAAACGTGGCATCAAAAGCTAGGCTCAAACAAGGCATGCACTAGGACTCTTGGCCAAATGGGGTCAAAAGCTAGACTTTGAAATAGATGAAAGTTGTAATCTAATGGATTTGAAACACTTCTAACAAACATTAGGCATTTGATTCTTGGACATGAATTTGATCAACTAGGTATAAGGTATGAAACAAAATGTGTTTTTTAGAAATAGTTTATTTTCTCACAAAAAATGGTATAAAACTTTGTTCTTTTGACAAACAAGCTAGATAAAAGTGAACAGTATAACTGTTTTAGACAAAAGATCACAAAAGTACACTTGGATTAGTCTGAAAATGTAGGAACAAATTTGAAACTCTATGCGAGAGGGTCTATGAAAAAATATTTTAAATGCTTTGGGGAGCGTAACGATGCTATAATACCCAAAAGGTGTGACATAAATGTTTGTTTCAAAAACTCTCTAAGGCAAAGATGTTTTTATACAATTTTGACAACATAACACTACTTTTCTTGATTCAAAATGTTTTGGTGCATAGAATCAAAGTGAAAATGTTTAGCGCAAAATGGCTTAAGTCTATCAAGTGATGATAATGGTTATGAGTCTTAAACGACCTTCGACCCAAATTAGAAATTAAACCTAAGTTCCCTCAAGTTTAGTGAAAATGGTGAAACCACTTAACAGATCAACCTTATGAACTTGTAAAGGTGTAATTTCAAATTTAAATTATAGGTTAAGGACTTAAACAACTTTGGTAAAGGTCTAGACTCAATTGGGCAACATAACTATGCCAAAGTGGATGATATAACTCCCAAGATTTTGATAAACTTTAAATAAGGCAAATTGATTATCTCACATGGGTAACATAACACCTGTTTATTCAAAGGAAAATTTGGACTATGTGTTTGGTTTGGATTGTTTGTTTACACCAGGTTTTGACTTCAAATAATACTTTAATCTAGGACAAGACCCCTTAATTAATCTCTCTTAGATCCTAAACTGACAAGGTTGCTTGGTATTGTTGGAATCCATCAATAAAAATCATTTGAGAGGATTTTAAGTGTTCTGTTTCTATACGATTTTCGCTTTCACATTCAAAGAGAGAATAAAAAACTAAGAGAAATGGTCTAAGGCTTGTATGTACCTGGATATAGTCTTGCGCACCAAATTCAGACGATAGTAGGAACTCCTCTTTGGTTGTGGAGGATGACACCTGTAACAAAAAGAGACTCAAACACAAAAATGGTTAGATGGCTAAAAAGTGGACTGCCAAGCGAAAGCTTGGTCCTCGAAGTGCAAAAGATTTCTCAGGGGATGACAGTCCACTGATAAAAGGCAGAATATTGATAGAAACAGAAATGATAAAAACTAAAATAAAGAAATGAAAGCAAATGCATACCTATTTGCAGTAATCTGCTTTGCACAGTCACCGACGTCGGTGGTCTTGCCAGCATCGGTCAAGTAAGGTCACCGACGTCAGTTAGTATGCCGACGTCGATAGGGGCAATGGTCGAGGTCAACTGGGATAATGGCCTGGGACAAGTTTCAGTGCTGGTTTCAGGGCAGTCTGGTTTGCAAAATGGTCTGTGGTAATCTGAGAGTTTGTGTACGGTAGTAAGACAGAGAGTATTGCCTTTAGGAAGGACTAAGGTAGAGGATATGTTGTCAGAAAAATGGGTAAAGGGCAGGAAAAAGGCCTCTCAATCTCTTTGGGAAGCAGTTTAGTCAGGTCAACCAGAATGGTCTTGGGAGGGTCTGTAAGTCTCTGATAGCTTGTGCTGAGTTGATTGGACAGAGAGTATTGCCTAGAGAGGGACTAAATGGGTGTCAGAGGCAAAAAGGGGGAGACAAGGGTCAGAGAAGGCTTTTCAGCCTCTCCGAGAAGCACAGTTAAGGTTGTGTCAAGGATGCTTGGAATAGATAGTAGACAAAATGCTAATATATTTGAAATGACACTGAAATAAAAATAGTACAAATACTTAGCTGTGACACGAGTTGACAGAGGTGCAGGAGCTGTGTTTTCGTTGTGGCTGGTGATGGAGATATCATGTAAAACCTATGTGGAATGGCTGGTGCAAGACCTCAGTGCCTAGAAAGTGCTGTCAAGAATGCTGATACCTGCAAGAAAACAAGAAGCAAGAAGACTCGAAAGCAAGAGCATGAGAGTTTTGTTTTGCTGGAGGAGGATTCAAGATTCGTGATTAGCCATCTACTGATTAGATTCATGATTATCCTGAGTGAGAGGTAAGAACTCAGTTTAAGTAAACTAATGTTGGTGATCCCACCGACATCGGCCCACAGTTGATCAACGTCGGCGGGTGCAGAATGAGTAAAAGGGCCACCAAGCCTGTTCTCCATCCGCCAGGTGCATAATCCGTTGGAGAATTGTCGAAAGTTGGGCTAAATATGCATGAGAGTTGGTTAGGCGATTGGAAAAGAGTAAGAATAGGTCTTGGGTGAGTCATAGGGTGGGAAATGGTCCAAGCTAAGGTGTCCTAGGCAAGATGTCATGGGTGATGTGTCAAAGGAGGGGGGTTATTAATTCAAACTAAGTTATTATTTTAAATTAGTAATTGTGTAAGTTAGGAATGGGTTAGGAATGGACCAAGGGGGAAGATTACCAAGGGTTAGACACGATTTTAGTGTCTACATTTGCCCCTTTTTGTCTTGTTGGTTATTCTGATGAATTGCAAGACAAAAACAGGAGTTGATTGCCCTAGGTATAGGATGAGATTGTTTTTCATCCTATTGGTTGTTCTGACGAACTGCAAGACAAAAATAGGAGTGGGTTGCCCTAATTATGAGATGAGGTATTCCCCCTCAAAGCGGGAGTTAAGGGAAGGAAACCTGAAATTGGGTGTCGATTTGACAGAGAGTGGATGAAAATGGTGAAGATGGAGTGTGAACACTACAAAATTTGTGATTTCACGTATACCATTTCATGAGATGATCATGTCAAATCATCATAGGTCAAGGTCAAGGAGTGCCAAAATAGAAATAACTAAGCCCCAACATTTGGTCATAGCTGATTGGGTTATTCAATCTAAGCTGAAGCTCTAATGGTCATCATGTTTCAGGTATCCCAGGCTCAGGAAGTGCTCTTGGAAACACAAAAATTATCACAAGTAATGGGGATCAACTTGCTCATGATCCTATACTTGTGAGAGTCAAAATGTGGGTTGCAGACAATTTTGCTAACCATTCATGAGGTAGTATACATGCAACAACAACCAAGGCAACGTTTGTCTTGGAAGTGGTCAGAGTCTAAAGAGATAATCGCGATCTCCATGGTCATTGGTCGAGGTGGATAAGATGGACGAAGGAATGGCTCAGCTAACCTCAGAAGACCCCATGTCAACTGAGTGCTACCTACATAGCCCCTATCGTTAGGGCCTTAGGCCAGTGTAGTTCTCCCAAAAGGGAGGAAAAGTGTCGAAGTGATGGATTGTTTTAGTCATGATCAAGTTATAGTCAAAGGGTAAAAAGGTTTGTCCATCAGGTAGACGAACAAACGAGGGTGGTCAAGCTAACCTCAGAGGATTTCATGTCGACTGAGTACTGCCTACATAGCCCCTATTGTTAGGGCCTCAGACTAATGTAGTTCAGGCTAGTTGACGATTTGGTCGATGATTGGTTTGGTCGAGATTAAATGATGAGGATAAGATGATGCTACAACCTTTTCCATATTGTTTAATGGTGTATTCTGTAACATTGATTGAGGGGTCTTTCATCCCTAACAATTTTCCATATTCGTGATGGATGTATGCTAAAAATGAATTGAGGTCTATTAATGCTTCAGCAAGTAATGGTTTATGCTTAACATAAATTACGTCTGGTCGATAGCTTCCATGTGTATTGGTGTCCATAGAAACTATGTGAAATAGACTATGATGATGTGATAGGTCTGAAAATGTTTTGGTTGGTTTGGTTTGGTTGGCAAATGATGTGGTTAGTTGTGACCAAAGTGAAAAAGGAAGTGAAAGGCAAATTACTCTTTCATTGACACGGACCATAATGATATCATAGATAGGGGTTGTTAAAGTTGAGAGCCCTATTCATGCATTACGTCTTTGACCATGGGTTGTGTTAGAGAGGTAATTGAATCATTTTGATATTTAAAATGAGCTCAAAATACCTTGAGTAGGTGATGTGATATGTGAGGAGAGGGTAACCTCTTTTAGTAGGGATAACTTTGCCCCTTTTTATAGGAGACCCTGAGATGACTACAAGCCAAGTCCATGACCCAATTTTTGTGTTTTTTTTTTTTGCACAGACTGATCGATGCGGGAAGTCTTCATAGAGATGTCATTTTGATTTGTGGTCATTTATGAAGCTGATCGATGCGGGAAGCTTCTGAGAAAGCACTATTTATAGCAAGATTTAGTCATAGCCATCCTTTGAGGGAGTGGTCTATATTTTTGCTTTATATATATATGAGGGGTTTTGAATAGCTGTCCTTCGAGGGAGTAGTCTATTAGCTACAACAATGATAGTACAACTGTCATTTGAGGGAGCAGTCTACCTTAAGAGTTTATGACCTTTGATATTATGACATCAATTTATTTTTTTGACAGAATGTTGAGTCATGGACAAGACTATAAAATTTCAAGGGCTCCCTTTTATTAGGACAAAACATTCATACTTTATAAAAGGGTTACATAGGATCTGTTTAGGGGAATAGGGTTGAAAGAAATGAGGATTAAGAGGACAAGGGTTGCTCAAGGGACGAGCTCAAGTTAAGTGTCAAGTGAGCAAGTACTCGACTAACAGTATAATGGTCACAAATGCAAGGCATTAAGGGGCTTGGGTTCTGGTCGGCCTTCAAGAGAAGACAGATGATAAGTCCTTGATCCATACTTGTGCGTGATGATGTAAGGTCTGAGCCAATTAGGAGCAAATTTGCCTCATTTACTCCATTCCATATTGGTCACGTGTTGGTTCTCTTTGAGAACGAGGTATCCGATGTTGAAATCTCGTTCTCTCAGATTTTTGTTATAGGCTCGTTTGATGCGATTTTGATAGACATTGAGATGGTTGAGGGCAGCAAGATGACGTTCGTCGAGTAACTCAAGTTGAGCTAATCGATCTTGACAAAAGTCATCGTTAGAAAGAATGTCATGCAGAGAGATGCGAAGAGATGGGATCTATACTTAGAGAGGTAGGTCAACCTCTGTTTCGTACACTAAAGAGAAAGGAGTAACACCCGTAGAGGTTCAGATGCTAGTGCAGTAGGCCCACAAAGTGAAGGGAATGTGAATGTGCCAATCCCTTCTAGTGTCGTTGACCACCTTCATGAGAATTTTAGTTAAGATTTTGTTGGAAGCCTCAGCTTGCCCATTTGCTTGTGGGTAGTAAGGTGAAGAAAAGCTGAGTTTGATGCCAAAGGAGTCACAAAGTTTTTGGACAGTTTTGTTTTTAAATGACTTGCCATTATCGGTGATGATTTTGTGAGGTACACCAAAATGACAAATGATGTGGGTGTTGATGAAGTCAACAATTTTGTCAACTTTTGTGGAGATGAGAGGAATAGCTTCCACCCATTTAGTGAAATACTCGGTGGCGGTGATGATGGACTGATGATAAAGAGACGAATGAGGGTTAATCTCGCTGATGAGATCTAAGCCCCACTGTGAAAAAGGCCAAAAATCTTGAGTAACTTGTAGGGCATGGCTAGGGAGATGAAGCAAGTTAGCATGCTGCTGACACTTGATGCAATGCCAAACATAGTCACTACAATCTTGATGAAGAGTGGGCCAATAATAGCCCAGGCAAAGGATGCACTTGGCAACTGAATTACCACTGAAGTGTCTGCCACAAATCCCATTGTGGACCTGTTTAATAGTATGAGATGCTTCAGTGGAGGTTAGACAGCGAAGAAGAAGACTGTCGAAACCTCTTTTATAGAGAAGACCCCCTTGCATGGTATAGCGAGTGGTGCATTTGATGAAAGCCCATTGTGCATTGCTAGAGAGGTTGGGAGGAATGATAGAATGAGCCAAGTAGTCCACAAGTTGTTTAGACCACACATCTTGTGGACTAGAGTCTATGGTGTTGACGAGGTTGATGTCAGTGGAAATGTATGAAGACAATGGCACATGATGTACCATGACGTAAAGTCTTGATGAGGAGGATGAAGAAGGAATATGCGAGGTGAGGGAAGCCATGGTGTTAGCAAACTTATTTGTAGATCGAGGAATAGTTTACAAGAAGTAATGGTCGAAAGATGCTAGAAGGGTGTCAACACGGTGCTTGTACCTTTGCAAAATTTTATTTTTACAAAGATATGAACCGTTGATTTAATTGACAACAAGTTATGAGTCGCCGAAGATGTTGATGGTCTTGATGCTTAAAGAAAGGGCGGTTTGAAGTCCCAAGATTAAGGCTTCGTATTCAGCCATATTATTGGTACATTCAAAGTTGAGTTTGAAAGATAGGGGCATGGGCTCACCCTTGTGTGGGATGAGGATGACTCCCGTACCTCTATCGAGTTGACATTTAGAGCTGTTGAAGAACATCGTCATTTGGTAGAATGTGTCATCAGTCGAGAGAGTGGCAATAGATTCATCGGGAAACTCACACTAAGAAGGTTGATTGTCAGGAAGAGGGGCATCTGCTAGTTGGTCAGTGATTGTTTGCCCCTTTATGGATTTTTGTTGGACAAATTCCAAGTCAAACTCAGCAAGAAGCATGAGCCAACGAGCCATACACTAGTTTTGGTATAGCTTGGAATGCATGTATTTAAGAGGGACAGTGTGAGTGATGACAAAGGTTTTGTGATTGAGAAGATAGTGACGGAGCTTGGTGGCAGCAAAGACTAACGCCAAATAGAGTTTTTCGGTATGAGTATACCGAGTTTCATAGTCGACAAGCGTTCGGCTTATGTAGTAGACTGCTTGCTCATGGTGTTGATCGTCTCGGTGCGCGATCATGGCACCTAACAAATGGTTGGTTGCTGAGATGTAGAGGTAGAAGGGTTGGTCATCTTTAGGTGGAATGAGGACTGGTGGAGAGACCAAATAGCATTTAAGGGCTTCAAAAGCCTCATGACAGTCCTTATCCCATTTAAAGGAGACGTCCTTCTTGAGGAGATGATGAAAGGGTTGGCAACAGTCAAAAAGCTACGAGATGAAGCGACAGATGGATTAGAGTTTCCCTTGCAGATTGTGAAGCTGCTTGAGATTGGTCAAAGGTGGCATTTCAAGGATAGCGCAGATCTTGGTGGGATCTATCTCGATGCCATGGAAAGAAATGATGAAGCCCAGGAGCTTGCCTGAGAGGACCCCAAAGACACATTTCTTGGGGTTAAGGCAGACATTGTACTAAAGAAGGCGAGAGAAGATGATCTTGAGGATAGTCAAATGGTCATGGCGAAGCTTGGACTTGCCAATAGGTCATCCACATAGTCCTCCATGATTTTGTGGAGGAAATCATGGAAAATGTAAGTCATGGCACGATGATATGTGGCGCCTGCATTCTTCAAGCTGAAAGGCATGACCAAATAGTAGAAAGTCCCCCATGGGGTAATGAAGGTAGTCTTGTGCTGATCTTTCGATGCAATCAAGATTTGGTTATATCTTGAAAACCTATCCATGAGTGATAACATCTCATGACCGGCCATGAGATCAACAAGTTGGTCAATGTTGGGAAGAGGAAAGTCATCTTTGGGATAGGCCAGGTTGAGGTTGTGATAGTCTGTGCAGATTCATATCTCCCCAGTTACTTTGGTAACAGGGATGATGTTAGATACGCACTACGGATAATCAATGGGTTGGATGAAAGAGACAGAGAGAAGACACTGAAGCTCCTCTTTGACAAGGAGTACAATGCGAGGATGCATTTTGCAAAGCTTTTGCCTGACAGGCTTAGCCTCTGGGTTTGTGATGATGTTATGGATGACAATGTTAGGGTCGATAACAGGCATGTCACCGTAGGTCCAAGCAAAGGCCTTGTTATTGTCTGAAAGAAATGTGGTATAGTCGATCTATTCCTGGGCATCCAAATATTGACCAATCTTTAAGACGTAAGGAACATCAGAAGATGGAAGGTTAATGTCAATGGTCGATTCATTTAACATAACCTATGTTTCAGAAGGGAGGGAGCACTAAATGAAAGAGTCGTCAGCACCCATGTAGGTGAGAATGGCGTCGTCGTCTATGCAGTGGATAGTGTTGATGGTTGCCGATTCATCATCTATCATATTGGGATAAACGAGAGGGAGAGACCTGGAAACCCCGTTGATTTGATAGGTTAGGGATTCCAAGCGGATGGTGTTTATGCAAAAAAAACTAGAAGGGATGGAAACCACCGACTCCGTAGGTGAAGGGGGAAGAATAGGCGAGCCTGGAGGAGATTGGTCGATGGTGGGTTTGGGACAAAGGTTCGCAGAAGCCTCGGTGGGTTCTTGGAAACCTAGACCATATCGTTTCTTGGCATTGTCGTCATTGGGTGGTTTGATGGCTGATGGAAGCCTTATTTGTAGCGCCTGAAGCCAAAACCCTTCCATGCACACTTATAAAGGTAGGTGTGAGCAAAGGCAGGGTTGCCAAGAAAAGAGAAGTCTGATGTGAATGGTTAAGGTGAGGAGAGAGGATTCCCATCAATAGGAGCTCAATCCAGCCCCCCATAGATGAGATTGGTTCGAAGGCTAGGAGGACCATAAGGAATGACCATTCTGATCCGATGGTCATAGCTTGGACTTTGATGAAGCTGTCCATACTCTTGCAGAGTCTAGAACATGTCTAGGGTAAGTAAATGATATTCTCCAAGTGAAAGTCATTGGAAGACATCTTCCATGGGGTCCTTAGTTGTCACTTGAGAAGGTGATGTGAGGGCAACTGCCGTTTGCATACTGGTTGAAGCTTTCGCAGATGGAGGCGATGTTTGGGTTGGTGTCTTGAGAGGAATGAGAATATCATTTGGTTGATAGGTCATGTTACAAGTCTTGAAAGGGGATGGGTCGACAGGAATGATGTGTACTTGCCTGTCATGTTCAAATTTGACACAATGGTGAAGTGTAGAAGGGACGCAAGCCATGGCATGGATCCAGGGTCATCCTAATAGCATGTTATATTGGAATTCTCCTTCGATGATGTAGAAGAGCTTCGAGATTATGCGCAGGCCAACACGAATATGGAGGATGATAGTGCCAATAGTGTTAGTGGTGGTGTCATTAAAGGATCAAAGGATTGCATCGGTTTTTGATATGCAATTCTTGGGGAGAGCCAATTGATCAAAGGCATGGGTAGAAATGATATTAATGCTGGCACCCTCATCAATTATAACTCACTTAATTCAGGTTCAATCAATGTAGGCTGTGATGAAGAGGGCAGCGTCTTGATCTTCTGAAGTAGAGGTAGGAATTTTAGAATCACTGAAAGTGATAGAGGCGATGGGGGATAAAGAATGGACCAAGGAAGCTAGTGGTTGGGGGTCTTCGGGTTAGACCTCTGCTACCTGTAAGGCTCTGATTAGAGCTTGAAAATGCTGGGGTAAGCTTTGGATGAGGTCATACAAGGTCATCTTCACGGGTGTTTAGTGAAGCTGTTTTATCATAGAGTCATGGATTGCCCCTGAAGAAGAGGGTTGGGACGCACCCAGGATGGAAATCTTGGGCTTTGGTGGTTGAGGTGGCTGGACAAAAGGGTAGGTCCAAGGAATAACAACTTTTTCTTTTGCCTTATCCTTTTGTGATCTAGTGGTTATGTGGATGGCATTAATTTCGAAGAGAGGGGGTGAAGGAGATGAAGGGGCCATAGCCTGCTGATGAGATGTTGATGTGGTTGAAGACGTTGGAGGGATATGGGAAGGTGTTGGGGGTTTGTCAGCAATGCCCTCAAGAAGAAGAGTTTCTTTCTCCATGTATTGGTGAATGACCACTTTGAGGGCACAACAATCCTCGGTAACATGTCCTTGCGTACGATGACATAGGCAAATCTTAGTATCATTGAACCAGGAAGGTTTTGACCCGAGAGGTTGGAAGGGTCTGATGGGCGGAAGGGTTATGCTAGAGGTTTGCAAAAGTTGGTGCAATATCAAAGTGTATGAGCCCACTAAAGGATCTGTGCTTGTTGATGTGTGAGATGCAGGTGACTTTTGCTTGGGAGGTGTTGAAGAAAGATTTTGTACCACCTTTTGGGTTGGTGGTGCGGCCACATGTGAAGATGACACTTTCTTCGTGAGAGGTGCCAAATTTTTTAGAGAGGGTAGGCTTATGATAGGCAAAGGAAGTAGTGGAGGTAACTTGTTTTGGTTAGGAGTCGGAGTAGGGAACACTCCTATTAGGGTAGAAGGATGAGGGCCCAAAATGGAGGGAAATGGTGACGGTGGAGGAGGGGTTCGCTACCGTGGCTTAGCAGTCTTTTTTGGTTTGGTTTGAGGACTGCTATTGGGCGAGGCAAGGTTCAAGTCTACCTTCACTTGCGGGTGAGTGAGGTTAGTGATGGGACGAACATCGAGTGACTTGATGGGTTTTGATATGGTGGATGAGGGTTTATGTTCTGATGTGGATGGTTGATGTTTTAAAGGTTTAGAAGTGGAAGTTTGATTCGTGTCAGAGACTTTGGAGGATTTTGTCACAAGAGAATCGGTAGCATGAGATGAGATAGGCTGGGCAAGATGAGGAGCTTTGAGTCGCTCCCATAATGCCTGATGTTCCACTTTCCTCAATTGGAGAAGTCCTAGTTTCTCTACTAATTGAGAGAATGGTTGGGAAGATGTAGGTTGAGGCTTTGGTCCTTTAGAAGATGTGGATGGTTGTAGGGCCAAAAATGTGTTAGGTGTGGCAGTCTCGAACCCAAGGTGTGGGGGAGTTATAACTAGATTGTCATTGGTCGAAGAAGATGGAGAGTCAGGTTCTTCTCTTGGTGGAGAAGGAACTAGAGAATGTGGCTCCTCAAGAGGGTAGAGGGCAGGGATGATTGTGCCTTCTACGTGCAGTTGAGGAGTAGGAAGAGTAAGGTCCTCCATTGGTAGGAGGAATGATGAAGGTGAGACTGGTGGTGCTGGTATGGCCAAGGTGTCCTCCAATATAAGGGAAGTTGATGGAGAACTAACAAGAGAAGAGGATTCGTCCACGTGTGATGGACTGATGGGCGGACTAACCTCTTGAGACTGTGAGAGAGGTTGGTTAGGTAGAAGAGGTGAGACCATGTTGACTGTACGTATATTATGTTCCTGGGAGTCATTAGTCATGGTCTACACATTGTTTTGGCTAGGAGGATGATTGGGAAAGGGTTGTTTGAAGATATTTATGCTTTGATTGGGTGGCGCATTGGGGTTGTCTAAGACAAGGTCACCTTCATCAAGCATGTCCTAAATGATGTTTTTAAAGGTCTTATAGTTGCCCGTGTCATGACCTTTGACACGGTGATAGTTATAGAAGTCATTCTCCCTATACCACGCAAGGATAGCGCGTGAGGGATCAAATTGAGGAGGTAGTCAGATTTGGGGGAGATTGATAACCCCCTGTTTGACAAGTTTGTCCAGCACCGATGCGTATGATTCTCCAAGTGGAGTGTATGAACGCTGAACATATCTTTGCTGGAATTGTTTGGTGATGTAGTCTGATGTGGATGGTTGGGATTGGTTATTTGTTGAAGAAGATGATCTAAAGACTACAATATTTGCTAATGCCTTAGATTTGGAATTAGAAGAATGAGGTTTAGAGGAAGAGTCATTGGACTTGGAGTTGGGGTTTTTACTCCACAACTTGACTTTGTTGTCCTCAATGGCGCATAATTCAAGCTTTCTAGCCATCATGAAAGCTTCGTCAAAGGTGTGGAATGTTTGGACTTGCAAGGTAGAAGAGATGTGCTTGGCACATGCTCTTGAAAAGAGCTCAATGAGCTCAAGTTGAGGTAGGGAAAAAGAGAGCTGATTGATTAGGCCTCTCCAGTGGGCAACAAAATCGGCTATGGATTCGTCCTCAAATTGCCGGATAGAATAGAGATCTGTGATTGAGAGCTTTTTGGTGATATTAATGGAAAAGTGATCGAGGAAGAGTTGGGCTAGCTAGGTGAATATGAAAAGAGAATGGCTGGTTAGAGAGCTGTACCAGTCAAGAGCAGCACCAGCAAGCGACATGGGGAACGTGTGTAACAACAATGCATCATCATGCGCTATGAGATAACAAGCATGTCTAAATGCTCGTAGGTGCTGTTGCGGGTCGTCCTTACTTTGGAAATGAGTAAATTTAAAAAGTTCTCGCTGACTAGGATATGGCCAGATCGAGATGGAGGGATGGATGGGTTCATTGCAAATTTGCTCATACAAGAGAGCATTTCGTGAACCAGAAACAGAGGTCTCGAGACTAGACATCTTGTCCATCAGCATTTTGATTACATCAGCTGACGGATTGATGGGTGGAACACCCCCTAGGTTGTAAGGAATTTGAAAGGTATTGAGAGGAGCATATGACGTGGTTGGTTGTGCTTGTGTAAGCGCAACATATGGGTAGCTAGTTATTGGGGCAGATGTTAAAGCCAAGGGCACTTGTGTTATGGGGTTGGTGGGCACAAATTGGATAAGGGCCATCAAAGGTATTTGAGGAGTGGCCACACTTGTTGAAGGGTAGACGGTTACTCTTGTGTTGATAGGTGCAAGAGTAGGGGGGATAGAGACCACTAGGTTTTGGAAGGGTGTGGAATTTGGTTGAGTAGTTTAAGGTTGAGGGGGTGCTGAAACCCCCATGGAAGTAGGTCTAAAAGGAGAGGCTAAATTTTGAAGATAGGACATGGTCGGGTTATTAGTCGAGGTGTTGGCTTGATTGTCTATAGGTTGAATTGTGGACGCTGTTGATATGGCTGCTGTCTCAAGTAAGGAGGTTGGCATCCCATAAATTGGGTTACCTGAAGAGTCTCGCATTTGGCTTTTCATGAGATAATATTGAAGGGCCTTGACATTGAAGTCAAGGAACCTTTTGAAGTCTTGGTCCCCCTCAATGACAGTGGGAGGTTGAGTCGAGGTCGGTTGAGTAGGATTTCTTTCAGTCTCTGAGTGGAACTCCATTATAGGACTGGTTATGGACGGGGAAGGCGGAAGTGGTTGATGTCTTGCATGGTCAAGAAGAGCCTTGGTTTGACTGCGTGTCAAAACCATTCAAGGCAAGAAAGGGTCACGTTTCAGAAACTGTGTTTTTCAGTCTCAAAAAACTAGAATGGGTGTTGGACAGCAAGAAAGTCAGATTTTAAGCTTGCTGATTTGGGAAAAAAGTTCTGAACAGTGACCGACGTTGATTGAAAAACTGATGTCGGTGAAACAGACTACCGATGTCGGTCAAATGACTAATGGTGGTGAAGAAAGGTGGCCGACGTCGGTGGTAAAACTGATGACGGTTACTATGTTTTCCAGAAACTCAAAAAAATTGAAAGTTTTTAGAAAAAAAGGAGAAAACGTCCTCACTAGCTCAAAAAAAACTAGATGGGAACAGAAAAGATGAAGAACACAAGCAGATCTTAAGTGTTAAATCCTTAGGAATAAATTATTAAGATCGTGGTGGCTTATGCCTTAGCATATGTTTAGGAGATTGGCTTTTGAGACGGGTCCTAGAAGAAGTAGTCTAGAGATGGTTTCGGGTTTGTTTTGGTTCTCAAGAGTCTGTGTTAGGTTCTGTACGTGGCCTAGTGCTAGGAGCTTGCTCCCCTCACTTCACGAACCTAGAGCTGAGCTGGGCTGCTTAGCCAAAATATACTTCCCCTATAGATTATCCTCTGCCAGAGAATAAAGTGGGCTTTCCCCTTGGTGGTGAAATCCAAGTGGGATTGCCGGGACGGGTAAGGTATCCGTTGGGTGATGAAATCCCAGTCGGGCCTTGTCTCAGGTAAGTTTTGACGTTTGATTTGTGCAAGTGATTTGGTTGTGTAACATAAAGTGATCTACGATTAATTCATGATGCGGTTGTTAACTACTAGATGTGGACTAAATATGCATGCAATAAGAAATGAAATGCAATTAATTTTAAGCTCAAAATGAAATATGAGTTCAGATGAAAACAAGTTGAGAAAGGGTTGAAGAGTATGACTTTTGACTAGTCTAAAATGCAAGAAAAGAAAGAAGAGTTCTTTTTAATCTTGCTTATGATGTCTTTTAGAAGAGATAGAAGAAAGAGGTGAAAAGGAGAAACCTAATACACCTATATGAAAAGAAATGAAAAGAACCCAAGGAAGAACCTAGGGTCCCACCGGGCGTGCCAGAATGTTTCTATACGATTTTTGCTTTCACATTCAAAGAGAGAATAAGAAACTAAGAGAAATGGTCTAAGGCTTGTATGTACCTGAATATAGTCTTGCGCACCAAATTCAGACGATAGCAGGAACTCCTCTTTGGTTGTGGAGGATGACACCTGTAATAAAAAGAGACTCAAACATGAAAATGGTTAGATGGCTAGAAAGTGGACTGCCAAGTGAAAGCCTGGTCCTTGAAGTGCAAAAGATTTCTCAGGGAATGACAGTCCACTGATAAAAGGTAGAATATTGACAGAAACAAAAATGATAAAAACTGAAATAAAAAAATGAAAGCAAATGCGTACCTGTTTGCAGTAATCTGCTTTGCATAGTTGCCGACGTCAGTAGTCTTGCCAGCATTGGTCAAGTAAGGTCACCGATGTCGGTTAGTATGCCGATGTCGGTAGGGGCAATGGTCGAGGTCGACTGGGATAATGGCCTGGGACAAGTTTTAGCGCTGGTTTTAGGGCAGTCTGGTCTACAGAATGGTCTATGGTAATAAGAGAGTTTGTGTAGGGTAGTAAGACAGAGAGTATTGTCTTTAGGAAGGACTAAGGCAGAGGATATATTTTTAAAAAAATGGGTAAAGGGCAGGAAAAAGGCTTCTCAGTCTCTTCAGGAAGCAGTTTAGTCAAGTTGACTAGAATGGTCTTGGGAGGGTCTTAGGTCTCTGATAGCTTGTGCTGAGTTGATTGGATAGAGAGTATTGCCTGGAGAGGGACTAAATGGGTGTCAGAGGCAAAAAGGGGGAGACAAGGGTCAGAGAAGGCTTTTTAGCCTCTCTGAGAAGCACAGGGAAGGTTGTGTCAAGGATGCTTGGAATAGACAGTAGACAGAATGCTAATATATTTGAAATGACACTGAAATAAAAATAGTACAAATACTTAGCTGTGACATGAGTTAACAGAGGTGCAGGAGCTGTGTTTACATTGTGGTTGGTGATGGAGATATCATGCAAAACCTATGTGGAATGGCTGGTGCAAGACCTCAGTGCCTAGAAAGTGCTGTCAAGAATGCTGATACCTGCAAGAAAATAAAAAGCAAGAAGACTCGAAAGCAAGAGCATGAGAGTTCTATTTCGCTGGAAGAGGATTCAAGATTCATGATTACCCATCTACTGATTAGATTCGTGATTAGCCTGAGCGAGAGGTAAGAACTCGGTTTAAGTAAACCGAAGTCGGCAATCCCGCCGGCATTGGCTGACAGTTGACCGACGTCGGTGGGTGTAAAACGAGTAAAAGGGCCACCAAGCCCGTTCTCCATTTGCTAGGTGCATAATCCATTGGAGAATTGTTGAAGGTTGGGCTAAATATGCACAAGAGTTGGTTAGGCGGTTGGAAAGGAGTAAGAATAGGTCTTGGGTGAGTCATAGGGTGGGAAATGGTCCAAGGCGAGGTGTCCTAAGCGAGGTGTCATGGGTGATGTGTCAAAGGAGGGGGGTTATTAATTCAAAATAAGTTATTATTTTAAATTAGAAATTGTGTAGGTTAGGAATGGGTTAGGAATGGACCAAGGGGGAGGATGACCAAGGGTTAGACACGATTTCGGTGTCTACATGTTCATCCAAAAGTAAATGCACATTATATAGTAGAGTTTTTACACCCCCATTCTCTCAAATGATAGTACTGCGATATGGACCTTGAGGTACACCTTATACCAATAATAATTCCATGGTAAGTGGGGATTTGTCTCAGATCTAATAAGTTTTTAAATGATCTAAGGGAATCTATTGCACAATGACCTTCATGTCAAATAATGAAAAATAAAAACATGGATTTTGGGTTTGTATCACTTGGCTTAATGCAAAATGTTCTAGTCCTTTTTTCAACCACTATATCCTACTATTCGCTCAGTGTAATGCAATGTCCAAAGTGCCACTACATCCTGTGTGTAACTCCAAAAGAGTCAAATGAAGTCAATGTTGAGAGATGAAACCCTAGGTCAAAGCTTCCCTAAAGAACTCATGGGAGGTGATGAAGTCCCTCTCACAAGCCAAGTTTACATAAAAAATAAAGAAAGCATGAAAGTATAAAGACTTTAGGGTTGTTTTCAAGGTCACCCAAAGTTTGATGAGTTTTTGGGGAGTGCTTTAGATGACTTTATTTCTAAGCCTTAGACTTGGCTACTTGAAATAGGAATGGTGCTTTTGATTCCAAGGGTTCACTATAAGGGACAAATGAAATAGCATACACACAACATTCCTCTTTTTGCCAAATAAAGATTTAATCTAAACAACTATTGCAAATAAAAATTGATAAGTGTGTTCAATTTTAAGCCTAAATGAAAGTGAGGTGGTGTTCAGTTGACCCCTTGGTCTTAGCTGCAAACTTTGAAAGCATTCATCATAAACATACAAAATTTTTAAACACCAAAACAAAGTTCCTAATTGATTTTTAAGCATGTAAAAGGTGATCTAAACATGTTTTTGTCAAATGTCAAGCTTGGTCCTAAAAAAAATGTCAGCATGTCCTTTAGCTTTGAATCTCTTTTTATTTTGAAACAATGAACTTTGGAAAAGGAGCTCTCAGGTCTGTGTTTTAAGAAAAACACAATGACCAATGTCAATTTCTATAACCGATGATGGTTACATTTTTTAACTGATGTTGGTTATCCAACCGACATCAGTTATGCCAATGTAACCAATGGTAGGTTTACAAATGACATTGGTTTTACTAACTGACATCAGTAAATATATTTAACTAATGTCGATCTTACTTACTAATGTCGATTACTATGTAAAAATTATAGCAAACAAAAATGATAAAATAAAGTTAAAAAATTAATTTAAAAGAGTTTTAAGGATCCAAATGAATATTTTAAAGCTACAAAATGATCTTCTTTAGGAGTGAGATGCGTCTAGTCCCACTGGGTGTGCCATTATGCGATCTAGGAATTTGACTCAAGAGAGGATGGTTAGTATGGTGTTAGTTCCAAAATGAAAATAAAATGAAAGAAACACACTAATGACATAACATCTCTAGGCCTAGACACTATGGAGATCTTAGTTAACAAAAATAAATGACAAACACAACTAAAAATTAAGGAATAAAACACAAAAATTCCTTCACCTTCCTTGGATGCTCCAAATGCCTTTGTAGTGGTGGCTTACTTGGTTATGTGCTCATGAAGTCCTTGGTAATGGAAGCTTGGCTACCTCCATCTCTCTTTTGTAATTTTGGCTTATGGCTTGGCTAGGCTTGGAATCAATTTGTCATGGTAACACTAGTTGCTTGAAGCTTTGTAATCAATTCTGCATTATAAATTTACATAATCATGTCTTAAAATTTATATGGTGAGGCCTCCTATTTATAGATTTTTAAGAATGTCTAGAATCAACCTGAACCATCCATCCTGAGATGTAGATGTGTGGTTGAGGATTAATTCAATTTTTGGAATTAATTTTATAATTATCCTCATCATGACATTGGAAGAAGGTATAATTAAGAGGCATGGGGGGCATCATGGAAGGCATTGATGAGGCATGGAGGGCATGAATCTTGATATTTGTGGCATTAATGGCCTAGGGATGTCTTCCTAATAAATGAGGTCACCTGATGATGTAGATATTCAATATTCATTTCCAAAAATAATTATTCAACAAGTTTCCATGGAATTTTTTATTAGGCCTTGATTTGGGTTAATTAGGTCTTAAGCATGCTTAAGCACTTTGTGCACAAATTACTCAAATTGATCAGAATGCCTTGTTATTGATCTAAAATTTGACTGGATTAGAATTGGAAGGT